>OW388082.2:28352778-29558307 GCA_936449025.2 Sarcophaga subvicina | reverse complement strand
CGCTAAAGACATTTTCAAGCTTCTAAAAAGTTCAATAATTGAAAAAGGTATTCCATTTCAAAATTTAATTGGATTTGCATCTGATACACCCAATGTAAGGTTTGGACTGTATAATCCGGTGCTAAATTATTGAAAAATGAAAAGCCGGACATAGCATTAATAAAATGTTCTTGTCATTTAATTCACTTAGTAGCTTCGAAAGCCTGCTTAAAACTGCCCACATATTTAGAAGATTTGTTGCGCAACTTGGGATCTTATTTTAATAAAATGAACAAGCTAACATATGTCAATACTATAATGAAACTCCAAATTCAAAATATTAAAAACCATATAAATTACCAACAAAATATGATCGGAGACTACTTAAACAAATTGAAAAATATTATAGGAAATAGAATTTCGACAATAGAGGACGAAATAACGTTCATAGGACATATATATCAGATCAACAATGATATATCACTTTTACGACAACATATAGACGAGATTGGCCAAGTTATCTTCTCTGGCAAAGTTGGAATAATCCCCACAGACATTTTAACTCAAACTGAGTTAGACTTAATCCAAGATTTCGAAAGCAAATATCAAATTAACCTTAGCACTTCATGAAAATAATATTATCAGAATCCTCTTAATACCTCAGTTTTCGAAAGATCCTCTATCAATGGTAACATTTGAACCAATCCCCAATGAAAACAGTAAATCAGTAGAATTAACTAATTACGATGTATTAATAGATTTAAAGAACAGCATAGAAGTGTGAGACAGGCAGCGAAGGGAGATTAATAGGAAGATGAAGGAATTCCAGATAGTTAGAGGTAGAGCAAGAGACAGAGAGAGAGTTTATCTTTACATTTATATTGAAAGACGGAGGAAGTTGAAGTTAGAAAAGAATATGAAGGGACAGTCATAGTGAAGAGTTGGACATGCGAACAAGCAAACAATAATAGAATGGACACATAATTTTAACAATTTTAATCAACAAATAAAATATAATTATAAAGTTTAAAATTGTGCTTTTCTTTTATTTCCAACCAACCGGATCATCAAATTCCACATACATATATTAAAGATAATTTAAAAAGAAACCTAGTAAATATAAATGATAAATGTCTAACTAATATACTTAATTTCGAAGAAGCCAATTGCAAAATGCAAACGCTTGATAAACAACATGTAACTGAAGTAATTCCGGGAATATTGGATACAATTTTTATCTTATTATCTCAAATTTCTTTTTCATTCATATTTGTTTTGAATTTATCAATGAATGAGTTTTTTTTTATTTTGTTTTGATTATGATAATTTATTTTTCTTCCAATAAATATCAGTAATAATTTGTTATTGCAAAATATAAAAATATGAGATTTTAATTTACTTAAAAGGGGAAGGATGGACCAGACAAGAATGTTGATTTTGTAAATAATAATGTAATTTTTAGGTACAGAAATAGACTCAGGATATAAGTATTCTGTCAAGGCGTCTGATACCATTATGATCAGAAGGGTGGGAAAATTGTACCCCAATGTGCTTGACATTTCGCAGTAATAGATGGAAAATTTAAATTTTGTTTGAAACTTTTTCTTTTAAATACACTCTGTGGCGTTAAGGCAAGAGAGTGTATTATATGTTTGCGTCGTGAAACCGGGTTAAGAACCGTATAGACCACTGAGCTAGCTTAACATCTTATTTTGCCCTTAACCAAGTTTCTATATAAAAATCAGTTCAATTTCTATCAAGACGAATATACAATAATTTTTGTTATTCTTTCGGTAACGACGCGTAAGATATATTACATATATTTTGTAATACAAAAATTTTAATGATATACAAATTTAGTAGTAAGTTGACAACATTGTAATACTAGCATTAGTTGGCAATTTAGACTGTAAGGTATTGCCATAAGTGAACATTACTATACTACTATAGGTAGAATAAGTTGGCAACATTGTACTATCATTGAGTTGGCAATTGATTCATTTTTTCCACCATGTTTTTCTCTAGAGATTCCTTTTGTACACACCCTTAGTGAAGAGCAGACGTTACTCACAAATATTGTTTTATCTTTAAAATTCTAAATTAAAGTTGTATTGTAATTAAAATAGATTAAATATAAAATATACTAATAAAGAAATCATCTTAAACGCTACAAAAATATTACAACTAACTCATTGACAGATATAGACCTCGTTTTTTCCAGAAAAAAGAAGTACGCACAAAAGGCAAGGAAAAATTGCCTACATGATCCAATGTTTAAAGACTATAGTTATTGGTGAAGATGACTATTACGTGGCAATGCAAATATTGCAATAAGATGTTGCAATCTAAATTGTCAATTTTAAAAAATCACGTTTTGTGCAAAAAACAGACAAAATTCAAACCCATTCCATGGACTGCAGAAGAAATTGAGTTTTGATCTAAAAATGCATTTTGATACATTCGCCAATAATATAAACAAAACTTTCAATGACCAACGTCACGAGGTATCAAATTGCATTACACAAATTTTCAGTACGTAATAATTGCAAAGTAGCAAAATGCTGACCATGCACACCCTAAGTTAAGTAAAAACTAAATTAGGTCATAAGTATTATGTAAAGAATTTAGACTTAAGAAATTTATATAAATAACTGTAAGTTGGTTGATAAAATTAAAATAAAAATGATAATCAAAACGGCTCTTTAGCTGAAAAGATTTGTTTTTATTTCTCACACTAACTGCGGCCTATTAGCCATAACCAAGCGGCGTGCTTTGTTTGATTTTACTGGGAGTTTACGGAATAGCTAATGCCACGGAAGAAGTCTTTAAGAGAAACACGATTTCGAGGATTGAAGCCCAGGCCAAGGGAATCGGATGGCCCGGCACTCACCAACTTTTGGCATTCTTTGATCAACAAAAAGGGTGGATGGCAGATTACAAGATGGCTAATTACAAGAAGGTGGTTGCGGCTATAGATATGTTCTTTTATAGGTTTCCTGACCATGAGCAGCTTTCTTTGAGGTTGGGAACCATCGGGTCCAGAGGCAAAATTTGTGTTGCCTTGATGTCTTGGAATGCAACTGCTCTACTTCTTGGTTTAACTCCAGCCGAATTACATTGTTGGATCTGGACCGATAACCTCGTTGCAGATGCGGAAAGAATTTTTTCAAAATCCAAGGAGGAGTATGCACAGGAGTATTTCTACTTCCATTATCAAATGGTCATGGGGTTAAGCCAAAAAAGCGCCTACTCGGCTAGGTCAAATCAGAGTATATATTATTTCTGGCATGTGATTGGTATTATCTATGGGCTGACCCGGAGGGAAAATGTAGTTCACCTTCTTGAATCTGATCTGACATCCACATTGTATAATGCCATGGTGACTGCATTTGCCCACAAATCACGTACAAAACGCAAGATAGCATTTATTCCCGATGGTACAACCCAAGAGCGGAAAAAGGAGTTACGAGAGCTCATGAGCAAGAAGGAAGCGTGTAGTGTTTTGTCATCCGTCGTGTGCAGATGTAATCGCACTGTCCGTCTAATTTGTGTCGTCCGTCTATTTTTGCTCGTGCATTTGTTTTTACAAAAACCAGATCAATTTAAAATAATCCACAAACAATAACATAAAAATATAAAAATACTAAAATGCTAAAATTAAAAAGAAAACAAAATTAAAATAAAACAAAACAAAAACAATTTCGCGGTCAAGAATTACAGTTTTTTAAACAACAACACCATCAAATGAAATATTTATTAAAATAACCTATTACATACATACATACCTATTACATACACTTAACCGCAATAATTTAAATATTAATAAGACAATAACAACAAAAATAAATAAACAAATAACCTTATGATGCGGGCTTCTTGGGGACGATTGCTGTAGACTGTCTAATGGTGAAGGTATAGCACTGGCCATTTTATAGTCACCTAGCAGCAACTCGTTTCCTTGACGTTCACATCTTGAGTTTAAATCAAATGTCCACAAACACTGCTCCCTCTTTCCACCTTCCTATAACCTATTTTCCTAAACCTGCACAATGCACTGCATGAGTAGGGGCCATCCCCTGAGTGCTGGTTTTATAAAAAAAAAAAACATGGCGATCCTGCCATCCGAACAAATGAAACAGGCACCAAAAAGATTAACAATAGAAAAGTACTTTGTCAGACAGGAACGGCGTAAGGAGCAAAAATTGACGGCCATCCCAAAAATACAGGTCTTTGAAACAAACAAGAAGAGAGGAGGACAAATAAAAAAACTTAAATAAGAGGCTGAGTTATCTCACCAGCATAGTAAAGAACGAGGCAAACCCACCGGAGTGGGAAACCGCTACAAAAATATATGAGGAAATAGATAAAATAAAAAAAAACTTAAAAAAAAATAGGAAATGTGGTTCCAAAATCAGGAACAAATGTAAAAATAAAAAGAAAACGTGAAAAACTAAACAATAGAAGATGGACTGATGCAGAAATAAAGCAATTATTAGAATATCTATAAGAACGACAAGATTTTGAAGTAAGTTTAAAAAATATGTGCTTTTATTGAAATTTCAATTACCTCTGTAAATATTTTAGAAGCCCACAGCCCAAATATTTTAATAGTAACAGCGTTAGATGCATCTTGGGACATTGTCCGATGGAAAGTAAAAAATCTTAAATCAAATTACTATAAAGCTGAGACTTGGAGTAAGTCGACCGAAGCTGGTTTGCTTGAAGCCGGTGAAGGTGTCTCATCGGTACAAGGTAAGTAATCGTTTCGCTAAGTATGTATGTATGTTCATCGTTAATTGAAATATTTTCCTTTTCAGATAAATTAAGGAAGATGTGTCGATTTTACGACGAATTGCACAAAATTTTTGGGAATAAAACACCCGAATTCCCCTTTGAAATATATGACAGTGCGGTTACTACTAATATTGGGCGTAATAGCACTCCAGTCACTGAGAGTACATTGGATGACCAAATAGACTTTTGCTCAATCCCAGTCATACAATATACAGGTTCTGTAGATATAGAACCTAAATCCGACGACATGCAATCTTCATCTACAGAAACTAACGGAAACAATGGTTTGCAGAATAAAAATAAAGCAGTGCAAGAATTTGCAGCAAAATTAAAAAGGAGCTGCACTAAAAAACGCAACAGATCAACTTTCATTGATCCAAAGTGACAGAAATTCCTTTCCAAATTTAGAAATTGAATTTGAAAAAGAAAAATTTAAGAAAGAATTTGAACTGATAGAAATGCAGTTTGAAGAGGAAGTAAATGAGCGAAAGGAAAAACTAAAACAAACGGAAGAAATTAAATAAAAGAAAGAAAAATTAGAATTAAAAAAATAGAAATAGAAAAGGACGAACGATTGCGTATTATATATGTGGGATGCGAGTCAAATCGAACCACTGCATAGAGCAAGAACAAAGAAACAACATAGAGCGAGAACACAGTCCGTCCGTTCGCTTAGATCTCTTACTCGTGGGTAACAATATAGCAGTCCTGCTCTAACTAAGAAACGGACAAGCATCCATCTCAGGAAATCACGCCATCGGCTATGGAAATTTCAGACAACAGACGAATGACGAGTAGACAATTCAGCTATAAAAGACGGACTTTTCATCTATAGAGTGCAGTTGCAAAGTAGACACCGATAGAATAAGTAATATTGAAGTTTAACGGGTATTCCCATTTTTTTGTACTTAATTTAAGAAATAAAATGAATTAATAAAATCATCGTGTATTTGAATTGAAATAATAAAAACAAATTCCTACATATATTATATAACAAAAACAAATAAAAATTTCCAAAAACAAAAAAAAAAATTACAAGATATAAAACATTCTCAAATTTAAAACCAAATTTTTTTTATTCCGTAGAACATTTTAGCATTATGGTTTTCATGTTTAAGCATATTTTGAAATTCATTTTCTGACACGTAACTCAAACTAGGGATAATAATATTCAAAATATTAAAACCAAGCTAGAAGCAGGAGACTTGGAGGGGTACGTAATGAAGAACGGAATTATTTTTAGATTAGCAACCAATGGTAGAAAGCAGTTGTACGTACCGGCCGAATTAGAAGAGAATATAATAAGGTTCATGAGAAATATGGACATGTTGGAATGGGGAAATGTATGAACCAAACTCAGAAATGTTACTGGTTCCCGGTTATGAAAAATAAGATAAACAGGTTCATAAGGAATTGTCTAAAATGCATTTTTAATTCGCTGCCGCAAAGAAAAAATTAAAGGAACCTTTATAATATAAATAAGAAACCAGTCCCATTTGATACACTTCACAGCGACCATTTTGGCCCCTTACCGTCACCGTTTTCTAAGACAAAACGCATATTAGTTATTGTAGATGCTGTAACCGCCACTTATAAGTAACTAAAAGTAACCGGTATTCTTCTTTCTTATGTCTTTATATACTCAAATGTCATTTTATAAAGCTGTCATGTAATTGTCAATCTTATACATTTTTACATTCGAAACTTGCTTTTTCAAATTGTTAGTCTTCGGGACAGGTCGTATTGCGCATAAATAACTTAATATTATTATAAATTTCACATTGGAAGGCTGATGGTTTAAAACCAAAAAAGTAAGAAGTTAAATTTCAAAATTTTATAATGAATTAAATATGTATCTTAATTTAAGGAATAAAAACACAAGCTGTGTCAATAAAGACAATAAAGAAATTGTATCTAATTTAGCTGTGATGGAATCTATTTAAACAATCGCGAAGTTCTATCGTGAACAGATGCCTTTAAGAAATTTACCAAACTGTACGCTGTAAATACACCTGGCACAAGGAAGTGTGTTGTGCATTAAGGAAATATTTTGAAAGTTATAGTGAATAATAAGTGATAGGGGATCGTGTTTCACGTCTAATGAATTTAATTCATTCGTGTCTGGAAGATATATTGTACACGTGAAAACGTCCGTAACGTCACCTCAGTCGAACGGACAAGTAGAGAGGATAAATGTTATAATGTCTCCCATTATTCCCCTAACACGTGCCAATATAATATGAATAACTACTTACATTGCAACTTCTCATTTTTAACATTTTATTTTTATAAATAAATTTGTTACCAAATTCATTTACAGACATTTTTCCTGATAATTATTTTCTTTTAACAATTATATGAATAACTACTTACATTGCAATTTTTCATTTGTTAATATTGTGAAATCACTGTTTATGCTAAAATGCACATGAATTTATTTTGTACCCAATTTAACACACTTATGCTTAGTAGGCAAAACCCGATTTTAGTTAACAAACACAAATCAAGATGTAAATTATATATATATAACGAACATTTTTAAATTAATAAATCGCATTTGATAATGTTGAGATGGTAACTCTGAAGTTACAATGCAACCCTTTCTGACTACACATTTATCGATATTTTTCATTATCTTTGCTTATTAACATTTATGTTTTATGTATATATTCTCATTCTCTAACTGAACTTCTGACAATAAACATCATTTTTGTAAGAAATGTTTGTGTAAATTATTTCCTACGCTTCGAGCAAAAAGAAAGAGTTTTTCAAATTTCACAAGATAATTACACCTCATCAAGCCGTGTTTTTTTTTATTGTTTTAACCTTATATACACATAATTGATAAACAGGGATTTGAGGAGTATGTTGGCGAAACTAACTGAAACAATAGAACATTCGGACTGGATCGATAAATTCAGTAGGGTAGAGTTTGCAATCAATAACACCGTTCAACGACCAACAGGCAGTGAAATGTTATTTGGTGTAGAGCAAAGAGGAGAAATAATTGACAAATTCAAGGAGCAATTGGGAAATTATAGGGAGGGGGAGGAAAGTAATTCAGCATTGATTAGGCAGAAATTCTGCAACGTCCCATGATGCGTGGAAGAAATTGGAGGAAATATATATGCCTCGTGGTCCAATCCAAAAAGTGTCTCTATGTAAGAGATTGGTTAACCTGAAATTACATTAGAATGGGAATTTGGTTCAGCATTTAAATGAGTTCACAGAAATATATGAGAAGCTTGGATAAGTGAATATTAAAATTCAAGAGGAATTACTTGTCATTATGTTGCTATCCTGAGAATATTCTGAAATTACTGTTTATGCTAAAATCCACATGAATTTATTTTGTACCCAATTTAACACAATTATGCTTAGTAGGCAAAAATCGATTTTAGTTAACAAACACAAATTAAAATGTAAATTAGTATATAAGGAACATTTTTAAAAAGAAAAATGTATGTAATGGGTAAGCGTGGTGAGGAAGTTCGGTATGTACTAGCAGATATTAAAAGATTCTACGGATGTTCAATTATACTGGGCTGCCTTGGTTACCCAGAATGTACTGGTCAAATGAATGCAAGATGCCTGCCATATTCAGCTTTATGTCCCGAGACAAATTCCTGCAACTTCGATCAGACATACATTTTCAAGACTACTCTGCACCAAACCCAACAAACAAACTTTGGAGAGTTCAATCAGTCATCGATACGGTAAGAAAGCGGTGTAATGAACCAACCGCTGATATAACAAACTATTCAATTGACGAATAAATTATACCGTTTACGAGAAGTTGCCCAGCTTGTCAGGTAATCAGATCTAAACCACGACCTGTTGGATTAAAAAATTTAGTATGTGCAACTTCCCATGGGGTTGTAGTCGATTTTGAAGTATTTGAAGATTGTGGTCTTGGACATGGACATTCAATAGTTATTATATTAGTGAAAAACTTACCATAAGAGAGAGTCATGTATATTCGACAGATTTTTTACTACAATCCCACTCATAGAAGCCTTACATCAAATGGGTTTTCTAGCAACAGGAACAATTATGGCTAATAGAATACCTAAGTGTTAAATTTCCTTTAGACAAAGATATGAAACGCAGTGACATTTTTCAATTTACAAATTGTAAATATATAACCGTTGTGAAGTGGATGGACACAAAAGCTGTAATTGTTGCAGTGCAACCGGAAAAGATCCTATAGGTGAAATAGACAGGTGGAATAAAAATTTAAAACGTCGTTGTCCCGTTCAAGTACCAGCTGTAGTTGAAAACTACAATGCGTTTATGGGTGGAGTTGATTTGTATGACCAAATGTTAGAGTATTACAGGATTAAAATAAAAACCAAGAAATGGACTGTCAAAGTTTTTTTCCACTTTCCTGAAAAGATTCAGAACTTATGGGGCTGCCATAATCAAAAACAAAGCCATTTTTAGCATTCAAAATGCAGCTAGGTACTGTGATAGCTGCTTCATTTGAAGCTCCTTAGAAAGTGGGGAAATTTCAACTGCTTAATGATTTCTATGGTTACGGTGACCAGACGTTCTGTATTATACAGAACAGTACTTGTTGTGTACATACGTGGTAATTGTACAATGTTACAATGAATACTAAATATAACATGTCAAAGTACTATGTGTCTCATAATGTAGTTTGAATCATCCTGTTAACTTTAGTATTAAGTTTAGTTGTAACATTGTTAGCTTTCTTTTTCAATAAAAGCATTACACACATAAAGCAACATGGTGTCAGGTGTGAATATTTAAAAGTGAATTTTAAAAATTTAAATATTATTTTGCAAAGAATTAAATAATTTGGCAAAAAAGTCGAAATGATGTCCGATATAAAATCAGAGACAATGAGCTCTAATATAAAGTAATATGGCCGCCGAATGGAAAACGTGTTTGGCTCAATTTCAAATTTATTTAACAGCAGCGAAGCTGGATTCGGTGCTTGATGGTAGAAAAGTTGCTCTACTGCTCCATCATATGGGACCAAGCTGTTTTCATATATTTAGTTCGTTTAATATATCTGCAAGTGAAGTAAAATACGATGGCTTAATTAAATTATTTGATGAGTATTTTATCCCATAATAGATTTTGGAGCCCTGTCCTGTATAAATTATTCTTTGCTAAAAAAACGTGAAAATGTTCTGTATTTTATTTAGTTTCCGGATTTGTTCAGTATTTCTTTTTTCAGTTTTACATAAAAAACGCATAAGAAATACATAAATATTAAAAAATTCCGACACAAATGTAGGTAATACATTTTTCTTTTCAACTATAAACATTTACCAACACTGATAAGTAGTGTCTGTCATTTAAAATAGCGAAGCTGATGAAAATTACAACAAAATCAACAATGGCATTTGGCATACTTTGATAGATCAAATAACAAAAGGAAAAACAAATTCAATGTTTTTGTTGTAAAACTGACCATACCTCAACAATTGATTTTGTTTTTGTTTACAACTTCAGTTAAATTATCTCACTGAACGGCGTCAGATGAAAATATTGTGCTGTGTGAAATTGGTGTTTTTAATTTGATTTAAATAATTATATCGGCAAGAAGAAAGTGTAAATTTAATAATGACTTGCAAAAACAATATTCTTTTACAAAAATTATTTGATGAATTTTCACTTATTAAAAATTATACTAGTTTAGAAAAAATAAACGAATGGAACGTTGTATTTTTATATTTATACCGTTCGTGTTGAACAATTTAAATTCGAACGGACAAGTAGAGAGGATAAATGTTATAATGTCTCCCATTATTCCCCTAACACGTGCCAATATAATATGAATAACTACTTACATTGCAACTACTCATTTTTAACATTTTATAAATAGATTTGTTACCAAATTCATTTACACACATTTTTCCTGATAATTATTTTCTTTTAACAATTATATGAATAACTACTTACATTGCAATTTTTAGTTAATAAACACAAATCAAGATGTAAATTAGTATATAAGGAACATTTTTAAATTAATAAATCGCATTTGATAATGTTGAGATGGTAACTCTGAAGTTACAATGCAACCCTTTCTGACCACACATTTATCGATATTTTTCATTATCTTTGCTTATTAACATTTATGTTTTATGTATATACTATACAAGGCCAACAAAAAAGAGAACAATTCAGTATTGCATTTAGTGAAGGGTTAGCTAGCAAAATGTCTTGTGCACACGTCTAGTATATACTCTCATTCTCTAACTGAACTTCTGATAATAATAATAAACATCATTTAGTAAGAAATTTTTGTGTAAATTATTTTCTACGCTTTGGACAAGAAAGAGTTTTTCAAATTTCACAACAGGTTATGGGGCCCAGATATAAAAGAAATAATTGGAAATTGGTGGAAATAAGAAAAAAAATTAACATGAGTAATTCAATGTTTAACATTGAAAAATTGGATGAGTCCAATTATGACTCCTGGTGAAGACTCAGGTGAAGAGTGTGTTGATACACCAAGAGCTGTGGTCTTTGGTTTCGGATGGTACTAAGTCAGAGGGTGATGCTACACTGGCAACATGGAAAGCCAAGGACGAAAAAGCAATAGCAACTATAATTTTTAGTATTACACCAATACAAATTGCGCATAATTGCATTTATTGTATGACACAATTATTAATTTGGTTTATTTATTTAATTCTTAAAACTATTAATATTACAATTTAGTATATGTAAATATATATGTAAATTAGTATATAAGGAACATTTTTAAATTAATAGATCGCATTTGATAATTACACCTCATCAAGCCGTGTTTTTTTTATTGTTTTAACCCTACATACACATAATTGATAAGTATGTTGGCGAAACTAACTGAACCAATAAAACATTCGGACTGGGTCGATAAATTCAGGAGTTTGCAATCAATAACACCGTTCAACGACCGACAGGCAGTGAAATGTTATTTGGTGTAGAGCAAAGAGAAGAAATAATTGACAAATTCAAGGAGCAATTGTTGGGAAATTATATGGAGGGGGAGGAAAGTAATTCAGCATTGATTAGGCAGAAATTCTGCAACGTCCCATAATGCGTGGAAGAAATTGGAGGAAATTTATATGCCTCGTGGTCCAGTTCAAAAGTTGTCTCTATATAAGAGATTGGTTAACCTGAAATTACATGAGAATGGGAATTTGGTTCAGCATTTAAATGAGTTCACAGTAATATATGAGAAACTTGGAGAAGTGAACATTAAAATTCAAGAGGAATTACTTGTCATCATGTTGTTATCAAGTCTTTCCAGGGACTTTGATCATTTTGTAATAGCAATCGAGACACGTGACGAATTACCCAATATAGCTGTACTTAAAAAGAAGCTGCTAGAAGAATGCAAAAGAAGACGTGAAAAAGACGAAGAAAAACCAATACAACAGGCATTTACAGCAAAGGCATCTACAATCGTCAGACAAGAAGTCTAAGAACAACAATAACAAGAATTTCAAAGGTAAATGCAGCTAATAAGCTGGACGCCGATAATTACGACACTTGGTGTATTCAAATGCGTAGTGTCCTTGTCCATAGTGGTTGGTGGATAATTGTAAGCGGTGTTGTTAAAAAAGAATCCGCCTTGGATGCGGCTGCAAAGTCCTCTTGGGAGGAAAGTGACTAGCGTGCGTTAGCGACAATGACTTTGTGTGTGAAGCCAACGCAGTTGAATATAATTAAAAACTGTTTAACCTCTCATGATGCCTGGAAGAGGCTAGAAGAAACCTATAAGCCGAGGGGCCCAACACAAAAAGTGTCATTGTACAAGCGTCTTTCAAATTTGACAATGACAGAGGGCGAAAATGTGAGCCAGCACATGAGTGTGTTCTCCGAATTGACAGAGAAACTGGCAGAAACCGGTATAGTTATACAGGAGGAACTGTTAACTATAATCAGGTATGTGATGAAAAATGATCGTTTTGAAAAGTAAAATCAATTTTGAAAACGATAAAGTAGTGATGACTTTAGATAGATTTCATATTCCATTTTTGTTTTCTACCGCTTCATTCCTCTACAAAAATGCAACCATAAGTATAACATGCAACATTGTGTTTGTTTACTATAAAGTGAAAATAATTTTAAAATGTATGTAAAAGAAAATTTTTAATATTAAAAATAAAATTCAATTGAAATAGTATGGCAATAGTATGAATAGAAAATGGAGCTGAAAACTTAAGGAAACAATTCTTCAAATCCGTTGGATTTACCAGAAGACATGTACAAATTAACGTTGTGGTTAATAAAAATGTAAGTAATCGGATTTATGTTGACCTAATTTTGATTTCACTTATAAGTCGTCGAATTTAAAAAAGCAAGATCGATAAAATTAAAATTAAGTCATCCACTTAAAAGTTCATCACACTCAAGTGCTTGCTTACAAATTGTGTGGTCATAAAAAAAAAAGTTATAAAAAATATTTCGAAACCAAATCAATAATGTAAATAATTTTTATAATTTCTCTATTGTAAGCGATATGTCGCAATAAAGATTTTAAAATTTTAAATGTAATCAACTTTTCTACATTTGTAAGTAAGAATAATAAAAATTTTAATAGTCGAATTTTGGAGTTAATAAAGTACGGTCATAGACCGGAACAAACTAAACTTGTGTTTTTTTTAGAACTTTTATAAAGAAAGTTCTTAAAGTGTTTAAAAAATTCAACATTAAAAACCTTTGTTCAAGAAGTGATAGTGCGGCCCCTTGTAGCTCAATCAACACAGCAAAAAGGACGACATTACGTGCCAGCCCATCTATCCAGGACATAAAGGCAAAAAGGACAAAGATGAGTACAATGCAGACAGTATTATTACTCCTCCTCCTTTACACAAACATCCCATACCACTCCTATGCTGAACTTCAAATCCTTAATTACACACTCTCTCACATTGTTACTTTGACGGAAGGAGTAGCAAAAATACAAGATGGTACATTTAGAATTGTGCACATAATAAACTTAAACGAATATCAAGGCTTTAAGATCATTATTCTTGTATATTTTATTAAAAATAACTGGTTCAACAAGTCAATAAACAACCAAGAAGCTTGAATGATCTCTTTTAATTTTAAAACACATAAGTAAATAATACAATCAATCAATCAATCATGTGCCTCTACCCATAAGAGGTGAGTGCCCAAATTTTTCTGAAAGCGGTGGTGAGGGTGTTTTTGAAGGTGATATGGAAAAAAGAACAAACGAGTGGTGAGTTGCAACAAAAGACGAGTGGTGATTTGCAACGACGAATGAGTGATGATGTACAACAACAAATGAGTGGTGAGTTGCAACAACAAACGAGTGGTGATTTGCAATGGAAAATGAGTGATGATGTACAACAACAAATGAGTGATGGTTTACAACGACAAACTAATGGTGATTTACAACAAAATATTGGAGAAAAAAATGATCGTGGCCCAAACAAAAATGATAGCAACCTTTTCAACTATCTACTAGAAAAGGAACTGGAACTAATCCAACATGAGAAAGATCTTCTTCGGCGAGAAAATGATTTACTTAAAATGATCGTGGAAAATGAAAGAAAACAGAAAAAATCCGAGATAGACAATAAATGTGATGGTGATCAAAAAGTGGATGAAACCCTAAAGAAGACTGATTTGAATACTAAAAACAATGGACGTGTCATTTGCTATTTTGAAAGATATGATTCCAGAGTATGATGGAGGAGTATTGCCAGAAATGTGGATGGCTCAATTCAAAAGCATAATACCAGTAAAACACTTTTGATGTGTAAATTTAAAGGCAAAGCCCAAACATGGCTACACTCGAAGTCGAATTTAGTCCTTGAAAGTTCCGATAAAATTTTGGGTGAATTGAAAGATTCTTTTGGTTCTAAGGAGAATAAGCTAGAACTGAGAATCTATAAGTGCGAATTTTTGCAGACATCTGTTAAGTATTTGGGATACAACATCGATGGGAACGGTATACGGGCGGATGAAAAGGGGTTGCAAGCGATTAGGGATTTTCCGGTACCTGATAGGCATCTATCAGAGTTTTTTGGGTTTATGCTCATGTTTTCGTAGATTTGTGAAGGATTTTTCAATAATTGCTAAGCCATTGTACGACTTGACCAAGAGGGACAGAAAGTTTGCGTTTGGTGAGGTCGAGCTTAAGGAATTTGAATTGTTTAAGAGAAGATTGATGGAATCACCAGTTTTGGCACTCTACGATCCTAAGGATAAAACGGAACTCCATTGTGATGCGAGTTCCATCTGGTTTGATGCTGTTTTGCTCCAGAAGAAGGATGACGGTTAATTCCACCCCATTATTATTTATTATAAATTATATTGTAATTTGTAATTTTTTAATTTTGTTTTCTTTTTGAAATGGAAAAAACTAAAAACATTTAGTATTAATTACAATTACAGTAGTTATTAAAATAATAAAATATTGGTTACAAGGAGTTGCAGAAGAAGTTGCATCCGAAAAATTAGATGGAATAAACATATTCAGTAAAGCATTATCAATTAAAGACTTTTTAATTAAGAAAAGAAAACAGAAGGAATAAGATAACACCTCGATTTTCCAAGCATAAAGTACAGAAAGATGAGGGAATTACTCTTATTTCAGACAAAAATCAAAAGATATACAAATCTAAAATTAAAAAAAAAGAATAAAGAGGAACGATAACATAAAGAATTTACAAAAATAATTAATCTATATTTACTTCCTAGGTTATCGATGGTTGCGCCTCTCAAAGGCTAAATTTCCAACAAATGGAAAACGAATTGGCTATGATAGAATTAAAAATGGGTAATGCTAAAGTGATAGACCATTATCAAAACCTAATCCATGTTATAAACCTAACAGATTATTGAGGAAACTTTAGCTGAAAAAAATAAAATTGTGGGTAGTGTAGCGTAGCATATTTTATATATATATTTGAAACCTTATTTTATTTTGTAATATACCGATTACCATTAAATTGTACGTCACTACCATGTGTGACTTTTTTAAGATACAACAGTCATTAGTTAAATACAACACTGCAATAGAGGACTATTTCGTTGAATTTGAAATAGCAGCGCTTGCTTTGATCTATATGAGGAAAAGCCCATATTGAAAAGGGTATAAAAGCAGTGCTATCAACGGAATCAGTCTTTTCTATTGTTGCAGGTTAGTGAGGATGGTCGCACAACCAATTGCAAGTGCATTATAAGCTTCGTGGCAGCGATGGTTGCCGTGGCTTATTTTGTATATGTAATTGGTTGACAAATCCTAAGTAGATGTTGGTCGCGATGGTGGCCGCAAAAACTTGGAATTTTTGTGACTCTCTCTACTTATTTTTTCTATTGTTGCAGATTATTTTGTAAGTATTGTCAATAAAGAGAATCGTTATAGTAGTTATTATTCAACCAGAAACATTTGTGTATTTATTAACTCGGTTAACAAACACATAAATGCCGTTGGAAAGGGCGATGTATACATTAAACAAAATAATTATAATTTTTTGCAATTAATGAATTTAAAATGATTTAACATATTTCTTTTTGTAAAACAATATCCATGTTGACAGGAACGGAACTTCACTTGACTGTTTATGTAATTTTTTTTATTTCTCTATGATTATCACATGTTTTGATTATAAAATTAACAATAATCATTAATTATATGAATAATGAACATTTGTGCAGAACATTTAACGTCGAAGATGTTAAAATAATAAATTTCATAAAGATTTTGCATATTTTGTACACGTGGATGCTAATAAATAGTTTTAAAAATATTGTTTAAAAGAATAAAAAAATAATACAGCGCTATACAATACATATTTATGTATACATATATGCGGAGATTCTCATATTAGGTACTTAATAGATAATAATTTTAAAAATTGTACAAATAGTTTTGTTTGTTGTAATCAATCGCTGTTTAAAAATAGACTATCAAAATTGGCAACTTAATAATAGATTTTTGTATATGTATAATAAGTTATATATTAAGTTTAAATAATAATTAATTTTAACTTACATACATATTAACAGGCAATATCCACTCGTACATACAGTTACAGTTCCCAGTAATGTAATTTTAAAATCCCCACGATGTAGTCGGTTGTGTAAATTTGATTTGATTTGATTTTCTTAAAGTGGGGTTTCTGTAACGTGTTTGTTTTGTCGTCGTCATATACATAATTTTCGCTAAACAGCATCTAGCGGCCTTTCTTAAGGGGCCATTGTCAATTGTCAGTGATATTTTGATTTTTGTGAATTTATTTCGGCGCGCAGATTTTGTGTGAATATTATAAATAAAATCTGCATTAATAAAAAGAGAAAATAAATTATTTTGATGTTAAACAAAAAAGATATAAAACATAAATTCAATTAAAATAATACAAAGAAATTATAAATAACAAGGAAAAAACAAAAAAAATTAAACAAACCTGAAAGAAAATTATTACAATGGCACTAGTCGATATTATAATCAGATTCCTTTCCATCCATTCTTCGCCTGCTTGAACACAGCCCTTTTCATAAATGATTTTTGAAATTTCAAAATTCTACAAAAAATTAAAAAATAAAAATAAAAACAATAAAAAATAGATAAAAAACGAAAAATAAATACAATTTTAAAAACAAACGGCCCATCACGCTGACATCGTAAGATGAATTTTACGTATTACTGCAACAATGATTGTTATAACACTACATGTTAGCACATGAGTGAACAACACTTAAAACTATTGTGGTTGACTTGTACGAAATATGGAATCCGAAAGGTTGTGGCAATTTAAGATGTACACTATCAAGATAACTCTCTCTTGAACATCCAGTTCCAACGATATATCATCAGTTGCTGTTGATAATATTGTTACGAAAATGGAAATGGTTTTATCGTTTAACATTAAAATGATAAACAAAAGCTACAACAAAAACAATGGACTTGTTTACAAGATCAACGAATAAACAAAACTATAGCAACAACATCAGTATAAAAAGGGGATAAACAAGTAAACAAGAAGCAACAACACTGCAAGGACAAACGTAAACAAAATACACAAACAACAATAACATAAACAACATGTTTAGGTTAGGTTAGAGGACGTGTACTTGTCAGTTAAGACAAGTACAGTACCCGGAGGTCGAATTGAGCCATTGTACAACGTCCTCTTTTCTCACGCCACTTATGTTGTGTGTGTTAATTTTATACATGAGTGGTGGGACCTACAGTTTAAAGTCGACTACAAACGACAGATTTTTGAGAAACTTTTTCATGGCAATTTTATTTACCCTCAGAGTTTTTGCCAGAAATCTGCTGAGAGGAAGTTGCCGAAGAAATACTTTTTTGTATTTTGTCTTGTTGTCTGGCCTGGGACTCGAACTCCGGCTTTACGTCTAATAAGCCAACACACTACCTACTAGACTACGGCGACTTCAAGCAACATGTTTACATGTACAGAGATTTTGCGAAGGCAAAGTCATTCTCCTTCAAGAGCATCCATCAGACTGTTTACCCTGCGATATAAAAGGCAAGACAAAGCAGGCAACGGATCAGAAAGAATTCAGTCAGTCTTGTATGAAGATGCGTTGCGTGTGAAGAGAATAATCGTGGTTTGAAGATCTCCGTTGTAAAGATCTAACGAACAATTGTTAGTGTGTAAAAAAGAATAACTATTAAAGCAAACTGTTGTTGTTTAAATCAAGTTGGCATACGGAATTGTGCGAACAATAAAGAATTGATTGAAAACTAAACACAAATTTATTTTTATTTTATTTGCAATCTACGAAGTCATATTTTAAACGTTTTTAAAAGGGTAAAAACGTAAGAATATAAATATTTGATAATTAGAAACGTGTGTTGTTGTCGTTGCAGCAACTCTATTGCAAAGAATTAAAAAAAAAAACAAAGGGAGAGAGAATAATAGAGTGGGAAATAGAGAAAATGGGAACAATGTTATTATGTTATCTAAGTGTGTGTGTGTAAAAAAAAATCTTTAAATTCTCAAATATTTGCACTACCAATAGCAACAGCTTTTGTTCCTATATACCCTGAAAGTTGTTGCAACAACTCCATTGCACCTTCTGGTCTTTGAAAAACTTGTTCGGTTAATGCAGTTTTCGCTGGATCGGATTGACCGGGGGAATTGCTGAAAATTGTATTTTGATAATGCGAAACAAACTGCTATAAAGGGTATTGGGAATAAATTAACGAATTATTACAACTCTAAACGCATTGTACTACATGAAGGGAAAATGTCTGAGACATTTAAAACCATTTTAGGAGTCAAGACAACATGTCTGCCTTCACCATCACTGTTACTTATTGTTATACAAGCGGTTTTAAGGCGCACAAATGACAAGAATTCCCTGTGTATTGTTTATTCCTGAAACGTTTGCCTATGTCCATAGGTTAGGTTAGAGGACGTGTACTTGTCAATTAAGACAAATACAGTACAGTGGGTCGAATTGACCCATTGTACAAACGTCCTAGTTTCTCACACCACTTATGTTGTGTGTGTTCATTTTATACATGAGTGGTGGGACCTACAGTTTAAAGTCGACTCCGAACGACAGATTTTTGAGAAACTTTTCATGGCAATTTTATTTACTCACAGAGTTTTAGCCAGAAATCTGGTGAGAGGAAGTCGCCGAAGAAATATTTTTTCATATTTCGTTTTGATGTCTGACCTGGGCTTTGAACCGTGGCCTTACGTGTAATAAGTCAACACACTACCTACTAGACTACGGCGAGTCGCAACGGAAAAAACAGTAAAAAACTTTTAACGCAATTTAAAACACCCATTTTCGCTGACGATGGAATCTTTTGTACGAATTGCGGATTGAAGCTTGATTGTAGACTGGATGTCATCAGTCTCCTATTTCTACCATAATACATGGCATAAGAATATAATAAAAATTGTGTAGATGGATGATTTTGTGCAAATTTCTCTAAAAAATCTGCAATATGTCGACATATACATTGAAGGCAAGGTAGATCAAAACAAATGTTTATGATTTAGAATATAAAAATGTAAAAAGAAGAAGAAAAAAGAAACAAATATCAACAAAATAATAAGATTAACGAAAACAAAATCCATAAAAAGCTTTTATGTTTGAAGTGAGTTTTAAAGTTAAAAACATAATAATGACCAAACATTTGAAATATAATTTTAAATATTTTAATTAAAAATCGGCAATTAATTATTTGCAATAACTGATTTTTATTTAAAACTCACTTCAAAGATTGGCCACATATCGACGCCTCGTTCTATAACATTCTAAGTCCAAAAACTGTGTTTTGAGTTATGAGCTCTCAAAGTTTTCACGCGACATAAGACTATATGTGTATTCTAAGAAGATATTTCCCTATAACTTCGGAACGGATCGGCGCATCTTAACCAAATTTTGACAGTATTTAAGTTAGAGAACGTAGAATTTAAAAATGCAAGAACATTAAAAACGTTATAAGTACACTTAGAACGTTATAGAATGGAGGCGTCGATATGATGTGTACAATTTTTATACTTTAATGACCTGCCAAAAAATTGTCAGCATTATATAGATCCATACAGATACAATGTGTGATTCCAAATATTCTTCACCAGCTCTTAAACAACCTCGTTCATATATATTTCGATCAACGGGCTGTATAATATCCATTAAAATTAAAAATCCGTTTACAAATTATTTTAAAAGAGTAAGAAAGAAAATATATAGAAATTATATTATTATTACAAGATAATATAATTATACAGTTTAGTCTTCATGTAAGAGTTGTCACAATTTTATCATAAAAAAGTATTGGCAAGAGTAATACAAAATTTTTGTATAACGATTTTGTAGGTTAGGTGAGGTTAGGTTAAAAAATCACTCACACCCATTGTAAACGTCCCAATAGGTATAATGAAATAAGAAGAACGGATAATGAAAAGGAAAAAAGAGAGATGAAAGACGGAAAAAAATGTGAAGGATGACTCAAACACAAAACACAAGAGAGCATAAAATGAACTACCGTTATGATGTCCGAGACCTCTCAACCACTTCAATCTCATTAGAAATCTCATGAAAGCTCGAATGCCGGCACGAATCTAACCCATCAAAGAAGTAGGGGCTTCAGGAATCTCAAATTCATTCTACTAAGAGGTGAGCAGTTACAGAAAAGATGCTCGGTAGACTCCAACTCTTCTCCTTTGCAACACACTCTGGCACACACAATAGTCCGGCTAGGATCCGTTCCAACATTGTCTATTGAAAGCCATAGGCTTCTAGACACATAACAACCTGATCCATTCCCACAACGTTTTTGCTTCTTCGCCTGAGCGATTTCCCAACAAGTCCTTAAAAATAGCCGAATGGAGGCTTAGAATCAATGGTTAAAGCGTACTCAGAAAGTGAGCCCAACTTAGCGGGAGAATCATCCGTCTAGTGCTAGGGGATACCGACTACCTCGGAACCCAGCCAAGCCAGATACGATTTGTACCTAAGGTTCTTATAGACGTCATAGAATTACCAAAGGTGTCAGGCTGGTACGTCTCTCTAGACAATTAAATAAGTGTGCCATAGCGTACTGTCGTAGTCGATAAGCTGGTCATTAGATCGGAAAGTTTGATATTACTCTCATCCTATATGTGTTCAGCATTCAGAATTCCGAAAGAAGTTGGGAGCCAGTCTGGAGTATTATCTTTATTTATAGATCCGCAAACTCTGGTGAACATGCATTTATCAGTGCGTGGTTATGAAAGGCAAAATTCTTAACACCGTTAAGTCGGTTCATGACAGCCAGGACGTTCGCAGATGTTAAACAGCACTCTGCCTTGGAATGTACATAGGCTCTATGTGGCTGAATACTGCATGTTCTTAAATAGTGCCAGCCGTTACACTTGACCGAGACAGTATTTGCTTTAAAGGCTGTGTTGCACACATAATTTGTCTACGCTGGATTGGGATTACTAATTACAGATGTTGTTGTATTTATCGTTCTTGGGTTAGGCATTATGGACGTACCAGAGTTGGCTACTGTAGATGTTATTGGATTGCTGTCCGGTTATGAATGTTGAGAGCAGAAAAGAGCAATGCCGTAAAGTCTCATTGTGATCGAAGATGCGGCACCATTCTCCACATTTGGAGCATTTAATCGACGTAACTATGCTCCCTAGAGGAGTAAGAGGAACATATATATAATCGAGGTAACATTTCTGTGAATGGTATTTCAATATACTGGACATAATCAAATAGGGCCTGGATTTTATTTAATATCGGCAATGGCTAACGGTAGTAGATTTTAGTGGGATTAGAGGCAAACCACAACAGTACGATTTAAGAGAAAAAACTTGAAGAATATACGACTCCTGACTGAGGTGACAGCACGAATAATGAAGCAAAATATCTGGGAATAAAAGTGAAGAGCATACTGACATGGGAGGCTCATGTAGAGAGCATTTATGCAGAAAGCTTGCGAGAAATGTTGGCGAATGCATAGTGGATATATACCGCGATGGTCCAACCAGCTGTCTGTCCAGGCAAGGTAAGAATTTTACAACAGCTCTATAGAAGTTTGGTATGGGACAGACAATGGCTATAAAAACCAGTCCCTAAGAGAGGCTAGAAAGACCCAACGGAAACTCAAGACTTTTCTATGGAGTAGGAAGGGCAGTTTCGAAGGGTACATTCATTCGGCAAAAGAAAATTTGAAGAGAGGTGGGAATTCTTCCTAAGACAAACTGGTTTGAGACAATCTAAATATTTGTTAAACAATTACACTGGGAAGAGGTTTGAATCAAACATCAGACTATTCAGAAATAGCCTGCGTCTCAATTATAGAAAAGAAAAAATGATTTGCAGATTGTTAACAAACAAAATTTCGAAGTTTACAGTCATAAATATAACCTGAAAAACTGCAGAGAAATTGTTAGCATGTTTTCCATCTGATGTTAATGATGCTCCTCGCACTGGTCGAACAATCACAAAAAAAGTCCATGTAATGAAAAAATCTGGTATCACCAAACAGTTACCAACCATTTGAAAAAATTTTAGATACGACATCGCCTATTGCAAATTATTACCCATAAACACCATGTACGAAGCAAGGTGAAGCTTTTCAAAGGCTGGTTAAGTCAAGATTAACTGCAAAAAAAGATAAAGCTGTGTGGTATGGAGGCAATTGTAACATTCAATTGGTTTGTCCTTTTACTAAAGATGCCTCAAAGTTGAAAACCGGATTAAAAAATTGTTTCAACAGACAAGCATTTGAAATCAAAGTTCGTTTAAATATTTTTTAAGTTTTTAGCATGACATAGCTTGACTTAATCGAATGTAAAATAATTCATAAGAATGTAAATTTTAATTAATATGAATTTACTTACATATCCCTCTTTGCGTACATCATAACCGCATTGTTTATTCTTAATAAGCTCATGAGGTTGGCGTCGACAGCAAGAAAATGGAACACCACAAGCTTCTCGACTGCCAATGGCATACGAGGAACAATTGAAGTAATTATTACTGTCCCAATCTTTGGGACCATCAATGCCGCAACACTGCAGCCAATCTTCTTGTATCCAATCAATGAGATTCTGTTGATCGGGATCTTCCCGATAATGAATAATAAATGCTCTTAAGCCTTCAGTAGCTTGATCTTTTATCTGTAACACAAGAAAAACACGAAATTCAGTTAATATGTACACTGGGGATAGAATCAAATAAATGTTACTTACCCAACCTTTGTCTTTCAGCACGAAATACATAATGCCGAAACAGACTTCCACTATTAATAAAACGCAAACCAGTAAGATGAACTGAAAAAAAGAGAAAAAATTTATTCAAAAATGCTTTTTCAATAATTAAACAACCATACTTACTGTAGCCAAAAGACAAGTATTTTCGCGTAGGGCACCAACACTCCCCGTGAAACCAATTAAAAATGCGCAAATGCCGATGCATATTAGAACAAATGCCGGATCCAATACAAGCAATGTCAGTTTGTTTAAATTGCTAAAAGTATCCTTCTCATTCCATGCCCAAATACCGGCTGCCAACACAATTAAACCGGTCATCTATAATAGGAATTACAAGAATATACTTTGAACTTATTGACGCACATGTTGAAAATGGACACCAAAGAACAGTAAAAGATGATTTTTAGTAATACGTACAATTTGCATTCATAGTTGCATATCAATGTAAATCAGCCATTGTTGCAACCATTGGTACGAGTAAACATATGAAATTAATCGCCAATTTCATTAACGGCTCACACATTAGACAGACTAACTGTAAGACTGCAATGTTTGACAATAAATTTGGAAAATTATACGCAATAAAAGACGCAATTAAACAAAGTTTCTTAGTTATTCATTACTTTTTCATTACATTTTTTTTATTTTATTTAAGCGCTTTTTATGAGTTAATATTACCCGATTGGTTTACGTTAGGTGAAGATTTAATATTATTTACACTGGAGCAACATTAGTTTACATTTTTGTAATTAATTATGGATAAGTAGTCCCAAACGAAAGGAAAATTCATAGACATAGTCCGTGAAGCATGGACTATAAGGCAAAAATTTGCATATGGTGACAATGACAATGTCAGCCGTAATATATTATTTACGATATCATCAATTGAAGCGGTGATTAACAAGAAAATTAATGGTTATTAAAGTTTCTTATGTGTTTGGTGGTTTTGGTATAGAATCATACATGTGCCACAAGTTATTACCTCAAGTAAGTCTCAATTCGGAGCCTTTGAAGGAATCAACCGTCTACAAGTAGTTATTTTTGGCTAACAGGAGAAAAAATGCATATCTATTAGTCAGTTACATTACATTAACCATTAATGCAGTCTGAAATAGACTTACGCATTACGGGTACGACTTACGGTTAGATTTCACATTACAAAGATAGTTTGCATTCTTGAGACAATTATAGCTGCTATTAAATTATAATTTCTAAACTTCTAGTGCCTACACACTTAGATATATTAAAAAACTTGTTAATTTTCCACTCAAAATTTGTAAACTTAACATTAAACGAATTCAACAGGAAATTAATATATAATATCTGCAACATATATAAAATAATCATACAAGCAGCTTCTGAAGATTTCAAAACTATATTTCTACTTCAAACAAAATAATATTCTATAATACTACTAATAGTTTGAAATAATTTTTTTTTGAAAAAAAGCGTAATTTGCAACATAAAATACCTTCTAATATGACAACACTGTCTTCAATGCAAGTAAACCTCAGCCTAAACAATAAGACAAGCAACTGAATGTATATTACAAAAACAACATCTCAAAACGGTATTCCAATTGCAAATATTGCTGACTCGTTATTTTGGGCACTAAAACTATCCAAACAAAATATTTCATTTCAAACGAAGCCTGTTCTTCGCATTCATCAACAAAAATGAACAAAGAAATTTCCAATTAAAAATTCAACTTATGGCCACTCTTTTGTATTCACACACACACTTACCCATAATAATGTATTGCAAACAAACAATACATATTTCATGCAACAATTTACTTCTCGAGTTTCATGGCGATATTTTCTGACGGGCATGTTTTTATTTTCACCAATTTAATAACTTATTTTCAATAGTTTAAACAAGTTTTTATCACACTTTAACTTAATAATAAAATTAAAACCTTGAAATCGTTGATTTTTTATGGTAGTAAACGAAATTATAGTACGAACTAAACATCTAATTGAAAAATAAAAATGTCTTCTTCTTCCGATTCTAATGACGTTTACTTTTACAGCTGCTCTACAGAATAGTTTGTGGCAGTGTTGAAAAATTCAGTACTTTTGTATTTTTTAGTACTTTTTCATTTCAAAAATACCGCAGTACCTCGTCAACCTTTCAGTAATTTTTTCATCAAATTCAAATATAATTTCAATAAATAATTCGCACATTCTTTTTCCGTTTCCGGGTTTATTAAGTAAAAATTACGCCCCGTTTGTTTACTGCAACTATGGTGGTATGTCTGTCTAATAGGTAGTTAGTTACGAGTTACATACAGTGGTCACTCAAAAAAAGCCACTGTTCAAACCCCAGGTCAGACAAAACGAAAACAATAAATAAATTTGTTTGTTAGAAAGAAAAAGTTGTAGGGTAGGTAGGTAGGGGGTTAGTTTAGTAGAGTAGTGTTGTGTGTAGGCAAGTTCGGTCGCCGGCAAACCCAACCAAAAAGTCACCATTCGTTTGAAAACAAAAAACATGTTGGTCCGCGCTGCTGGTTTGGAGAGATAGCAAAAGAAAAAAATAATTTTTTTTTATTTTATTTATTTAATTATATAATTTTAATTAATTTTTCTTTTGAAGTGTGAAATTCACCAATTGTGGTGAGCTTTTTTCACAAAATGTGGTGAATTTTATCCGGTGTGGTGAATAAAATCAAAATTCACCAAAATGCCGTTATTCGAAATGGGTACTGTGTTACCATAAATCCATGTACTGTACATAGTGATTTGGGCGATGCGTGTCTAGAATAAGTAATTTTCACATCTGTTAGTGGAGGCATTCACCGATATGTCTGGTTACTGCATTAAAACAATGTTGCCATTGTGTCATTCTATTTAAAATTACAAAATAAATAATTACATTGTAATTATTTTGTAAATGGATTTTTGAATAATTTCTTTCTTTTATGTTCTATTCCTAAAATGCTTTTTTGCAAATTGGAAATTTTTTGTCGAAATATTTATTAATTTTTGAGCTTTTCTGTTTGAATCGGATCTAAAAATCGGATGAGGAAAAATTATTAAAAAATTCATTAATTTTTTTCTTTTTCAAAAAAAAGGTGGTTACAGACAGATCCCTGATTTTATAATTTGCGCTTTCCAACTATAATTGGGTTAGGCAGGCTAATGGTAAAGGCCTGAAGCCCCGGTTAGCCAGGGGCTATAACGTATGTATTTTAGATAACGAAAAGCAATGAGAATTCTGAATCAACCGTTGGGTCGTCATTTTTTTACTAAACCTTACGTTTCGAATCAACTGTTTTTGTTTTGTTTATGAGAAACATGTGTTAGTTTTTCTATTCCATTCCGTACGGTAAGTATATAAATATATATTTTTATAAAACTACCATTTGATCCAAAAAGGTACTCTTCAGTTATAGTTCAGTACTATTTCAAAATTTTAATTTTGCAACACTGGTCTGTGGTGGTCTACCAAATTTTAATGAACGCATTATTTTCGTTCAAAGAGTTATCGTTATTATCGTTACCGCCACAGTGTTGCCATATAGGTTGGCGTTTTATGCCGCCACTAATAAACTGTGGCTTCACATTCAATATTCAAGTTTGGTTTTTTTTTCTTATTGTCAATGTTGCCAGGAAGTAAAATATTGCGTAACCAACTTTAAAAAAAATTACAAAAGAGGGAAAATAATAATCAAATTATTAATGAATTCAATTCATAGTTTTATTTAAATTATTTTTTCCTGCTGTTAAATTTAGATCCGACATAGCTTGCGAACAAAGCACAATAAACTTACCACACAAAAGAAAAATACTTTGTGTTGTTGGAGTATAAGTTCCTTCTGTTCGTCAGGACTCACCAAGCCGACCATCTTTAAAGTAGGTGAGTATTACTTAATTTTTTTTGTACAAACAAACGAATTTTGCCAATCAGTGTTGCCAGGAAGGAAGAGAACAGGAAAAAATATATATATTCATAGTTTTTTCAAATTTAAATTATGTTTATATATTTAATTGACAACAAAAAAGAGTTACCAAAACAACAAAAATCTACACATTTACACATTGAACAAATAAAATAATCAGTTTTGGGTAGAAATAACCAAAAATAAATTATTCACGTTTTTTTGTAACCAAACTTTGTTTTTAAGAATTTTCCTTTACTGTTGACTAAATAAAACATCCCTGTTTTATGATAGTTGTTTTTGGAAGAGCTCGTCTGGCATCACTGTTTTTTTTTTTGACGGCTCTAGAAAATTTGTCTTATTGTTTGGGCAAAAATAGAATTTATTATAGAAATTTGCAGACAAAAATTAAAATAATCATACAAAATTATTGTATTTTATTAAGGAACCTAAACGAAACACTGCTTTAAAATGTCGGATAATGATGATGATTTCATGTGCGAAGACGATGAGGATTATGGCTTGGTAAGTTCTGAGATGTTAAAATGCCGGTTTTGGCTAGGAAAAAAATTTTGGAAGTCATTGTGCCACAATGAGCAGAGGAAGTTTATTGTCGATGGTCTAGGAGGAGAACTTTTATTAATGTTGGAGTTTTTGATCAGAAAGTACTTGGCTAACTTGATACCTGGATATATCAATTTTGTGTGGACAACTGCAGGAGGCTATTTCTCCTGGCAGACATGAATTAAATACAAACAGTCATGCATGAAGATTATAATACCAAGAATACTATGATTTACGTTATTACACGTTTTCAGGAATATTCAGAAGACAGCAATTCGGAACCAGATGTGGATTTAGAGAATCAATACTACAACAGTAAAGCTTTAAAGGAGGATGATCCCAAAGCAGCTTTGGCCTCATTTCAAAAGGTTCTAGATTTAGAAAATGGCGATAAGGGTGAATGGGGCTTTAAAGCTCTTAAGCAAATGATAAAAATAAATTTTAAATTGGTACGATTAGCTCAAAACGCTACTATTTTGCTAAATGCTTAACCATTAATAATCATTTGCATTGTTTTAGAACAATTATGAAGAAATGATGGTGAGATACAAACAATTGTTGACTTACATTAAGAGCGCCGTGACACGCAATCATTCGGAAAAGTCCATTAATTCTATACTGGATTATATTTCAACTTCAAAAAATGTAAGTATTCCTTGAAAAATTTCCAATTACATATCATTTCTGTTGTTAATAATTTTAACTTCTCTTAAACAAAAGATGGAACTGCTGCAGAACTTCTATGAAACCACTTTGGAAGCATTGAAGGATGCAAAAAATGACCGGCTGTGGTTTAAAACCAATACCAAATTAGGCAAACTATATTTCGATCGCAGCGAATTTGGCAAATTGCAAAAAATTCTTAAACAACTTCACTCATCGTGTCAAACCGATGATGGTGAAGATGATTTAAAGAAAGGCACACAACTCTTGGAAATCTATGCCTTGGAAATTCAAATGTACACAGTGCAAAAGAATAATAAAAAGCTAAAAGCTTTATATGAGCAATCATTACATATTAAATCAGCCATACCGCATCCTCTGATTATGGGCGTAATTAGAGAATGTGGCGGTAAAATGCATCTGCGTGAAGGTGAATTTGAAAAGGCTCATACAGATTTCTTTGAGGCATTTAAAAACTATGATGAGTCTGGTTCGCCAAGGCGTACGACATGTTTGAAATATTTGGTATTGGCTAACATGTAAGTATTGTACAACTCTACTCTCAGACAAATCTACTTAAAATACTTTATTTAATGTTGTTATATTGAGAAATTTTATATGGATGTACCTCTGAAGGACTTAAGTTAGTTTCTGCTTAACATGAAAAAATGTGGTAAAATGTGGTAGAAGCTCCTTTCATTTTAAAGACGCAGATATCCGATTTTGCTTTTTTCAACGTTTTCTTTTACTAATTGTAGGATGTTCTCTCAATGATATATCCAGAGAATACGAAGACGACTTTAAAAACGCTTGGGATCATTATCCCGCAATAATTCCTGTTTCAATCTCTTTTGCAAACTTAAGAAGAGTATTTGCAAGTACAAATACTTTGCAGCGATTACAGTCGTCGTAGTCTAGTTAGGTAATGTGGTGTCTTATTAGACGGGAGCCCGTGTATCAACCCTTGACTCAAAAATCTGTCGCTCGGACGCGACCTTAGACTGTAGGTACCGCCACTCATGAGTAAAATTAATGCACAAAACATGGGTGATGTGAGAAGCTAGATCGTAATCCTTTAGTACTGGTTTGTAATGACCAATTAAGTAAGAATTTTTTCTCGCATCTAAGGATTTGGATTATCATCAGAAATATGAAAAAACCCGGCTAGGCATTAACCGACTCGAGTTGCTGTCTCGATCTCATTAATTTGTTTGAAAACATTTAGAAAAAAACCTTTGAAGACGCGACACGTTATGTGGTGAATTTTTTTTCGCCCTTTTTTTCCACCCTGTCGGTTTATCTATATTGGATCCTTTTTGATCTATGGGTCGAGGTGTATTTCATCAACCTTTTAGGAAGTTTGCCTACGGGGTCTGATCAACAACACGCAGCACAGTTTTTATAAAGCCCGTACTACTTGTTATCTGTTGCTGTTACCCTCAAATAAGTTTATCTCGTAAGAGACGCAATTTTTTGAAGCATTTGGTAGAGTATGTATGGCAAGTTGCACTTTTATCAAAACGACTCTCGACACAGAATTCAAACTCTCAAAGAAGGCCCTGCCAAGGGTTCTCAACCTCATTCTACCAAGGGCTGGGCAGTTGCAGAGGAGGTGTTCGATAGTCTCTAAATGTCGGTGTTTATTGCCTTCGATTTTTTTTGAGGTTTCTCAAGCAATGTCCGAGAGAGGTGCCACAAGGTTTTGTTCAATCTCCAACTGTATTTCTTATTTTTATTAATTATGTCTTCTTTCAGCAGTCTTTGTCATTCCTATTCCTTTGACCGTAGACCAAATCTTTTGCAGTCTGAGACGAAGAGGCCTATTTCTTTACTTCACTTTATCTTACGTCCTTACCATTTATACTTCTTATACTTATACTTGTCTTCTAGACAAGTCTCTCCTGAGTATTGGTCGTAAAAAGTAGACGTTAGACAACTGATCTTAGTTGTCATACATAATATGAATTTTTATTTCAGTTGGGTTTTCGTCTGCCAAGTTCGATACATAAGGAATACTAATCATTGTTGATGGTGGTTTGATTTCAATTCTTGTATCAACTGAACCTCCTGATTCCCCAATCTGCCACTTCTACGTCCTCATCACTGTCTGGGTCAGGGAGGAACAGCAGAGGCGTGGGGGTAAGGATCAATATGTTATGTGTGTAGGTGTCTATGGCCTGCTATAGACAATGATAGAACAATTTTTTTGCTGGGCTTAGATGAAGCCAGCCTGAGGTTAGTTATTGGTTTCATCATAAGGCACTAAGAGATTAGATCGCTGACAAGGAACTGGAAGAGATCACAGCCGGACTACTGCAGGGTATGTTGCAATGAGGAACAGTTGGAAACTATCGAAAACCTCTTCCAGCCCTTGAGGGCTGAGGTTGAGGACCCTGGGCAAGGGCTTTTCCGAATGTTTGGACTCTCTGCATAGAGCCGACATTAGGGCTCTCCATGGATTTATAAATAGGTTGGCCTATTGGAGATGTGGTAAGGCATCAAGGTTATGTTGCGCTCTCTTGTGTGTTTGTTGTCCATCTTTTTTATCCTCTCTCTTATGTCCTACCTTTTCTACCTCTTCTACTCTACCAATTTCCCTATCTCCTTCACTATTCACTCTCTCACTTTCTCTCTTCTAGGAATAATTTACAAATGGGTCATTTTGACCTCTGGGTATTGTCCTTGTTCCAATGACATGTACACGTACTCAAACCTAACCTAACACATCAATTGTACCTTGCAAGCCTTAAAACTTTTGCAACGATTTCCATTACTTCGTCGAAGTTTTCACCTCTAACGAGTCAGTAGACACAACTTTATCAATTCACTTCTTTATTTCAGTCTCAGTTAGACAGATAGAATGATCACGGTTTCAATATAAAATTTAATATGTTTTTAAGTCTGCCTTGAGTGAAATTGAAATTATTTTGGATAACTGCTCCTCTTGCAGAGGATGACCCCTACTCAAGCAGTGCATTGTTTTGGAATTATGACAATAGGTTATGGGGGAGAGGAAAGAGGGAGTAGTGTTTGTGGCAATTTAATTTGTATGTATTTTGCATTATTAGACACAAGACTGACCTCTGCAGGTAGCAACTTTCATATACAGATAGTCCGGCGTAAAGAACAAATTCTGTGTGTAAGGCAGTAAGTATGCGATACACTAGCCAATCGACAACAAATGGATGCGAGAAAAACGGCTGCTACGTAAGAATATTTAATGCTCGGAAACAAGTCGCTTTTTCTCGCTAAAGAAAAATCCATTGTAGTAGCGGTAGGAGTGTCCCTAGCCCTAGAAATAAAACTCTATTAACAAGTAATTTTTTTAAATACTTTCCTTCAAATAATATATTTTCTTTGTTTGTTTAAAGGTTAATGAAATCCGGCATTAATCCATTCGATTCCCAAGAGGCCAAACCCTACAAAAATGACCCAGAAATATTGGCCATGACTAATTTGGTTGTTTCATATCAAAATAATGACATCAACGAATTCGAATCAATTTTAAGACACAATCGCAGCAATATTATGGCCGATCCTTTTATAAGAGAACACATTGAAGACTTGTTAAGAAATATACGTACACAAGTTTTAATCAAATTAATACGTCCCTATAAGAATATTGCCATACCATTTATAGCGAATGCATTGAACATTGAACCGGCAGAGGTGGAAAGTCTGTTAGTGTCATGTATATTGGATAAGTAAGTCTTGATGTTTTTTTTTTTTTTTTGTTTAATTTGTTTTATTCTAATTATTTCGTTTCTGTTGTAGCACCATTCAAGGCCGTATTGATCAGGTTAATCAGGTTTTGCAATTGGATAACGAAAATAGTACCGGTTACCGTTATAATGCCATTGACAGATGGTCCAATCAAATACAATCCTTACAAATGGCTGTCATCAATAAAATGGCTTGAAAATTACCCATAAAACGAAAGCATTCATATATTTTTAATTAAAAAATCCCTAAGAAAAATACAATGAAAGTCGTATGAATATTGTAAACAAAATGCTTAAAAAAAGTGAAAATAATTTATTAAATTCGTTAAATTTTTTCTTAAAATACAACGAAAGCAAAAAACTAAAACAAAATGTACGATGTAGTGTAAGTAGAACTGGCTTTATGCTTTAGTTATACCCAACTTTGAATTGTTTGTCTTGCGATAAATCGTACTTCGCAATTTGTACAAGCAGAATAATAGAAAACAGAACAATAATACTAGAATTAAACAACCAAACATCACCAAAGTGGCCCAGCCTGGCTTAGACCAATCCAATATCTCATATATATAACGATTACCATTCCTGAAATTAGAGAAAACATTTATTATCGATTTTACTCCCAAGTACTCGGATAATTTTTTTACTTACACATCATCTCCACCGGCAAAGTAATAGATTATGGAAAATATACCATAAAGAATGCCTAACGTTAGGGGATAAATAAAGTGTAAGATGCGGGTGGGAAATGCTACCAGCATATGATCCAATAACATTAATACCGAATTAAATCCATGGGCCCATAGATTATATAAATCTGAAGCGTTGGCATTATCAGCTGAAAAAAAAAGAATTCATAATTTATTATTCTCTATGCCAAATACAGTGGTATAAGCCTTCTCCCTATCGCATATAAGGTTCTTACAGGCGTATTGTGTGAACGACTGAAGCCACTCGTCAAAACACTGATTGAACCTTATCAGAGCGGCTTCACTCCTGACAAGTCCACCATCGACCAGGTCTTCACACTGCGCTAAATCCTAGAAAAAACCCATGAAAAACAAGTCGACACACACCATCTTTTTGTCGACTATAAAGGCAGCCTTAGATAGCCCCATAAGGGATCGTGTTTTTGCCGCAATGTCTGAGCTCGATATACCTGCGGAGCTGATAAGGCTATGCAGAATGACGTTGAGCTAATCCTGCAGCTCCGTCAAGGTAGGAATGAAGCTCTCCAAACCTTTTGATACCGTGCGAGGTTTCAGACAAGGCGATCTCTTCAACTTCCTCATGGAAAGTGTTCTGCGAAAGGCGGAGTGCATCGCAATGGCACTATTTTTCAATTGCGTACGCTGATGACATTGACATCATAGGGCGTACCAAGGGAGATGTTACTGCTGCCTTTAGTGCTATTGAACGGGAGTCTACTAAGATGGGTTTGGCAGTAAATGAGGGCAAAACAAAGTATATTTTATCGACAAGTAGAGACGTGCGGCGTATTGATTCTCAGATTACGGCCGATAATTGTACTTTTGATACAGTCAAGGAATTCATTTATCTTGGCTCCGCCGTTATCACCAAAAATGATGTCAGTCTGGAGATCAAGCGCAGGATCACTCTTGCCAACAGGTGCTACTATGGTCTCAATAGGCAATTGAGTAGCATACACCTCTCTCGTAACACAAAACTAATACTCTACAAGACGCTCATCGTCCCCGTGCTTCTTTATGGCGCAGAAGCATGGACCCTATTAAGCACTGATGCAGCAGCCTTGAGAGTATTCGAGAGAAATAACCTACGTAAGATCTTCGGTCCAGTACGAGTTAGCGATGATTTCCACATCCGATCCAACAGTGAGCTGTATGAGCTGCTCAGCGACATAGACGTTGTGCAGCGTATTAATATCCAGCGGCTGCGCTGGCTCGGCCATGTCCTTCGAATGGTGAAGGATGCTCCGGCGAGAAGGGTATTTGATGCGGGGGTCTGCGGAAGTCGGCGAAGAGGACGATTGATGTGACCAACTGGCATAGGCGCGCAAGAAGCAGAGGCGCCTGGAAGGATGTGTTGCGGCAACCCGGAATCCGTTAATCGGGTTGTTATGGCCAATTAAGAAGAAGAAGAATTTATTCTCTATAAATTGACGAATTGTATGATTGATTGGCTTGAGAACGTCAACAGCCGCAATGGATTAATGGATCCATTATGCTTATGTCCTACAGAAAATGGAAAGCACGGAGAAAAGAGAGGAGATGGGGAGAATAGGAACAGATCGCAAGAATGAATGTACATCTCTTAGGCCGCTCAATTCCATTATAAACCTCGAATGTTGACACCCAATCGGGGATTCGAATTCTCGTGGAATATTCCATCCAAAGAATATTTTTCTATTAAGGGCTGGACATTTACAGAGTGAGTTGGTGTTCTATATCCTCCAACACGTTCTCATCCCCACATACCCGCAATAGTTCGGTTGGAATATATACCAAATCGTTGTCAGCTAAACTTATTAGGCCCCAAAAGCAAGACGTTGCTATAATCATCGGTAGATAGTTAAAGCCACGTAACATCAGGATTTATACTCCCAAAGCCCTTGCTTGCTCCCCATAATCCAACTCCCGATGAGTCCATGGCGATAGCAGATTGCAGGATTTAGGCTCCGTTCAAGAAAGAATTACAACTATTTCGTTCCCAGTTATACCACAGACTCGGTCTAGAGACTCTCATCGTGTTCCTACAGTCAGACCGAGCGTGACTTACACAAGACTGATTCTATTGCCCTCTGGACAGTCTAGGTTAGGTTTGAGGGCGAATAGTTGTCATTGGGACAAGTAAAATACTCGGAGGTCAAAATGACCCATTGTAATACATCCTAAATAAGAGAGAGAGAGCATGGTAATAAAGGAGATAGGGAAAAAGAGAAGAGGTTGGAAAGGGAGGATAAGGAGACGGAGGAAAAACGCAGACCACAAGAGAGCACGACCACAAAATTGAAGCTCTAGCATTTCTCAATCAGCTCAACCTATTAATTAATTTAATAATGTCAGCATTCGACAAAGAGTCTAAACCTTAGAAGAATCCCCTGCCCAGGTTCCTCAACCTATTAAGGGCTGGACAGTTACACAGGAGGTGTTCGATAGTTTCCAACTCCTCCTCGTCGCAACATACCCTGCAATAGTTAGCGATCTAATCTCGGAGTGCCTTGTAATGAAACCAATAACTAACCTCAGATTGGCCTTATCTAACCCAGCAGCAAATCTGTTCTATCACTGTCTATAGGAGGCCACAAACACCTAGGCACGACATCCCGGTCCATTCCCCTAATCCCCATCAAGTGATGAGGCCGTAAAGGAGGGAGATTGCGGGATCAGGACCAACCATCAAATTGCGCTCAGAAAGTACTGGGCAGCCTATATGTCAAGGGAATTACGTTTTCATCAAATGAGGATTATTACGTTACAGTTAGGCTGCCAAGGAAATAACGTAATAATCCGCATCTGAAGAAACAATGCCAGCTACAGTCTTAAAAGCCTTCAATATGGCAAATATTTCCCCCCACTGCGGTTGTAATTCAATCTATAAAGGACCTCTGATTTGAAATCTACAATATCCAGTTGCGGCTCATCAGCTAAGATGCGTAGGGAGTTTCTAAAATGAGACTTCTCAATCCAGACAGAAACATTGCCCCTATAGAAATGCCCACTTCAGAACATCGGGCTAACCATTCGAGAGCTGTTTCCAGCTGCTTGATTCCCTCAAGCGTATGGTATAATACGCTGCAGAAGACTTGACTTAATAGTAAAGTGCAGTCAGTCAGAGAATAGTGTCAAGAGCAGAGTTATGATAACTCGTGCTCACTTCGGTGATACTTAAATAAGACATTCTTGCAATAGACAGAGCTACAATAGCCGTTTAGATTCGACATATCGCGGCAGGTGGGAGTTCCACACTTTTTTCGGATTACATTTGTTGGAGTATTTATACATACACGCGCGATGTAAAGCCTCTCTGTAAAGTTTATTGGCATTATTTTCTGTTAAACGGAATTAGTATCTCCAACGTCGTATCTCCAACGATATATATTACTCTGAACGATGATATTACTCTCACAGGCTGCTTACTTTCAACTCTTAATCCAATCAATTCCCGAAGGTGGCTGAGCCGGCATTAAAAAACTGTAACCTGTAGCCATGGATAGTGCAGTAAGAAATTATTAACGTTCTGAACAAAATAATGTAATGCGGCTTCCGATGTCACCATAATACTTTTCACCTGTTGAAAGAAGCATTCAAGTACCCGAATTTTTTAAAGCGTCACACGGGAGACATCGTTTCATTTAACTCCATTACAGCTTACACGATCTCTGTTCGAGGTTTTTTAATTTAGAGAAATGGACAATAGGTCACGTTTTTGGTCTGAAGAAGGGTTACGGGGTTAAGGCGAAGAGCGTGTGCTATTTATAGGGCTATAAATTGTCTAAAGTATTAAAGAATATATGGAATGAATACGAGGATTCTATTAGATTTGCAGAATTGTAGCTTTGGTGGTCTTAGAAGGGGAGGGGACTTTCATTCATTTTACTTCTATCCTTGTCTGGACAGATGGACGCACAGGCATTGCAATTTATCCATTCACTAATGGGCTAGCAAAGGTAAAGAAAGTCATCGTGTCCGGTGGGTGATGTGCTGACTTATTAGATGAGAGTCTGTGGTTCAAACCCCAGCTCAAACATTTCAAACGACTTTCTGTCAGCAGTTGTCTGGCAAAAACTCAGAGTAAATAAATTTGCCCCGAAAAGCTTCTCAAAAATCTGTCGTTCGAAGTTGACGTTAAACAGTAGGCTCCTCCACTTATGGATAAAATTAACATACACGATAGGGATGGAGTGAGAAGCTAGGATGTAATCCTGACTAAAGTAACGTAAATTGCAAAATACGAGAAATACTCACTTGGATATATGAAAAGCCAATACACGAATGTTACCACTGTGGCCAAGACTAAAGTACACCAGTGTGAAAGCCAATAGAACTTGATTACACGACTTTTGGCAGCTAAAAATTGAAAAAAAATGATTCTGGTGTAAGAAAACTTTTTAAATTCAATTTTTCTTTCATAAACCCACTGATTTTATCGGGTTTCACATGGTATATGGATACTAGCACAGCACCAAAGAGACTGGTGAACATGCATAGGAAAAAACCCCAATCAGTTAAGTAAATAAACCAGCGACCATTAGCCCACTGCTGCACTAGACTGCCAAAGACGCCGACACAGAAGCAAATCGCTAAACCCCAACGATAGAACAGCCACAGATAGGATTTTTGGGAACGTTGCCACTGCAAGTAAAATGATTTCAATTTAATTTTATTTTTATTTGTTTAATCAATACTTACTTGAGATTTGAGGAAATCATCGACTGGCTGATGCGAAAGACTGAATTTTTCTTTACGGAATTCTTTACCTAGCGGATGAAACGTACGATACCAGCAACTATTTTCATTTCTGACCATCTAAAATTAAAGAATAATATGAAAGTAAAGCTTGTCCGGTCCAGTGGATGTTGTATGTTATCAAATGAGTAAAATTTGGGGAGTAAAATATTAGTACAACACCCATGAGGAGTTATCGCCATATTGCATCATATAGTGGAGGAAAACTTGCAAAGGTTTCTGCAAATCTCACATAGAGACTGGAATACTTGTACTGTTCATAGGAGTTAAAGGTAGGACTCAAATAATGATAAATAAATCGGATTGATTGAAGCGCATGAAGACGTCACAGTCTAATAGGTAGTAAGTTTGTTGGCTTAGAGGCGAGAACGTGGCTCAAACATCAGTTCAGACATTTCCAACAAAAAAAATATGAAAAGTCGGCTGGCAAGTATCCTGAGAGTAAATAAAATATGGAAACTTTCTTTATGCTGAAGAGAAACCTTGGTATATGATCCATCATCGCATTCCTCTCAAAATTCAGGGGCTATTGCCCTGACAATTTTCAGAATGCTTATCGGTGTCAATAATGACAATTACCTGCCTAGCACTTGATATGCACCCATACGTTTGCTTCTAGGATACTTTAATGCCTCATGGGTTTCCAGAATATGTTCCGATGATTCATTCTCACCGTTATAGAATCTATATGTTGGACTCGAGATAACCCCCATTCTGAATAAGTGCACTATGAGGCTAAAGTGGCCTGTTAGAAGACCGGTTACCAATCTCTAGTTATTTTTGGATCGTTTGATGTATGATTCATTTTATTTTCTTTTCCCAACATTTTGATTGCCTCAGACTCACTTGGTTTAGAGAAGAGTCTTTGCCTTTCTTTACCTCCCTTTCGGTTACGTACACATTTCTAAACATCTTCTCCCACTCCACAGAACTGTTTTGGACGCATTAGCGCCGTGAAAGCTCCCCTCCTTATCTGTTTGCTAAATGCCGAGGATTCCCACATGAACTGGGACCCAGAAAATGGTAACCTTATTTTCCCTCCATCGTTGATACAGCATATGCGGACGGTCCTGGCCTGGGGCTCGAACCCTGGCATTACGTCTAATAAGCCAACACACTACCTAGTAGACTACGGCGACTTTTTCAATAATTTCAATAACAATTCTTGAATTCCCTTTGTGTGGTATTCTTTCCGGAATCCAGGCTTTATGATATAGGGGTTTAAGAATTACGGAGCTGTATATATTCACCAGAGTCTCTGGTGGAAAACGAGCCCACGTCCCTCACACTTATAGGTTAGTACGCTACACACGGGACTAACGTTACACTTAAGTTTTGCAAACGATATATTGAGGGTAGAGGTCCATTGTTTTTATGTTTTAAATTTTTTTATATAGGGTGGGTTTAAATTTGAATCATCGGTTATTTCGAATCTGATAGTACTTAAGTCCTTCTATTCTGTCACAAAATTCAGTATATTATCTCCATTGAACGTAATCGATCGATTTAGAAAAAACGCATACGTGAGCTTACAGTAGCCAATGCACTCTTTACGGGAGACATCATTGGCCCATATTTCTATGAAAATGAGGACGTTGCAACCATTACGGTCAATGGAGACACCTCTCGCACCACGATAACCGATTTATTTGTACTTCATGGTTTCAACAAAATCGTGCAACTTGCCAAACATCTCATGCCACAATCTAGTTTCTGTGGGCCGTCGTTAAAGAAAAGTGTTGTGGCGACAAACCATAGACAATTGAGCATTTGAAGAACAACATTCGTGATGTGATTGCCGAGATACGATCCGTACTCGAAAAAGTGCACGAAAATTGATCCGATCGAATGAGGTACTATGAGGCTAACCGCGATAGCCATATGAATGAATTCACAACAAAAAAATAAATTTCAAACTGTTTTTATTTTATTGCACTCTTAAATTTAAACTTTTAATTGGCCCATCCTATATATAAAGACTTCGCTCACAGTTTGCTGTGATTACTCTTAGCCCTGCAGCATTCCTTAAAGGCATAGAGATTTACGACGACAATAAAAAACACTTTATTTTTATTTACGCACCTCGTATTACTGGATGTCAACAACCAATTTAGTTTTTATTTTATTATTACACTTTCAAAATTATTTCACTGATTTTCTTATCACACAAACGAATATACACGAGAGAGAGAGAGAGAGAGCGAGAAAGTGACAACTTAGGAAAACTATTGCTATTGACGATTAATTTGCAAAAAGTTAGAGTCAAGTACCTTAATTATTTCCCAGGCAGTACCCCACAATATACCGCAATTAACACGTAGCCAGCTGCCAGTTAACTGACACCAAATTCTGCGGGCAATAACTTCCATGTCGAGCCCGCGTCAACACAACGATCAGCATAAAGTATCTTATCAGTGCTGTAAGATAAGTTTTCTATTTTTTTCTCTTTTACTCTTATTTTAAATCCAATAATTATTAGATTTTTTGACAGTTTATTGTCGTGTGTGATTACTTATCGAGTGTGTTTATATCGGCGATATGATTAAAATTTACAAGAGATACGCTATCGTTCGCATAAGTTTGATACGTTGTTTCGCATGTCCAAACATTCTATCATTCGCTTGTGTTCATTCATACATTAATATGTACCATGGGGGGGGGGGGAGTTCCCTTCATACGATAGTTAATCTCTCATGGGGGCATGGTATAGTAAAACGGAACTGTCATTGCCATTACCACGGGCACTGCCTCTCTAATACACCCAACAACAGTGGGTTGTAATTTTCTTGTGTTTTTTATTTCGCTTTCAAAGAAAAAAATCAATAATTTTCGTTCGTTGCGAAGGTGGAATTTTAAAATTTCCGTTGAATTTTTTCTTCTGATTTTCATTACAAGATGTTTTAATTCCCAGACAATAAAATTCTTGATCAAATATTCAAATAAACCCAAAGAAAACAAAACAAAAGCGAGAAAAAAATGAAAGAAAATATTGAAAAATAATTAAAGTCATGTGTTGTTTTCCTCCAAATACATACGAAATTCAATTTCTAAGTATCAATGAAGAAGCAGTTTTTCGGTGAAAACCTCTGTTAAATATTTCATATTTAAACTCAAATTGATCATAATTAATGTCTATAATTACACCAATAACAATGAAAAAGAAAAAGGTTTCCTTCCTTAATTAATTATTGAACAGAAATATTCCAAATATTTTAAACGAACCGAATTGAAGGTTGACTAATTTTTTAAATGTCCTTGACGCCGTAACCATATCCAAAGAGATATGAATTCGTTGTTGTTGAAACAAAACAAACGAATCTGGAAGTTCTTCAAAATTATTTGAAATGATTAACCAAACTTTGGCAAGATAGGATCATTGCTATAAGGGACCCTAGCTCAAACCCCAGTTCAGGATACAAAATATTTTTCTCGGCAGTCGTAGGTAGGTAGAAGTGGCTGTCCCCTCGATGGAGTCATGAGCAGACACACTTAGGCCGCACACAGGGCCTATTGTAATACCACAGTTCCACATTCCCCCTATTCCAGGAACCACTCGGAGCTACCGATGAAGCGACTCAGACTGCCAATATCTATGCATGACAGTTCATCTAGGTCCTCCATGTAGTAGGCACCCAGGTGTCTCTTTCTCCTCTGTCCAAGTGCCGGACATGTGCACAGTCTCGGCAGTTTCTTCTCAATAAAATTGCCATGAAAAGTTTCCCATATCCGTAGTTAAACTGTAAGTTCCGTCACTCATGATAAAATTAACACACACACACAATATGGGTGCTGTAAGAAGCTAGGTTGTAATTCTGAATAAATTATTGTAATGACGAATTAAGTAAGTTTGAAATAACAATAACATTGTATCGAATATATAGAGCCCAGATTAAGAACAACGGGCCTCCACAAACTTCCTGAAGTTCTTTCGGTTCTTTGCAATCGTCTCAATTTTCACATTTATAGGTAGTATATTGGCTTATTCGACATCAGGCCACGGTTCAAACGCCCAAATCAGACATCTCCAACAAAACGAAATATGAAAAAAATATTTCTTCGGCGACTTCCTCTCATTAGATCTGTCATTCGGAATCGACTTTAAACTGTAGGTTCCGCCACTCACATATTAAATTAACACACACAACCTAAGTGGTGTATATATACATTTAACGATAAATTAAGTAAGTTTGAAATAGCTCAACATTATACGGCCCAAATTAAGAACAACGCCTCTTCACAAACATTCTGGAATTCTTTCAGTTCTTTGCAATCCTTTCAACTTTCACATTTAATATCAGACGCCATGTATTTTGTTTTAAGGTCATCACTCAGGGGATGGCCCCTATTCGTGCTGTGCATTGTGTTTGGATTAGGAAAACATGATATGGTAATGAGTAAAGAGGAAGTAAATATGTGATTTTCGGCAACTAGTGTCTTAGTTTCCCTAAAGCACATTACGTTGAAGTCGAGATAGAACAGCGAAACACCAGCCACGACGGTGTTGAAATTAATCAATAGAGTTGGCTACACTACTGTCATTGAAAAGCAGCTTCGCCATCTTTTGTACGCGGTCCAGAAGTCTAAAAATAAACTTCGAGACACCGGCTCATACATGTAAATTGTATTCCATTTGCGATCGTATATAAGTGATGTAAATAGCAAGGAGATCTGAAGGAATGAAATATTTTTTGTACGATCTTAAGAAACCCAGGTACTTGAATGCCTCTTTCGAAAAAAAAATACTGGTTACAGCATACATTACATTGAATTTTCAAGCACAGAAGGTCAAGAATTTTCGACTCACGAATAGTCACCTCAACGATAGTTACATATGACATAGTAATACTGTCACGCTTATGAATTATTAAGGTTAGGTTAGGTTTGAGGATGTACATATGTTTGCCTTTAGGATCACTACAATATTCTGAGGTCAAAATGACCAATTGTAAATACATTTTAGAAGAGAGAAAGAGGATAGCGAAGGAGAAAACAAAATGGGAAAAGGAGAAGATGTAGGAAAGGTAGGATGCAGGCAACGGAGAAAAAAAAGAGATGAACCACAAATATACAATAGGAGCGATTATAACCTTGATGCCGTTGTACTTCTATTTCTTATAGAAAGCTCTAATTTACGCTCTCAACAGAGGGTCTAAAGCTTCAAAGAAGCCCCCTACCCAGGGTCCCCAACCTCAACCTACTTAGGGCTGGACTGGTTTCAGAGGCTGGACTGTTGATATCATCCCTTGGGTGGTGTGCGAAGCTATGGTGTAATACATACATACATACATACAAAATAGGTCATTACAACCCTTCAGTCAGGATTACGGCCTAGTTTCTCACACCACCCATGTTGTGTGTGTACATTTTATGTACATGTGTACATTTTATACACTTTAAAGTCAAACACACATGCCAGATTTTTTGAGAAACTTTTTATGGAAGTTTTATATACTCTGAGAAAATTTGCCAGAAATCTGCTGAGGGGAAGTCGCCGACAAAAATTTTTTTTCTTCATTTTGTGGGATATATCCCCCAGATTTGCACCGTGACCTCACGTCTCATAAGCCAACACACTACCGATTAGACTGTGGCCCATTAATGATGGACAGTACAATACTGGACTGAAATATAGTTCTTTGTGCTAAGGTTTCCTAACGAATACTTAGGTTCTTGCAAAGGGAAATGTTTTATGTTATCAAGCGTTACGCTGACTTCTATAAAGATTAGTTTATATTTGATAGAAGTATTTCGAAATTTACTTGTATAAGTTTTTTTATTTATCAGTTTATCGTTTAAGATAAATAAACAAAACAAATACGCAAAGCAAATAACAATAAATATTTACAATATTTTTTTAATTGTATCAACTAATAAACAATTGAGTATTAAAATATTAAGGGGTATGTACGCCTTCTTATATAGTCAGTTAACTAGCCAGCCTCACATGCTTTACAGTCAGCCAGCCAGTCAGTCAGTCTGGCATGCAGTCAAGTGGCATGCAATTTAAATCAGTACCAGAGTCTGTTTAAAACATTCATAAACGAAATCATGTCTCAATTAAACAATTCAATTTTCTATTGTAATAAGAAAATTTACATAATTTCTCACCCATTGTTGTTATTTTTCTTTTGTTTTTGTTGTAATTTTCAAAACAATAAAAGTCAGAAATGTCATCATAATTGACAGATTGTAGCCCAGTCCATGACGCTTCTAAATATGACACTCGTTGTTGTATGTACAGTGTCTGTGTGTGAAGTAATCAATTCAATATATATCGGTCGTCATCAATAATTGTTTGACGTACAGGGTATTCGAGAGTTCCAGTTTCTTTTTAAATTGTATAGGAAACAAACAATTAAAATGAAAACTCTCTTATTGAAGCTACATCTGTCAAATTGATTGTCATTTATTCAGTCTGCTTTGCCAAAACCCCATAGTCGCCCCACAAAGAACGATGTGTGTTCGCTGAATGGTTTCTAGAGCAGTTGGCAACTGACGCTAATTTTTATCAAAAAATCATCTTCAGCGTTGAGGTCTATTTCTGGATGAATGGGTGCATGAAACAAACAAAATTTTCGTATTTGGGTCAACACAAGACTATCTGTCGTTCGCAATCGACTTTAAACTGTAGGTCCCGCCAAATTAACACACACAACCTGAGTGGGATGTATATATGTAATGACGAATTAATTAAGTTTGAAATACTCAACATTATACGGCCCAAATTAAGAACAACGCCCCTCCACAAATATCCTGGAGTCCTTTCGGTTGCTTGCAATCCTTTCAATTTTCATATTTAATATCAGACGCCATGTATTTTGTTTTAAGGTCATCACTCAGGGGATGTCCCCTATTCGTGCTGTGCATTGTGTTGCGCGTGAGTGCCAGTTGATTTTGGGCTGACGTTGATGTTGGTCAAGATATTACTTTCGAGGGAAGATTACCACAGCCATTTTTCTGGGATTAACACTCAAACCTCGATCAGATGTCCATTTGCTGACATTCCTCACATCCTATCGCTAAAAGAGTCTGGAATTTGCCTGAAATTGTAAGAATCACGTCATCCGCATACACATTAGCCTCACATCCAGCATGTTCGAACATCACTAGCAGCTCGTTTATCACAAGATTCTACAGAAGGGGGAGAGTATCCCTTACTGTGAAATTCCCCTTCCTATCCATATGGCAATGTGACAATTCCCTAGCTTCGGATAGATTGTTCTTTCACGAAGTAGTTTTGATATCCAGTTCACCATAGTGCCCGGTATACCCAAACGTGTCCACCTTCAAAGTCCAGAAAGGCAGCCAGAGTATACTCCTTCTGCGCCAACGACTTTTCTATCATTCACGTTAGGCTAAGGAGGACAGTTTCAACAGATTTTTTGTATTATATGCACCTCGCAAATGATTTCTGCAGAGTTGAAGAGGAAGAGGAGACTATTCTTCATCTACTGTGAACATGCCTCGCACAATGTTAGAGGAGAAAGAGGCATCTTGGTGCCTAGTGCATCGATGATCTAGGTGATTTGCGGAACATAGACATTGGCAGTTTGAGTTGCTTCATTGGAAGCTCTAAGTAGTTCCAGGACTAGGGGATAACTGTGGTATCACCATGGGTCCCTTGTGGACTAATGAGCGTCCATCCGAATTCCTTGGGTGACGGCCACCTCTATCTACCTCCTATCCTCTTGGATAGGAGATTTCCATCCATGGACTGTAGTAGATTTATATCTCTGAGTCTCTCTAAGGCCTTCAGCAGGAAGGAAGAGGAACAGTTTATGGGTCTATATCCTGCCTTCGGTATGAAAACGACTTCCACAACACACCATTCCGAAAGAATGAATGGTGTAAGGAAAATCCGCACGAAGAATTCAATGCCATTTGATGCTGTAGAAGGACAGGATATATTCCGTCCGGCTTAAATCCGGTTTTAATCCCGATTAATCTCCGATTTAGTTGCGTTTACAGGTAGGAAAGACTACTGCAGGCAGAGAGTTCAACGTACGGATAGTAGAACTAAAGAACAAATTCTGTCTGTAACGGATTGTGCGATCCATTGGCCATTCGATGTGCTCTACGTGACAGACGTATATTACTTAAAAGTATAAGACTTTCAGGAACTAGTGCCTTAATTTCCCTCGAGCACACTGTGCTTCCGTGGCGAAAACACAAGCCATGGTGGTGTTCGAATGAATCAGTAAAGTTGGCTCCCCTACTGTCATTAATTAATCTTATGTACGTGGTCGGGAAGTTTAAAAATAACCTTTTTGACACACCGCCTCATACCTGGAAATTGTATTCCATTTGCGATTGAAAATATGGTGTAAATAGTAAGGAGATCTGAAGGAATGAAGCATTTTTTGTACGGTGTTAAGAAACCCAGACACTTGAATGCCTCTTTCGAAAATATGAAAAAGATGGTGGTTACAGAGGACATCACATTGAATTTTCATGTCCAGAACATCGAGAGTTTCCAACTTCCAAATATTTACATCAACGATAAGTACAGATGAGTCGCCGTAGTCTAGTAGATAGCGTGTTGGCTTATTAGACGTAAGGCCACGGTTCAAACCCCAGGTCAGACATCAAAACGAAATGTGAAAAATATTTATTCGGCGACTTCCTCTCAGCAGATTTCTGGCAAAAATTCTGAGCGTAAATGAAAATTAAAAATCTGTCGTTCGGAGTCGACTTTAAACTGTAGGTCCCGCCACTTGTGGATAAAATTAACACACTCAACATGAGTGGTGTGAGAAGCTAGGCTGTAACCCTGAAGGGTTGTAATGGCCAATTATTATGTATAAGTAAAAATGTCGTGCTCATCTGTAGTCCCCTGTTAGTCCACATTTTGAATCATATGCTCGCGTTGTTGAGTTCCATCCTGGTGTAAAGTAGGAATCTACAAGAAGTTGAACGCCTCTAGAGAGAGTTGGTCCATGAGCACTAGGCACAAAGAATGTAATTGTAGTCGATATTAAATTGATATTGAAATACTTGAAAACGAAACCCAAACTTGAAAGATCTTGTAAATTGGCGAATAGAGGAAAAAGAATGTAATTTTAATCAGAAATTGAATTTAATTCGATACGGTAGTAATGAAAGACAGACGGACAGACAGACGTGATTGGCAAACCGATGACCCCTGATTGTTGTGTGTTTAAACTTAAATTATGTTTATTTAATTGAAAATTATTAAATGTTTGATAATGATGAAATAAATGAATGACTGAATGAATATCAATAAAAAACCATTAACGATTTACACCCTGCCCTATTGGAAGACATGCTAGGCTTTCAAAAATTCTCTCAATGACCTTTAGATTGTCTTGTATAGACAAATAAGAGGTCATTGCGATGAACTAATTGCACAGTAGTTTACATAAAGACATGGAAACGTTTTCTTTTTTGCCTTGCAATAAAACGTGTCTTCATCTAATTTTTTTTAATTTTTTTTGTTTACAGTGGAGCACAAGCTGATCATATTTTGACGAGCAACCTTAAACCATTCAATCGTAATAAGACACTCAATAAAAACATAGTACAGCGTCTTGCACGTGTCAATTAGTAACGCCAAAAAAATTTATGGAATTTTCTTGTACAATAAAAACGCTCGCGTTTAATATTTCTTCTCTTTTTCCTTTTTTTTACAAAGTCACAGTGGAACGAAATTGTACGAAAGCTTGTAAAATTTATGTCAAAACGGAATAACAAGTCAAATTAACTTTGTGTTTGGCCTGTAGTTACAGTAGCTTTGTTCAGTGTGAGACCAATCATTAACCACGGCGGCAATACAAAATGTATGAGTAAGTTAACCCTACGAAGTGGTTCCTAAACAACAGACATAAAAAATAGGAGTTCTATTGGCAATTTCATAATGGATTTGAATATACAGCAAGCGATTCAATAAATGTCACCATGCATTGCGTGTCACGGCTCTACTCATCAATTGTAACAAACTGGAGGTACCCTAAGTTGTTGAGCTATATACCGATTACTAACAAATATAAAGCTCTTTGATATTGAATTTAGAGCTTGTGACAGATTATTCCAAGTGAATATCATGGCCTTACTGAAAACTGCACAATTCTGCTAGGCTGCAATCAAGTCCCAAACGAACATCTTTTTTGGTCCATTAATACCCGGTATTTGAAGTCTCCGTAGACTAGTCGGTAGTGTGTTGGCTTCTTAGACGTGAGGCCACGGTTCAAACCCCAGGTCCAGTCATCTCCAACAAAATTTTTTCAAAAATGTGTCGTTCGAAGTCGACTTTAAACTGTAGGTCCCGCCACTAATGTATCGGGTACTGGGCCATCTATCAGTTTAAATTTGGACCTTCGGTTATTTCGAATCTGACAATACTTGCCATTCTATTTTGTCATAAAATTCAATATATTATATCCACTGAACGTAATGAATCGATTTACGCTTGAGTGACGTTGGAATTTAATGGAAATTTATTTCCAAAACAAAGACAATTGTGGTCGGAAATTGCGCGAAAATGTTGCACAAAATTTGGTCGCAGGGAAGGACCAACAATGCCCGGTATACGTAAGTTTATTGTTAAAGTGAGCGAAACTGGTCAACAGTGAGATGCGCTAAGACGTGAGCTTGCTCGTACAGTACGTAAAATATCGAAGCTGCGGCTGAGAGTGTGCGTGAGAATCCTTTAATACAACTCGTCATCGACCTCAATATTTGAACATTTCACACACCAGTTTATGTCGAATTTTGTGTTAAGATCTCGGTATGACGCCTTACAAAATTCAATTGGTTCAAAAGTTGAAGCCGCATAAACATCTGCATCGATTTCGCTAAGCTAGATGTGCCAATGAGAAACTGCACGATGATGTTGATTTTGCCAAAGATAAATCATCTTTATGGATGAAGCTCATTTTAATCTTGATTGGGACGGTAATAAGCAAACTTGCCATATATGGGAGATAGAAAACCCTCACTTGGTCGTATAGAAGCCAATGCACTCATTACAAATGACTGTTTGGATCGGCTTGCGGAACGGAGGCATCTTTGGCCCTGTGAAGATACCTAAGGCACCATGATAACCAATTTTTTTGTAACCGCTCTTCATGGTATTGATGTGAACGATGTTTGGTTCAACAGGATGATGCAATTTGCTACACATCTCATGTCACGATTGCGATTTATTGCGTCAAACATTTGATTGCCGTTTAATTAGCCGAAATGGTAATGTTAATTGCCCGCCAAGAATCTGCGATTTGACAAAGTTGGATTGTTTTCTGTGGGGCGCCGTTAAAGAAATGTGTTATGCAGACAAGTCGCCATAGTCTAGTAGGTAGAGTGTTGGTTTATTAGATATAAGGCCACAATTCAAACTCCAGGTTAGACATCAAAACGAAAATAAAAAAAAATATTTCTTCGGTGACTTCCTCTTAGCAGATTACTGGCAAAAACTCTTAGAGTAAAAATTGCCATGAAAAGTTTCTCAAAAATTTGTCGTTCGAAATCGAATTTAAACAGTAGGTCCCGTCACTCATGTATAAATTTAACATACACAACATAAGTGGTGTGAGAAGCTAGGTCGTAATCCTAACTGACGGCTTGTAATGACCATTACATTATATGGAGTAAATAAAGTAGAGATAACGGGTCGGGTCGTAGGGTCGGGTCAGAATTCCTCACGTGTTACTAGGCGTTGGTGTTTTGAATTCCTTAATTAAATTGTCTTATCCCCTGGTCGTTGTGGAAGAAGGCTCAATATTATTTTCAGTATCAGGGCACGTGTAGTATTGCTAGGCTCTACTGAACTTATTTTGGTACGGGGAGGATTGATTTCTTCTCTTCATAAATTACATGGCTTATTCAAAGTACGTATGCTGGTGATCTCGACATTCCTGTTGTGGTGAGGAACATTGCTTACTGAGTTTAACTCTTTTACAAAAGGTGGTACGGACCTAACTGATGTTAATTATTGATGTTATTCTCTGTGTGGAGTTAGCAGAGTTGTGGGAAAGGGAAAGAAGAGCCTTCAAATTACTTAATTTATGAAAAGATTCTAAGCATTACAGTATGTTTTGATATAAGATGTGAAAATCTTGCTTAGATGATTAGGTATTAGCAGAAAGCACGTGGCTCAAACCCAAGCTCAGGTGTCTCGAAAAAAACGAAAAAAGAAAACAAATTACTTCGGCTACTTCCCCACAGTAGTCTTCTGGAAAAACTGTGAGAGTGAATAAAATTGCGATGAAAAGTTTCTTGGAAATCTTTCGATATGCACCTTTATTGCGTAAATCACAATAAACGCCATTACTGAGCTCAATATTGCATATAAAGTTTCAATTAATTATTGCTCAATTTTATAATAAATTGTTATAATATTGAGTAAAACTTAAAATGCAGTACTGTCATAAGTGTGTTTAGGGGGCATATTACAATTATCCGAACACTTTCTGTTGATATTTGACAACTCAAATGTCAACAACGACAAACAAAAAAAAACAACAAAACAAAATAAAAACAATATTGTTGAAACAGCCAGCGTGTTTTGTTTACCAGCTGTTAAATGAATATTGAATGATCAGCTGAACTGCATATATTATTATATCTGAACACTTAAAATATTGTGCTCAATAAACCGAATATTGACAAAATAAAAGAGCATATCTGAACATAGTATAAGCTGTTGCTAAATTGTAACCCAATTAACTAAGTATTGGCCGCCACCATTTCTAAAACTTTGTTAACTTCGACTCTAGAAAAGTGGAATTTGGGTTCTTTTGGGTAACACTTACATTAAGTAATGAGCACATGTACAGGATGGGAGTACTTGATGTTTGTACTTTTAGATTTTGTTGCGAGGAGAAGGAGGGAGAACCAATGGAGCACTTGATTACTAAAAGTATGGTATTGTTTGCACTTCCATTAAAGCAAGTAGTTTAGTTTAATAATTGAGAAAGCGAAGCTTTATATATCAACAGCGGTCGTAATAGAAAAGGCCATTTATCCCCTGAAACAATCTATATGTTATTGCATTAGCGTTAATCGTTTTGGTGCTAAATGAGTGTCTCTATCTTCTCATTAGATAGGCCTTAACTAGGGAAATCTTCAATGGTTCTACGTATTTTATTTTCCAATTAATTTAAAACAACAGATGGCACAACTTATGCAGATGGTACGTTCTCTGGCAAAGAGTTTTTCCAGGTAATAAAAATTTTTCAACCCCCTGTTAGCCACTGTGCATATTTACAGCATTAAAGCTGAAGTTGTGAAAATGAAATGAAGGTTTACATTTTCAAAAATTTCTCACAAAAAAACAACAACAAAAAAAACAAAAAAGAAAATAAAGAAAAACATGAAAATAGAATGAAAAAAAAAAGAAAAAAGTTGTACGGTATTGTATTGTATAATCCAAGCATATGGACAAAAAAAGTGCACTACATTGTAGTAATTGGCCTGACGTCGCCAAATTCACAGTCGAACATCAGCACACTCATCGTCATCATACAACCCAAAAACAAAAAAACAAAAAAAAAAACAAAAAAAACCAACAACAAATATTCAATAAAACACCATGACTTTGTTTAAAAATGTCTTTTTAATTAAATTAGTCTAAACGATGATGATGATGATGATGATATTTGACACTTTGATACTACGGAAAAGGGTGGAACTGAAAGACGAAAGCGACAAAAGTTAGATGGTCGGTCAGACGGTATTGTGAACGGATATGATTGAAATACGATCAATTACATATAAAATGTGTCGATACAGAATAGAATGAAATTCATTTCATAAAAGACTGGCGTATCTTTAAAACGTTTTTAACGGTTAACGGTATTTTTTCTAGTGGAATCTGTTCGTTTACCGTTTGATTTCTTGGCTGGCTACACACGATTTAAAGAATTCCGTTTCAAAAATGTTGTGAATTTACAAGAAATCTTGAAAATTTAAGAATTTATAAAAAGAGAGAGAAAGAAAAAAAATAGAAAAAGAAAAGAAAAGCAAAGAAAGAAAATTAAAAAAATTGTAATTAATTAAAGAAATTAATACAGAGAAGAAGAAATTAATACGGAAAAGAGAAAAGAAAAAATGCAATTAAATGGCAACAATAATAAAAGTTGTTGCAGTGTTTTGCGCAGTGAATTCACGCTCAAAAATTTTAACTTCAATCACGATCAACAAGATCAGTTTTATCGATCACAGGTACAAATTATCGTTTTCATGTAAGACTAATTAAACAAAAACTATTTAAACGTAAGTGAATGGCAATGGCCAAGTGATTTCGTCAACTTAGTTTCGAACCGTGGGTACCTTTAGTCGAGAAAATCTTTCTTGGAAATATTTAGTTTAACAGCAAGAAAAATCGATTATAGAAGTATGCCGTGTATAGACAGTGTTGGAGGATATAATAGTTACACACTACATACATACAGTGTTGGCCTTATAATTAGAAACGACTTAGCAACATCTATGTTTGTTAATTTGTTTTACAGTTTTCACTGTGTACCTGGGATCAAAGGCTTTGTTTGGAGGAAGTCTTACATAGGTTTTTCATTCAGATTGGGACAAATTAAACTTAGATTCGTTACTCCAGAGAACTCTGTTCCAGAAACATCGTTTCTAATTATAAGGCCACCACTGTACATACATAATTGGCCATTACAACCCTTCAGTGAGGATTACGGCCTAGCTTCTCACATCACTCAGGTTGTGTGTGTTAATTTTATAGATGAGTGGTGGGACCTACAGTTTAAAGTCGACTCCGAACGATAGATTTTTGAGAAACTTTTCATGGCAGTTTCATTTACTCTCAGAAATTTTGCCAGAAATCTGCTGAGGAGAAATCGCCGAAGATATATTTTTTCATATTTCGTTTTGATGTTTGACCAGGGGCTTGAACCGTGGCCTTGCGTCTAGTAAGCCAACACACTACCTACTAGACTATGGCGACTCCTTAGACGTTAAAAAATCAAAATTAATTTTAATTAACCGTATCCAGCATTCCATACGACGACTGCAAAAGTCTTGCTATCCCCTCTAAAGTCACCCATTCATGGAAAATTGTTCGACATCTTGTACATACTTGCTTTTTGAAGTCGCCGTAGTCTAGTAGGTAGTGTGTTTGCTTATTAGACCTAAAAGCCATGGTTCGAGCCCCAGGTCAGACATCAAGACTTCAGCGACTTCCCCTCAGCAGATTCCTGGCGAAAACTCTGAGAGTAAATAAAATTGCCATGAAAAAAGTTTCTCAAAAAAATCTGTCGTTCGGAGTCGACTTTAAAGTCGAGGGTCCCACCACTCATATATAAAATTAACACACACAACATAAGTGGTGTGAGAAACTAGGACGTTGTACAATGGGTCAATTCGACCTTCGGGTACTGTACTTGTCTTAATTGACAATTACACGTACTGTAACCTAACCTAACCTAAGTATTTAATATGTTGATAAATAAGTGGAAGGGCAGGAGACCAAGCATAGGCTTCACGGCCGCACTCTTCAGCGCCTAGCATTAAGGGATACCAACCATATTCTAAGTCGTCGTAGTCTAGTAGGTAGCGTGTTAGCTTAGAAGCAAAAAGCAAATACGTGTTCTATTGGCAATTTCATAGTGAATTCGAATATACAGCAAGCGATTCGATAAATGTTTGAAGTCACCACGGCTCTACTCCTCAATTGTAACAATCTGGAGGTACACTGTATTGTCTTTGAGCTATATATAGATGGCTAATAAATAGAGGCCTTTGATATGTAATTTAGAGCGTGTGACTTTTTTAAAGGCAGGGTAACCACTGCAGAGTTTTCCAGGTAAAGATCATGGCCATACTGAAAACTGCGCAATTTTTTGTGGGTGTTGGGATTTTTCCAGGAAGTCTCCTGATTTGTTCTGACTGCCAGGGTGCAATCTTTTTTAGTTCGTCATTATTTTATTATTAGTGTATTGACCTATTAGACGTGAGGCCACGGTTCAAACCCCAGAGCAGACATCTCCAACAAAACGAAGTATGAAAAGAAATATTTCTGCGGCGACTTCCTCTTTGCATATTTCAGGCAATAACTCTGAGAATAAATAAAATTTGCCGTGAAGAGTTTCTCAAAAAAAATCTGTAGTTCGGAGTCGACTTTAAATTGTAGATTTCGCCCCTGAAGTATGAAATTAACACACACAGCATAATTAGAGTGAAAAACTAGGTCGTAATCCTGACTTAAGGATTGTAATGACCAATTATGTTTGTATGTATGTATGTAGATAAGTTGAAGGGCACGTGACCTACCATTATCTTCACGGCCGCATGCCGCCTATTTGCATACACTTAAGCCATGAACGGGGTTTTGTTATGTGCCTAGCATTAAGGGTTCCAATAATAACTGTATCTTGTACAAACTTTCTCAACTTATTTCAGTCCACTCTTCGGAAACGACTTATGTGGGGTAAAGTGTCGCCCCTAAAATATTAGGATTTCGAGTTTACTGGAGAATGACAAGAAAGGAGTCTCAAAACTTTTGTTACAACAAGCCTGTCGGCTGTTAAACATCCTTCATTTCAAGTGTAATTTACTTAGTTTTTCAAGCATTAAGAGGCGTAATAAGGGTCAGTATTATTGAACTGCTAAGCAAGGAATTAAAAAGATTTTAAAAATTTTTTATAAGACTGGAAACCTTGCAGATGTGATCAGGCCTGTGCAGCATCGTTATGAACGCACTGCTGAAAATATCGCTTCTGTAAGAGGAGATTGCAGCAGATTTTTGCCAAAAACTCTGAGAGTTAACAAAATAAAATTGCCATGAAAAAGTTTCTCAAAAATCTGTCGTTCGGAATCGGTCTTAGATTGTACATGTACACTCATGTATAAAATTAACACACACATCATTAGTGGTGGGAGAAGTTAGGTCGTAATCCTAACTAAAAGGTCGTGAAGACCAATTATGTATGTAAAATTGAATTCTTCGATTGACCCTTAGCAATTGGGCCTATATTTACGGTTCATTATGGTGTATTATCCATTTGAACTTACACAAGCGATGTAAATAGTAAGCAGTTCACATGTAGTCAAATTGATGTTTTAGAAGATAATAGTTTTCTTCTTACTACACCTTACATACCTTACAATAATACCTTCTCTAATTGCACCTTACACAAGTGCCCGCCGTGCATAGTGCATGATCTTGAAATATTCTTGTAAACAATAAATAAATTGTAACGGTAATGTTATACATAATTGATCAAGTTCAGGTCAATAAATAAATACAAAAATAAAATAAAATGAGATGAGATGACAAACAATCATTTATGATCACAATTGAAACAAATATTTCCATTAATTATTTATTTATTTTGTGTGTGGAAATTCAACACCATTTCTGGTGTTATGCTGATCGTAATACCACAAAATTTATTATGAAACGATGTGTGCGATAATATAGTAGGTATGTATGGATCACAAATAAGCCCCTATAAATTTTATGTAATTTGGGGAAGTATACATACATTATATATTGCGACCCTTTAGTCAGGATTACGACCTAGCTTCTCACACCACTGATGTTATGTGTGTTAATTTTATTATACATAAGTGGCGGGCGGGACCTATAGCTTAAAGTCGATTCCGAACTACAGATTTTTTTTGAGAAACTTTCCATAACAATTTTATTTCACTCACACAGTTTTTGCCAAAAATCTGCTGAGAGGAAGTCGCCGAAGAAATATTTTAGTCATGTTTCGTTTTATTGGAGATGTCTGACCTGGGGTTTGAACCGAGGCCGCACGTCTAATAAGCCAACACACTACCTACGAGGCTACGTCGACTTCCAGTTTGTGGAAGTATACGGGAGTCTATTGTTTGCTGTCACAAAAAATCGCCATCTTACATTAGTCCAGGGTTTTACGTGAGTATCATCGCGATGGTCTACCCCACGGTGCTCTAAGCACGGGTGGAAACAATGCGTCTACCAACGCCGCCACGCACAACTCTGCACAATGCATTATTACATCACCATACGTGAGTACCAATTCGAAGCCTTGCATTTCGACAAAACTTCCCTCTTGGTTAGGGGTGGGAGACTATTTAAACTCCGCTTTTGACAGTGGTTGAGAGTGCAACGCCACATCGAGCTTGTGCTCTTCCCATGATTTGTGTTTAAACCACAGCTACCACGTTGCTCTCACAAGGGGGCCTCGCCATTGTCGGGCAGAGACGAATCTCTGGGATCTCCATCTTACAGTAGGATCGCACATTATCGTCTTCTTGAAACTTGAGAATTTAACGCAAGCCCCATCCTTGTAATACTATGAGTCTTTCTATCGATGCTGTGGTCAATTCACCTTCATTTGCTACATTTACATACATAATTGGTTATTACAACCCTTCAGTCAGGATTACGACCTAGCTTCTCATACCACTTATGTTTAATAAGTGGCGGGACCTACAGGTTAAAGTCGACTCCGAATGACAGATTTTTTGGAGAATATTTTTAAGCCAAATTTTTTATTTATTCTCAGAAATTTTTCCAGGAATCTCCGATATTTCTTCAAATTTCGCTTTGATGGAGATATTTGGGCTGGCATTTGAACTGTAGCCTTACGTCTATTAAGCCAACGCACTACCTACCAGGCTACGGCAACTTTTTGACGTAAGACATTCGATTTAATTACTGTTCTCTTCTACTGCTCCTTCTTCTATGTTAGCGTTGGTATAAATTGTTCAGAAACGCTAGGTACGAAATGGTAATTATGCCCACGTTCTTTCTCAGACTCATATTGACGTCAGCTTGGCTTTCCTAATAAACTTCTGTTTCTAATTTATAATCTAACGTAGAGAGACCGTTCAGATATCATACGAAATATGAAAAGTATATCTCGGCGCCTTCCTCTCAGCAGTCTACTTCGAGAAACTCTGAAAGTAAATAAATTTGCCATGAACATTTTTTCAAATCTATCGTTCGGCGTGGACGTTAAACTGTATTTGCCGTTACTCATGGATAGAGTTGACACACATAACATGGATGGTGTGAAAAGCTAGGTTGTAATTCTTACTAAAATGTTATAATGAAAGTCTACGACCAGCTTCAGCTTAAACAGAAACCAGAGTTGCATTTGACTCTTTAAAAGGCCATAGCGGACTACTGACACGACGTAATATCCAATCTTGTAACACATAGTTGTTATGGGAGCATGTCAATAGACACCAATCTATAATTCTAATACAAGCATCAGATGCAAGAGGAGCGGTAGATACCCTTTCATATCTTCTTTTGTTTGTAATAAGCCAATACACTACCTACTAGACTTTGGAGACATCAGAAAGTTATTAGGGACCATATAATCGACCCGAATATCTTCCTAAAATTAAAGATGTCCGTAGTCGAGGTTGGGCTAAGATTGAATCAACTCATCGCTCTGTTTTAATAGAAGGTTAGAGGGAAGTAAATTGAGAATATCAAATGTTACCTTAGTTGGAGTGGAGCTGAACACACTGGTGATTGGGATAGTACATTGCCTGCGTACTCTGACTGTTCGGTCCCAAAATAAAACGTGTCGCATATGTATGGCTATTACATCTGCGTGTATATAATTTAGTTTTTAAGATATTTGGTAGGGTGAAACAAATTAAAAAAAAACAAAAACAATAGCACGCCGCAAATATTTCAAAATAATCCATTAAAGGTCACAACAACAAATTATTAAATTACTTGTCATTTTAATAAAATTTTTGTGTGTTTGTTTTTATTTTCTTGTTGTTGTTGTTGTTGTTATTATTTTAGCACTTTAAAATGTAATAAAATTAATTAATTACAGAAAATTTGTTTTTATTTTCATTTTTTTTATTTTTTCAGTGGCAAAGAAGCGAACGTAGTTGGTTATTTTTAATTTATCGCTGGATGTGGGCAATATTTTTCATCACTGTATTCATTTCATGTTTAATTTTACAATTTGCGGAGGGAAAATATTTTATTTTCCTAACCAACTGGGGCATTATCCTCTGTATGTTAACACAATTATTGGCTGCCATTCTAGTGACACGTTGGCATTTCGATTTGGGCTCTCTGAGAACGGAACAGTGTGATCGCAACAGTCGCGTACAAAAATCACCGACTATGGTGAAAATCTATTGGCTATTGTATGATTTAACACTGCCGTTGGCTTTGGTAATAACAACGATTTATTGGACATTTCTACATGGGAAAATGAGTAAGTTTTTTTACTGCTTTTTTAAAAAATTACAATTTAATGATCAGGGTTTTGAACCATAACTCAGCAAAGCTTCTGAAACAAATTTAAAAACCGATGCTTCGCCAAAAATATTTGAATTTTGATGACACTGGGAATCATAAAATCTATCATGAAGACGTGTCTTACTTAGTACTGCCCTCATACCTATATTCCCTATAATGTCCTCTCCAAACGTTTTACGCTGACAAACTTCAGGTTGCTGCTTGGTATCAGTAAAGACAACAACCTGCCTAGCGTGCGGTATGCACTCAGCTGTTTTCAAGTGGAACATTAATGTTCAATTAGATTCCATCAATGTGTTCCAATAATTCAAACACGGAATCTAAATGTAGAGCACGAGATAACCGCTTCTAAATAAGTGTATGCTGTGTTCACAGTGTGCTTTCAAAAGTCTGGTTAACAACCTTGATAGTCTGATGCATAACTCAGATCTCCTCTTATTGTAATTCTTCAACAAATATTTTGATTGCCTCAAAGCCTCTTTCTCTTCCCTTTCGTAAGGCACACCTTTTCAGACATCCGCTCGTTAGCTTGCTCCAATAATACCAACACACACTAGTCTCTCTTTGGAGGTATCAAGGGCTTGAAAAATTCTTTTCGGCAACTATATGGTAGATTAGCAATTCTTTAGCTGATTATTGACCTCTACGGGGAACTCTATTCGGCCCGAATAGTTTTTCAAACAACGATTAGAAAATAAAATCTTAATATAATTCGAGGTCTCACAAACCTAGTACGCTTGACTAGGCAGTCTTCTGGCAAAAACTCTGAGAGTTAATAAGATTTGACATGAAAAGTTTCTCAAAAATCTGTCGTTCGGATACGATGTTAGACGGTAGGTGCCAAATGGTGTGGGAAGCCGGGTTGTAATCCTGACTAAAAGATCGTAATGATCTTTTAAATAAGTAAGTATGGATTACTGGTATTTCTTACCTTCTCTATTTTGGCTAATTTGTATTTTTTGGTGCGTGATCAGCGAAAACTAACATCTCTACATCCACGTTATCCAAACTGTGGTTTGAAATCACGAGTTTATATGAAAATTGAACCCCAGCCTTCTAATATCGTATGTTCTGAAACTTTTCTTGACTTACAACTGAGAGGATCGTTAAAAGTTTTTGATCGTTTTGGGTTCTATAATCGATGAAGTTTAAGATGTATTTAGTGATTGGTATACATACGTACATAATTGGTCATTACATTCCTTCAGTTAGGATTACGACCGAGCTTCTCACACCATTTATGTTGTGTGTATTAATTTCATACATGAGTGGCGCGGGACCTACAGTTTTGTAGTCGACTCCAAACGACAGATTTTTTGGGAAACTTTTCTTGGCAAATCTTATTTACTCTCAGAGTTTTACGACCTAGCTTCTCACACAATTTCCCCTTGCAGAAGCGATATTTTCAGCATTGCGTTCATAACGAAGCACAATCACCGTCCTGATCTGTAAGGTTTCCAGTCACCTAAAATTTCTTTAAAATAACCTCCATAATGTTTGAAAATCTAATTAAATCATCAGATGGAAGACGTTTCACAGTTGACAGCCTTGTTAGTCTAGAAGTTTTAAAACTCCTTTTTTTGTCATTGTCCAGTAAGCTCTTAATCCCAATATTTTATCATACATATATCGTCTCCAAGTAGTGGACTGAAGTAAGTCCAAAAAGTTCAATATGCACATGTGGTTGGTACCCTTTAATGCTGAACGCATAACAAACCTACTTGATGGCTTAAGTGTACGTCAATAGGCATGCGGCCGTTAAGCCTTTGGTTAGCCTTCTGCCCTTAAACCTACCTACATGCATACATACATAATTGGTCAGTACAATCGTTAAATCAGGATTACGACCTCGTTTCTCATACCATGAGTGGCGGAACCTACAATTCAAAGGTGTACTCCGAACGACTGATTTTTTTTAAGAATCTCTTTATGGCAAATTCTGCCTGCTCTCAGAGTATATGCCAGAAGATTTCTGAGAGGAAGCCGCCTTAAAAATATGTTCTCATATTTCGTTTTGTTGGAGATGCCTGGAGCTGGGGTTTGAACCGTGACCTAACGTCTAACAAGCTATCACTCTATCTACTAGAATACGGCGACATCAGAAAGTTATAAAGAACCAAATAATCGACCCGAATATGTATGAGCGAGGATTGAAATGCATTGAGCCTTACTGGCACCAACTTAGCCCTCTGTTTTAATAGAACGTCAGTGGGAAGCTAATTGAGGATAAGATTGGAAAAGATTGCACTATTGATGGGGACAACTCATTGTCAGAGTACTCTGTCATTTTGGACTGAAATAAAACTCGACTCAAATTGATGAATATTATATCTGAAAGATATTTTAAGTGATTGAAGGATAAAACAAATTTCAAAAAATCGGTATTACGATCAGAGGTTCCAGATATCATTTGTTATTAAGTGGCGCCAAGTAAGTTTACACAACGCTTTTAAATTTGAAACAGTTTTGCGATTTATTGAATTGTATAACTCTTGAAGCGCCATTGACTGTAATTGTAATTGTCACAATAATAACATGGTGCGGCAGTGAATATATACCCGAGTAACTACATAGTCTAAGTTATTCACTAGGTTGAGTAGAACTCAAAAATATTTTTTCTTATATTTCTTGAACCCTCCAAACTTGTTTTATTTGACAAAAACTGTTTTTTTTTTACTTTACGCACAAAGTTATTGATTACACAAACATTTCTTAACCGATGTTCAAAATTTAAACCTTATTAAAAAGGAGAGAGAAGGAAGGTGCCACGCCCACATATCCAATAAGTATTTAATGTTGCATATCTCATAAACTGCAACAGCTAGAGTCCTCAAATTTTGTATGGACGACTTTGACGTATATACGAACATAATGGGCGGATTGGCTGTAGTGGGCGTGTCACCTTCCATAGTCTACATATATAAAAATGAATGTTTGTTTGTATGTACCTTATAGAATCGCAAACTATGCATTTGATCATGTTATGATCTTTAGCAAAGTTGTTGCGCATGAACCGTGGAAGGTTTCTAAGTTGGTATGACTAATTCCCGGCAGGTGGCGCCACTGAAAATTACTTAAAATCAATTAAATCGTTAACTGTGCATTCTTTAACAAAGTTGTTGCGCATGAGTCGACGGAAATTGGTGCGATTAATTTCCGATGGATGGCGTCACTGAACATTATTCAAAATGAATGACAAGCAATTGGTCGACCTACATCTCAAGCACGAAAGAAAAGAGCATTATGACTTTCAGAATCAGACGAGCATTGAGACTGGAAAATCTTCGAGTATATGCCGCTGAGACTCGTTCGCTTGAACCACTTGAACAACCAGAAGTGAGATTAGAAACTGATCGAATGCGTACTACTCAGGCCTGTTCATCTGAATCATCAGGACAACGGGAAACAAAATCAATAAAATGATTCAAAATTAATTGGACATTTGTGTAATGTCTTTCCTTCAAATTTATTTTAGTTAGTGGCGCAGCAACACACGCAGGGTGTAGCTAGTACATATATATTATTTGACTTAATATGCTATGAGGTTTGATGAGGTAAACTTGACAAATGCGAATTTTTTCAAGTTTGTCCGTTCATAGTAGCAAACTTTAATTAAGAAATATAAAATAGTGACGACATTCTGAAAGTGCATTACCTTGTGAAGAGTTTGACGCTTCGTTTGATCAAATCGGACAAAAATTACCGTAGTTATTATTTAAAGAGTGTAACAGTCCTGTTATATTTTTCATATGTATTTTTTTTTCAAATGAACTTTCAGTTTAAAAATTCTGAAAATATTTGATGGATCTTGATTGTTTGTTGGAAAATGTGTCAATTTCATGTTTGAGCGACCACCAGAAGTTGGCTAATATTTGTGTTTTTTGCAATTATTATTATTTCTCTTTGCGCAAATATTGGCCAACATTTGGTGGTCGCTCAAACGTGAAATTGATACATTTTCCGATAAACAATCAAGATCCATCAAAAATTCCGAAAATTTTTTAAACTAAAAGTTCATTTGAAAAAAAAAATATAAATGAAAAATATAACGCGAATAATTATTACGATAATTTTGGTCCGATTTGATCAAACGATGTATCAATCTCTTCACAAGATAATGCACTTTCAGAATGTCATCGCTTATCTTATAGTTTTTAATCAAAGTTTGCTACTATGAACGGAAAAACTTGAAAAAATATGAAAATAATTCGCATTTGTCAAGTTTATCTCATCAAACCTCATACTATATTAAGTCAAATAATACATATATGCATATCGTTTTAAAGACCCATCCCTCTACTTTCTAATAAGGTTTAAATTTTAGATATTGATTGAAAAATGTTTGTGTAATCAATAAATTTCTGTGAAAAGATCAAAAATACCATTTTTGTCAAATAAAACATGTTTGGAGAGTTCAAGAAATATTAAAAAAAATATTTTTGAATTCCACTCAACAAACGCTCTCTACTACAACTACACTATGTCATTAGCTGGTTGTATTTTTAATGTAGCACCGTGTAATCGAAAAGATCTGTCATATGTTTTCTAATTCTAATTTATTTTGCATTTTAGATAAGCCAACACGATTTCCCGTCATTAGTTTCGTAACACATTGTCTCAATTCGGTATTTATGTTGGTGGACTTTTTCATGGTCGCATTTCCGGTACGGCTGCTGCACACAATCTATGCCATGATGTTGCCCATCATTTTCTGTTTCTTTACCGTCGTTTATTTTTTCTGTGGTGGCACTGATGAGTAAGTAATTATGGTTGTTGTTGTTGTTGTAATTGTAATTGTAATTGTAATAATTGTAGTAATAATTAATAATTATTTAATTTAACTGTATGTTGTGTTGTATTTGTTTGTTTTTTTTTTGTTTGTTTCATTCAAGGTATGGGAATCATTTTGTGTATCCCCTATTGGATTGGAAAATACCCATACGTGGCGTTGTGACGTTTATCGGTGTATTCTGTTTATATTGCATTTTTCCCATACTATTGTTTGTGTTTTTCAAATTGAAACAGTTATTGCATCGTTCATTGAGTATTGTCTGGTCACCTCATTGTGTTGGCTTAATTTAATGATCATCATAATCATCATCATCATTGCCATCTTCATGGATTAATTCATTCATGCATTCATTCTCAGCATAATTATTGCATTTATTAACGAAATTATTATAATTTTTTTTTATTAATTTTAACATCACCAAAGATTTTACATGCAAAAGAATTTTGTAATTCAATTGCATTCACTCTACACTGTTTCCGTTTAAAAATAAATTGAACTTATTTTGCTATAGGAAATGGTGTTGCCATTCGATTGCATGTTAATAATTTATTTTTATTTTCATTATTTTGCATTTTAAATTTTATTGTCAAAATATTATATATACAGTTGTGTTGTGTATGTATGTATGCAACAATGTCTGTAATTAAGTTATCAGTAATAAAACTTGAATTTTTTTTTGATTACGTATATACAGTGGGCATCAAAAGAAACTGTACATTAAAAAAGATAATATACATTATTAAATTACCGTTATTATTATTTTAAAATTGTTTCATAGCCAGTTTTTAAAAGTGAAACAAAAAAAAAGAATTACAATAAATTTTGAAATTTTTTCGGGCACTCTCCTTAAGTGGTAATAGTATCCTTAGTGTACAGTTTCTTTTGATGCTCACTGTATGTATGTACGTATTCATGTATATGAAGATATTTTATGTATTTTTTAGTTATTTTGTTCCTTAAATTGCAATTTTTCATTCAAATTGATAATAAACAAGTATTTTTTAATAACGAATTTCATTGTGTTTTCCATTTTATTTTTAATTTTTACTGCTCAACAGCTAATTTTTCTTAAATGATTCTAATAAAAATTTTTTAATCGTTGACTTAGTACTGCCAATATTATATTATATGGGGAATTTCGTGTCAAGTGACCCAATTTTTAAAGTCGATGTCTTCCGATTTGGATGAAATTTGCACCAAGGTTAGTACTATTGGATAGTAGGCCAAACATAAATTTCAGCTCTATCAGTCAAGAACTGCCGGAGTTAGAAGGGGCCAAAGTTGGACATTTTGGTCATACAGGGTTTTTTTTTAAAATGTGTGTAACTTTTCACCTATTGGTCGTAGCAAAAATTTTTTTAGATATTAGGATATTAGATAGCTATTTCTTCAATCTTTCCAAAAATAATTTTTTTAATTTTTTAAATATTTTTTTTATATTTTTTTTTAAATTAATTTCAAAAAGGGCCCATTTTTTTCTTTTTTTTTTGCTCAAAAGAAAGCTTATACAATTTCCTTTAAGGCCTTTATAATCGCTTAATGGGTTCCGAGTGGGATATCTATCAAAAAAATTATTTTTTATTTCAAGAATAAGATTTTTCAATATTATTTCAATATAGGGAGTTCCACATAACGAATAGTCCGACTAAAGAACGAATTTTGTTTGTAATGAAGTATGCGATCCACTGGCCAATCGACCACATATGTACGTCTGTGCTCGCCGAAAAAGACGAGTGTTATGCAGGAATACATGATTCTGGGGGACAAGTTCTATTATTTCGCTCGAGCAAAATCCATTGTAAAAGCGATGGAACAATGAAGCACAAGCCACATTGCAACGATGCTCCAATGAATTAATATAGTTCGATATTCTAACGTCATTAACGAGCAACTTTGCCTTCTCCTGCAAGCGGTCGAGTAGTTTCAAAATAGACGTTGAGGCACCACCGGCTTATACATGAGAGTTCTATTCCATTCTCTTCTCTTTCGGATATAAGTGGTGTAAATAGTAAGAAGATCAGATGAGGTGAAGTATTTCTTGCACCGTCTTAAGAAGCTAAGGCACTGCAAAATGTGTTGGTTCCAGCGAGCATCACACTTAATTTTCAGGCTCAAAATGTGAAGAACTTCTGACTCCCTAATATATACACCACCCATAGATTTAGATGATGCATTATTATTGCTGCGCTTGTGTGTCAGTAAACAACCCTTTGATGGACTGTTTAAACCCTAAACAATTTTTGCCTTTCTTTTTTCTTTTCTCCATTTATGAAAAAAAATCAGAAATCAAAATGAGGGATGGTAACTTTTAATTCCCAGCCTTGGCTAAATTTATTAAAAAATATTAGTGTTCTCACATTCTTCCGCTAATGTAGAAAGAGTATTAAGCCAAGTTAATTTATACTCAATTCATTAGAACCAATATTATATAAAAAGATTATTTAAAACTTAGCAATCGCATTAAGGCATTAAAAGGACTTGTTAAATTTTTTTGTTAAATTTTTTATTATTATTTATTTTTGAACTAAAATATGTACATTGACTTAACTTTTTATGTTTCACAACAATTTTTTTTAACTTTAAATTTATTTTTTCTGACGATTTTTTTACGATTTCCTCGAATGTGTCTGACTATTTTGACGATTTTTTTCTAATATTTGACGATTTTATGCTTTATTTATCTGGCAGCTATGTGTACACCCAAATATTTCCTTCTGGCATGCATTAATGCCCTACAGTTTCCAAGAATGTGTTCCATTGTTTCTCCCTCATAGTCATAGAATCTACATGTTGGGTTCATACAACCTCCATTCCGAATATGTGCATTGCGAGTCCTTAGTGCTGTATCAAAAGATCGGTTATAAATCTCCGGCTATGCCTGTATGGTCTGATACATGACACAGATCTAATCTTCATGTAATTTCCCAATAAAAGTTTTGATTGACTTAAGAAGATTCTTTGTCTCTCTTTATCTTCCATGTCATTGAATATACATATACATATACGTACATAATTGCAACCCTTCAGTCAGGATTACGACCTAGCTTCTAACATCACTTATGCTGTGTGTTAATTTTATACATGTGTAACGGGACCTATAATTTAAAGTCGAATTTTATTTACTCTCAGAGTTTTTGCTAGAAATTTGCTGAGAGTAAGTCGCCGAAGAAATATTATTTTTCTTTATTTCATTTTGTTGGAGATGTCTAATCGGTTATAAGCCTCAGGTTATTCCTGGATAGACTGATGCCTAACTCAGGTGTCCTCTTAATGTTATTTCCCAACGAAAGTTTTGATTACCTCAAATCCCTCTTTATCTTCTTTCGTATATACCCAAGATACCTTTCCAAATATCGGCCTTCTCTCCACAAAACGGTTATGGCTCCATTAACAGCGTGGAAGCTCTCCTTGTTAGCTCGTCCGCTTACTTATTGCCACGAATTTCCACATGATCTGAAACCCAACAGCGGATAACTTCTGCTTGCTTATCATGCTTTTCCAAGGATTATAAATTTGAATATAATATTTGCTTATGCACTTTTATATTGGGTCTTTCATTAAGCGCTTTCAATTTTATTATTTAAATAAAACAAAAGAAGTGTGAGATATCATTGAAATGTTATCAAATGAACCCATTATCAGCGGATAATAACATCGTTTAAATGTCGAACATGACTTTTCTAGGCGGAGCGCATGCATTTTCCATGTGTCTGGCGAATAAATTAGGCTGAATTTGATCGATGTTATGTTGATTTTGAAGGCCTCTGTGGCTTGTTGTTTATTCGTATAAACCTCTGACTTTAGAAAACCCAAAAAACAAAAACATAAAATCTAACAGGATACAATGGGTCAAATCGACCTCCGGGAACTGTACTTGTCTAAATTGGCAGGTACACGTTCTCTAACCTAACACGATCAAACCGCATGACCTCGGTGGTTAACTTACATCACCTTCACGTGAGATAACTATATCATCAAATCGCTCGTGCAGAATATCCAATGTGGCTTAAGCTGAGTGGCTTGTAGCGGCATACTGCTGAAACCACATGTTGTTGGTGGCCACATCATCCAGTTCAGGCTTAAAAAAGTTAATTATCATCGACTTGTAGTATTTTTTGTTGACAGTGAAGGCCTGACCAATGTCGTTCTTAAAGAAATATGGACTGATAACTGTCAGATCAAAGTCCACAACAGTAACTTTTTCGTGATGCATTGCATGGTTTGGTGTCATCCCAAATTTAACAATTTTGTTTGGTCATGTGCCTATTCATCTAGAAATGGACCTCATCGTTGTAAAGGATTTTTCGAAGTAGATTCAATTGGGTATGATTCGTGTCTATGGTGATTTGGCAAAGCGGGACCGAATATATGACAACTAATTTGACACACATAGCTTCAGCAAGATGGTCGTTGTCAACTTTCAATGTTCGGAAATACCTGCTGGGTCTCTTTCAACTTATCAAGTATTATTGAGAACAATTGAAAGCATAGAGGCGGTCCTTGCTTACTTCAGCGTTGGTATGAAATGATTAACTGAAGCTCCCATTTTGTGTAGTCGCCGTAGTCTAGTAGGTAATGTATGTGGCTTATTAGACGCAATCCACGGTTCAAACCCCAAGCCAGACAAAAAACAAAACGAAGTATGAAAAAATATTTCTTCGACAACTTCCTCTCAGCAGATTTCTGGCAAAAATTCTGAGAGTAAATAAAACTGCCATGAAAAGTTCTCAAAATCTGATAGGAAATCTTGAAGTCTTTGATATGATACTTACTAAAGCTGTTCTAGTTGTACCCAGGAACAGGAATATTAATATCCAAATAATAAATTTTAAGTTGCAAATTGTTTAAAGTTTGTATTTGTATTCATCTGTAAATGGTTTTTTTTCATATATTATTTATTGAATCTTTCCTTTCGGAATTTACAATAAGTATTCAAATCTTAACCTAAAATAATACGAAAATAAAAGTTGTTATTGCCACTGCAACGTACAACTAAAAGTGCTCATCAAAAGTAAATTTATCTGATCAGATGATCATTTGTTTGAACTCTCTTGAGACGTCTGTGACCCTCGAATACAAGTAAGTCTCTTACAAGACTGTTGGGATGTTCTATAATCCTAGAGACGTAGTTGACACTTGCTATTTTTATTTCCTCTTGAACTAGGGTCACCTTCAGATCTTTGTGGATGTTACTGTTTCTCATATACCAAGTGGCACCTGTTATTATTCTAAGAAGTCTGGATTGCAGGGATAGAAGCTTCTCTACATTGGATGGTGAGGCTGTTCCCCACAGTTGGATACCATTAAGCCAAATAGGTTTTAATACTGACATATACAAAAGCAGTTTTAGTTCAAAGTCAAGGGTTGACTTAGGTGCAAAAAGCCAGAAAAGCTGTGCTGTTTTGAGTTTGATCTGGATAACTTTGACAGCTATATGGTGAGCCTAGGTAAGGCAACGGTCGAGATGGATGCCCAGATATCTTATACTATTATGTTCTGGTACTGTCACACCATTAATCTTGATGGGCGGACAATTTCCTCTTCTCAGTGTAAACGTAATGTGCGTGCACTTAGAAACATTGACTTTTATCTTCCATTTCAGCATCCAATTTTCCAAATCACTATCACGAGATTGAAGCCTTTGTGACGCAACTGTAGAATCTCTATGAATACTTAAAAACGCCGTATCATCCGCAAAAGTAGATGTATGAGCCACTAAACTTGTAGGCATATCTGCAGTGAACAATAAGTAAAGGAACGGCCCTAGAATACTTCCTTGAGTTACGCCAAAAGATATGTTTTTGCGGGAAGAGGTGACATCTTTTGATTTTATTTGGAAATATCTATCTTATAAATAACTTTTTAGCAATTTATGCACATTTGTTGGTAAAAGCTGCGTGGTCGTAAAAAGAAGTCCTTCGTGCCAGACCTTATCGAATGCTTGAGATACATATATCCATAAATAGCGCAGAGCAATACTGCTTGTTCCCAAAAGCACGTCTAATTAATTTGGTAATTCTGTGCACTTGCTGAATCGTGCAATGTTTTCGCCTAAAGCCAAACTGATGGTCGGGAACTATGGCGTTGGCGTCAATATGCGGTATTAAACTATTAAGCAGCATTTTTTCGAATCTGTAAATGGTGATAAAAATAATCGAACATGGCAACTCAGCGTTCAACTAAGGCATCACGTAGAATTAAAAGCAACATTAGACATAGAAGAGAAATCCTTCGAATTCGAGGGTCATAAAGTAGGCTTACATCGCCTACAGTTTTTTCCATGAATTAATTTTAAAACTGGTACTCGCTTTAAAATCTAATTAAACTTATTAACTTAATAAACTCTTTCTCAATAATTAGCGCCGTCTCTCCCTGTTTCTATTACTTTTTAAATAATACTGATCAGCCAGTAATGTTAACCTCAGTGTTTTAACAGACTTTGTTTAACAGCGCACTTGAGCTGGTGTTGTGGATGATTGTTGAATAACATCTTAATGATGATGAAGATGATCTTCGTTAGAGAAAAATAAATGAAAACAATAAAAAAGCAACAACACAAACAACGACAATAAATACGAGTTCATACAATTCAATTCGATTCAAAAATATTGGAGGCAAATACAAGTAATATTCGTAGAACAGCTACAGGCAACTGGTATACACCCAGAAAAAATTACGTGAGTGACTGTAATCGAAATCCGATTTAAATTCTAACAAAAGACATGGAACTTTGCATTTACGGGACTTTAAGAAAACTGGAATCTGGAAGTGATCGATTTACGCTTGAGCAACGTTGGGCTTTATTGGAAATTTGGGCCAACGAGAAGCTGCAGGATGATGTCGATTTCACCAAAAAAAAATTTGTTTTTTCGAATGAAGCTCATTTTCATCTTGGTGGGTACGTTAATAAGCAAAATTGCCGTATTTAGGGCTCTCGAAAAGCAAAAGTGGTCTTACAGAAGCCAATGCACCCATTACGAGTGACTTTTTGGTGAGGCTTGTGGAGCGGAGGCATCATTGGCCCATATTTCTTTGAAAATGATAACGACATAACTATTATGGTCAATGGAGACACCTATAGCACCATAATAACCGATATTTTTGTACCCGCTCTTCATGATATTGATGTGAACGATCTTTGGTTTCAACAGGATGGTGCAGCTTGCCTCACATTTCATGCCACAATCGATTTATTGCGTCAAACGTTTTTTGGCAGTTTAATTAGCCGAAATGATGATGTCAATTGGCCGCCAAGAAGCTGCTGTTTGACACCGTTGGACTAGTTTCTGTGGGGCTCCATTAAAGAAAAGCGTTATGCCGACAAACCAAAGACAATTGAGCACTTGAAGGCCAATATTTGTGATGCCACTGCCGCGATACGACTCCATAAACATGAAAAGGTGCACGAAAATTGTTCCGATCGAATGGAGTACTGTGAGGCCAGTTGCGGCAGCCATATGAATGAAATAATATTCCATTTCCAAGCGGAACAATTGTACTTCACAACAAAGAAATAAATTTGGAAAAAATTTTAAACCGTTTTTATTTTATTGCATGTTTAAATTTAAACATTTAAATTTCCCACCCTATAGTTGACAGTGTAACATACATAATTGGCCATTACAACCCTTCAGTCAGGATTACGGCCTAGCTTCTCACAGTATAACAGGAGCAATGAAAACCCGCTCTACAGCAGTGCTGGAAGCTGTGTTAGATTTAGATTCGTTGTACATGGCAGTGAATAACAGGGCTTTGAAGGTTTTGTTTAAAATAATGATAGACAAGTCATAAAATGCTCATGCCTTAGTGAACCGAGTGGCTGACAGCACCCTCCTCAAGTTTCCCATGGAGAGAGCAAGTAGCCTCTATGAATTTAGTAAATGCTTCGCATTCAGTGTTATTAATAATAATGAATGGAGTAATCTAGAAGCTACATAGTCGCTTAAAAATGAAACAATTTGTGGTATACAGATGGGTCAAGAACGAATCTGTGGACAAAAGCGGAAGTTTTTGGTTCCCAATGCGGAAACTCGCCTCTAGTTTGCAAGTGGAAGTCTATGTTAATGAGGAGCTTTCACGCTACTACTGGGGTCAGAACATTTCTGTTGAGTGTGGCCAGATGTGTGGTAAGGTGTGCTCAACGATTGAAGTCGCAGTAGTGTAGTAGGTAGAGTATTTGCATATTAGACGTGAGGTCAGACATCTCGATCGGCGACTACCTCTCGGCAGATTTCCGACAAAAACTCCGCCATAAAAAGTTTCTTAAAAATCTGTCGTTCGAAAACGACTTTAAACTGTGGGTCCCACATGTCATGTATAAAGTTAAGACACACAACATGAGTGGTGTGAGAAGCTAGGTCGTAATTCTGACTGAAGGTTTGTAAAGACCATTTATGTATGTATGTAGGTATGTTTACTCAAAGATAAGGAAGATAATGAGAGGCAAAGGCTCGACTCAAACCTAACTGGTTTGAGGCAATCTAAACTTTACAATTGGAAAGGGATTTGAGTCATGCATCAAGCTATTGAAAAATAACCTGAGGTCAGTAAAGGTTACTGTAAAGCCAAAGAGCACTTGTTCAGAATGGAATCGTATCGACATCAATATGTAGATGCTGTGATGATGAGAATGATATCAGTAGAATACATATCAGATGCTGGACAGGCAATTGGCCTTGTTGACACCAAGCAGTGTACTGCAGTTTATCAGGGCCTGAAAGGGCCTATAGGCATAACCTAGTGATGGACATTAAATTAAAACATCGATTTTTTTCGATGTACTCCATTGCAAAGAAGCATTGATGTTATATCGATAAATCACAAAATACATCGATGTTTTCTGTGCATCGATTGTAATGAAATAAAACTTTACATGCTGTTTGTCGTCGGTAAGTGTAACCGATAGGGCATTATTTGATAAATACTCTGGCATCTCTGAGATGCATTAATGCCGCACAAGTTCTCCTCATTATTAAGAACTTGAATCTCTCTCACTATTCTAAATAGAGTGTTCCTTAAGTCTAGAATGTCCGGAAAAATGCCGATTACTGTCGCTGCACTGATGCATAACTCAAAACCCTTCCCAATGTTATTATGCAACAAAAGTTTAGGCTGCCTCAAAACCTACATACATACATAACATAATTGGTCATTACAACCATTCAGTCAGGATTACGACCTAGTTTCTCACACCACTTATGTTGCATGCGTTAATTTTATACATGATTAGCGGGACCTACATTTTAAAGTTGACTGCGAACGACAGATTTTTGAGAAACTTTTCATGGCAGTTTTTGAAAGAAATCTGCTGAGAGGGAGTCGCCGAAGAAATACTTTTTGTATTTTATTTTAATGTCTGGCCTGGGGCTCGAACCCTGCCTTTTCGTCTAATAAGCCAACACACTATCTACTAGACCACGGCGACTTCAAAACCTATAGATATGAAAACAATGTCTGCATCTCTTAATTTTTCTTTTCATCAATTATATCCATCCAATCCCCTCTTCCAACTCTGCTGAAATCCATTTCCCTCTGAACTCCGGCGTAGAAACTACCTGCTCATTGCCTAGAATTCCCCTAGAAACTACATATGATCCTGGTTTGACTAGCTGATTCAACTACGAATTCTATTCAATCTCTTGTCCACCTTTTAGAAGTTTTCAGGTACATGTCATATGTATGTAAATTGTGCCCAAAATGAATTGAACACATCTTTCGAACGCATACAGTTTCGCTTGTTAGCATTTTATGAGGTCCTCCACGAGCTCTGAGCATTTCACTCTAGGACCGAATACCTTGCTGTATAATCAACGAAAACCCTGATGTTGATCAACAAAGAAAATATCGAAATTTTATCGATTTATCATTGAATTGCATCGAGTGTTTTTAAAACATCGATGTACATATCGTCCATCACTAGTATAATCAACAAAGCTTGAAGCAACTACAATAGATCGTAAGGCCGCATGAGTATGACATCTCTTCCCGACATAATAACAGGGTGTTTCCACAAAATTCTTATTGTCATGGAAAAAGTGAATTTCGTGTGATCCTTAAATGAAGACAACGTTGGCAACGTTAAGGCTATACATTCACGGAGAATGCCGAACGTTTCCAACACTCATTTCCGCATCAGGGTTTGATGTTATTCAACCGTAAAATGAGCCTGTTTTTTAAATGCGTACGAAATATGGATTTACCTAAACTCACCAGAGACCAAATGGCATTCAAAACAGTGGGCTTCTTGAAGTGAACCACTGCTAAAAAGATCAAGATTGGTTTGTCAGAGAATAAAGTCATGGTGAGGGGAAAAAAGTTAAGGCCAAGATTGGATGCGTAAAAATCTTTACATGTGAGGATTTATGGATCCATAACGATAACGACACAATCCAAACGGCATGTTGTATATTTCATAGTCAACCGTTATGAAGTACAGTTTAAGTTTTTGATCTTTTTTTTTTTTTTTTGAAAAACGTACGAATATTTTTGCTGAGTGTAACGATCTCATAACGATGATTTAGTTTTGTTGTAGCAGATAACAGGTATTTTTTCAAATCGTTGGTAGTAGTTTTGTAAACAAAGTCAGTTTCTGTCTGACAGCCAGTCAAGTTAAGTCGTACGGCAATTAAGCGCGCATTACCGAAATATTAAATTTGATCGCGGTATACGTTTCGTTGTTTTGACGTTTTACGCGCGTTTTAACAACGATTGTACTCGTATGTTATGACAGGTGTGTGTGTCAGAGAGTGCTAAAGTGCTTATATTTGTTGTTTTCTTGATTGTTTTCTTGTAAACAGAGAATAAAAGTGATTGGAAAAGTGATAAGAATGATGGTTCCTACCATAGGGTAGAGTTCATAATGTGTATCTGTTAGCAGAATACTCTGATGGTTTAAAGGTTTTCTAAGTAAATTGCAAAGAAAAAGAAGAATAAAATTAATGGAAAAAACAGTTCTTTTTATAACGTTTATGAAAGAAAAAAATTAATCGAAAGTTATCGGTTTATTAAGAACGTTTTTTTAAAGGTTGAGTTGCTGGCATGAGTAATACTGCTATGCAGTGATCAAATTAAAATTGAAATCAACAAATAATAGAAAAAAAATTATTTCAATTATATTCTCTAAATTATGATGTTATTGTGGCAGTTCATTAATAAAAAAAAATCTAATCCAGTAGTGGAAATTTATTGTTGCATGTAATTGACCCACATAACAGCGAATTGCTGCTTAATGCTGTCCAATAAGTTGGAGTTGGCCAACAGACGCTTAAAGTATGAATTCATTATTGAATTAAAGAAGAAACAAAAAAAAATCAAAAATATCATGTAAAGTGCCAGTTTACTAACCAACTTTTTTGTGTAAACAAATATGGCAACAAAAAAAGGTGGTCTTTTGGAAATAAATATGCGCGTGTGTTATTGATTGATATGGACTTGCAGAAGCAGTACGTGCCAAAGTGTTCAATGTCAACAACAAAAAAAAAAAAAAACAAACAGTTTCTGAAACCAATAAAGGGAATTGGAATTCCAAATATTACATACATACATACATACGTACATAATTGGCCATTACAACCCTTCAGTTAGGATTACGGCCTAGCTTCTCACACCACTCATGTGGTGTACGTTAATTTTTTACGTGAGTGGCGGGACTTCGACTCCAAACGACAGATTATTGAGAAACTTTTTCATGGCTGGTTTATTTACTCTCAGAGTTTTTGCCAGAAATCTGCTGAGAGGAAATCGCCGAAGAAATATTTTTTTTCATATTTCGTTTTGATGCCTAACCTGGGATACAAACCCGGGCTTTACGTCCAATAAGCCAACACACTACCTATTAGACTACGACGACTTCGATTCCAAATATTGTTGTAATTAATTTAAGCTGAATTCGCTGTAGTCTAGTAGGTAGTGTGTTGGCTTATTAGACGGGAGGCCTCAGTTCAAAACCCAGCTCAGACATCAAGAAAACGAAATATATAAAAAAATATTTCTTTCGGCGACTTCCTCTCAGCAGATATCTGGCAAAAGCTCTGAGAGTCAATAAAAAAATTGCCATGAAAAAGTTTCTCAAATCTGTCGTTCGGAGGAGACTTTAAACTGTAGGTTCCCCCACTCATGTATAAAACTAACACACACAACATAAGAGGTATAAAAAACTAGGTCGTAATCCCGATTGAAGGCTTGTAATGACCAATTATATATGTTTGTATGTAAAATTGTTTTAACCACCAACTTTGTAAAGGAGAAATATCGTAATTTAACCTTTAACCTATTAGGCTATAACTATATTTTGTAAGAGCTGTATTATATGCAATGATGTATCTTTTGCAAACACAATATACAGATTTTACGTACTCATTATTAATGTTTGGCAAAAAGATCTTTTTTTGTTATTGAACTGTTGTAACAGTTGGTCTGGAGTTGGAGTGCTGGGACGCAAAACAGTCTTGTTAATCAATTCTGGCCATTTGTCCATTAACACACAACGTGAGTAGTGTAAGACGTTGGGTTGTAATCCTAACTAAAGGGTTGTAATGACCAATTAAATAAGTAAGCACTTGAACTGATTCTGTACAACTGTACTGCAATCCCAGACAGACACTATAATTGCCTAGCAAATCCTTAGATTGCCACAACCACGTTTGCTCTTCGATGAGTCTTCGTTTCTCTCTACCTTTCCTCTCGTTAAGTATGCATATTTCATTATTCATTCCACAGAAAGGTTCTGTGCCATCATATGTCCGCTTATTGCTCTGAATTTTTACTGCCTAACTAAGTCTAGAGCCAACCTCAGAAGAGCTATGAGCTTGTATGGCATCTTACTGCTAGATAGTACTGCAATTTTACGTTCCTTTGTACCTTTTGTCTAAATTGTATTGAGCACATCTTTTGATGGCATAAGAATATCAGCGAGCTTCCTCATGGGATCAGAATATATTATTTTTGGCCCGAGCACTCCTACTCCTGTACCTGAGAGAGCTTACAGCCACTCTATCCGTTAGTTTACGATTTGCTTAGTTCAATACATCTCCCACAAACTAAATTACAGTTTCAATGGCTCTGGTTTTAACTACGTTTGACGCCGCCCTAAATGTTAACGCTTGCCAGTCTCAGTATTTTATTCAAATTATATTCTTCTATCAACACATACATTCATACATACATACATAATTAGTCATTACAACCCTTCAGTCAGGAGTACGACGTAGTTTCTCACACCTCTTATGTTGTGTGTTTTAATTTTATACATGAGTTGTGCGGGGCCTATAGTTTAAAGTCGACTTTAAATGACAAATATTTGGCAAACTTTTTCATGACACTTTTGTTTACTCTCAGAGTTTTTGCCAGAAATCTTGCCGTAGAAATATTTTTTCATGTTTCGTTTTGCTGGAGATGTCTCACCTGGGGTTTGAATCGTGGCCTCACGTCTAACGAGTCAATACACTACCTACTAGACTATGGCTATTTGCTATCAACAAGTATTAGCTTTTCTTTCTCTTCTCTGCAAAATCTTATCCTACACCGCTTGAGTGTCATTTGCATTTGCCTCTGAAAGTTTAGTATAAAATTATTCAAGTTGTGTTATAATTTTGGACCAAATTGCTTGTAGGTTTTCTTATTGTTATTAAATCAAAATAATTATGAAATGGACATAAAATATTTTTTGACAATGCATTTGAAGAACACCACGAAACACAAATTGCAACTTCACTTCTGTGAAGCATTGACTGAAAAATCTTAGAAAAGTAGAAGAAAAAAAATCTCAACAAATATCTTTATATTTAAACGTACATATGTACATATATATGTACATACAAATGTACAGTTTTATAGCATTTATCTGACAGAATCTTATCTTAACATGTTAAGGCCAAAAAATATAAACACAATGTGAACGTTTTTTTTTCTCTCCAGCCATCATTTTATGGCAATTTAATGCCATTTCATTAGAAAAAAATCAAAATACGAGTATTTTGGTATTGTTGTTGTTTTTTTTTTTGCTCAATTTGTATGTCAATGAAGCATTGCTAAAACTATTCGATTAATTTGAAAAATTTTGTATTTGAACAATAAATTTGGGAAACCATATTCGGCATTAAAAAAAAACATTTTTGTTTGGAATTTGTTTGAAAATGTTGGAATTTCGTTTAATTATACGAGTATTTAATCGTTATGCTGCCTAATACAGCTTCTATTTAATAATTAATAAAACTTAGTGGCTTTGAAGCATTAGATTTTATTTCCCAAATAATTATTTTCAATAGAAATTTCTTTAGGAAACTGTGACTGTCACATTGAATCTGTTTCAATAAATCAAGTTTTACCAGCAAAGCAACCGATTAGATCTACTGCAGCAGTTTCTGCAATGACAGTGTTGCTATCTTTCGTTATCGAGAGACAGAGCTCACTGTGAAAGCGGGTTGATTTGTTGTTTCCAGTTCCACTTTTTCTTAAGATTTGTTGGTTTCTGCGCTTTTTCGATTGTTTGTTGTTAACCATATCCTCTCTGGTAGCTTTCTAGACAATGAAAACTGTATACTTTTCGGTAGGTTTCGACTATGCATGATTCTGGTGTGATGTTAAGGGCTTAATATCGGGTGGGCCATCTATCAGTTTAAATTTGAACCTTCGGTTATTTCGAATCTGACACTACTTATGTCATTCTATTCTGTCATAAAATTCAGTATATTATCTCCACTGAACGTAATGAATCTATTTACGCTTGAGCAACGTTGGGTTTAATGGGCCAACGAGAAACTTTACGATGACATCAATTTTGCCAAAAAGAAAAATAAGACATCTTTTCGGATGAAGCTCATTTAAATCTTGGGGCTCAGAAGACCAACACGTGGTCTTACAGGAGCCAATGCACCCATTACGTGAGACTTTTTGGTGCTGCTTGGCCCATATGAGGACGGCGCAACCATTACGTTCAATGGAAAGACCTAACGCACTGTTATAAATAAATAAAATAAATAAATAAATAAATTCTTCAAGGTATTGACGTGAACTATGTTTGGTTTCAACAACATCCCATGCCACAAAAAATGTATTGCGTTAAACTTTTGATCGTCGTTCAATTAGCCGAAATGGTCCGCAATTGGCCGCCAAGAAACTGCGATTTGACATCATTGGACTATTTTCTGCGAGGCCCCGTTAAAGAAAAGTGTTATGCCGACAAACCATAGACAATTGAGCATTTGAAGGCCAACATTTGCGATGTCATTGCAACCGAAAAAGTTCACGATAATTGGTCCGATCGAATGTGGTACTGTGAGGCCAGCCGCGGTAATATTCCAGATTAGTCCATTCATTTTTAAGACAAATTATATTTTTTGGTTCTGTCAGGAGGGAGTTAAGGAAAAAACTTTCAACTCCTCGATTCAATAAGTCTTGAAAACCGATAATGAATTTCATGTTAAAAGTGTTTCCCATTATTAGAACCAAAGTCGTTAAAGCTCTGATCTTCACTACCATGTACAGCGAACTTAAATTCAATGCTGTAGGACAGGTTCACACTGCCTCTGTTATACCAACACACACTGGTCTCTGTATCTTATTCATCTCCACTTTCTCATTCAATCTATCTGCAGAATGCTTGCAGGGAAATCCTAAAATACAACCCAAAAATTACGCACTGGATGTAAACCTTAATGGTCAGACCAGTAGTGATAGATCGGACAATTGTCTGGGCGAACAGAACTGAGGCAAACCAAGTGGGTTTGGTACAATCAAAACTTTTGTGTTAAAATTACAATAAGAGTAGATCGGAGTTATGTAAACTGAGTTGATAAACAGTCTTTTGACAAGGTGCTGTAGACTCAAGGTATACTTACTCAGAATGGGGGTTGTCTAGTGCCCAACATGGAGACCCTGTGGCGATGAGAATTAATTGTCGGAAGCTCAGCAGGAAACAGCTGCGAGTATATCAGCGAGTGGGCAGAGAATTGCCATTGCATTGATACCGAGCAGCAATCTGAGATTTGATAAGCAGTAGTTTTAGAGGAGACATTATAGGGATACCCTCTAAAGTATGAGATCGTACCTCTTCACCACAATAATAATAAGAAACCAAAGAAGATTATATTTGCAATAGTATCTTAAGATTATTGCATTTAGTGTTAATGAAGTCGCCGTAACCTAGTAGTGAGTCCACGTTTTAAACCCCAAGTGAGAGCATCTCAAGCAAAAGGAAATATGAAAAAAATATTTCTTAGGCCACTTCCTCTCAGCAGATTTCTAGCAAAAACTCTGGGAGTAAATAAAAAATTGCCATGAAAAGTTTCTCAAAAATCTATCGTTCAGAATTGACTTTAAACTGTAGGTCTCAACCAATCGTGTAGAAAATTAACACACAAAAAATAGGTTGTAATCTTGATTGAAGGGTTGTAATGACAAATTATCATGGTAGGCGGCATTCAAAGTTGTGCCGAGAATAAATCAATCTCGTCTTCATTGTAATGCCATCTAATGATGTGTACACCCTGTATACCCAAAGCGAATACCAAATTTTGTTTCATAAGCATTACAGTGTTACTTCTGCAAAGCATTTTAATACGGCCTAGAAGGCCAAACGTTACAACCAAATGTGACATTTAAGCGGTTTTTCCAACAATTTTAAATACGTTTTTTTTTAATTCTTTAGTTGTTTGTGTTATAAGTCAAGGGGGTTTTTTAAACACAATTCTGTGTGTCTTTTTCCCCCCCTCTTCTTTCTGTTAGTATTTTGTATTATTTTTTTGGTTTTAATTTTATTTAACCAGTCTTACACTGGTTTTGGACGTATAATTCTTTATGGCACTTTAGTTTTGGTTGTTGTGCTCAAATTCAATTCCATTTTTTCTTTGTTTTTAACATTTTTATGTTTGTTTTCCAAATTTAAATGGCCTCAAGGTAGAAATGATATTTAATTCCATGTATACTACATACACATATGGTCGAAAAAATAAGTACACGTGCTTATTTTTGTTTAATTTTTAATTTTAATTATTTTAACGGAAAGTAAACATGGCAATTCTTTTTTATTTACATAAATAACTTTAATATGGTAACGCTTTTAAAAGTGAAAACAAAACGGGGGACAATCCGATGTTTTCATTGTGAGTTAGTTTTGGTCAATTCTTGAATATTTTCGCAGTCTAAAGGAGGAGGAGAGAAGAATTGTTCCAAGACTTAGAAGAAACTTAACAGAAACTATGAATCGGTCGCTATATTTTGTACAAAATGGTTTAAAGCCTAAAAAGCCCGTCGAAACTCGCGGAAGACCCAAAAAAACCTCAAAAACAACAGATATCCGTATTGTAACACTTGCGAAGAAGAACCCGTTTGTGTCTTTGAGGGCGATTTCAGCAGAAATTGGAAATTTAGTTTCATCGCGAACAGTTCATCGAAGACTACAAGAAGCACATTTACCACGACGGAACGCCAGAAGAGTTCCTTTGCTTAGACAAAAAAAAATTTAAAGACTAGATTGGCATTTGCAAAAAGTCATTCCAATTGGTCCGGAGCAGACGGTGAAAATAAAAATGGCGAAACATTTTGTGGAGCGATGAAACAAAAATTCATCGCATGTATAAAATTAACACACACCACATAAATGGTGTGAGAAAGTAGGACGTTGTATAATGGGTCAATTCGACCTCCGGATACTGACTGTACTTGTCTTAATTGACAAGTACACGTCTTCTAACCTAACCTAACCTAAACAAAAATTAATTTATTTGGAAACAACTGTACCCGGAATGTTCGACGCCCTAAGGGTAAGGAATTCCATGTTCGATTTACAAGGAAGATGGTCAAGCACGGGAGTGTTAATATTATGGTTAGGTTAGGTTAGAGGACGTGTACTTATCAATTAAGACAAGTACAGTACCCGGAGGTCGAATTGGCCCATTGTACAACGTCCTAGTTTCTCACACCACTTATGTTGTTGGTGTTAATTTTGTACATGAGTGGCGGGACCTACAGTTTAAAGTCGACTCCGAACAACAGATTTTTGAGAAACTTTTTTGTGGCAATTTTATTTACTCTCAGAGTTTTTTCCAAGAAATCTGCTGAGAAGTAGCCGAAGAAATATTTTTTGTATTTTGTCTTGATGTCTGGCCTGGGGCTCGAACACTGGCTTTAAGTCTAATAAGACTACGGCGACTTCAATTTCAGCAGAAATTGGAAATTTAGTTTCATCCCGAACGGTTCGTCGAAGACTACAAGAAGTACATTTACCACGTCGGAAAGCCAGAAAAGTTCCTTTGCTTAGATAAAAAAATTTAAAGGCTAGCTTGGCGTTTGCAAGAAGTCATTCCAATTGTCCGGAGCAGACGGTGAAAAAAAAATGGCGAAACAATTTGTGAAGCGATGAAACAAAAATTAATTTATTTGGAAACAACTGTGCCCGGAATGTTTGACGCCCTAAGGGTAAGGAATTCCATGTTCGCTGTACCAAGAAGACGGTCAAGCACGGGGGTGGTAATATTATGGTCTGGGGTTGTTTCTCGTGGTATGGCATCGGTCCGATACATCGAATTACTGACAATATGACCAGATTCCACTACAAATATATCTTGGAAAATATGATGTTGACCTATGCTGGCATGCATCCGAAGCATATTTCTAAGTTGATAAAGGATTAGTTCCAAGATAATAAAGTTGCCCTTCTTGTCTGGCCAAGCCAATCATACATACATACATACATAATTGATCATTACAGCCCTTCAGTCAGGATTACGACCTAGTTTTTCACACCTCTTCTGTTGTGTGTGTTAATTTTATACATGAGTGGCGGGACCTACAGTTTAAAGTCGTGTCCGAACGACAGATTTTTGAGAAACTTTTCATGGCAATTTTATTTACTTCAGAGTTTTTTCCAAGAAATCTGCTGAGAAGAAGTAGCCGAAGAAATACTTTTTGAATTTTGTTTTGATGTCTGGCCTGGGGCTCGAACCCTGGATTTACGTCTAATAAGCCAACATAATACCTACTAGACTACGGCGACTTCAATATTATGGTCTGGGGTTATTTCTCGTGGTATGGCGTCGGTTCGATACATCGAATTACCGACACTATAACCAGATTCCACTACAAAGATATCTTGGAAAATATGATGTTGACCTATGCTGAGATGCATTCCAGCCGGATAACGATCGGAAGCATTCATCTAAGTTGGGAAACGATTGGTTCCAAGATAATAATGTTGCCCTTGTTGTCCGGCCAAGCCAATCATACATACATATATACATACATAATTGGTCATTACAGCCCTTCAGTCAGGATTACGACCTAGTTTTTCACACCACTTATGTTGTGTGTGTTAATTTTATACATGAGTGGCGGGAGCTACAGCTTAAATTCGACTCCGAACGACAGATTTTTGAGAAACTTTTTTGTGGCAATTTTATTTACTCTCAAGAGTTTTTGCCAGAAATCTGCTGAGAGGAAGTCGCCGAAGAAATACTTTTTGTATTTTGTTTGGACGTCTGGCCCGGGGCTGGAACCATGGCTTTACGTCTAATAAGCCAACACACTACCAACTAGACTACGGCGACTTCAAAAAAATATGATGTTGACTTATGCTGAGATGTATTCCATCAGGATAACGATCCGAAGCATACTTCTAAGTTGGTAAAAGATTGGCTCCAAGATAAAAATGTTGCCCTTGTTGTCTGCCTAAGCCGAAAATCTTTGGGGAGAGTTGAAACAAAGAATTGGAAAAGAGGTTTTTAAAAATAAGGATGAGTTAGAGATGAAATGAGGATGAGATGAGATTAAATACCAGTAGAAATCTGCAGGAAGCTTATTGCTAGCATGACAAAAAGAGCCAACAAAATAATTGAAAATAAGGGTGGATGTACCGGCTTTTAACGGAACTCATCCAATTTAGCAGAAAAAAACTTGATTTTTTTTACTTTCTTCCATATTTAAACTGAATGTACTTATTATTTTAACCATATGTGTACATACAGTGGTGGCCTTATAATTAGATACGAGTTAGCAACATATATGTTTGTTCATTTGTTTTACAGTTTTCACTGTGTACGTGGGATCAAAGGCTTTGTTTGGAGGACGTCTTACATACGTTTTTCCATCAGATTGGGAGAAATTAAACTTAGATTCGTCACTCCAGAGAACTCTGTTCCAGAAACATCGTTTCTAATTAAAAGGCCACCACTGTACATACGATTTAAAGCATAAAATATAATTTTTTTTTTCTTGCAGAATTATGCTCTTTAACATATTTTTGTTCAACTAGAGACAAATGCAAATAATTTTTGATTGATTAATTAATTTTGTTTTTGTTGTTGTTTATATTTTTAAAAATATTTTATCGTTGATATCATGCAGAAATCACTCGGAGTTACTTAATAAAACTTTAAGCCGAAATTTTATTTTTTTAAAGTTTAAATGTAAGGCACACTGTTAATAATAATAACAACAATAAACAACAATGATTTGCTTATTTGCATAAATTTTACGTTGAAAATAAAATTAAAAATAAAAATAAAAATAAATGTGATGTGATGTGATGTGCGCTGTGTTGTATTACTTGATGGCGTAATTATTTCAAATAAAATTTCTAACTACCAGCAGAGCAGCTATTCAATATTTATTTCGTATGTTATTATTACTATTATTGAGTGCGAAAACAATTAAAAAATATTGCTTTTTATTGTTGTTAAACGTGTAACGACATTCATTATTTTTGTAATAAAAACTAGCTGTACACTGCGCGTGTTGCTGCGCCAACAACTAAAATAAATTTGAAGGAAAGACATTTTGCACAAATGTCCAATTAATTTTGAATCATTTTATTGATTTTGTTTCCCGTTGTCCTGATGATTCAGATGAACGGGCCTGAGTAGTACGCATTCGATCAGTTTCTAAACTCACTTCTCGTTGTTCAAGTGGTTCAAGCGAACGGGTCTCAGCGGCATATACTCGAAGATTTTCCAGTCTCAATGCTCATCTGATTCTGAGGCTCGTAATGCTTTTTTCTTACGTGCTTGAGATGAAGGTCGACCAATTGCTTGTCATTCATTTTGAATAATTTTCAGTGACGCTATCCATCGGAAATTAATCGCACCAACTTCCGTCGACTCTTGCGCAACAACTTTGTTAAAGAATGCACAGTTCACGATTTAATTAATTTTGAGTAATTTTCAGAGGTACCACCTGTCGGAAATTGGTCATACCAACTTAGAAACCTTCCCCGGCTCATGCGCAACAACTTTGCTAAAAATCATAGCATGATCAAATGCATAGTTTACGATTCTATAAGGTACATACAAACTAACATTAATTTTTATATATATACACTATGGGAGGTGACACGCCCACTATAGCCAATCCGCCCATTTTATTCATATATATGTACGTCAAAGTCGTCCATACAAAATTTGAGGTCCTTAGATGTTGCAGTTTATGAGATATGCGACATTAAATACTTATTGGGTATGTGGGCGTGGCACCTCGCCTACTTGAAATTTTAAAATAAAAAGTAGAAAATTTCAAGAAAATCGGTCCAGCCTTTTAGTCGTCTATAGACTTCAAACAAACAAATAAATACAATGAAATACAACTTTAAGCGTAATCCAAAATCGTTTTTTAAATTTGTGAACTCAAAGAAAAAAGTAACTGGTTTTCCATCTTCTATGAGATTTCAGCAGATTGAATCTAGTGATGACAGCATTATAAGCAATTTATTTGCCAGCTTCTTTTCCACAACTTATTCGGATGCAACTTATAATGATTCCACTGAATATCCCATTAAAATAAATACAAATTCCACAGTATCAATAAATTTAATCAACGTTCCTACTATTTCTATGGAATTGAGAAAACTAAAATTCTCCTATAACTTTGGACCTGATAACATTCCTAGTAGCATCTTAATTAATTGTGCCGACTCTATTGCTGTTCCACTATCATACTTATTTAATAAATCGATTATATGTGGTTATTTTCCTAATGTTTGGAAGGATTCATTCATTATTCCTTTGTTCAAATCAGGAAATAGATCCGATGTTAAAAATTATCGTGGTATTGCAAAACTGAGCATAATTCCAAAACTGTTTGAAAAAATGGTTACAGATGATTTATGTTATCAAGTTTCTAACTTGATATCTCCTTATCAGCACGGTTTTAGGAAAAAGTGTTCTACTACAACAAACCTGCTTCATCTCTCAACAGTTGTGTATCAAGGATTTTTTCATCAGCAACAAACAGACGTTATCTATACGGATTTCAGCAGGCCTTCGATAAAGTCAATCATGTACTTTTGAGGAAGAAACTTTATTTATTGGGATTTTCCGATCTTAGTCTAAAATGGATTTACTCGTATTTAACTAACAGAAAACAAACCGTACTTTTAAAAAACTGCTGCTCCAGAAGTATTGATGTCCTTTCTGGGGTACCTCAAGGTAGCCATCTTGGACCGCTTCTGTTTTCATTGTTTATTAACGACTTACCTGAAACGATTCACTATTCCAATATCCTAATGTACGCTGATGACTTAAAAATTTTCTTAAGTTATCGCCAAAGTTCCGATCAGAAACTTCTTCAAAATGACCTAAATTCGTTTCATTTATGGTGTAATTTAAATCTAATGCAGCTTAATCTCAAAAAATGTAAATACATGAGATTTGTAAGAAAGAATCCGATTCCTGCAAACTATGCTTTTGATGGATACGAGCTTGAGCTTGTAGATAACTTCCTGGATCTAGGAGTTCTACTTGATCCCAAACTAAATTTTATCCCGCACATAACTATGACAGTAAATAAAGCTAGAAGCGTTCTTGGTTTTATAAAACGGTGGGCAAAAGAATTTAACGATCCTTATGTTACTAAATCGCTCTACACATCTCTTGTAAGGCCTATACTCGAGTATGGTTCCATAATATGGGATCCTCTATATAAAAAATATGCCGACGTCATCGAATCTGTACAAAAGCAATTTCTGATGTTTTGTCTCCGAGGACTGAATTTTAATCCTACAAGTTTACCTTCTTATTCTGCCAGACTAGCTTTAATTAAACTTCCGACACTTAAAAGCCGCAGAACTATGTTAAATATCTCATTCATATTCAATGTAATTACTGGTGATATAGGCTCCAGTTTTTTAATCCATAATATCACGTTTAATGTTCCTCAACGTCCGTCGCGTCATTTTTCCCCATTATCAATACAATTTTTTAGATCCAACTACGCTGGTGCTGATCCAATAAGGAGAATGTGTAAAGAATTTAATAAATTGTATATGCTAATAGATTTTTCGTCATCAAATAATGTTATAAAAAATAATGTAATTATATATTTAAATTCATAGTTTTTAAAATTGATATAAATTAAAATTTACAATTGTAACTTTACTAAATTGCCTGTAAGGAATATTTCCATAGGCAAATAAAATAAATAAATAAATAAATAAAAACCCACAAACAAATAAGCACACATTCATTTTTATATATAAGAAGATAAGAAGATGAGGACGGATTCTAAAAATCGGTGACCGTCTAAAGAAAATATAAAAGTTTAAAAAAAAATTGTTTCCTTTTTTACCATAGCATGGGTTTATATGCCCGGTGGCTAGGAATTCGTTAAACCAGTTCTGTAGAAGTTGTGATAGCGCTTAGGAAGATGAGACAATTAAATCTAATCTAACCTGTTGGTAGGTAACTCTTATATAAGGTTCCAGGGATATCGTTGAAAATTGCATTGCCGATGAGCTGCCCTGGGCAGATATGAGGCTTGCAATCTTTGATTATATGATTTCGATTAATTTGGATTTTATCCACTTGTGTTACGAGGACACTCAATTTTGTTGGCAACAGGAAAGTACATGCAATGTTGCCAGAAGCTGCTGGGCACGTACGGGCAAAGAGAGAACTGACTCACTTCTGTACTTAAATCGTATGTCCATCCATCGCACAATGGCTATTCTTACGGGCCATTGTCCTTTTGGTAGCCATTCCGAAAGACTCGGCATTCCAACTAATGACTGAGCTGTTGGTCTGAGGAGGCGGGAACAGACTGCCTTTCACCTCATGTGTCAGTGCCCTACTTTTAAAATGAAGAAGCGGACGTTTCTGACCTATAATTTTCTAACATCGTTGACCGAGCTCTCTAATATAAAGATTGCTGTAATAACAAGATTTATTTTGGACTCGAGATGATTTTCTCTAGGGAAAGCTTGACTTCCGGGAAGAAATAATACATGCTGGCCTTAGTAGCATAAACTGCATCTACCTACATACGTAATACAATTGGTCCTTACAACCCTTCAGCCAGGATTACAACCATGCTTATCACATCAATTATATTCTGTGTTTTAATTTTATACATGAATGGTGGGACCTACAGTTTAAATTCGACTCCGAACAATACATTTTTGAATAACTTTTATTTATTCTCGCAGTTTTTGCCAGAAATCTGCTAAGAAGAATTCGCTGAAAAAGTATTTTCTTCATATTTTCGTTTTGTTTAATTTGTCTGAGCTGGGGTTTGAACCGTAGCCTCACGTCTAATAAGCCAACACGCTACCTACTAGACGACGGCTTTATGATCTTTAAAAATGCGGGTTGAAGCAAGATCCAAAAATATAATTTAAACCCTTAAGTATAAAGTGTGTGGCAAATAAAAATGCCGTCAAATAAACGTATCAAACAAGCTGATCAGCGATAGATAATGTGGAAGACACTTCTTATTTTGAACCGTGAATGTAATACAATTTTCATGTATAGATTGAAGATAATTTTGAGAATTCTTGGCAGTACAATGGGTCAATTTGACCTCCGGGTACTGTACTTGTCTTAATTGACAAGTACACGTCCTCTAACCTATACCCGAAAATTTAATACTTTTACGTATTTCTCGCCTGCCCTACTGAAGCCGCCGGAGTCTAGTAGATAGTGTGATGACTTATTAGGCGTAAGGCCACAGTTTAAATCCCAGACAGATATTTTCGACAAAACGAAATATTTTTTTATGTTTCGTTTTCTTGGAGATATCTGACCTTGGGTTTGAACCATGAACCTCATGTCCAATAAGCCAGCCCAACTGCTTCTAACTTCTTAAAATAAGCATCAATTATTCAATCATCCACTTCGCCATATGGATCTACCACTTCTTTTTACTAATTATGCGTATAATCGTGCTTCTGGGTATTTCAAGTTTTTAAGTTCCTGGGTGTGGGAAACAGCGGCATCATATTATATTTGGTTTACAAGTGAATTATATTTCCATACGTACTTACTTAGTAATTACAACCTTTTCGCCAGGATTACTAGCTAGTTTCTTGCATTACTTATGTTGTGAGTGTTAATTTTACCATTTAAAGTCGACTTCAAACGACAGATTTTAAAGAAACTATTCGCAATAATTTTATTTGCTCTCAGAGTTTTTGCCAGAAATCTGGACAAGGAAATATTTTATTTCCGTATTTCGTTTCCTTCGAGATGTCTGATAGGGGGTTGAGCCGTGGCCTCACGTCTATTAAGACTACGCTCTAAGTATTAGACTTCGGCGACTTTTCAAACCTAGAGAAATCAAACCCTAGTCCTAAATAAATCCTATTATTGGTATTTTATGCTAGAAAGCTAGTTCAAGGATGTAAGAGAGTAAGAGTTCAAAAACCTTTGTCTTTTTATAACAAGAGCTGAAAAAATTCTCTTCGTGCTCCTCAGACGCATAGCTTCTGTAGAAGTCATTTGCTGGACTGTCAAGTCTTTAAGCATGCCAATCAAAAGGATATTGGCCTGTGAAAATCGCTATCGTAATGTGTTCTTCTTATTCATGTGGGTTGATTAGACTCTAGCAATATTGCACGTATTCTCCTGTTATCACTCAGATTAAGCTTCCCTGTAAAACTACAGGCCAATATTCAAAATTAGTGACACCTATGGCTTGTAACATGTCATAGATTGCGAGCATCATATTGGCCTGCCCAGTATGGCCATCGATATCCCTGTCTTCGGAAGTCGCAGTAAACTAGTAGGTAGTGTAGTGCCTTATTAGACATGAGGTCACAGTTTAAATCCCAGGTCAAACGTTTCGAACAAAACGAAATCGAAAAAAATATTTCTTCTTCGACTTTATCTCAGCAGATTCCTGGCAAAAACTATGAGAGTAAATAAAAATTGCCATGAAAATATTCTCAAAAACAGTAGGTCTTACCACTCGTGGACAAAACTAATACACACAATATGTGTGGTGTGAGAAGCTAGGTCGTAATCCTAACTGAAGCGTTGTAATGACCAATTATGTGTGTGTGTGTATGTATCCCTTTTTTTTCAAAACCCATATAAAACTTAATTGCAGTCTGACTGTCTAAGTAAATCGAGAGATTTTCAGGAAATATTCCGCCATCCAACAAGCATAACGTCACTTTGCCGTAGGGAATCATTGGGGGAATCTCCCGACTTATGCACCAGAATTCTCTTGTGTCAATTCTCAAATCGAACGTTGGCTATAAGGAAACATTATGATCGATACGAATGTCAAATTGTCGATTATCATTGAAAATTTAAATTTTTTTTTGTTTGAAATTAGAACAACGTCCTCTTGCAAGAATTCATAACAATCGAACCAAATGTTTCTTTCCAATTGTGATCTCAATAAGAAAGAAAAAACAAACATCGATAGGAATTAAAAGTAAAAAATAAAATAAAAATAATAAAATTAAATGGAAACGTATGTATTTAATAATTCTAGTAACTAATAAATGTACACCTCCATCTGTGTGTTTGTCCATCTGCTTGCCATTGAAGCGCACTTAATTTTTAAGTACCCACTGTAAAGCTGTAATTATTTATTAAATACAGACTACGACTGCTAAAAAAAAAAAAACTAAAAATTATTACACACTCATTACGAGTGCGAGAAGTAACCGTTGGACTCTTATTAGTGTTGTTTTTTTATTTGTTTGTTTGTACGTTTGATGAATGACATGAAGTTTTTGTTTTTTTGTTTTTTGATTATTACGGTAATTTTTTTTACTCTTCTCTATTGTGGCACAAGTATTTGTAAAGAGATATTGAAGGTCAATTTAAAACATGAAATGTGTGCAACAACGAAGGTAATTGAACTTTATATGGAAGTTTAAAGTGATTTCTTCGTACAGAAGAATAATAAGTTCTTATTAAGTTGTTGTTGTTGTTTTTATTAACATTTGGCCAATTCACACAATTTTGTATCGTGTATGTTGTATTGAGTACACTTGGTTGTTTGTGAACGCTCAATGTTATGCTGTATTGTGTATGTCGTATTCTTCTTCAATCAATTTGATAACAGGAAACCAACACAACTTATTAAAAACATATGAAAACATATACACATTCTCACAATTTAATAGCACGAAACCAATACAACTTTTAAAAACATGAACAAAATGTGTATAAGTGTATCGGATTTGTACATGAAAGTTATCAACAACAAGCATACACTGTTGTATATTCGATACAACGGCTTGTGTGATTGGCCAACAATTTTGTTTCGTGTATGTTGTATTGAATACACTTTTTGTTTGTGAACTCTCAACGCTATGTTGTATTATGTATTTTGTATTCCAAAACGTCAAAAAACGATAAGAAGAAGAAGAGCAGTATTCATAATTTGATTTTAAAGCAATAAAATGAAAAATATTACGGAGAAAAGTAAATTAATTAATCATCTGTGTGAACAATTATAATTTTGAAATGTTAATTGTTGACTCAAGTTACATACAAAATATTTTGTATTTTTATTCTTCTTCTTGATTACTGGCATTTACATAAACTGATAGCAGGAAACCAATACAACTTCCGAAAACATATGAAAAAATGTGTATAAGTGTATCGGATTTTTATATGAAAATTATCAATAACAAGCATAATACAATACAACGATACAAGGGCTTGTGTGAATTGCCCAATTGTTTCATCTGAAACCATTGAAATTTTCACAAGAACTGTAATTGTTGTGGGTAAATAGTATATCGTGGATCTGATTGCAGAATGCGGTCATTAATTAAGATTTCTTTGAAAATTTGTAGACTATCGACTGCAAGTATTTGTATAAAGGAGAAAGGACATTGGATGTAAACAATCTGATCCCACTTAGACAGGAAAAGCATCAAATTTTTTCTAAGAGAATACCAACAAAACACCTTGTAAGGTGTAGTAAAAAGAAATGCATTACTTTTGATCTCTTTTTCTTTTATGTAAAATTTTTTAACCCATTTTTTCGTTTTCCCAACGTATTCAAAAATTTCTGGTGTAATGATAACACATCGAAAATATGGAGTAGATACCTGAAAGTAAGCAGATCTAGGTCACTTACGTTGAGTGTGTTAATTTAATACATGAGTGGCGGAACCCACAGTTTTAAAGCCAAATCCAAACGACAGATTTTGGAGAAATGGCAATTTTTATTTTGCTCTCAGAGTTTTTGACAGAAATCTGCTGAGAGGAAGTCGTCGAAGAAATATTTTTTCATATTTCGTTTTGTTGGAGATGTCTGACCCCGGGCTCACGTCTAATAAGCCAACATACTACCTACTAGACTACTGCGATTCTGACATCTGGTACGTAGCCAGCCACGCATACAATTTTTCGTATGCAGCGTTAGATAAAGGTCTGTCCCGCAGCCGTAGAATGGCATAGATTTTATGCTGCTGTTTAATATTTAAATCATCGTATTTATAGAGATATATGTATAGCTCCAAATCTTCTCAAAAGAACTGAATTCTGTACGCCCCTTTTCTATTTATTATCTGGTTTCAGTATTATAGACGCGAGTATGCTATCCGACAAGTTATTCAACCACCATGCACAACGTATTGTGTATATGGTTGACCCAGGAACTGCACTTACTGAAAGCTGCTGGTCAAAAAATCAGTTTGTTGACCTATACTGTAATCGGATTTAAACTCCAATTTGTTCCTCCCATTCGTTGTTTGTTTACTTAGCGTTGAAAATAATTTTTTTTAAGTATTCCAGTCTGCTTTGATCGTTTACAGTTGCGATCTTTTTTTAAGTCAAATTACAGTTTAAAGTCTCAAATCGAATTTTAACAACCGCTTTGTTAAACTGTATGAAGCTTGTAATACCAGAACATACAGAAGCTTGAAGAAAATAATACTTCGGGCATTGAACTTTGTTTATAAAAATGCCTGAAGTATTTTGTATTTGGAAGTTTAAACTGTTATAAGGCGATTAAAGAAGACTCTTGTTGTGTACTCAGTTCAATTGCTTTTTTTTACAATGTTTACCAATGACACTTTATTGGAGCCACCCATTAAAATAAATACCGTAGTCTAGTATGTAATTTGTTATTGGCTTATTAGACGAAAGGCCACGGTACAAAATGAATTATTTCTTCGGCGACTGCCTCTCAGTAGAGTTCTGGCAAAAACTTTGAGAGTAAAATAAAATTGCCACGAAAAAATTTCTCAAAAATCGATGAATTCGTCGTTCAGAATCGACTTTAAAGAAAAATGAAGAGATGCAGACATTCTTTTCGTATCAATAGGTTTTGAAGTCGCCGCGGTCTAGTATATAGTGTGCTGGCTTATTAGACGAAAAGCCAGGGTTCGAGTCCCAGGCCAGACATTAAAATAAAATAAAAAAATATTTCTTCGGCGACTTCCTCTCAACAGATTTCTGGCAAAAACTCTGAGAGTAAATAAAATTGCCATGAAATGTTTCTCAAAAATCTGTCGTTCGGAGTCGACTTTAAACTGTAGGTCCCGCCACTCATGTATAAAATTAACATACACAACATAAGTGGTGTAAGAAACTAGGTCGTAATCCTGACTGAAGGGTTGTAATGACCAATTATGTACATATGTATGTATGTTCAGCGAACAATTGAAAGCTATGCTATGATACTTTTGTTAAGGCTTTTGAATAGCTGTCTCATATATAGTGGAATAGACGGAGATAAAAAGAAAAGCGTTTGAACATACAGCAGATGGCCACTCTAGTTTCATTAGTCACATATTTAAGATGCGGAATACTGAGTTTGGAACTTAGAGACCAGACGGTATATTCGCAATGGGAATTACTCCACGAAGATAGTAAGATTATATCGACTATTTTCGGTCGACAGGGTTTCGCTGTCTAGAATCAGAGATCAACCAGTTCGCAAGGAGATTTTACTAGTCCAACTGTGTTTTTTTCTTCGAAAGACACTTTGTTCCAACAAAAGCATACACGATTCACCATCACTGCTGCCTACATAAAAAACCCACCTACCTTATTCTTCAACCAATCTCTCCCCTTAGGACTGTCGTAAGGTATTACTTCGCGGAGGGCTGTTTAGCTTTAAAGCTTTATCACCCAGCCAAAATTTAAGCCAAATTTCGCCTCCGTTCCTCCTGCCTTCGGAGATCTAGCATAACTTCAGCCATTCTCTGACTATATTGACTCCATAGAATCCTACAATTCAAATGCTCTTCCATTAGCCGGTTTGGTCCTAAACGCGTTTCTCCGGGCTATATAAATCTGGGGCAGCATGTTAGAATATGTTCCGCATCTTCCTTCTCATCTACAGAGTTTGGGCATATAGGGGAAGTGTCATGACCAAATCTGTGCAGGTACTTCCTTAAGCACCCATGACCAGTTGGGAACTGGGTCACGTAGTAGTTCAGCTCGCAATGTTTGTTGTACATCCAAAGGGTTACATCAGGGACAAGGCGAAATGTCCATCTTCCTTTTAAATTGCTCTTCCATCGTGACTGCCTTTGCCAATACCAATACCGCTTCATCAGACACTATCCTGAAACCACTTATCCGTCTAATCGCGCTTAGACGATGCACCGAGGACAGTATCCCCTTTGTCGTCCCCACGGAGAGTGGCTCCGACCATGTTGGGCAAGCATACAGCATAAATTATCCGAAATATCCTCTTTCTGAATGGACCTGGTCCTCCAATATTTGGAATCGTCCTCGCCAGTGCTCCCTGTGTTACAGATGATTTTACGCCGATGTATTTCCCGTGCTCCTTGAAGTTCAGCAGTTGAACTGTGTGTATGCTGCACACTGTGTGTGAACACTTCCAGTGTTTACCACATGTTTTGATCATACAAATTTGACATTCGTATTTATCTTCCTGTATGATTAGTTATCGTTATTTTTAAGTCACCTGTTGAGTTTTATTCATTCATTCATTTATTAATTACAATACGATTACAAATTATATTTTAATTATATACGAGCGGAGTTACGGAGACCATATGCTCGGTGTAGCGTCGCAGACCAGAGTCTCTAGTGGGAATCGAACCCACGACCATCACGCTAATAGTCTAGCACACTATCCACTAGACTACCAGGGCACCCGAATTGAGTTTTAATTTAATAAAGTATGGAGTTTTTTATATTTTATTTTGAATGTGTACCTAAATTAATGAACATGTGTGTAAAACAATTCTTTATTTTGATGAAATCCACCATTAGTTCGTTTCATCCATTTTTTTCTCGAAGTTTCTAACAATTTCAAAGCAATGTTTACATTGAAATATCATTTCGTTTTTAAATTAAAAATTGATTCATCATTACCATGCCATGCGCTTTATTACCAAAAAAAAAAGGTTGAAATCAGGTCAAACAGAGATCAGCGATTATTTATTTTGATTTTGAAAAAACATTTTTTTTAATTGTAGTTTCAAATGAACAAAGTCCACTTAAATACTTGGCTAAAAAAACTAAAAAATTGTTTGTAAAATAAACCAGTCTTTAACACTTTTTTCCCCGTCAAATTTAAGTGGGAAGAAGCGACACACGCTTACCGACTCGTTTAAATAATTATTTGAAAGAAAATATTTCAAATAAAACTTTACTTTATTAAATTAGCATATCATGATGACAACAATCCGAAGCAGAATACAATTTTAATTAATTGAATGAGATTTCTTTACATTTCTTTACTTCTTAATTTCGTAAATAATTTAAATATTTTCTAATTTATAAACGATTAAATAATTAAAATCCAGATTTTGTTTTTGTTTTTTTCTTTTTCTGTTTCTTTTTCTTTCTGTTTGAAATCGAAAGTCTAATTTAAATTTCTAATCAACACTTTTCACTTTCATTTGACATTTCGGGTTTTGAAAATAAACAAGAAGTTATGAACGTTATAATCTCGATAAAGATCGACTCTGTATTATCATACATTATTATGGTAATGTAGTGCAATTCGTAGATCGTACTAATCTTCTTTGTATATATAAAAATGAATGTGTGTTTATTTGTGTGTCTATAGACGGCTAAATAGCTGGACCGGTTTTCTTGAAATTTTAACAGTACCTTCCTGTATGTCTGGAAGGAGTTACAGGCTACTTTTTATTTTAAAATTTCAAGTAGGCGAAGTGGCACGCCCACATACCCAATAAGTATTTAATGTCGCATATCTCATAAACTGCAACAGCTAGAGTCCTCAAATTTTGTATGGACGACTTTGACGTATATATGAACAAAATGGGCGGATTGGCAATAGTGGGCGTGTCACCTCCCATAGTCTATATATATAAAAATGAATGTTTGTTTGTATGTACCTTATAGAATCGTATACTAATCATAATATGCTCAAATATATTATGATCTTTAGCAAAGTTGTTGCGCATGAGCCGACGAAGGTTTCTAAGTTAGTATGACTAATATGCAATAGGTGGCGCCACTGAAAATTACTTAAAATTAATTAAATCGTAAACTGTGCATTTGATCATACTATGATCTTTTGCAAAGTTGTTGCGCATGAGCCGACGAAGGTTTTTAAGTTAGTATGATCAATTTCCGACAGGTGACGCCACTGAACATTAATCAAAATAATTAAATCGTCGTTCGGAAGTTGGTGCGATTAATTTCCGATGGATGGCGTCACTGAAAATTATTCAAAGTGAATGACAAGCAATTGGTCGACCTACACCTCAAGCACGGAAGAAAAGAGCATTACGAGCCTCAGAATCAGACGATGATCAGTCTCAATGGAAATGTACTACTCAGGCCCGTTCATCTGAATCATCAGGACAACGGGAAACAAAATCAATATGATTCAAAATTAATTGGACATTTGTGTAATGTCTTTCCTTCAAATTTATTTTAGTTGGTGGCGCAGCAACACGCGCAGGGTACAGCTAGTTCATGTATAAAATTAACACACGCAACATGAATAGGTTGAGAGAAGCTAGGACGCAGTTCTAACTAAAGGGTTGTAATGACCAATTATGTTATGTATGTATGTTCAGCGAAAAATTGAAAGCTAAGGTATGATACACTCATGCATAATTGGTCATTACAAACCTTCAGTCTTATATTGTGTGCGCTAATTTTACACAAAAGTAGCGGGACCTACAGTTTAAAGCCGATTCCGATTTTTGAGAAACTTTTCATGGCAATTTTATTTATTCTCTGAGAGTTTTTGTCAGAAATCTGCTAAGAGGCAGTCGCCGAAGAAATTTTTTTATGTTTCATTTTGTTGGAGATGTATGAACTGGGATTTGAACTGTGGCCTGATGTCTAATAAGCCAATACCTACCTACTAGACGACGGCGCTAGATTACGACACTAGATTACGGCGACCTTTGAGTCATGCCTCAATGATTTACAACCAAAAGGCAACTTCGAATGATGCTGCAGAGAGTCTCTTCAAATTTTCTTTTCATGTCCTTGGTAGTCAATACTCGTCTAAGGTGGTTGTCAGTAAAAAGTTTACATTGTGAATTTTGATTTTATTTAAGTTTAAATTACAATTAAAGTTAATAAACATTGTAATTAACTGTCAATGTACGACAGATGATTCAAAAAAAAATCGATTATTAGTTCATCTGATACTATCGTACATATTATAATTATTCACTTCCGACATTCCACATGATTTTTGCAAAATTATTGAAATCAAATAATTAGAATCTATTTTTAAAACTTTTCATTTTGATTTTTTTTTCAATTTCAGTTCTTCAATTTGAACACACAGAGTTTGATGATGTCACAACTACAAGTGCTGCATGAATTTCCGGTTTCATTTGATAATTGGACAACGGAGTGAATAATCGATAGAATATTTTGTGAAATTTTCTGTTTTCATTTTTGTTTTTTATTGCTGTGATACTCCTAAACAGATATTTTATAAAAACCATAAGAAATTCCATTCAATTAATAAAAAAGAAAAAAAAAACAGAGAAGATCATCAATTTAAAGTGTTACAGACAATGAAAGCACTGAAGGACATTGTACATCCAGTGAAAAAAGAATTTCGTAGGGAAAAATGTGGTTTCGAACACTCACCGCCCGATGATTTTGTTAAATCGCAAGTAAGTTTATATACATACAAACACACATACATACCTTATTGGTCATTAAAACTCTTCAGTTGGGATTACAACCTAGCTTCTAACACAACTTTATACATGAGTGGCAGAAATTACAGTTTAAAGTAGACTCTGTACGACAAATTTTTGAGAAACTTTTCATGGGAACTTTATTTGATCCCAGAGTTTTTGCCAGGAGTTTACTGAGAGGAAGTCGCCGCAGAAATATTATTTCGTTTTGCTGGAGATGTTTGACCGGGGATTAGAATCGTTTACTCACGTCGAATAAGCCAACACACATACCTACCTACTACACTACAGCGACTACAAAACTAGCTATTCTTGTGATTCGTTGGAACACCTCAATAGCTGCAATAGATGCCACTCTGGTGAATTAAAGCGGCTTGTTCCCGAAAGTCACAGATTATTCGTTGTATTACGTATGTGTAAAGCTCTTTCGCTTAGAACTTTTGCAGACACTTACAATATAAGTATGGGGTTTTTTGTTAAGCGCTTCCTCTTTTTAAATTTAGAAAATAAATAAAAATGTGTGGGATATTATCGAAATTTTTTGTTCGTTTGAAGGACCCGATATTGATGCCATTGAACGCAACTGAAACGTTTAATTATCCGTGACTAGGGCGCATAAATCAGGTTGAATACTTGATGGTGTATATAGGCTTTGCGGACCGTTGAGATTTGTATCTCATTCGCAAGCGCCTGTGACTTAAGAAAACTTCACAAGAAAAAGTCTAACGCAGTCCAATCGCAAGATCTCGGTGGTCAGATAAGACTACTTCCACATAAGCTGACCATTTTTTTTGGGCGTGTGAGGTAGGGCTTATAATGCCTTCGCACTTACATTGACCGTTGTCAGCTGCGTCGAGTGGGGCTTCCACTAAAACAATCCCTCCTCCTCTTCTGGAGATACTCCCTTCCCGGGACGGCTATCTGCATTACTTCGGGAAGGGTCCAGAACGACGTCCTGTTAAGGACCGTTGTCTACTGTCCCACGTCTGGGTACGCCATATTTGAAGCCAGCTTCATGCTATTGGCTCGTCTTCTCGTGTATCATTCTGTCGTACTGTATCAAGGTCGACCTTCTTCCTGCGGAGTACACATTCTACGTATCTTCTCACAGCGTTCCACTTCGTCTCGCTTTTGAGCATTGTGTCAACAATGTTGTCGGGTGCGAATTCGCCAATCTGTTCCATCAACACATTCTTCTCGTCTTGCCATTTGATGCAATGGAAGAATGTGTGTCCAGCGTCGTCACTCATTTCCTCGCAATAAATGCAGCCAGGATCATTCACCTTGCCTATGCGGTGTAGATATTGTCGGAAATAACCAGGACCCGAAAGAAACTGTGTCCGGAAGTAGTTAATTTCCCCAAAATTTCTCTGTGTAAATGCTTCTATAGATGGAATAAGTGTAGCAGTCCATCTTCCACTTGTTTCATCGCTCCAACTACTTTGCCATCGCCGTATAGTTTGAGATCTGACATATGCGAGGTTTTCCCTCTTCGATTTCCATAATCTTCTTCGCTCGAATGCCAGCAAGTCGATAGGTGTCTCACCGGTGATTATGAGGACTGCTGCGCCTGATACCGTGCGATAGGCACATAAGCTGACCATACCCTCAAATCACTTGAATATCAAAAGTGGTATGGAATGATCAAAATGAGTGCCCTGTTAGTGCAGTGTACCTTGTGTCTTCTCCATTTTACTATCGTCATAATCATCCTACTGACCGGACTAATCGCAATGTAGTGGATAAATTCGAGTTCACTGGTTTAGTAAACGATCGACCAACACCCCTAAGTCTAAGAAACATAAGATATTCCGAAAAATCTCCTCTGCCCGTGAGAGAATGCAGAAGAATCCGTGACACGTGGATTTCACGTCTTTTTCAAAAACTCGCTCATACGCTGACCACAGTTTGGAAAATTTGATGCAATGATTTGTGTCTGAACCAGCACAAAATTCAACTAGCTTAGGAACTGATGGTAATCGATCATAGATAACGACTTTAGTTCGTTGAATGGCCTTTGAAGCAGTTGGCAACTGTGTCAAGTTTTCATCGAAAATCATTCTCAGCGGTGAGGCTCATCTCTATATGACTGGGTACGTGAACAAACAAAATTGTCAAATTTGAGCTGATAACAAGCCAAGCGAAGTCCAAGAACGTTCAATGCGTGCCGAAAAATTCCCTCTTTGTTGTTGTTGATTTACGGCTGACGGCGTCAACGGTCCATCTTTCCTTAAGGACGACATTGGATAGGCATTCACTGTCAATGGCGAACACTCTAAATCGATAATTACCAACTTCTTTTGGCCTGCCTTGAGAAATGAGGGGACCAATTGAATGTGGTTTCAATAGTATGGCATAACGTGTCACACAGCTAATGTCACATTGGACAGATTGAGCTGTGTGGCACATATCACATGTTCTGTTGAAATCGCATGCCGTTGGTATATTTATCATCCAATTTAGGCCAGAATTGCTCGTTGTTAATAATGATCGTCTGGCCAAAGACGTTCTCAAAGAAATATGGATCCACGAGTTACTTTTTCGGATTGCAATTGATGCCCTTGGATGTCATGTGAATTGGTATCGTCTCCAATTCGCTAGTTTCGGCCATCCAGAACTGCGTCTCATCGCTAAAATTGATTTTTCGATGAAAATCAGGCATTCAGACCGCATTCCGCGAAAACACGACTTTGTCGAGGCTTATTCATGGTGATTTTACGAAACAGAATGTAAATTGGTGTCGTTTCAAAGTTCGACAACTTTGTTTGCTTAAGTTGCCAACCATTCAGAAATGGATCTGATGAGTAAAAATTACTTTTCGACGAAAGCCAGGACTTTAGAACCCATTTCGCCAAAACACATCGTTATCTTAAGTCGCCCTTCGTGATTTGAGAAAACATTCTGAATAGGTTAGGTTAGAGGACGTGTACTTGTCAATTTAGACAAGTACAGTACCCGGAGGTCGATTTGACCCATTGTACAAACATTCTGAATAAATCACAACTAATTGAATAGCTTCAACAAGATGGCTGTCAAGTGTCAACTGTCAAAGTGCGGTATTAACGACTATAAGCTACACTACTCCGTCTTTCATTCCAGAGCATCAACTTTTAATTTCCAAACTTGGAGAAATTAAACGACTTATTTAGGTCTTCCTAGTAGGGGTCGATGCCCTCTTCTTGCCCTCTTCTTTAGCTTTTTCCCTTACAAAATTTCTCTTCTTCTCCTCAAATTTAATTTCAAAATGAAAGAGCATTGAATGGCAATGACCCAAAAAATTTGTTCTCTTAAACAATTTGTGAATCTTTAATGATGTTAACTTACAATCGGAGGCACTTTTTTAAACGCCTTATTTGAATAACTTGCTCAAGTTGACACATTGACATGAATTTTCTTCAATTTAAAATGCACTGGCACCGAAAACAATATTTTTCTTCTTTCAAATGTGCGTGTTTCCAGTTTGAATCCTCAAAAAAGGGTTTGAGTAGTTTGAATAGCTTATCCAGTTAAAAGACATTGACCCAAATAACACCACACCCCTATACCCCAGTTGAAATTTTTGGGTTTTTTTTTATTAAAAAAAAACTTTTTAATTTGGGATTTGTAGCAGATGTTTTGCGGTTAAATTGAGGTTAAGTTGAATAATTAAGGAAAACCTTCACTAGCCTCCTTGCTCCTAGCAGTCTTGCTAGCATATTTTAAATTTTTTTAAGAAAAATTTTCAAATTTTTTAATTGGCCATGGAGGTGAACAATGAATAATTGAGTTGAACATCGAATAATATTGTGCCTTGAACTGAATTTTAAGTAAATTTGAAAAGAAAATAATTCAAAATGGTGAAAAGGTCATAGGTTAAGGGTATTAAAATTTTGTAAGGTTTCATTTCAATATTAAAAATTCCTTAATAATTTATTAGTTTAAATTGAATTATTAATTGAAAACAGTTCATTGACCAACAGTTCTAATGGCTTGAATTGATTTTAAAGAGTGATTAAAAGTTCTGAAAAGTTCTCATAAATATGGTTATAGTTTGAGGTTAGAAAGAATAAATATTAGGCACAATATCTCCATAACATATCACAAAATTTTATTTAAAGAATTTTGAATAAGACTTAAAAGGCTTGTTACTCTATTTTAACAGAAATTTTTTTTACAAAATTTGATCGAAAATGAAAAAGTTCTGATAATTGAGGCCGTAGTCTAGTAGGTAGTGTGTTGGATTATTGGACTCTAACTTATGGCTCAGACCCCAGCTCAAATAATTCGAACAAAGCGAAAAATGAAAGAAAATAATTTTTTTTCGGCAACTTTCTCTCAGCAGGCTTCTGGGACAAACTTTGAGGGGAATTAAAATTAAAATGAAGAGTTGCTCAATCGGTTTTGTGTGGCATGTCCTATTGGAACCACATGACATTAGTGCCCACATCTTTCAATGACGGCCAAAAGAAATTGATAATCATCGACCTAGAGCGTTCGTTTTCTTTCGGCAACTTTCTCTCAGCAGTATTCTGGTTACTTAATCTGTTCAATGTGACATGAGCTGTTAACACGTAGCGCCTTCCTGTTGGAACCTCATGACATTAGTGCCCACGTCTTTCAATGCAGGCCAAAAAAGTTGATAATCATAGACCTACAGTGTTCGCTATTGACAGTGAAGGCCTGGCTAATGTCATTCTCGAAGAAAGATGAACCGATGATGCCCTCAGCCGCAAATCCACAGTAAACAGCAACTTTTTTCGACAAGCATTGAACGTTCTTGGATCTCCTATGAATTATTATCGTCCCTAATTTAACAATTTTGTTTGTTCACGTACCCATTCGCACAGAAATAGGCCTCCTCGTTGGGGATTATTTTTTTATGAAAATTTGTATCAGTTGCCAACTGATCTAGAGACCATTCAGCGAATACAAATCCTTGTCTATGGCCGTTTACCATCAGTTCTTAAGTCAGTTAGCAGTTCTTAAGCGGGTAGCAGACCCAAATCACTGTATCAAATTTGCCAAGATGTGGTCACTGAATGGCCGAATTTTTGAAGGCGATGTATCTCGATCGATTCGTCGGCAGTCTCTCACAAACAGAAGCGATTCCGGCAAATCTTGCCTTTTTTAGACTTAGAGGTGTTTTACTGAACCAGTGGATTCGAAATTATCCACCACATTGCGATTAGTCCTCTCGGTAGGATGATTTTGAAGATAGTGAAATGGGCAGAGGGGACATCACCTTGTGTCGGATTCTTCTGCACTCTCTCTCACGGACAGCAGCAATTTTTCGGCAGATCTCGTTTTTCGTTGACGTACGGGTGTTGTTCGATCGTTTACTGAACCAGTGAACTCAAGCTTATCCACTAGATTGCGATTAGACCTCTGGGTAGGATGATTATGACGATAATTAAGTGGGCAAAGTACGCGGCACATTGCACGAACAGAACACCTATTTTGATTTAAATAATTCTATTATTGACACTTACTGTTGTTTGCTTGTGATATAACAAAACAGTCTAAATATATGACAACCAATTTGACAGATGTAGCTTCAACAAAATGGCTGCTATCAACTGTCAAACGCTGGAAATAGTTTACGTTTCACTATTTTATTGCTAATTCAACAGAAAGTACTCGAGGAAAATGAAGAGCTTTGCAACCAATAATCGCTTACATACATACATGCATACATAATTGGTCATTACGTTTAGTCTAGATTACAACCTATCTTCTCATACCACTTATGTTGTAGGCGCTAATTTTACATATGAGTGGCGGAACCGGCAGCTCAAAGTCAATTCCGAACGACAGATTTTTGAGAAACCTTTACATGGCAACTTTTTTATTTACTCCCAGAGTATTTGCCATAAAGTTGCTGAGAGGAAGTCGCCTAAGAAACATTTTTTCAAGCGTTGTTTTGATGGAGATGTTTGAAATGGGGTTTGAACCGAGGCCTCATATCTAATAAGCTAACACACTACCTACTAGAATACGGCGATAGTAGTCGTGATTTAATAAAACAAAGTGAATAAATGACAACCAATCTGACAGACGTATCTTCAACAAGATGGCTGTTATCAACTGTCAAACTCTTGAAATCCTTGTTGGAAGACACGATAGTTCATGTGTCGCTGTTTTATTGTTACTTCAACAGAAAATACTCGAAGAAATTGAAGAGCTTTGTTGCCAATAATCTCGTATTTTTATGAAATAAAGGTATTTCACATAGAGTCCAGCCACTGTGGCCAATTGGCTTGTAAATTGCACAATGCACTACAGAGGGAAGTGATTCTTTCACTACCCGTATATCATATCCATATATCACTCATTATAGAAATTGATTGAAATATACTATCCCCGGAAGTCGCCGCAGTTTAATAGCTACTGTGTTGGCTTATTAGACGTGAGGCCACAGTTCAAACCCCAGGTCAGACATTTCCAACAAAGCGAAATACAAAAAAAAAATATTTCTTGGGCGACTTTATCTCAACAGATTTCTGGCAAAAACTCTGAGAGTAAATGAAAAAGTTATCATGAAAAGGTTTCTCAAAAATCTGCTGTTCGGAGTCGACTTTAAACTGTGGTTTCCACCACTCGTGTATGAAATTAACGCACACAATCCTAAGTGAAGTGAGAAGCTACGTCATAATCCTAAGTGAATGGGTTGTAATGAATATGTGTATAATATCAATAAATATTGTGCTCTCTTCCCTCCCTCTTAAAACTATTTTATCATTTTGCAGTAGGGGCAATCCCCTAAGCGTGTGTCATAAGTAAATAAAATTGTCATGAAAAGTTTCCCAAAAATCTGTCGTTCGAAATCGATTTTAAATTGTAGGTTCCGCCGCTCATGTATAAAATTAACACACACAACATAAGTGGTGTGAGAAACTAGGTCGTAACCCTGACTGAAGGGTTGTAATGACCAATTATGTATGTATATATGTAAGTCATAAATATTTATAAAATTTTTATTCTCCGATTTTATCAACTTTTTCGTACGGCTTTTGCTCGATCAGAGCGAAGTATATCTACCAACAAACAATTTCGCTGCTTGCTTTCTAGTGCCAATATCTTCACCCTATGACCTATGACCTCTTTTTTATTTACGAAGCAAAAGCAAAACAAGTTTAAATATTTTTTTTTTTTGCTTTTGATTTTATTTTTAGTGGCAAAGTCGCACGAAAAGCATCGTTTATTTAATATATCGTTGGCTCTTGGCCATATTCTTCACAGCCGTAGTGATTGAATCGATGATTGATCCCGATGAGAGTTCAAATTTCTGGCTGTACTTCATATACATGACCAATTGGGGCATTATGATGTGCATGTTAACGAATTTATATGCTGCGATACTGGTAACCATATGGCATTTTCATCCGGAATATGCGGGTGAGTAACAACAATTAAATGAGATTAGTCCTGGACATCATTCCCTTCTCCTGTCTTGTCTTTTCATTTCTTTAGATAAACTTTTGAATTTGGGTTCCTTAAAAAGTCCATTTCGCGTTTATTGGGCCATACACATAACCACACTGGTGGTATCGATAGTTATAACGATAATCTATTGGTGTGTGTTGTATGATGGTATGTATTGGAGTGTAATTAATTGTTTAAAAATTATTTCAATAATTTGTTGTTTTTTTACTTATGATTTCAGCTAACGAAAGCCCTTTAAGTGCCACAAACCTTTTAACACATGCCTTCAATTCGATATGCATGCTTATCGATTTACTTATTGTTGCCCATCCCTTAAGGCTGTTACACATGTTTCTGCCGGTAGCGTTTGGCCTGTTTTATGCTGTCTTCTCTGTCATCTATCAACTGTGCGGTGGCCATAACAAGTAAGTATGTCAGCAGCTGATTTTTGTCATCACCTGCCCTGTCTGCCTGCCTGCCAGTGGACTAATAATTTTTTTGTTTTTGTTTTTTAGGAAAGGCAAACCCTATATTTATCATGTGATTGATTGGAATAAACCTGTTAATGCCACACTGACGGTGGTGGGTGTTATTTTGTTGAGCTGTTGTGTTTACATGGCCTTATTTACGTTATACAAATTAAGGGCACTGGTCTATAGGCGTCTGAATAATGCCACCTTCATTTTACCCACTACCACGCCACCGCCACCGATTACCAAGAAACACATTGGCACTGGCATCAAACACTCGCCATCTGGCATATCAATGGTGTTGGGTGATTTTGAGGGTCATACGAATCCAGCATTTTCAAAGAGTTCTGAAAATATTACCAAAAAATAATTTATATTTCATCTTTTCTTGTTGTTGTAGTAGTAATTATAGGAATTAGGTTATGTATGTTTAAATTTAACATTGTGCCCTATTCTGTTGGATTGTGATTCACATTCCGTTACAATCTCATTAAGTTTCTTATGCATTACGCAGCTTAAGCAGACCAAAAACAGTTGGAAGTTTTAACGATTGCTGTCCTAATGCTAGTCCTAAACAATGCAATGCGAAAGTTAGGTTAGGTTAGGTTTGAGGACGTGTACTTGTCATTGGGGCCAGAGGTCAAAATGACTCATTGTAATACGTGCTAGAGGAGAGAGAAAGAGAGAGGATAGTAAAGGAGATAGGGACATTGAAGAAGGAGTAGAAGTAGGAAAAAAATATATCACAAACACACAAAAGTCAACTCGTACAAACATTTTTGGGGGAGGCTTACCGCCTGTTCCTGTAAGACGAATGGTTTCAGAAGAACGCCTATTTGTATGGAATAGACAGACAAAATTCCCTCTGCCTGAGCGTCTAATAAACAATAACCACTCAAATTAGCAAGAATGTGCGCTTTCCATTACGCTACAAGATGTCTCATGACATATGTTAAAGGCGCCTAATCGGTTGCGGGAACATATACGATCTGTAGATCATTTGACGTCAATTATATTCCTGTACTTCCAGCAAGAGAAGTGAGACATCTCGGTGGTGTGGTTAACGTCCAAGACATGGAATTCAATGTCTACCTTCAGTAACATAGAGTGTCTGAAGTGTGGAATTCGGTGGCTAATTTCGTTACCCCATCAAGAGTCAAAGTATAATGTTGCCCATCTTATGCTCAACATTCATTGATCGGTAAGGGTGTTGTATAGATTCGGTCAAAGGGATTCAAAGCTGCATAACCATCTGTTAGGTCTATAACAGTATCCTCAGTAATATCTAATCCAGTTCGCAGCTCCTTTACCTTAAAAGACATGTCATGTCAATTTCGAATTAATAATCGAGCAGCTACAAATCCATTTCAATAATACTCGAAAGTGGGAAATTTTGCTACTATAGATTTTCTAGTGAAGAGCTGCATTGCAAGAAAGTTTCCCTGTTAGGAATCGTTCAAATTTCAAGGTTCTCGTGTATCGACATCATAATATCCTTTGCCTCTCTTCATCTGCCTTTTCGTTGAGCATTCTTTTCCATACCATTCCCTACATCCTCTACCATTCCACAAAAGTATTCTGACATCATCTAAGCATTGAAGGGTTCTAGCCTCACAAGCCCAGAATTCCCATATGACCTGGCACCTAACAGAGGATAACAGTCCCCTACTATCTTCGATGTAATCTCATAATAGTAGACTGACAGATAGTATTGATATGTCCTGACTATTATACCTTCCAGTTGATTTGAGCACGTGTTTTAATGGAATAGACTTCCGCAAGAAAATTACTTGCGAGTTTCCCCATGGGCTCGGAAAAACTCAGGCTCCGGTATCAAGATCCGTTCATGACCCATCTGTATACCACAAAATGGTCGTCGCTGTTTTAAAAGATTGTACAGCTTCATGATGGATCGCCGTAGCCTAGTAGGTAGTATGTTGGCCTATTAGACGTGAGGCCACGGTTCAAAACCCAGGTCAGACATCAAAACGAAATATGAAAGAATATTTCCTTCTCCGCAGATTTCTGGAAAAAACTCTGAGAGTAAATAAAATTTGACATGAAAAGTTTTTCAAAAATCTGTCGTTCGGAGTCGACTTTAAACTGTAGGTCCCGCCACTCAAATATAAAACTGGCACACACAACATAGTCAGTGTGAGAAGCTAGGTCGCAATCCTGACTAAAGGGTCGTAATAAACAACTATGTATGTATTCTTCGATATTTGACCTCTATTTCCTGTGATATTATCTCACCCAGGAAAAGAATATTCTACCATTTAATTAGTTTTCTTCTTCTTGAAAATGGTGCTAGGTATTGTGGTTTTGCTTGGGTTTATTCTCATATCCACTGTCACACAACTACGACTCTTAACCTGAAGAACTCTTTTAATGATTTCGCTGAGAGTCTTTTCAAATTAGCCTTAAGCGATCAAGACTATAACAGATGCTTGGCAGTTGATGCTCGTCTTGGATAGTTTTGAGAGCAGTTCTACCATAACTAGCCCCTACATTAGAGGTTAAATGACATCAGTTGTGTAAGTAGGAGAACTTCGTATTTTTTACTTCGGATCATATGGTCAATCGGTGTTTGATGCATGTTGGGTACATATACTCTGACAGCAAGTTTTTAGGCGTAACTGTGTAGGCAGAAGACCTTAATGTTCTGGGCATGAATAGTTGTTTTTAAAGTTTTATTCTTAATTATTTGTTGTATATATTGTATGTATGTATGTTTATAAGTATATGTACGTATATGTAGAAGAATTTATAGAATAATTGTATATGAATTTATTTTATTTAATATATTTGTGTTAATTTATGTTAATATACGTGTAATATGTATGTAAGTATAGGTGATATTATCCCGTTTAGCCTGTAAAGTATTTTTAATTTTCTAAAGTATAGTATAGTTTACAGGAATAGCTTACAAGCATAGTGTACTGCAGTGTACTGTAGTGTAGTATAGTTTAGACTCAGGGGAAAAATAATTATAATTTTACGTGTAAGTATGTAGTTAAGGTTATTAGTGAGTATAAAATACTACATTTTAGAATCAGATAAACAGTGAATAAATAAATAAAAATTAAAACAATTAAAAAAATTTATTTTAATTCGTGGCTATAATTCGCAATTTAACATACGCAATAGGGAATGGGGGATGAAAAGTGGCTCTAACTCTGTCGGAAGAAGCCTCAAAAACTCAATTTTGTTTGTGTTTTCCATACAAGCAGACGTTCGTCTTACAGAAACAGGATATTAAAAAAATTTTCCTGTACTTTTCTGTAATCAAATATAAAGCGGCCCTAAGAGACAAAGATGATGGAAAATTTCTCACACTGCCCCAACAACAAGAACAATAAGAATTAGTGGGAGGAACATAGAGTATATTTACAAGGGGACAAATAGGGTATGGGATATGAAATAGTCAAGTAGTGACGTGTTCCAAAGGACAAAGACACGGTAAGTCATTCATTCATTCATAATTGGCCATTACAACCCTTCAGTCCGGATTACGGCCTAGCTTCTCACACGACTCATGTTGTGTGCATTAAATTCATAGGTGAGTGGCGGGACCTACAGTATAACGTCGACTCCGACCGAAAGATTTTTGAGAAACTTTTTCATGGCAGGTTTATTTACTCTCAGAGTTTTTGCCAGACATCTGCTGAGAGGAAGTCGCCGATGAATTTTTTTTTTTCGTATTTCGTTTTGATGTCTGACCTGGAATACGAACTCGGGCTTTACGTCTAATAAGCCAACACAATATCTACTAGACTACGGCGTCTTCAAGAAACGGTAAGTAACATTTTGAAAATGTAAGTAACATTGTGAAAACTTTCTTTCAAATCATAATCCAAGACCAGCTGATCCTGACAATGAGAAAGTCACTCTACAGCCCACTTTTTTAATGAAGAAGAGTTGAGCGAGGCAATTTCACAATAAGGAAACCGTCCGGCCATAATGGAGTACTAATAGAAATTCTAAAGGAAATGTAAGGCACAAAAGGTACCGGGACATAGAGACATTTCGAGTAATTACAGAGCGGATGAACTGGCCAGAAGGGGCACAACCATCGAGCTCTCTGATGAATTCTCAACATTGGGTTTCCTTTGGGTACCTGCAAGCTTATAATGGACAATGCAATCGTCGGGCAGAACGACCAAGATAATCTGGACTAGGCCGGATAGAAAGTGCGTGGCGGCTCTGCTTAAACTCTAGAGAAGTCACAGCACTGTTGTCGGAGTTATTACAGGGCATTGCATTATAAGAACGTATGCGAAGCGTATTGGTCTTGAATACCTTGCGAATCATTTCAGCAGAAGCTGTAGAGATGAGGAGGAGGATGAGACTGTTCTTCACCTACTGTGAACATGCACGGCACTTGGTCGGAGGAGAAATGGGCACCTGTGTGCCTACTGTATGGAGCAACTGGATGAATTGCCATGCATTTATGTTGGCACTTTGAGTCGCTTCATCGGAAGCTCCGAGTGCCTTCTGGACTAGGGGAAAATGCAAAACTGTGGTATCAAAATGGGCTCTGTGTGGGGCCTAAGTGCGTCCGCTCATAACTCCATTGAGGGGACAGCCACTTCCACCCACCTTTAGACACAAAAATTGATACTAATTACCATAGGAAAGAGAGAACCATCTACTCTATCACCAACGTAGAAATCTTTTTTGCATGTTAAACACAGCTTGGAATAATATTGAAAGAGGTCACACGCGAAAGACGAAGATTTTCAGAGATTTAGAATAAGAAAGGCTATGCTAAGAGCAATAGAGGACATTGTTAACGTTGAATAGATAACGCGAGAGCAGAACCTTCTCAATAGAGCTATCATTTTCTTCCTAACGCTTGACAACAAAAACGCTTAAAGACACTTTAGGTATTCGGATGGAGGAAAAGTATATAGTATCGAGGATGATGAGATCATAGCTCTGAGACAGAGTCATTATGTATGCCTCTAGCCCGCTCACGTGACGGACAGACTATAGTCTGGACAGTGCAAGGCAGTTATGATATTTTGAAAATATACCTGCCAGAAGAAGCCTTCCGTCTCGAACATTCAGATCACATTACAGCTGTAATATAAGTCAGTATTACAGAAAATTCGTAACTTAGACTAAACCAAGTTATGAAAAGAACGACTACACTTATCTCCGTTATTACTTAACTAACCTAGCTTCTTACACCACTCATATTGTGTGTGTGTTAATTTTATACACGAATGGCAGGGTCTACTTTTTTAAAGCCAACTCCGAAGGAAAGATTTTCGAGAAACTTTTCATAGAAATTTTATTTTTCACTTACAAGACTATTTGGGATGAATGTGATGAAAGAAATATTTTGTATTGTTCTAGAAGCCTGAACTAGGAGCTTAAACCGGGGTCTCTCATCTAATAATCCAATCATGCTACCTACTAGACAACTCAATTAGTTTGAGCTTTGATCGTAGGTTTAAGGTTCTTTAGGCAGAGGTAATGATAGACTTTTCAAAAGGTTTTTAGAACCAAACAAAGTAAGAAGATGTAGACAGTAGCGGAAGCGTGATGAATTTGCAAATTGACAGAATGTTAGCAGCTAAGATAACATTACATAATAGCAGATCGGAATTTAAAGACACACTAGGTGGTCCACCACCTTACGACATAATATTTTGAGTGGCAGTCCCTGTATAGTTGGCAATGAAGTAGAAAGTGATTTTAAGTGGACCGCACTAGTCGCCACAACGCAACGCGACGTGACACGACAAAATAACATTGTTTCTTATGCAGCATTCCGCACTTAGCGGTAACTAAGCTACCCCACGCTACACTTCGTGACATAATTGACCAACTAAGCTACATCACGTGACACTTCGTGACATAGTTGACCAACTAAGCTACACAATGCGACTCTTCGTGACTTAGTTGGCCAACTAAGCTACACCACGTGACACTTCGTGACATAGTTGACCAACTGAGATACACCACGCGACTCTCCGCGCCATAGTTGACCAACTAAGCTACACCATGCGGCTCCTCGTGGCATTGTTGGCGAACTGAGGTGCACCATGCGATTCATCGTGGCATAGTTGAGCAACTAAGCTGCACCATGCGACTCCTCGTGGCATAGTTGACCAGCTAAGCTACACCACGCGACTCATCTTGGCATAGTTGAACAACTAAGCTACACCATGCAACTCTCAGCGGCATAGTTGACCAACTAGGCAAAGTTGTCGCGTGGCGTAGCTTAGCTGCCGCTCAATAACTGCTGTAGTGCCTTGTCGCTCAGTTCGGTTTTACCTTAAGAGTTAACTGATAACTGAGAACTATTGAAGGTTTTCACGTCCTTCACAAAAAAAAAAGGAATTAGGTTAGGTTAGGTTAGAGGACGTGTACTTATGTTGTGTGTGTTAATTTTATACATGAGTGGTGGGACCTACAGTTTAAAGTCGACACCGAACGACAGATTTTTGAGAAACTTTTTCATGGTAATTTTTATTTACTCTCAGAGTTTTTGCCAGAATCTGATGAGAGGAAGTCGCCGAAGAAATACTTTTTGTATTTTGTTTTGATGTCTGGCCTGGCGCTCGATCCCTGGCTTTACGTCTAATAAGCCAACACACTTCCTACTAGACTACGGCGACTTCAAAAGAAGAGGAATTACTTGTCATTTAATTTTGCTTAAATCTGTACAAATGTTTGTAAATTTTTGTACCACACTGTATGTATTGTGGCATTTAGATTCACAGTTAAAAATCAGTATTTTTGCTTGTGTTATCAAATAAAATTAATCGATAACATTGACAAGGTACTCTCAATTAACGCAAAAGATTCATGCGATTATTATCGTAACAAAATCGATTGAAAATAACGGTTATCGAAACAAAAAGATGTTTTTTTTTATTAAATTTTCGACTAAATTAAAAGAACAATTGAGAGATCATTGTAAAAACTTAGTAAACAAACTGACAATCGTTTAATTATTAAAATGAATAATTAATTAAAGGCCTTCAACACTTTTCCTGTGTGGGAAAGTAAAAGAAAAAACTTGCAGTTCAAAATCAAATTGACACGCGCCATTAACAAGGTGTTGTAAGTTTCTGAAATAATTATTTCCATACACAGTGAAATAGCGATGTAATAAACGCACTACACTGTTCGAGATTATCGATTGTATTGGCACGCGTTTAGCATAATCAGTAATTTATTAACATTTTTTTTCTTATATTATTAATTGAATCTTTCCTTACAGAATTTACAATAAGTATTCAAATCTTAACCTAAAATAATACAAAAATAAAAGTTGTTATTGCCACTGCAACGTACAACAAAAAGTGCTCATCAGAAGTAAATTTATCTGATCAGATGATCATTGGTTTGAACCCTCTTGACCCTCGAATACAAGTAAGTCTCTTACAAGACGGTTGGGATGTTCTGTAATCCTAGAGACCTAGTTGACACTTGCAATTTTTATTTCCTCTCGAACTAGGGTCACCTACAGAACTTAGTGGATGTTACTGTTTCTCATATACCAAGTGGCACCTCTTATTATTCTAAAAAGTCTACATTGCAGGCTTTTAAGCTTCTCTACATTGGCTGGTGAGGCTGCTCCCCACAGTTGTATACCATAAAGCCAAATAGGTTTCAATACTGATTTATACAAAAGCAGTTTTAATTCCAAGTCAAGGGTTGATTTAGGTCCAATAAGCCAGTAAAGCTGTGCTGTTTTGAGTTTGATCTGGGTAATTTTGGCAGTTATATGGTGAGCCCAGATAAGGCGACGGTCGAGATAGATGCCCAGATATCTTATACTATTATGTTCTGGTACTGTCACACCATTAATCTTGATGGGCGGACAATTTCCCCTCTCAGTGTGAACGTAATGTGCACGCACTTAGAAACGTTGACTTTTATCTGCCATTTCAGCAGCCAATTGTCCAATTCTCTAACATGAGATTGAAGTCTTTGTGACGCAACTGTAGAATCTCTATGAATACTTCGTAAACGCCGTATCATCCGCAAAAATAGACATGTGAGTCACTACACTTGTAGTCATATCTGCAGTGAATAAGAAGTATAGGAACGGCCTTAGAATACTTCCTTGAAGAGGTGACATCTTTTGATTTTATTTGGAAATATTTATCCCATAAATAACTTTTTAGCAATTTATATTATATTCGTTGGTAAAAACTGCCTGATCTTAAATAGAAGACCTTCGTGCCAGACCTTGAACAACTGCAACAATAGAAAAGGAGGCACAAAAATTCTAAGTATTTGCGTCCATCATCGCAACCAACATCTAACATAGGATTTACCAACCAATTGCATCCAAAAAAATCGCTGTCACAAAGCTTACAATGAACCTGCAATTAGTTGTGCGACCTCCGTCACTAGCCTGCAGTAAAAGAAAAATAGGCTGATTCCGTAGAGTGCACTGCTTTTATACCCTTTTCAATATGGACCTTTCCTCATATTGATCAAAGCAAACGCTGCTAATTCAAATTAAGTTTCAAATTCAACGAAAGTTTACTCCTCCATTGCAGTGTTGTATTAAATTAGTAACAGAGTTGTATCTTAAGAAAGTCACACATGTTAGTGACGTTCAATTTATTGGTAATCGGTACAATAAGGTTAAATTATAATATGCAACGTCACACTATTAAGCAGCATTTTTTCGAACATCTTAGAAAATATTGGCAGTAAATTTATTGGACGATATGATGATACGAATGGAACGCAATGGAACGAAAAAAATAGATAAGGCCTATCAAAGAAACTTATTTAAGATAATTTATTTGGTATTGCTACTCCCCTTGAGTTTTTATTGCACTTCTCATTCAGCTCAGACTAGCATCGAAGTGTTTACAAACACCATAACCAAAAAGATGCAATTCAGAGGACTCTTGAAACCCCTCCAATCAGTTGATTCAAAAATGATTCTGTAACTAGATCGATGTTGTTACAGTCCTCCAGTTTTCCGATATATCTATAAGGCTTTGACTGAGGCATTCTGTTTCATTTTACTTTTTTGCGAGACCAACACTCAGGGGATGACCCCTATTAATGCAGTGCATTGTGTTGGAATATTGGAAAGATAGTTTATAGGAGAAAGGAAAGTGGGGGTAATGAGCGACAATTTTTTTTATTAATGACCACTATTTTCCGAAAATCGCTTTTTAGTAATAATTCTCACTTTCTTTTTTCTACTGTGAGTAAAATAGCATATAATGTCAGATAATCATTCAGACAATCACCAAACACCCTGAATCTCTGGTGGGAATCCAAACCACAGTCTTGGCACTTGAAATTTAGCACACTACCAACTAGGCCATCGGGGTAACCATTACGTAGTGATGTAAAAAAACTTGTTTCCGTTAATCACATATTTTTACGTACATAGTACCAGATAATCGACTATATTGCCCTCATTTATATAAGATTTCTCTGTAATGCCTACCGTAATTTTGGTGCACTGATGAAACTGGGAATTTTGTTCGGTACCAATAATATAGCTCTTCATATTACAATCGCATTTCTCATACATATATACGTGCTTGATTGGCCACTGAATTGCACTGTCCATTGCGGAGAGATTTCAATCGTATGTAGAATACTCTTCCAGTCCATTACAATACATATGTACAGTTTCATATCTATTGTCTATGCATGCTCCGCCCATTTTCCTCCCGCCCAAACAAATTTTCTTAGTTTTAACATAATGAACTGCAAGAGCAGAGGTTATTTCTATTCTATGAATCTTGCTTATTAGATGTGAACCCATGGTTAAAACCCCAGCTCAGACATCTCGAACAAAACGAAACTTAAAAAAATATTTCTTTGACGACTTTCTCTCAGCAGCCTTCTGGTAGAAACTCTGGGAGTAAAATAAAATTGCCATGTCGTTAGAAGCTGGTGTTGGTGAAGAAGTGGCGCCTGAAACCTAGGATGACTCACTGGATCTACACAGCGGTGGCCAGACCTATCCTTACCTATGGATGTCTAGTGTGGTGGGAATCCCTGCTTAGGATAACGAACTTGAACCTTGTACGCAAGTTACAGCGATCTGCTTGTATGTATATTTATCAGTGGTGACCTCTACTGCAGGAGCGTGGCGGCAAAGGTTAGCAGGCGTCTCTGGGCTACTGGACAATGGCATGCATCGGGCATTGGCCATACAAAGATACTGGGAGAAATTGATATTGCCGGAAGCATTGACACCGCGATATGACTTCTCAATGAACTTTGGGACATCCATTCCGAAAAGAGAGGACTTTGCAAGCGGCTATCAAGGCATTGGATTCCAGTATAATATACTCCCAGACGGTGTACAAATGTCGCAGATATCTCAATGAGGTGGCGAACCAATATGATGTTTGTATCACATGGGTACCGGGACATGGTGATATTCCTGGCAACTGCAGAGCGGATGAACTGGCCAGAAGGGGCACGACCATCGAACTCTCTGATGAATCCTCTACGTTGGGGATCCCTTTAGGGACCTGCAAACTTATAATTGACAATGCAACCGTAGATCACGTCAACAGAATGTGGGCAACTTCGGATAAGGGCAGAGCGGCGCAAAAGATCTGACCGAGGCTGGATAGGGGGCGCACGGCGACTCTGCTTAAACTCCAAAGAAGTAGGCTCAGCACTGTAATCGGGGTCATTACCGCGCATTGCATTATAGGAGCGCATGCGAGGCGTATAGGTCTTGGACACCTTGCAAATGACTTCTGCAGAAGCTGTGGAGATAAAGAGAAAGATAAGACTATTCTTCACCTATTGTGCACATGTCAGTGTGTCCGCTCATGACTCCATCAAGGGGACAGCCACTTCTACCTACCTAGGAGCTGGTTTTATATAGTAGTTCCCACCACTAATGAATAAAATTAACACCCAACGTAGGTGGTATGAGATGATAGATTGTAGTTCTTACTATGTTTTCTATCATCCTATCTCCCACGTGTTTGGGCTACTCTATCATTTATTTAGATTGATGGGGTGGCCATCTGTTGCTAATATAAGAGAACTCCCTTTGGTTAAATGTATTGGGTTTTTGTTCATTGAGTAATTAATCTTCTTCCTCAAGATGGTGCTGATAATAGTCAATCACGGGCATTATTAATTCCTGTAATTTTGGTAACAAAAAAAGTGTCATGAAATCATTATTTCGAATGCCCAGATGCTAAATATTACACACAAAATTTGTTTTCGAATCACATGTTAGGGGGGTTGGGTTACGATGTGTTTATCACTTCAATTATATTGTTTTCCCACTTTTACACTTTTCAATTTTCTTTTATTTCCTTTTATTTTCTTTATTCCTTTTAATAACTTACCATTGACCCAGTGTTTGCGGACAATGGAATAAAATTTCCCGCCCCCATTTAAAAGTTTTCATTCATAATTTTCTTATGATTCATTGAAAATTTTACTTTGAAAATTACAATTTCGAGAATCACATGGTAAGGGGAAGAAGAAACATGAAAAACGATATAAATTTCCCACGGGAACTTTTGCATTTTTTAATTGTTAATTAATATTGAATTTTTATAATGGATGACATAGTAGACGACCAGCCATTAACCAGAAATCAAACAAATTTATGGGTTAGCGTAGGTGTTATGAATAAGAACCCTTAACGGTATACAGTAAGATATCGATTGTTTAACCTTAACTTATATTGTGTTTTTATTCTCATAACATTTCATAATTTCATTGCATCTATGGATTTCAAGTACGCTTTACAAAGAATTGTCAACTTAGCGGAATTGCTGGATTTTCATTCGAGCATAAAATTCTGGCATAAATTTCTCGAGCATAAACTTCTCGGTGGGCATAAAACCCTTATCAATTCTTATTGGACAACAGGAAGTGCAATATATGTATGTAGTTCTCGCTCTGTTTTTTTCTTTACTAAACTGAACAGATTTGTCAGTGACACATTCTTAAGACTGTCCAGATCATGTAGTAGACATGCATTAAGACAAACTAAAGCTCCGGTTAGTCAAACATCCACGGCACATACTTTCGTTTTTAGCATATGAAGAGCAATATAAATGCTTGCCGAAATTGCATTACGTTTCGGTAATCGCTTCCATTGAATTTCATATTATAAAAGCGAACGTACGTTCCGTTATATTCCATGGACGTTTGGCTAACCCGGGCTTAATTCTATTATCATTTAAAGTGGTAAGCCATATAGGTTTTCTGCAAGTTTCTATAATAGCTTTATTATGTCCGGACACATATTGCAATGTCCAGTAATTCTGTCTGTTCAAAGCCTAATCTATTCTCTCCTTGAAGGCAAGCGAATCTGTTTTAGACAAAAACTGCCACACTATTTTAGATCTTTTGAAAGTGTTGATACGAGTATAAGCCCTGCTGATATCCTACTTCCCGAATATCCATCCATCAATCAAAAATTATGATAGTGCCACCAAGGGATTACTTCCTTGAAAAACACTTGCCATCAATAACAATTCCTTGGATGCCCTAATAATCTGGGAGGCATATCAGTTGGATATGATGTCGATCAAGCTTTGGGTTTTACGCTCAACTCCGCAATGCTATCCACCTTGATATTCATGGTAAAAGTTTCGAGTTTTTTTGCCTGGAAAAAGAGCAGTCCTTCTGCAAACAGAGAGACAGCGAAAAGCCGCGTCTTTATTCTATTCGAAGTATAATAAAAAATGATTCGTCCTAACATCAAAGATTTTTTGAAAAATATACTCCCATGAGGTCGTCGTAGCCTAGTGGGGAGGGAGTTGATTTATTAGACAAGAGGCCTCGGTTCAAATCCCAGGTCAGACATCTCCAACAAAACGAAATAAAAGAAACATTGCCTCGGAGACTTCCTCTCAGCAGATTTCTGGCAAAAGCTCTGAGGATAAATAAAATTGCCTTAAAAAGTTTCTCAAAAATTGTCGTTCGGAGTCGACTTTAAACTGTAGGTCCCGCCATTCATATATAACATAAACAGACGCAGCATAAGTGGTGTGAGAAGCTAGGTCGTAATCCTGATTGAAGGGTTGTAACGACCAACTATGCATGTATGTGATTATGTGTCTAAAGAAAATGAATGCCTTTTACCAGACAATATCAGATACCTTATCCAAGAGGGTAAAATATATCGGGTTCATTCTGGATCTCATGTTCTCATGAGGGGACAACACAATAGAGATGAACTATAGTTAAGATCTGGGGTCTTAGACACATCATCACATACTGGCTCTATGGGGGCCATGGAGGAACCATTCATGTTTGAACCATTCATACTGAAATATAGAGTACACAGGTAGATCCAGCAGTGCTTTCTGTTTCAATCTAACTGGGGTGTACAGTCAAATGGTTCCTCTCTGACCTTATATTAAAGCAGACTGGCTCAATACAGTCAAATCCTTGACCAACCTGGACTACGGGCAATATGCTATTCGGGAAAGAGATGATTACATTCGGGTCGATTATATGATTCCTTATAACATTCTAAATCAAACATTCGATTTTAGATTTTCAATTAAGAACTTCTGGTTTAAAAATCCGGAGGTTCAAAATGGGACCCTTGTGGTTTATACCGATAGCTCACAGATGCATGACAAGGAGGGCTGTGGTATACATTTTTTAAAGGTTCAGGTATTAAACTTGCTTATAGGCTGCCTGATCACTACCGTATTGATTTATTCGAACAGTCAGTTTTCGATTAAGTTCCTAACGAATGTATACGGTGTGTGATTTAAAAGTTTGAATTTGAAAGTGCAATAAAGCAAAAATGTTTTGAAATTCTGCCAAATTTATGTTTTTTTTTTTGCGAAGTACAATTGTTCCGGTTAGAAATGGAAGCGGTTGGCCTCACAGTACCCCATTCGATTGGAGCAATGTCCGTACAACTTTTCCCCACAGAAAATAGTCCAACTGTGTGAAATCGTAAATTCTTGGCGGCCAATTGACATCACCATTTCGGCTAATTTAACGGCCATCGTTTGACGCAATAAATCGATTGTGACATGAGATGTGTGGCAAGTTGCACCATCCTGTTGAAACCAGGGTTAGGTTATGTTAGGTTAGAGAACGTGTACTTGTCAATTAAGACAAGTACAGTACCCCATTGTACAACGTCCTAGTTTCTCACACCACTTATGTTGTGTGTGTTAATTTTATACATGAGTGGTGGGACCTACAGTTTAACGTCGACTCCGAACGACAGATTTTTGAGAAACTTTTTCATGGCAATTTTCATTTACTCTCCGAGTTTTTGCCAGAAATCTGCTGAGAGGAAGTCGCCGAAGAAATACTTTTTTGTATTTTGTCTTGTTGTCTGGCCTGGGGCTCGAACCCTGGCTTTTACGTCCAATAAGCCAACACACTACTTACTAGGCTACGGCGACTTCAAAATTAAATTGAAACCAAACATCGTTCACATCAATACCATGAAGAGCGAGTATAAAAAAATCGGTTACCATGGTGCGATAGGTGTCTCCATTGACCGTAATTGTTGCGCTGTCCTCATTTTCAAAGAAATATGGGTCAAAAATGCTTCCGTTCCACAAGCCGCACCAAACAGTCACTCCTAATGGGTGCATGGGCTTCTGTAAGACCATGTGTGGGTTTTCTGAGCACCAAATACGACAATTTTGCATATTAACGTACCCACCAAGGTGAAAATGGGCTTCATTCGAAAGTATGTTTTTTTTTGCAAAATCGACACCATCGTGCCGTTCCTAGTTGGCCCAATAAAACTCAAAGTTGCTTAAGCGTAAATCGATTAATTACGTTCAGTGGAGATAATATACTGAATTTTGTGACAGAATAGAATGACATAAGCATTGCCAGATTCGAAATAACCGATGGTTCAAATTTAAACCAATAGATGGCCCAGCCTATATTTTCAACGTTCGTCCTTGTTAATGAATACCGAAGATTTCTAAGCGAAATTTGTCAATAGAATTGCCCAAATTTATTCGCTCTCTCTTTATTTTTGTTACAAATATCCGTTGGTAAACGCACGCAACTCCCACGAATGGAACGTTGTCTTATAATATATTTTAATGCTGCTGCACTATGTACGGAGGAGAGAGGAAAAGCGTATATTACCAGCCATATTAATTTTCATCGTTACTCACTTTAAACACTTTGTAATCCAATAACGTTTCACACAAACAATGTTTGGATGATTGACACGGGACTTTAAATTGTTACGTAAATTACCGGTTACGTAACGTACTTTATAAACATTACACTCGTAATACATTTCATTTTAATTGACACAAAATGTTTGTTTATAAAATCCTATTACCCTCCACATCCCACCCACCTACACTTTGAAATGAATTCCCACTCTACGGATAATTAGCAACGACACTGACATTAACAATCACTGTCAATGCGGTCGTCGTCGTCGTCGTTCATCGGGTAGCATATCATGATTGGAGTCACTTTAATGTGTCAGTCATTCACTTATTCATTCATTAATACTGTTGGAACGGATATGTTTGCAGGAAATGTACAAAAAAATAGAGGACAGAAGGGAAATCAAAAAACAAAACGGAATCATAACAAACGTCCTTGAAATGTTAACGGAAATTATTGTTATTCGTAAACACGTCCCATGCAATAGCATGTGTCGACGTGCAACAGTAGAATCTCGTGTTACGTTACGTTAGAAGAGTAGAATAAAAGGGCGCGTGAAATAAAAGCAACTACTGTAGCCATAATAAAATTAACAAAATAACCCCCATGTCCATCCAATGGCAACAGGAGTAGACATTTATAAACAAACATACGATTTGTCTGTACGTGACAACGAAATGCAATTTGTGTCAAATCGGTTGCCTACCATACCCCACCCTCTCCCGGGTTGTTGTTGAGCAAAGTGAGTGTGTTAATTAAATTTAAACCATGCCATGGTATACATCACTGGCAAGGAGGATTAAGGAGTGCCTCACTTTTCATTTCATTTCACTTCACTTCATTATTTCGATCACAGAAACGAGTGCAGAGAGACAAAGAGAGACACAATAATTGAATGAATGAAAGTCGGATACGAATGGGTAGCAAATGAAATTGAAACCGAATATTTTGAAATTTTGTAAATAAAAAACGCTTTGCAGCTGCAATTATTTCCCATCGACGTCTTGCGCGTCAAATGCATATTCCATGTCAACAAAGTTTTCAGAAAATTATTATTTACACTGGCCCCACACATGAAGACCATGCCGCCAATTGTCACCATCCATTTGCCATCCTTTAACGTTTCAGAGAGTTTTGTCAATCTGTTTTGAAACATTTAGCGAGTTACTGTACCCCTAGATTAGCGTTCTTAGTTGTTGTTAATTTCGTATTAAAATCTGTTTTTTATTTTAAATAGTATAGTAACAGTGGGTGTTAAAGGTGGCACACTATTAGCAAGTGCACTCTTAACATTAATGAGCTTGTCTTCCCGTGTTCGCAATCTAACGCACAGTATTGTCAAGACGGCAGATAAGGCTACGCAAAGTCACGTTTGTAATTCATTCGTGGCTTTATACATACATACATAATAAACGCCGAATAACTTTTTTTTTAAAAGGTTTACAAAAAAAAACTACTGAATATTTTCTCAAATTTCTTTTTTATTTGAAAGTACAATCCTTTCGTTTAATAATGGCCATGCAGTAGCCTACACGATCGGTCCAATTTTTAAGCACATTATCGATTGTGTGCAGCTGCATTTCACCAATGGCTTCACGAATATCGTCCTTTAAAGCGTCAATTGTCTCTGGCTTGACGGCGTAACACTTATCTTTGACAGCACCCCACAAATAATAGTCCAACGGTGTCAAATCTCAGCTCCGAAGTGGCCAAACGACATCAGCTCTGCGGCGGATAATGCGCGCGATAATGCCCTGTAAAACAGGGCGCAAAACATCGAGTGTAGCTTCGGCTGTGTGGCACGTAGCGCCATCCTGTTGAAACCAAATGTTGCCAACGGTGCGTCGGCTTTTCAATGTATGCGTGCGGGTTTTCTGTGCCCCAAATGCGACAATTTTGCTTGTTTACATACCCGCCACGATCAAAATGAGCTTCATCTGAAAAGATGTTTTTTTTTGCCAAAATCGGCATCTTCTGTAAGTCGATCGCAGGCCCACTTAGCGAAGCGAAAACGCATTGGATGGTCAATTGGCTTCAACTCCTGAATCAATTGGACTTTGTATGGCGTCATACCAATGTTTTTATGCAAAACTCGTCTCAAAGATGTCTCCGAAATGTTCAATTGTTGAGAACGACGGTGAATTGATGTTGATGGCGCTTCACGTACATTTTCTGCCACAGGAGCAATATTCTCGGGTGTACGCACTGTTTTTGGCTTTCCACGCTTTGGTTTATCGATGAGGATGCCAGTTTCTTTCACTTTTTTCACAAGATAACGAACATACGGAGCTGACGGTGCTCCTCTTCTTTCAAAATCCGTACGCAATTTTCGCACACATTCTGCAACATTACCATGATTTTTCAAAGTAATGTCGCAATATTTCCCGGCGTTGTTCAAGCGTATAGATAGATGTTCAGCGGAAGGATAAAACTAATTATCTGTAAAATCAGACATTAGCTAAGTGTTACCATTCACGAAATAAGCACTAATTGAAAAAAAAAAACGTTAGATGACGGACCCGATACATAATTGGTCCTTACAACCCATCAGTCAGCATTATTACGTAGCTTCTCACACCATTTATGTCGTGTGCGTTAATTTTATACATTAGTGACGGGGCCCTACAGTTGTTGACTGCGAATGACAGATTATTTACAAACTTTTCATGGCAATTTTCTTTTACTCTCACAGTTTTTGCCAGAAATTTGCTGAGAGGAAATCGCCGAAGAAATTTTTTACATATTTTTGTTTTGTTGGAAATGTCTGACCTGGGATTTGAACCGTCGCCTCACGTCTCAACACACTACCTACTGGACTACGATGACTTGTTAAGTGATATTTTCGATATTTCTATTGATCAAAGCAGTGGCTAAGAGTGTAAATCCTCGAAGGTCCTATGGTTTCACACATTTACGTACATATGTACTTCCGATAATAAAGTGACGTATAATAACACTGCCAGTACGGTAAGGAGTCACTAACTCCCTGATTTTTTTCACTGAAATGCAAGTTTTGGAAAGAAAATATAAATAAATTGGAATTAAATCTCTCTCCGAAGAGCCATTTCTTTAGGTTGGGAAACAAGAAGTAGTCACTTCGGTAGCAATTCGCAGTCCAATTAAAGGGGTTTCTCCTCATGTTACACGGTAGACAACTTTCAGTGGCTGTCATTGGTACCCATTAATTTGTTCACATTCAAGATTTCTACAAATTGGCTCCATATTTTGATATTCAGCTCATTTGTTGTCCCATTTCCTTATTATAATTATTGTCGTGAAAAGGTGCCTTTCTACAGTGACCAGTCGATATATTGAATCTCCCTCAAGCTTTATAAGGTATTCCTAGCCTATCCTTCAAGCCTATCGACCTCATTAGCAGCAAGTGCTGCTCGGTGCCAACAATGAGAGTTCCCTGTCTAGCATCTGACATGCAATCAAGTGTGTCAAAAACCGGTAATCAACCTCAGTTTATTCCTGGGCCTACAAACATCTCCTGCACAGAATGGTTTTGGTCTCGTCAGAGGAATGGAAACTCTCCTATTCGCAAACTCTTCTGCTTGCTCATTGCCGAGAATTCTCAGATGACTTTTTAACTGGAATCTCTCTGGTTCAGCTTACCCAGAAAGTCCCATATCATCGGAAGGCGGACTGAATATCAGAAATTACTGTTATGTCCTGTCTTCTGTGCCACCTATCCAAGTAGAATTGAGCACATTTTTCAATGACTAGACAGATACCCGGGAGTTTATCTAAGAACACGAAATAATTCATTCTGGGATCAAAAGTTCCTGCTACTATTCCAAGATCTATTCTTCACCCATCTGCTTAACTCAAAATATTTTCTCTTTTAAAAGCGTGTGCAGTTTCCAGATTACTCCAGATTACTATTTTTCATTTTTGTTAATAAGTTTTTTTGCAAATTGTTTCTCTAAGTCATATAGTCTCTTGGTTCTGTCCAGCTAGTAGTTAAGGAGAGCCTTGTCAACCAATCGTGTCCGTAGGTCCCCAATGAATTTCATGTTAGACTTGTCTCCCATCGACCTAATCATAGTCTCCAAGGCTTCGGGTCTCCATTAACATGAGTAGAGGACTTAAATCCAACAGAGGCTCAACTGTCGTAGAACTCTATGTAGTAGAGCTTCTTTTTGCCTTATCTCTGCCTATCTCTAGTCTCTGTATCTCGTCCAACTCCATTTGAGCTGCTATAAAATTTGTTCTATCTGCTTAGACAATTTCCCCATATGTCACTATTGGTTTGACCATTAAGGTATACATCAAGTGAATAATGCCTGGAATGCATTCTCAAGATTTCCGTGCAAGCCTTCTGCATACAATTATGGCACATCTTACCTTTTTTAGATGCTATTTACCATATAGGAGCCCTCCACGTCAATTTAATGTCCATTTTCTGTGATATTGTTCTCTTTAAAAATTTTTCTTTTTTTGTAAATGGTCCTGGGCTCCGATTTATTACCAGGCCCCCTGTCATGCACCAACGACTTGCAAACTCAATACACTTTTTAAAAGGTGGTGCAGTGGATCTATTTAAATTGGCTTCAAGACTGCTTACTTATTAATTGATTATTACAACTCTTCAGTCAGGATTATGACTGAGCTTCTCTCATCACTTATGCTGTGTGTGTTAATCTCATCCATTAGTGGCGAAACATACAGTTTAACGTCGACTTCGAAGGACAGTTTTGATAAACTTTTCATGGCAATTTGAATTGCTCTGAGAGGTTTTACTTGCTTACTTAATTGGCCATAACAACCCGTTTAACGGATTTTGGCCTGCCGCAACACATCCTTCCAGGCGCCTCTGCTCCTTGCGCGCCTACGCCAGTTGGTCACACCAATCGATGACAGGGCTTCCTCGATTTGGTCCTTCCAACGGATACAAGGTCGTCCTCTTCGCCGACTTCCACAGATTCCCGCATCAAATACCCTTCTCGCCGGAGCACCCTCCTCCATTCAAACGACATGACCGAGCCAGCGCAGCCGCTGGGTATTAATACGCTGTACAACGTCAATGTCGTTGAGGAGCTCATATAACTCTCTGTTGAATTGGATAGGGAAATCATCGCCAACTAGTACTGGACCGAAGAACTTACGTAGGACTTTTCTCTCGAATACCCTCAAGGCTTCTGCATTAGTTCTTAATAGGGTCCAAGCCCCTGCGCCATTAAAAACCACGGGTAGGATGAGTGTTTTGCAGAGTCTTAGTTTTGTCGTAAGAGAGAGGTTTCTGCTACTCAATTGCCTATTGAGACCACAGTAGCACCTGTTGGCAAGAGTGATCTGCGAGTTTTTGCCAGACATAAAATTTCATTTGATATGCCTCTATTATCACCGTAGTCTAGTAGGCAGTGTGTTGGCTTATTAGACGTAAAGCCAGGGTTCGAGTCCCAGGTCAGACATCAAAACAAAATACAAAAAAAGTATTTCTTTGGCGACTTCCTCTCAAAAGATTTCTGGCAAAAACTCTGAGTGTAAATAAAATTGCCATGCAGTTTCTCAAAAATCTCTCGACCTTAAACTGTAGGTCCCGCCACTCATGTATTTTAATTAACACACACAACATAAGTGGTGTGAGAAACTAGGTCGTAATCCTGACTGAAGGGTTGTAACGACCAATTATGTATGTATGTACGTATGCCTCTATTATTTCCATCAACACTGTATGAACTACAGGGCAGTTAATGAATTACGCATTTCGTAATAAAAGTTATACGAACTTTGACTTCAATTTCATTGCTACCAGCTGTGTATTGAGCCAGCCAATGGAGTCATGATTGCAGCATATGCCAGACGCATTAATTTTTATTTGATTGTCAAATATTCATTTGACAATTGGCTCCAGAACATCTGTTTCCAAAAGTTCCACTTTTCATCGAAACTAAACAACACGAATATTATTTCATAATTAGTTGTTTTGTTTTCTTAAAACAACAACAATAATAAAAAAGAATTAAAAATTTATTAAATAATATGAGCGCGTCCACCAGCAGCACATTCTCTCTCTCTCTTACCCAGAGCTCAAAAACCAACCGACGAAATATTTTAATTGAAAAAAAAGAAAGAAAATTAAGTGAAAATATTAATAATTTATTAAAACAATAAAAACAAAAACAATAAAATTATTAGAACTATAGAAAAACCATTAATGATTACATATGTATGTATATAAGAGAGTTCATTTACCCAAAAACAAAGAAACACAAAAAACTCTTGAAAAACCTCGGGCAACAATCAACTCAACATGTGCTTAACACTGCAGCTGAGAGTGTTTATCAGGTTAATAAAGTTCCAGAAACAATAAAGTAAAGTTTCCCAACATTTTTCCCCATTTCACTGTCAATGTTTTCTTTTCTTTTTTTCTACTTCGACTTCGTCAAGCATACCCCGAATGTTGGCTGCATGAAAATCCTTCAAAACGAAAGGAATCAAAACACCTGTGCTTTCGAAAATATTTGAAAAATTCTAAAAAGACATGGCAAAGAGGAAAGCAGAAAGAGGTGCACCGGCGGAATCAGAATTCTCAGAATTGTGGAGACAATTCCTCTTTGCTTTTGTGTTTCTGTTTCGGGTTCAGTTTGTGTTGTTGTTATTGGATTTACAAGTGGAGAACACAACATGTATGGACATGCATAAGCACGCAAAGCTTACACATACACATGGATTGTATATGCAGACAAACATATGTACATACATGAATACCAATAAATATGACACATAAAAATACGGGAGAAAAACAAAAAAAAAAACAATTACAATAACAAAATGGATCATAAACAAGTGGAAAGTTTTTTGTATTGGAGCTTAACGACTGTAATAAAGCACCTACAGTTGGCGTTACTTTTTGGCAGATGGAGTGGCAGTGCTGCCAAGTTAGATTAGGTTAGGTTAGGTTGAAGTGGTAGTTTTGATTACCAAAGCTCACTTGATTACCAAAGCTCACTCCCTATACTGGCCGAATTGTACCAAACTAGGGAAGAAGTTGGTCAACGCAAAGGCTGCACATCAAAAGCACGACTTCGCTATGCTGGAAACCAGCCGGAAAGTTTAATGAACGAAACTACATCCTTGACATCAATGGATGATAACTCCGTTAAGCTGACAAGGAATGGAGAGCCAAATAACCTAAATATGCGCCTCGCAAGTGATTGCCATTGACAAAGAAAGTGGGTACCAGTTTCCTCTTCATCAGTGATGCCAGAGAACTTAAACAAATTTTTCGCAAACTCATGGTAACTATTGTAATGGAAAGTATACTGAAACTAGCTGGTGTTGGCATAATAGGGGCCATGAGACCTTGTCTTATAGCGCCAACTGCGGCTTTGTTATATATAACTCCGGCTGCACATGCTAATGAAGCCTAAGCTGTGGAGACTATAGTTAGGCTTATGGGAGCTCAGGTCAATATCAACTTCATTCGGAGATTTAGTAACTTAAGGAATTGATTGGCGGCCAGCTTACTCCTTAACTGTCCTCTGTAAAAAAGCGGTTCTATTACTTTACCGTCGTCCAATAGGTAGTGTGTTATGGCTTATTACACGTGAGGACACTGTTCAAACCCCAGGTCAGACATCTCCAGCGAAACTTAGCACATTTCTGGCAAAAACTCGTAGAGTAAAAAATAAAATTGCCATGAAAAGTTTCTCAAAAATCTGTCGTTCTGAATCGATTTTAAACTGTAGGCTCCGCCACTCATGTATAAAATTAACACACACAACATAAGCGGTGTGAGAAACTAGGGCGTAAACCTGACTGAAGGGTTGTAATGGCAAATTATGTATGAATGTGTGTACATATGTATTAGACATGAGGCCACGGTTCAAACCCGGCGACTTCCTCTCAGCAGATTTCTGGCAAAAACTCTGAGTGTAAATAAAATTGCCATGAAAAGTTTCTCAAAAAAGCTGTCGTTCGGAATCGACTTTAAACTGTAAGTAAGTTATAGGAAGAAGATCAGAGGGAGAGGTGTTTGTGGATATTAAATTTTAATACTTTTGAATTATAAGTAGCAGGAAAGATAACTGCAGGTAGGACGTACGTCTGACTCGATGATATCGAAATATTGTCCAGTTTTAAGTTTTTAGGCCCATTGTTCTTTCAAAAAGGGCACTATTTTGTGGTATAAAAATGAGCGAAGAGCGCATTCAGGAACAGGACCAGGAACGGGTATTTTTCAAGCTGAAGTCTATGCCCTCAAAAGATTTGCTCAATTCAATTTGGATACAAAGACAGGACTGTACTTAAGACAGGACATAGCAATACTATCTGACAGTCAGACCGCCATTCAAGAACTGTGCTCTTAAGAGGTTAAGTTGTAGGTAAAATAGGGAAGCTGAATAAGCATAATAAGGTTATTCTCTGCTGGGTTCTAGGTCATGTGGGAATTCTTGAGAATGAACAAGAAGACGAGATTGCGAGGAAGAGTTTTTTCATACCATTGATGAGAGCAGAATCCTTCTGTGGCACCCATTCTGTAGAGTGGGGGCAAGTGTTTGAAAAGCTGTGCTCAACGAAAGGATAGAAATAGGAAGACAAAGGCTCTTCAAGTGGATTTGAGGCAATCATAACTTTTGCTGCGTAATTACAATAAGAGTAGTTCTGAGTCATGCATCAGACTATCCAGGAATAAAGTTAGGTTAGTAAACGGTCTTTTGATAGGGCACTTTGGCTTCAGGGTATATATTTATTTAGAATAGGGGTTGAAGTCATTTTAATCCTCAGCTGCATTTTGAAGTTCTAAATTAGTTGTGATTTATTTAATCTGTTTTGCCAAATTACCACGTACAACCAGAGGCAATGACGTATGTCGCCGTATGGATTCTGTGGCAGTTGGTATGAAGCTGACACCAATTTTCATCGAAAAATCATCTTTAGCGATAAGGCCCATTTCGGGATGGATTTGAACCTGAACAAATTGTCGAGTATGGGGCGATATTAATCAACTAGAGATTTGAGAGCATTCAATGCACCCCCAAAAATGTCACTGTTTGGTGAGGATTTTAGGTTGGCGGCATTGTCGGTCTATATTTCTTTAAGAACAACGTTGCTCAAATCACCATTGTCAAAGGCGAGCACAATCGCCCGATGATTATCAACTTTTTGACCTAAATTGGATAATCTGGACAATAGCGACATGTGGTTTCAATAAGATAACACTATGAGACATACAGCTTATGCGGAAATTGAATATTCTGCATGAGTGGTTTGAGGTTATGGTGATCTCATGTGGAGGTGAATTCCCTGTAAATATCGTGTGATTCTACCCTGTGAACCGTTTTCTTGTGGCTATTTCTTAAGTCGTGGTTATACATGCGAATAAGCCAGAAACTACAGAGATCCTTAAAGCCTACATAATCCATGACATTTGTCATATTCAGCCTAGCTTATAAGCATGATGACTGGGAAATACATACATACATAATTGGTCATTACAAACCTTCAGGATTACGACCTAGATTTTCACAAGTTTAAAGTCACCTCAGAACGACAGATTTTTAAGAAACTTTTCATGGCAATTTTTATTTACTCTCAGAGTTTTTGCCAGAAATCTGCTGAGAGAAAGTCGCCGAAGAAATACTTTTTGTATTGTGTTTTGATGTCTGGCTTGGGGCTCGAATCCTGGCTTTACGTCTAATAAGCCAACACACTACCTACTAGACTACGGCGACTTCCTGGGAAATTGGACATTTCAAATGCGCTTTACCCAGAGAAGCCGTGGAGGACATATGATCGATGTTATATTCCACACAAAATGGCATCAAAAGGGCCTTCAAACGAAGAGAAAATTCGGATCATATTTTACACACGCGCTTTGTTTTTTTTTTTAATTTAAAGATAAGAAGCGCTTAATGAACGAACCTTTTATATTGGTTTAATAAAAAAAACCGTGCTTTTCTGATTTATATTTAATATTTTATACATACGTACATACATCATTACAGCCCTTCAACCAGGATTAGAACCTGGATTCTCATACGACCTAGTTTCTCACACCGACTATGTTGTGTGTGTCAGTTTTATACATAAGTGGGGTGACCTACAGTTTAAAGTTGATTCCGAATGACAGATTTTTTGAGAAACTTGTCATTGTAATTTTATTTTACTCTTAGAGTTTTTGCCAGAAATCTGCTGAGGGGAAGTCGCCTTTGACATATTTTTTCATATTTTGTTTTGTCTGACCTGGAGTTTGAAACGTGGCTTAACGACTAATAAGCTAACACACTACTTACTAGACTGCGGCGACTTCTGAAAGATGCCAAGATTAAATGCTGTGGAATTCTTCTTGAAAAAGCAAGTATATGTGGCCTTCATAAGCTGGGCGCGATATTTCGATTGAGTTACTATATTCTAAGTGTGACCGCTCATGACTCCATCGAGGGAACAGCCACTTCTACCTTCTTCTTCTTCTACTATATCCATCAGACTTTGCAATCGTGCTCGGAATCTTATATGCATCCATTACCTGTGGCACGATGGATGAATTCTGAAGTCCTACAGAACAATAGCAAAAAGAGAGAAAGATTTCAGTACACAATGGGCCTAAAAACTTAAAACGGGACAATATTTCTATATTATCGAGTCATCCGTACGTCCTACCTACAGTTGTCTTTCCTGCTACTTATAATTCAAAAATATTCAAATTTTATATCCACAAACACCACTCCCTCTGACCTTCTTCCTATAACTGACCTACAGTTTAAAGTCGATTCCGAACGACAGCTTTTTTGAGAAATTTTTCATGGCAATTTTATTTTATTCTCAGAGTTTTTGCCAGAAATCTGCTGAGAGGAAGTCGCCGGGTTTGAACCGTCGCCTCATGGCTAATAAGTCAACACAATACCTACCTAGACTACGGCGAAAGTAGTAAAGGCTCATCTAAAGCGTGACTTATGACGTGAAAGGTTTACCATTTATGCTTGACCCGTATGCTTGAACCGTTTGAACCGTGGCCTCACGTCTAATAGGCCAACACACTTCCTACTAGACAACGGCGACTTCAAATTTAAAGCTAGGAAGCGCTTAATGACAGACCTGTTACACAACAAAAATTTTTGTTACTTTCAAAATGTGAGATTCAAATGCTTGCTTGGTACAGTGGACCCGGTGTAGAGGATATGATTGACAATCAGGACTAGAGTAGCACATGAAAATGAAGAGAAAATAAAATAAAAAAAATTACAACAAAAACAATAACAAATAGAATATGAAAATAGTAATAAAATACAAAAAAATGAAAAAAAAGAAGAAGAGTAAAATTAACTGAACTAAACTGCTAGAATTCATAAAATATTTATGAACTCGAGGTCTAGCAGTCAGTGTGAGAAAACGACCGGCACAGAGCTAAAAACTCAATTATACCGCTGAGACAAAATTTAGTTGGATTTCGAACGTTAAGCATAACAAAACTAAAAAACGGATTAAAACAATTTATAAAAAACATATTGAAACAGAAAAAGAATTACTTTCAATGCCCCAACATGTTGCATAGTTTCAGTTTTAAAAAATTGAAACAAAAATTCAAAAAGATTTGCTGGGAATTGTTATTCAAAACCAAATTCAATACAGCAGCGTTCTTATAAATTTTTCTTAATTTTTTTTTTTGGAATTTTAATAAAAAAAATATTAAAAACATGGGAGAATTTATGATAAAAGAATTCAAAAGATATTTAAAAAAAATGTGTTTCATTAAATGAAAAAGGAATTATGGAAAGTTTTTCTTGTAAATTTCTCTAAAAAAAGTGTTTAAAAGAGAGTGCTTAAGAGAGTAAATGAATTTCACAAGTTCCAATAAAAAATTAGAAAAAAAATTGTCTTTTTAAGTTTAACAATAAAAGGAAATTGAAATAAAAAATTAAAAAAAATTGAAAAAATTTGAAATAAAACGTAAAAGAAAAACCAAACGTGCACTCGAAGTCCTCAAAATTCAAGCGAAAAACATTTTTTGAAAGTGTGTGGTAAAAAGGTGTTCAAAAATCAAAAAAAAAATTAAAAAAATTAAAAATATTGAAAGAAAGAAAGAAATTCAAAGGAAACAAGAAATAATTGGAAAACGAAAAACAACGAAAAAAGGGAAGACTAAGCTGTAATTCTGCTATATTGGCTACCGAATGGATAATGGGTATTTGCTTAGACACAGGTGAGTAAGAGAGTAAGTGAGTAAGCAAGTGAGTGAATAAGTGATTAAGGTTTACGACTCTCAAATTCAAAACAAACAAACAAAACAAATATATTTTAAATGCCTTAGACGTCAGACAAAGAGTCAATAAATGCTGAACTTAACGACTGTCTTAATTAAATGAATTAAAAATACAATAACAAAAAAAACCCTGGAATTTATTAGTTTTCTGCTGGTCACTTGTCACAACACTGTCCTTTTAAGCAACGTCACTTAAGGATTTCTATGGCAGTGACTTCAATAATAAAATTTTAATTTGAAAATGCATTTTATCTTGTTTTTAAAAAAGAAAAAGGTTAAAGGTCACTTAAAAGTTGTTTTTAAAATAATTGATAACAATTGTTACCGAGAAAGCAATGAACAGTTCCGTTATTCACAAAATTTTCTATTTTCTTATTCAATTTTTCTTTTTGATTCTTTATTTTATTTAAGTATCGTTAAGTTAGCTGCAGTTAGTCCTAGAATGTTGAGGTTGCTATCTGTCATTATCTAAAACCAACAATCCCTGTAGTCGTAAATTAGTGTAGTCTAGACGACTCTAGTATCGGGTCTTTCATTAATTACCTCCTGATCCCAAGCAATTCTACCATATACTGGGTCGCAGTTTGTCAGTTGACATCAAAGCTGGCTTGAGCGTATTATGAAAGACAATCGTCATTCTCAATTAAACACCATCTTCTCTTGGAATATTATTCAGTCCGAAAAAATAGCTACAGATGTACCTACTGTGCGAAACAAGTATCGAAGAATCTTGCTTAGGAATATATTTCTAGAAAGATTTGCACACCACAACTAACATTGTTCAAGTACGCAGGGCGGGTCTCAAGGAACTAGCGCTGCATTCAACTTTTATCCACAGGATTAAGTTTCTCACACCACTTAGGTCGTGTGTATTAATTTTATACATGAGTGACAGGATCTATAGTTTAAAGTTGATATCGAACGACAGATTTTTTGAGAAACTTTTCATGGCGCTGAGTTTTTGCCAGAAATATGCTAAGAGAAGTCGCCGAAGAAATATGTTCCCGTATTTCATTTTGTTGAAAATGTCTGACCTAGAATTTGAACCGTGGCCTCATTTTTCATATGCCAACACACCGCCTACTAGACTACTGAGTATGTGATCGCTAAAGGCAAATTCGAAGAGACTCTCAGCGCCATCATTCAAAGAGGTCCTGAGATTGAAAGTCGTAGAAGCGTAACAGTGGACCTGAGAATAAACCCACGAAAAACCACAATACTTAGTACTATTTACAAGAAGAAGAACACTAAATGGTGGACTACGGCGACTACGTACGTGCTCGTCAACAAGATTGTCATTTCTGTGAAGAGGAACAAACAAGTGATCGCTTACAGACTTTATTCATTCGAAAGACAAAGGTAGGAAATTAAATTTCCTTGGCCCGCTATGGATATATGTACATCGGACAAGTTTTTCATTACCTCTTAACAACTTTTTGCAGAAGTCTTTACTTTCATTGTAATGCGCTTGGAAACCAGAGGCAATAGATTTTTGAGCACACAGAACGTGACTAGCAAAACTCCACACCTACAGTAAACTATCACGATGGTTAAGGATTTTCAGACAGGATTTATGGAATAAGATAAAATTAAAATAATCAGCATTAAAACGAGACCCCAAAGGAACCAAGCGAATTATTAAATTTGTTGAGTCCTGTAGGGCGGAATATCCTATCTGATCTCAGATATCTCAACATGTTGGCAGTATGATATGATGTACCTATCATGGGTAGAACACCAGAACACAGTTATTTTGGCAATAACTCTGAAGATCTGAGAACTTATAATTGGCAATGCAGTTATGGATTCCGTCAACAGCAGATGGGCGACTTCGGACACGGGCAGAACGGTACAGAAAGTCTAGTCTAGTGCTTAAACTCCAAAATAAGTATAGTTATTAGAGTTATTGCTGGACATTACGTTGTAATGCAAGACGCATTCGTGCAGGACATGCAAGATGCATTCGTGGAGTGCGTAGGGGGATATCACTACCTTCTGTTGTTATCTATAAACAGATCTGTGAACATAAATATATTGCATCTGGAACTGAGAAATTTTTGTTATTGATTTCCATTGTTTTTTCAAAAAAAAAATGGCGTCATCTAACCTTTCCAAGAAATTCATTGTTAATGTCATTATTGCTTCCATGATAGAAGGCTCTTAATGTTAAAAATTTCGAAATTATGATTAAAATTTTTCCCCTTCACAAGGATAACCACCTGCAGTTGTAGTCATGCAGTTGAACTGCGGTATGTAGTGGAGTACTTTAACCACCAGAATAATTTCCTTCGCACGAACGGAGTTTTTCAATCTTTTACGGAAATTTACGATTTTAAATTGTTCGTTACATATATACATATATAATTAGTCATTACAACCCTTCAGCTTGGATTACGACCTAGCTCCTCACACCACTTATGTTGCGTATGTTAATTTCATACTTGAGTGGCGGACCTACAGTTTAAAGTCGATTTCAAACAACAGATTTCGGAGAAACTTTTTCATGGCAATTCTATTTACTCTCAGCGTGTTTGCCAGAAATCCGTTGAGAGGAAGTCACCAAAGAATATTTTTTCATACTTCGTTTTGTTGAAGGGGTTTGAACCGAACCCTCATGTCTAATAAGCCAACATACTACCTACGAGACTACAGCGACTAACTTAAATTTTTTGTTTGCATTGCTTAATCTTGTCAAAGCTCTACCCTCATGTGTGATAAATGGTTTTCACAGAGCCGTCAGTCCCTTTGTATTTACGAGTAAAATTGGACACATTATAGCAAACCGTACCCTGACAATATTTAGCTCGTCAGTTGTAGGAATTTTAGCCAATTTTGCAAATACGAGCACATGCAAGAGAATAGAATCAAAACCTAAGCCTGTTAAGCAGAACAATGTTGTCTGTGACTGTATTTAAATTTGACCCGAACATGTGTTTTCATTGTGTGGTCATTAGTTATTGAGGTGGTCGGCAATTGCAATGGTACTGTTAAGGTGGTCGTGGCTAGAGTTGCTTTTTTTTCTCCCGCGTGTTTTCTCCACAATTGCTTCATATCCGGTATGTACATTCTATTCTGTATTTGTACTGGTGTTTTTAATGTGGGGGGAGGTGTGTTTGCATTAAATTGTGTTCGTGTGCATGTGCTCATGTGGATTTTTGTGGTCATGTTTACACGACTCTCTTCTTTTATTTCGTGTGTGTTTATTATTCTTGTTATTTTTATTGTCAAACTCTATTCCATTACCATTGTGTTCCTTAATTATTTTATGTATGTACGGGTGCATGTGTGTGGGTGTGTGTTTAGTTTTTGTATCGTATTGTACTGTATATGTGCGTGTGTTTGGTTTTAATTCGTTTTTCTTTCGTTTACTTTACCACACATACGTTGATGACCTTGATCCTATTAAATGTTGTTGTATTTCATTGGGTTTCTATTTTGTTTTTGTGTTTTTACTTCATTTCATTGTTCCCATTAAAGTTGTTGCCACTATTCCTGTTCGTGTATACTCGTACTCCACATGACTACGATGATGATGATGACGACGATGATCATTATCGCTGTAATTGTAATTGTAAGTGAATAATTGTATCAAGTAGTTGTTGCCCTATAAATTATCGCTTTATTTCATTTGTTTTTTTTTTTTACATTATTATTATTGTTGTTGTTGTTATAATTTTGCTGTTGGTATTGTTTTTGTTTTTCTGATATTTTCGTGACACCATTCGATTTCAAGATTTTTATTTTTTGTCTCTTGGCATACATTACATACCATTCAAGTCTTTATGCTTCTTAACTCGAAGGAGTGAGAAGGATTTGTTTATTTCTCCCAGGCAAGTTATATATGCACATATGTGTGTGTCATTTAATTTTGTAGACACTTTCATGAAATTTTGAAATTTCTTCATTTTTGTGTTTCGTTAAATTTGCGAAATTTGACGTGGTTTTATGGGCTTTCCAAATATTTTAATGATCACAACGATAACCCAAAAAGTGAGTAGAACTCCGGAAATTCATCACAATAATTTAGAAAAGAAAAAGTAGCCGAAGAAATATTTTTTCATATTTCGTTTTATTGGAGATATCTGAGCTGAGATTTGAACCACGGACCCACGCCTATTAAGCCAACGGTTACTTTTAACAAACTTACTTGATTGGTCGCTACAAACCTTTAGTCGGGTTTACAACTTAGCTTCTGCCACCACGCATGTTGCGTATGTTAATTTGATCCATGGGTGGTGGGACCTACAATCCCAAACGTCTGGTTTTTTAAGAAACGTTCAATGACAATTTTATTTTACTCTCAAGAGTTTTTGCTAGAAGATTGCTGAGAGTAAATCACTGAAAAAAATATTTTTTTCGTTTTTTGTTTTGTCCTAGATATTGGAGCTAGGACTTGAACCCGTGGTCATGCTAGACTACGACGATTTCGGCCCAGGACAGACATCTCGAACCATAAGAAATATTAAAAAATCTTCGGTGGCTTCCTATCAGTACATATCTCGCAAAACTCTCAGAGCAAAAATTACCATGAAAAGGTTCAAAAAAATTTGTCGTTCGGAGTCGACTTTAAACTGTAGGTCCCGCCTGACTGAAGGATTGTAATGACCAATTATGTTTGTATGTTCACGTGAGATTTTATAGATCTCAACAGGGAATAGTCTAGTGGGGTGAATGCAATTGCAAGACTTTGGTGGTGGAAGACCGGCTGCTGAGATTAACTGGTTATCAAACTCACCTCTCAGTAGGTTCATGGTTTCATGTGCCGTGTGATCGTCTTATTGAAACTGCAAATAAAATCGGTAATCTGGTTCTAGTGACAGCCATGTTGCAAACACTCCATCTTTCAAAGGACAATGGCAGCTCTTAAATTGCCCCTGGCTGCTGTTCACTGAAAATTCGAAAAATCTATTTGATGGCGTGCCCATTGAATCAAAGTTATGCTTCGTTGCGACGATAATTTTTCGATTTACAAGACACATTTCCCGCACACACCTCATTGTTCATTTGTAAGATTATTCACGGTGCAATGGTATGGCAACTTACTAAGCAGTTTTGGCATTGCCAAAGGCGCGAATTAAAAAGTTTGTACTTAAAAACCGAACGACAAGGTAATCACCCGATGTGTACTAATTGTAGTTGATTTAGTTGCTACAAACAGCACAGAGTCTCAACTAAATATCTTCAATCGTTAGGTTCCTAGTTTCTCTCCCTTAATTTCGCAAAGCTTCTAAGTTTTAGTTGGCCATTGACAAGTGTAATTTGACCATCCTCTTATTCTGCTGCCTCTGTAGTGCTGCAGACTGAAACCGAGTTCTGTGTACTCTGTGTTCTGCTGGGTCAGAAAATTATTGGTATACATTTCAATAATTTTTAATGAAAACTTGCGAGGACTTCCAACAGGGACTTTAGAACTTTGACAATTGATAATAGCCATCTTGTTGAAGCTACGTCTGTCAAATTAGTTTTCAGTTACTCTGTCTGTTTTGCTAAATTACCATGGGCGACCATAGTCAGCAAAGTGTATTCGCTGAATGAGCTCTAATTTTCATCGGTAATTGGGACTTCTGGAAATGGGTACGTAAACAAAAAAAAAATTTCTAATTTGGGACGACACCAATCAATCAAACAGCGTCCAATGCATTTTGAAAAGGTCACAGTTTGGTGTAAATTTTGGGCTGACGCTATCGTTGTAAAAGGCGAGTACTATGGCTCAACAATTACCAATTTAATTTGGCATGAATTGGATGATCTTCACAGCAACAACATGTAGTTTCAACAGGACAACCATACAGTTCATGCCACATTAAATATTCTGCATAAGCGATTTGAGAACATGGTCACCCACAGTGGTCTTCAAAGCCAACATAATCCATGTACTTGGTTTCGGTGTATACTTTGTATGCCCTCCACCCAGCGGAGCCGTTGCGGACATTTGAAGGATGTTATATGCCAGACATAATGACATCGATAGGTCTTTCAAACAAATAAAAAATTCGATGAATTAAATGATAGGAAACGCTTGAAGTCGTCTTAGTGTAGTAAGTAGTGTGTTGGCTTACGTTGTTGGCCACGGTTCAAACCCTGGCTTAAGCATCTCGAACATAATGAAATATAAAACAAATTTGAGTACGTAATTTGGAAATACAAAGCATAATAATAAGAAAGAGGAAATGATAATATTCTACGATACTAAATGTAAACTTCCTCCAATAACCACATGTATGTATGTATATATATATGTACATATGTAGATTATGCATACGTCGTAATTGTTTAATTAATATTAGACGACGTGACTATTTTGAAAGTTATTTTGTGAACCAATTCTTCGAATTTTATGTTCACCATGAAGATAAAAAAGAAACGCATTGAGTAAGAAAAGTAAATAATTTTTTACATTTTGTAAACACTTAGTTTGTGAAATAGTCTTAAAAAAGGGTTGCCAAATATTAGATTTTTGTTTTTCAAGGCCTCAATTGTTTATTTGGGAGTTCAGAGTTATTTGTGTGCCAACATACACCGGCATAAAAAAATTGCATTTCGTCAAAGCAATGTTTACAACACGTCATGATGATGGCAACCACATTTCCTATAACAGTTTTAAGGTAAAATCTTCTAACGACGTCGCCAGATCAAAATGCTACTCAAACAGAGGAATTAAAGAATTTAAAACCACTTCAGAAGTCAGTCAGAGAGGTTTCTTCTCTGTTCTAGACACAGTTCCAATTAAGAATGCTAATGCCTGACTTGATAATACAGACGGAAAACAAGTTATACGTGCTTCCCTAAGAATCCATCAAAGTTGATTTCGAAATAAACATCTTAAAACCAAAGGAGAATCATCAAAACTTTATCTCTTCGAATGCGTAACTGAATTCCAATGGATCGGCAGCATGATTGAAAAGAACTGTGGAACTATAAACTTTTGTGGGCATGTCAAAAGTCTCTGCATTCTAGCAAATGACTTCTACAGGAGCTGTGGATTTGAGGTAAACGCTGTCTTCATCTCATGTGTAAGTGCCCTGCTCTTGTCATAAAAAGACAAAGGATTTAGGCATGCCATTTTCTGGCATCCTTGGCCGAGCTAACGAATATAAAGATTGCCGCAATAGAAAAATTAATTGTGGATTCGGTTCGATTTTCCCTAGGGAATGTTTGGGTCCTCCACTTTTCCTACATACATAATTGGTCATTACAACCCTTCAGTCAGGATTACGGCCTAGTTTCTCAGACCAGTTATATTGTGTGTCTTAATTTTATACAAGAGTAGCAGGACCTACAGTTTAAAGTCGAAATCGGAAGATAGATTTTTTGAGCAACTTTTCATGGCAATTTTATTAACTCACAGAGCATTTGCCAGAAATCTGCTGAAAGGAAGTCGCCGAAGAAATATTTTTTCTATTTCGATTTGATCGAGATGTCTGACTTGGGTTTTGAACAGTGGCCTCATGTCTATAAAGCCAACACAATACCTACTAGACTACGGCGACCTCGCAACCTTACCTACCCTAACCTAAATTCTCAATTATTTCTTAATTTTTATACGCAGAAAAACTCTATTAAAGTCCTAATTAATCTAAATCATGACATTTTTAAAATATTTATTGCAACCCAGGCTTCAAAATACTTAACAAAGTTGTTTATTTGACTTCTGGCAGCTCTAAACTCATCCTTAACATATGCAACACTTTGTTTACACATACTTGATAAAGAAAAAAAGCAAATGGTTCCCATAAATTAAAAAAAATACAATGTGTACGTGTGTGTACCTGTATTTGTATTATCCTGTAATTTAAAATGAAACAACAACAACATTTTTTTTGACATTACACAAACAACGTTAACGTGAGAATTGTGTCATATAACCAGAACTACACACAAACAAACAGACAGAGTGTGAGAGAAAGAGAGAGAGTGCACAGGGAGAACACAAATAAATATTTTGTAAAGACAATAAATAACTCACCCACTTACTTACTTACGCACATACACAAATAAGCTAAACAAACACAAAAAAAACGGAAAAAGCAAAACAAAAATGACAAATTAGTCTCTACGTGTTCATGGTTGTTCATTGACCACCAAAGTGCAATAAAAACAATGAGAGTAGCGTTGTTGTTCTCACAAACAAATACAAACATACACAACTTGTAATCAGTGTTGCCGTTGTGTTTATTTTTGGTAACTTTTAAAAATGTTTGGTTATGGTTGTTGTTCTATTTAAAGGTGGAATAATAAGTAGGCGTAGTTTAGAAGGAAGTGTGTTGGCTTATTAGACATGGGGTCACGGTTCAAACTCCAGACAACACATCTCCAGCAAAACAAAGACATGAAAAAATATTTTTAAACGGCAACTTCCCCTCACCAGATTTCTGGCAGAAACTCTGAGAACAAAATAAAATTGCCATGAAAACGTTTCTCAAAAATCTGTCATTCGGAGTCGATTTTAAACTGTAGTTCCCACCACAAATGGATAAAATTAGCGCACACAACATAAATGGTGTGAGAAGCTAGGTCGTAATCCTGACTGAAAGGAACTTACTTACTTAACTTAGTTGGTTATTACAACCATTTAGTTAGGGCTACAACCTAGCTTCTCACACCACTTATGTTGTGTGTGTTAATTTTATACATGAGTGATGGGACCTACCGTTTAAAGTCGACTCCGAACGACAGATTTTTGAGAAACTTTTCATGGTAATTTTATTTACTCTCAAAGTTTTTGCCAGCAAACTGCTGAGAGGAAGTCGCCGAAGAAATATCTGGAGAAGTCTCGCGTGGGGTTTAAACCGCGGCCTTATGTCTAATAATCAAACACACTACCTAGTAGGCTGCTGCTACTTCATAGTTCAGCTTTACTTTAAAAAAATACAGTGAACTCGCAGAAACGTGAACTAGGTTTTGGAAAGAGTGTTCATCTTTCCGATTGTGTTCACGTATCCGTTTGATTTTTGATATACTAAGGCAAAACGAAGAGATGATGACTTTTACAAGGGGATTCCCAAAATTTTTAAGCTTAATCATCCATATTGAAAATAATTCCTTAACAATTTAAGTTTTTATTTTTTTATTTTTTAGAACAGTCAGCGTAAAAAACTGTTCATGTTTCTGAAGTGTTCACGTTTCTGGATGTACTCGTTTTTGCGAGTTCTCTGTAACTTTTAATTTGCCTATGCCTTGAACAGGACGATTTCATTATTATTTGTTGAATTGCAATTTTAAAAAATTTCTCAAAATTATGGCAACACTGGTTGTATGTAGTTTGCTAATGCTCTCATTCATTTTCACTCACTCTCTTCAGCCTTTTCAAGGTTCTATCAACCTCCTAGACTGTTAATAGAGTACATGACACGACTGTAGTAAACGACACTAATACTACTGCAAGTTTAAATGATAATCCTGTAGAGAACAAGTGTATGTACTATATGTGCTGTAAAGACAGAAATATAACAGTAAACACAATAACAACATGTCAATTAAATCGTTGACTCGACTCTGTCTCTAAAACAACAACTGCAATAATATTGTATAATAAACGTTAAAAACAACAACTGCCACCCACGTTAATGTTAGAATCAAGGAAATCAATAAAAAAAAACAACAAACGAAAAAAAAACGAGAAAATCTTATAGGAGAACGAGTGCAAAACAAAACTACATACGAGTACATCGTGTTTTTGAGTGCGTGTGGGAATTGTGGGTTGTTGCCTTTGTTAATTTGTTTGCGAGCGTGTGTGTGTGTGCGTAAGAGCATTGGCTGTTTCCCAAAACGATTTTCAAACTCAATTTTAAATCGATTTGAAAATTACTACTCTTGTGTATTATTTTTTTGTATTTTTTGAAATTCATTCATTCATTGTATAATAAAATAATTATAGTTTCTGTTGTTGTTGTTGTTGTTTTTTCTTGTTTATTTGCTTTTTTTTCTCTCTTTCTCTCTCTTTTTGTTGATTGGTTTAAAATAGAAAATCAAAAGGTTGAGGGCGAATTATTTGCTTAAAAATTGTATGACACTTAAATATTAAATTATTAGAAATCATTGGGGGAATGAATATACTCCTGGTGCATTAAAGTATAAAACAAATATTTATTCTTTTATTAACCCCGTTTATAGCATATGCATGTATGTATGTCCTGCACTTTTAGTTAAATTACCGCATTTGATAACGAACAATTTACAATTTGAGAACAATTTTCCATTGAAAATTCTAATAATCATAACGAATGTTTAAACAAAAATCCAAAAATGGTTGAGGTTATGTTGAACTAGCATGAAACGCACAATTTTGGTAATGGTCCTTCAGATATTAGACAGTGGGAAACCGTTTAGCACAGCCTTTATTTTAATTTTATTAAACTTACTATCCGTTAAATGGTTTCAGAATCGTCAGTCTAGTATGACAAGAAGATGTTACCTATCGTACATCTAAAGGCCAATTAACACAGTAAGGGTTCACGAACATAAGGTTCGTGGACGGAATAGTAGCTCTGATATCGAAAAGCTTATTTGAGCACACATAGCGGCCCGCTGTGATGCCACAGGTGAACGCAGTCTCTTTACTGAGCAAGTTCTACCAAAACCAGGGAAGAGGAAGAAATTGGTCAGTGCAAGGGCTGCACTTAACGAACATAAAGTCCGAGATAAAATATTACAAAATTCCATACATACATAACACACATAATTGGTCATTACAACCCTTCAGTCAGGATTACGATCTAGCTTCTCACGTAATACATGACACATTGACTGCCTCTCTGTTAATTTTATATATGAGTGGCGGGACCTACAGTTTAAAGTCGACTCCGAACGACAGATTTTTTTTTTAGATACTTTTCAATTTTATTTCGCTCACAGAGTTTTGCCCAGAAATCTGCTGAGAGGAAGTCGCCGAAGAAATATATTTTCTTACTTCGTTTTGATGTCTGACCGGGGATTTGATCCGTGGCCTCACGTCTAATAAGCCAGCACATTACCTACTACTGACTAGGGCGACTTCAAAATTCCGTTCCAATATTAAAAGTGAAGAGTAAAAATTTTAGAACAGATTTTCTTTTACGATTTCACGAGAAATAAACTAGCAAAACAAAGGAAAAGGAATGTATCCCGGATCTAATTTATTTTCCCTTAAAGTTATGCGCTCTCATAACATATTGAGTTTACAAGCTCCATTCCACACACAAAAAATGGATTTACACAAATCCCTCTTTAGTAGGATTTCTCATGGAAACTACTGCGTAACAAGTAGTGCTCAAGTGAGCTTTTGGCATCAAAGCTACCACTCGAACCTACCTACTGCATCAAGGATAAACCGATAGACAAATACGTATGTATACTTTGGATAGTAGGAATGAAATTATGTTTGATTAGTCCAAAATCTCGTAGTATATAACTCTTATAGAGGTTTCGTTAAACATGAAGTCACCGCAGTCTAGTAGGCAGTGTGTTGGCTTATTAGACATGGGGCCACGGTTCAAACCACAGCTCAGACATCTCAAACAACACGAATTTTGATAAAATATTTCCTCTCAGCAGATTAATGGCAAAAACCGTGGTAGTAAATAATATTGTAGGTCTCGTCACACACATGCAGAATATATGTTCGTATTTGACAGACTATTCTTCATAACTCCAAATGTTTGATTAAGACGCTGTAGTAATTATTTTTAAAGCGTGACTTTAAGATTTTAGTTTAGTGGACAGATACATTTCTCAACTAGTGTTCCACAGCAGAATGCATGTGCTATGTATGGTTGATGGAATCTTAGAAGCAGCAATATTAAAACCTAGAGACTGATCGCCACAGTAAGTTCGAGGAGTTTTTCAGTACAACAAATTCCCATCCCAGTTAGAAATGTTTAAGACAATCTACAAAATAGTATCGTTGACTGACGTATGCGTCGCATATTAATCATAAATTTTGAGACATTATTGTTATTATTACTATGGTGAAGAGGTGCCTGACTACTGCGACCATACGATCTTGTTTGATAAACCTCTGGATGCTGTTCAGTGTCAACAATGCTAATTCCCTGCATAAGTGTTTCCTTCTGAGATGCATTAATGCCCAACAGGTTTCCAGAATTTATTCAAAGAATCTACATGTTTGGCTCGAGACAATCTTCATTCTGGATAAGTGTACTCTGAGTCTACAGTGCTCAGTCAGTCATGACTTCGATCTTCTGTTATTGTAATATTCCAACAAACGTTGTGATTGTCTCAAAACCCACTTTATCTTTGCCTCTCTTTATCTTTGCTTTCGTTGAACATACATTTCCAAACATTCCCACCCATTCCACAGCAGGGTTTTGACCCCATTAACGGTCTTAGCGCTCCCTTTCTCTTAAGCTCGTTTGCTTGCTTGTTACTGAGTAATGTTATTTTGCCTTCATAGCTTATTCAGTTTATCTAGAGAGTCCCCGACTGCCTTTAGTTTGACCTCATAAAAGCCGAGTGCTTGAATGGCGGCCTAAGTGTTAGAAAGTATTGCCATGTCATATCTTTTTTACCTCCTATTTAAGTTGATTTGAGTCGGTCCAAAATATCCCCGAGTTTCTACAAAATAGTTCCTCTTTTACAAGACTATGAAGCATCCGGATTACTGTATTCATTTCTGTTACTAAGTCTCATTGAGAAAACTATAGAACCGACTGGTTCTGTCCAGGGGAAAGTAAATGAGGAAGGTCGGTTCCTTAGGTACCATCTTTCATCAGCCTAACCGTGTGCAGCTAACATAAATCCATTAAGGCTTACAGCGCCGCTATTGGACAGACTTTCTCTACTGTACCTTGTCCAACTTGAATTGAGCTGTTTTCAGATTAGTTATGTCTACTCAGACAATTGCCTCATAAATCTCTTGTTCTGAATATAAGGATATACATCAGGAGCATAATTTAAGCCTTCTGCATACCATTATGGCATGCTTGGCCTAACTCGAGAGGCTCTTCATGTGAGCTTTCCATATTAATTTACTATCCAGTGTTATTCCCAGATACTTTACCTCCATTTTATGTGATATTATCTCAACCAGGAGTCGAATATTCTACCATTTACGTAGTTTTCTTCTTGTTCTTATTAGTATCACTATTATGATCTTGTCTGGTCTTATTCTCAGGCCCACTGTCATGTACCAATCACTTACAATCACAAAACCTCTTTGAATGATGATGCAGAGAGTGTTTTCAATACAATACAGTGTGTGTATCCTTGACAGATACAATACAAGTCTCAGATAGTTTTGTCAGCAGCTATTTCCGCAACCATATTCTACATTAATGATGAAAAGACTTTACCCTGTAGACATCTTCGAGTTGTCCTGACCCCCTTTTTACTTTTCTTTCTTTCGCATCCAACCTCATCTATACCTCAGCTAGGTAATGACCTATTTATGAGCGAGTGAGAAGTCAAGGAAAGCCCACTAAAAGACTCTTGGTAAGACGAACACAACTACTCCACTCATGGATAAAATTAACACAAATAACATAAGTGGTGTGAGAAGCTTATGAGAGGGTTGTAATCCTGGCTGAAGCGTTATAAGGAAAGTATGTGTTGTTACGGAAAATCTAGATACTGGTGTTTTGCTTTTACGTCGCTTAACATTAAAATTATAAACAAAAGCTACAAAAACAAAACAATGCAGTAAACAAACCTGTTTACAAATTATCGTAATGCTTAATATAACAACAAACACCAGCATAAAAAATGATAAACAAGTAAGCAAAAATACACAAACAACACTACAAGAATAAATGTAAACAAAATACACAAACAACAATAATGAAACAACAATGCTTACATTTATAGAGATCTCGAGAAGGCGAAGCCGCGAACATTTGCCTTCAAAAACATTCATTAAACCCTGTTTACCCTGCTATATAAAAGGCAAAGCAAACGAGTGAGTCTACACTACTCAGTCAGTCTTGTGTGAAGACGCGGTGCTTTTGAAGAGAGTAATCGTGGTTTGAAGATCTCAAAACACGTAGATCTGTCGTATGATTGCTTAGTGATTGTTATTGTATATGCAAAGGGTATAAGCAGACGAATAACAAAGAAAAGCAATTCTTGTTGTTTACATCAAGTCGTGAACAGTAACACACAGAATTGTACGAATAATAAAGAATTTTACCTGAAACTAAACACAAATTTATCTTTATTTTATTTGCCATCTACGGGCTTTTTGTAAAAACGTAATAGTATGTATGAAGGTTTAGTTGATTAACAAAACGGAAAATATTACAATATATAATATAAATAGCTTTTAGCCTTAAGCTTCCGAATTGATTTTGTGGTTTTTGTTTTTATATTTCGTTGCAGCTTTAGGCAAAACCCTATGTAAAAAAATCGCATTCAACTCACTATGCAGTGTCCCTCCAAGATCTGTGATTTATCTCTGTTCCAAAGTAGTAAGTCGCAAAGTCCTCTTCTTTTTAATTGAAAATATTCTGCAACATTGTCTCTGTATAACTGCACCAGTACGAGGTAAATTACAGGCAATCAAACGGCACTTCCTAACCTAAACTGTTTTTTTTGCAAAGAAAACTTTTTTTACAAAAAGGTGTACTTATCAGATCCTCCTGTTACGGTTTTAGTTTACCGTTATATTTTGTGGAAATTACAAATAGCATGTCAAATATGCAACGTAAATAATTACCATCACACACACACTTACACACACAACCACACTTTCAAAATGAGCCGAAACCGTTGTAAGCATGTAAAATATCCTGTCGTGTTTTTTTGGTTCTATTTTCTGGTTCGTTTTTTTTCTTGAAATGCCTGCAGGAAATAGAAAAATACTTGTAAATTACAATTAAAATGTTAAAACAGCACGTCAACAACATGTAAATGTAAACGTTTTACCGCAATTTATGCGCTCATTAATGCCACCTTCTTCCGTTAGTTCCGTTGTAATTGCTACCTTTTGTTTTATTACCGTTAACCACAAAAAATAAAAAAACTTGGTTACATTGTAATAAAATTTTCAAATTTATTGGATTTTTATTACATTTTTACGGGTTTTAATTACAGTGGCAACCTTTATGGTTGGCATGGTCAAGCACTAGGAGGAAAATTAAAGTCCCATAAAGGGTTACGATTTAGAGCATGGTAGGCGCAGAGTTTTAATTTTTCCAGTGCTACTTAATCTTAATATCACTTATAATTTAGGCTTATAGCTTCAACACAAACTGTATACTTATGTTGCTCACTGTATAAATAACATGACTTTCGGCGGATTTTGTCAAGGCAAGACCCTTCATTTGCCTAAAGGAACCATATATATTATGATACTGTATACTTATGTTGCTCACTGTATGAATACCATGAATTTCAGTGGATTTTGTCAATCGATATTTTTGCCAAGGTCAGACTCTTCATTTGCCTAAAGGAACCATATGTGTTGTGATACGAAATGTCAGTTATCCAGAATCTTTACCTGTATTGCGTCATATTTACAAGGCCTTGATTTGTCATCTCTCAGCAAGATCTTTTGAAGTCGCCGTAATCTAGTAGGTAGTGTGTTAGTTTATTAGACGTAAAGCCAGGGTTCGAGCCCCAGGCCAGACATCAAAAAGACAAAATACAAAAAGTATTTCTTCGGCGACTTCCTCTCAGCAGATTTCTGGCAAAAACTCTGAGAGTCAATAAAAAATTGCCATGAACAAATTTCTCAAAAATCTGTCGTTCGGAGTCGACTTTAAACTGTAGGTCCCACCACTCACGTATAAAAATCAACACACACAACATAAGTGGTGTGAGAAACTAGGACGTTTCCGTCAACGACAGGTGGGCGGCCTTGGACACGTGTAGAACGGCTCGTAAAATCTGGCCAAGGCTGGATGAGGGGTGCACAATGAGTCTACTTAAACTCCAAAGAGGCGCGCTCAGTGGTCTTGGACACCTTGCTAACGACTTCTGCAGAAACTGCAGAGATGAGGAAGAAGAGGAGACTGTCCCTCATCTGCTGGGTACATGCCCGGCTCTTTGCCAAAGGAGAAGGAAGTACTTGGGTACTTACTACATGGATGATCTGGAGGAACTGTCAAGGATTGACATTGGCAGCCTGAATCGCTTCATCAGGAGCTTCGAGTGGTTTCGAGACTAGGGGATATCGGATGATTGTGGTAGCACAATGGGCCCAATGCGGCCTAAGTGAGTCCATTCAAAATTTTTTCTTGAATGGGCAGCCACCTCTACCTACCTACCTACCTAACTAGGACGTTGTACAATGGGTCAATTCAACCTCCGGGTACTGTACTCCACTAACCTAACCTAACCTAACCTAAGATCTTAAAAAGAAAACACAAGTGCATGCATTTCTCTATAGATCATCATTTAATATCCTTTATTTGGGAATTCAATTGCTTGAATTTTGTATCAGCACTTCCAACAGTAATCCGATTCTCAAATGCTGTCAAATATTCCCAACCACATTCATTCGTTTACTAGCGCTCTGTTCTATATTTACAATACGATTTCCAATCCATATAATACTATATTCCGATATGCACTTTTATTGAGTCAATATTCGGTTTATTGAGTACAATATTTTATGTGTTCAGACATAATAATATACGCAGTTCAGCTGGTTATTCAATATTCATTTGACAGCTGGTAAACATAACAGCTGGTTGTTTCAACAACATTGTTTTTATTTTGTTTTGTTGTTTTTTTTTTTTGTTCGTCGTTGTTGACATATGAGTTGTCAAATATCAACAGAAAGTGTTCGGTTAATTGTAATATGCTCACTAAACACAGTTATGACAGCGCTGCTTTTTACATTTTACTCAATATTATAACAATTTTCGTATTTATTGCGCAATAATTAATTGAAATTTTATATGAAATATTGAAATTAATAATGGCGTTTATTGCGATTTACGCAATAAAGGTGTATATCTGAACACCGTATAAAACTAAGTAAATAGATAGCTGCTTACAAATTTCAAACTCTTCCTCTTCCTTAGACCCACAACTCCTGCAGAAGTCTTTTGCCAGAATGCTAAGTCTTTCGGTATGCATCCTAAAAGGACAGTGGCCCTTCAGAATAGAATACATTAATCGCCATGGATAGCCATACGGCTAGATCCTCTTCTTATCTTATCTATTTATCTTGTACAGTGCAGTCTAGCAATATTATAAGATATTGTTTCCCTTTGCTGCCAACGATATTAATGATTGTGTGCATCAGCAGAGTTGAATAAGACTGAATTAACAACATATCGCTATACCAAAAGTTGGATATACGAAAACAAACTAAATGGAAAACAAACTAACACGTTAAACAGACAATAACAAAATACACACACCGAACGGTTCACAGAATTACTCAAGCAAATACTCAGAAATAAATATCAGAAATCCAAGAACAACAATTTCCTAGAAACACAGTGAGTTACCAGAAGTGAAATAAGATAGTACAAGTAGTGCGATGGCCATCAGGCCTTCGGGAGTTATTAGTCAATGATGATAGGTAAGTCTGTGATAAATAACCGAGAGTTGTATTAAAGTGTGCATTAAGCCCTGAAGTATTTAACGTCGAAAATATAAGGATCATGAATAAAATTGATAGTTCAGTTAAAGTATGTTATTATTTAAATAAATAAAGGATTTATTTTAAACAAATAATGTTAAGAAATTAATAATTTCTTTTGTTTTAAATACAATCTATGAACCCGCAATAAATAAATGTTTTCCGAAATTCAAAAAGCAAATTTCAGGAATTTTAGCCAAAAGATTGTATAAAAATTTATAGTTTACTAGCTGTACCCTGCGCGTGTTGCTGCGCCACCAACTAAAATAAATTTGAAGGAAAAACATTACACAAATGTCCAATTAATTTTGAGTCATTTTATTGATTTTGTTTCCCGTTGTCCTGATGATTTAAATGAATGGGCCTGAGTAGTAGGCATTCGATCAGTTTCTAGTCTCACTTCTGGTTGTTCAAGTGGTTCAAGCGAACGGGTCTCAGCGGCATATACTCAAAGATTTTCCTGTCTTAATGCTCGTCTGATTCTGAGGCTCGTAATGCTCTTTTCTTCCGTGCTTGAGGTGTAGGTCGACCAATTGCTTGTCATTCATTTTGAATAATTTTCAGTGACGCCATCCATCGGAAATTAATCGCACCAATCTCCGTCGACTCATGCGCAACAATTTTGTTAAAGAATGCACAGTTTACGATTTAATTGATTTTAAGTAATTTTCAGTGGGGCCACCTGCCGGAAATTAGTCATTAGTCATTAGACCACCTGTCGGAAATTTGTCATACTAACTTAGAAACCTTCGTCGGCTAATGCGCAACAATTTTGTTAAAGATTATAACATGATCAAATGCACAATTTACTATTCTATAAGGTACATACAAACAAACATTAATTTTTATATATGTAGACTATGGGAGGTGACACGCCCACTATAGCCAATCCGCCCATTTTATTCATATAGACGTCGAAGTCGTCCATACAAAATTTGAGAACTCTAGCTGTTGCAGTTTATGCAACATTATTTAAAATTCAAAGGCCTAGGATATGAAAATGTTATCTCTTGTATTTAGTAGAATATCCCTTAAGGTCAAGCCCCATTTGGAATTGAATGTACAAGTTTTGTTTACTGTTTTCTGCTAGCGCCATGAGCAACTTTTTCGGTTGACTTTTATTTAAGGTTTAGCGATTACGTAACCGTTCTTTCAAATCATCTCCTAAATACTCTCTAGAAGTCATATCGGGAATGTGTGCAAGAGTAGTAAGCCTGTGTGAACTTTTTTTGTCAAAATATATTGCCGTACTTTTGCTGTCCACTGTATGTATATAGACGTGAACTGAGACGTAAGACAACGTTTACAGTCCGATTTTTCGTAGTAATGGCACGACACGTAATATAAGCACTTCCAGGCTACAAATTCATTAACAAGATATTAAGTCTGGAGAACCAATTTTATAAACTTTTAAGCATGGCTTTCAACCTGGAAAATAGCAAGATAGCTGACCATCTGGCGAAAAGGGGATAAATTTGTCGCTAATTGGGCACTCAGTGAAACTGAATAAGCCACAGGAACCAAGTAATTCGAAACAGAGAGCAGAGCTTATTTACTGCTTACTGCCACATTATGCGGCCAGCATAAAGGATAATCTCTAAAAGGGGAATCCATCTAAGTGCAGTAGACTTAAGCCTCTTAACAAGTTACTTTGTAAGCAATTTGCATTCTAAGGTATCACTTGATATAATTTATCTTCGTAAGACCAACATCTGTGTGAAATTGATGCCGAGTGTTCATTGCAAGAATTTTCACCACTTTTTTTACATTATCGTGCATCTGCTTAAGTCAGGGAACAGAAAATCTTGGATGGAGCTTTAATTCCTTAAATATCGTAGGAAATTTTCAAATTCTGTCTCTATTGTAAACAGGAAAAATTCATACTGATAGAGGCACAGTTTTATCCAACGTTACAGTTAATCAAACAATGATGCACTAGGGATTAGCTTTCACCAAAACAATGCCTATGTCGTCTGGGAGGCTATGCGAAATACTTTCTCTTAGCAGTCTTCTGACAAAAACTGTGCGAGTAAATAGGATTGCCATGAAAAGTTTCTCAAATTTATCGTTCGATTTTGACTGAAAACTGTTAGTCCCGCCATTCATGGATAAAATTAACCCACTAATTACATCATTATTTATTATACTGTGGTTATTAATTCAAAATATTTCCACTCATTTCTTTGTTTACAGATGCCAGTGCAGTACAGGACACCGGCGAACAAGGCAACGAATGGAATCGTACACAGAATCCAAACAGTGCCAGAGACGCTCGTGCAGCCGAATCGGCGAATGCAAACGCTATCGATATGCAAAATGCTGGAAAAATAAAATTCGATCCGCCCAAAGTCCCAGTGATATTTGTTTTAGGCGGCCCAGGTAGTGGCAAAGTGACCCACTGCGACACATTTATGCAAGAGCGCCGTGGGGTAACACACATCAATATGATGGATCTACTGCAACAGTATGCCATGGGAAACGGTAAGTAACTCTTATGAGAGAATGCTAATGAAAAGAATCTTTTTAAAATTGAATGAATTTTGTATTCTTTTTTCCTGTACTAGATATGCAAGATTTTTCCCAATTATCATCGAAAACTGTAACCGAAGTCTTAATGTTAGAAATGAAAATGGCTCCAGCTGCCAAAGCGTATCTTATCTCAGGATATCCACGTTCAATGCGAGACGTTGTCGAGTATTCCGAAAAGGTAAGACGGCAGGCGTGTTAAATTAAAAAAAAAAGAAAAAATAGAGGAGGTGATTTAAGTTTTTGTGTAGAGAGTACGCCTTCTTTCGTTTTTCAAAGCAATTGAAAATGAAACGAAACGAAACTTTGTCCAGGTCATTTGTTGTAAATTTTTCAGTGTCTCATTGGTACATTGGTGCTTTGTTTCGTACGGTCATTCTATTCAATTATTAACACAGTTTCTGTGTGACTGCCACTTAGTTGTTCATAATCTATGGTGGCGTTTGTGACACCAGCCAACCAACCAACACCTGACACTTGAACTGCCCGGTAACTCTATGGCTGCACCTACAAATCCTTTATCATTTGCTATGAAATGTATTCGAAATCAGGTGTTCTTGCTCTCTTCTCTTCTCTGTCTTTAACGTTCAAGAGAAAAGAAGGTTTCTTGTGGCGGCATTAGTTTCATGGTTTGTGGACAAAAAACGTATGTACGTATGTACAACTGGCATGAATTAATTAAAATGTTTAATTATTCATGAGGCATTCATCATTAATAATGACCTGACCATGAGAAGGACACTCTTTTATTTTGCTTTTGTTTTTATTTTTCTTTTCACTGTGCTCCTCTATTTTTTTTCGTGTAAATAAACAATCAATCCTCGTTTACAGTTTTATTTTTCTCCCCTTCTTCCGTTTGATTCCTTTCAAATGAAAGTCAATAAAAGTTCCCGACTACTTTCTTTTTTTTTCTTTGAAAAAGTTTACAATTCTGTTTACCTTGGCCCTCCTTTCATAGAAAACAGCATTTAAAGTTTAAGCAGTCCATTCAAGTGGGCGTTTATTTGACATTTTCATTTGACAGTTGCATGGGAAAACCAGCAGAAGCTTATGGTATTGCAAGGAAAAGGAATTCTTAATGCAGTTCCCGCCAGAATGATCAAGAATTCTCTTTACAGGGCCCTTAATCTTTCTTGGATAGTAGTTTAGCTGAAGATCATGCCATTCCATGAACAAGTTTGGTTAATCCCGTCTTAATTTGCATGTAAATTTGCAAACTTTCAATTGTTTTCACATCAAAATTCTTTAAGTTACGCTTTGTTTTCTATCCAGAAATCAAAAACACAATTAGGATTGCAGTTTCGGGTCTTTCATTAAGAGCTTTTTTATCTTTAAACAAAGCAAAGTGTAAGATATCATCGAAATTTATTATTAGCTTGTTATGTGTGGAATGGAACATGATTCATATGCAGCCACAGCTTCCCTAGCTCATCCAAAATGTTTAGTTTCCAACGGCTCAGTTTGAATTTTACCGAGTGGGTGGAGTATGTTGGTTCTAAAAACCGTTGTGGTTTATTTGCGGAAGTCGCCATAGTTTAGTAGATAGTGTGTTGGCTTATTAGACGTCAGACCACGGTTCAAACCCCAGGTCAGACATCTCCAATAAAATGAAATATGAAAAAAATATTTCTTAGGCGACTTCCTCTCAGCAGATTTCTGGCAAAAACTGTGAGAGTAAAATAGAAATTGCCATGAAAAGTTTTTTCAAACATCTGTCATTCGGAATCGCTTTTTAAATTGTAGGTCCCCCGCCACTCATGTATAAAATTAACATACACAACATAAGTGGTGCGAGAAACTTGGTCGTAATGCTGACTAAAGGGTTGTAATCACCAGATATGTATGCATGTATATATGTGTGGTTTATTTGCAGACAACTGCGACCCCATGTCGTTGGTATCCATACCATGCAATTGAGGCCAAAAGAAGTTCAACTTAAGTTAAGTCCAAGTGGTAGCTTTGATTACCAAACCTCACTTGAGCACCCATAGCGGCCACAGGTAAGAGCAGTCCCTGTACTGACAGAATTCTACCAAACTAGCGAAGAAGTCGGTCAGCACAAGGGCTGGACCCAAAAGAAATTACTAGTCATGTATGTAGTCATCATGAGATCCAGGCGATAGTCTTATAATCAAAAGATTTTTCCAAGTCTATTAATATTAACTAAGCGAAGATATACACCTCACTGACTGCTTGACCTTTAATCTCGGGATGTTAACATGTTCAAGACATACACTATCTTCTGTGACACTCGGATTTAGGCTTAAACATGGTGCGTCTGAAAAATATCATCGTATGGTAAAGGAAATAAGAAATTCATTAGAAAGAATTATTTACAGTATTTCCCGGGTATAAGCAATCCATAATTAATGCAGTATGCACCGGATATAAGGACCCCGTATATAATCATTCCCCGCTTGATAGCACTGAAACTTAGTCAATCTGGGTTTTTGCTTTAAAATGTACTGAAACTCTTTCGATATATGCATTCCGCTTTTAAGCATTCCCTGCTAATAAACGCTAAACATTGTACCTAATATTTTAAATTTACTTTAAAAAGAATTCCTTTATATGCACCCGCTTTCTGACAAAATTCTTTCCAAAATTGATTCTGTACTCAACCTCCCCCGTTCGTGCGAGAAAACGTTTCTATATTTCATGAGGCATTGGAAGCCAATACAGTAATCCCTCGATTTAAGTCGCAGTTGGTTCCAAAAAAGGGCGACGTAAATCGAATGACGACGCAAATTGAAGTTGGAGAGAACAAAAAATTTGACGACTTAAATCGAAGCAACGTTAATCGAGGCGACGTAAATCGAAGGATTACTGTACACACCATTAACACAATACGGCAGATGTATTTGAAAAATGTAATAAAAAAATTGGACATCGCAATACAATTCCGTAGAATGTTCCTTATGGTTTCAATCTTCTTGAGGCAGAGGCTGCACTCTTTCCCATCCAGAAGACAGAACCAACTGAGGCAACACCATCCGATAAATTTGATTCCTGATAGAAAACCTACAATCCACTAATGTTCGCCTTTCGTAAAACTGTTCTACTAATCTGATCTGGTGCAGGTTTCTGGCGATCCAACGGCCTGATTATCTGCCTATTTGATGATACAATAGGACACTTAACTATGTCTATAAAGTCTGCTGCAGATCCATCTCCTTCAGCAATTTCTTCGCAGTAATGCCGAAATGACATGAGGACCCAGTAAATTACAACTCTTTTCACCACACCGAGCTGTAGTAGATGATCCAAGCCATCTTTGACCAGCCGGTCATTCCATCAAATACGAAGTCATTGACAGCAATGAGACAAATAGAGTTCTATCAGCTTGAATGACACGCGGTTATTAGTTTTCAGCCGAGGAATTTCGATATAGGAATTCCACGCTTATAAGCACTGTATTGCAAGCATTTTTGAAAGTGCTAACATCCGGGGAATACAGTAACACTTTTACAGATCTTTCGAAGGATAGCATCGTTTTTAATCATTGAAATTTTTGTGCATTTAAGAAGTCACTTACTTGTTAGCAGTTTAAAAAATTTGGATAAAGCTTGCGTCGTCCCCCTCCATTTCTTTACTTTTTGCACGATTTGAACTATTATATGATTTAATTCAAGTGTTTAAATTTGAAATATCTGGCTGCGATTTTTTATCACATACAGCAATGTATGCAGTGTTGCCACCAACAGCTTTATGAGTTACACACAACTGCCATCGAAATTACACATATGAAAAAAAATTACACACAAAATTCTGTTTTTGCAAATATAGCATACATATATTATGTAAACAATAAAATTATATATTCATATACATACATACTTAAAATAATAATTTATGAATGCATAATTATATGTATGTGGGCTAGAGGACGTGTACTTGTCAATTAAGACAAGTACAGTACCCGGAGGTCGAATTTACCCATTGTACAACGTCTTAGTTTCTCACACCACTTATGTTGTGTGTGTTAATTTTATACATGAGTGGTGGGACCTACAGTTTAAAGTCGACTCCGAACGACAGATTTTTGAGAAACTTTTCATGGCAATTTTTATTTGTTCTCAGAGAGAAGTCGCCGAAGAAGAACTTTTTTGTATTTTGTCTTGATGTCTGGTCTGGGGCTCGAACCCTGGCTTTACGTCAAATAAGCCAACACACTACCTACCAGACTACGGCGACTTAAAAAAATGTATGAATGTATAAATAAAAATGTAACGTAAAACTGAAATGACATGTAAATGCATATGTGGGCTCTAGAAGTCAACTAAACTCCAAGAGTCTATAAAAAGGAGTTGAAGAATGGGATACGTATGTTCTTCTGAAATATATATCCCCTAATAAAATACGAAGTCTGTAAGCCTTTATTACCTTATTGGAGGTTTCTTAAGAACTGATGGTAATTATTTTCAACAGGTTTTACGTAAACAATACAAATATCGAATTTACCAATATATAATTCATAAAGTCGCCGTAGTCTAGTAGGTAGTGTGTTGGCTTATCAGACGTAAGGCTACGTTTCAAACCCAAGGTCAGACATCAAAACGAAAATATGCAAAACAATTTCTTCAGCGACTTCCTCTCAGCAGATTTCTGGCAAAAACTCTGAGAGTAAATAAAATTGCAATGAAAAGTTTCTCAAAAATCTATCGTTCGGAGTCGACGTTAAACTGTAGATCCCGCCACTGATGTATAAAATGAACACACATAACTTGAGTGGCGTGAAAAGCTTGGCCGTAATCCTGACTGAAGGGTTGGTTGTAATGGCCAATTATATACATATGTTATGTTGTGTCTAATTCATATATGTTTATATATAATAAAAAACAAGTACATAATATTCGTATAACAGATTAAACAAAAAAAAATAATTCACAATATGTTTGTATTATACTAAGAAAAATATGTTGAACACAGTTCAATTGCATATATCAAACATTATCATTACATGTATTTAAATTAGTAAGAGATATACATATGTAGGTGTTTATTTTTGCAAACTAGTGTTGGAAATTGCAATAAATTTTCAAAACAAATTAGTGTTAACAAATTGACTGTTAAAAAAGAGCGATTAAAGAAAAAGTTGAACAAAAAATAAAATTACACACAAATTACACACGAAGCTAATTACACACACGCTACACACACAATGCAAAATTACACACAATATGTGTAATTACACACAAGGTGGCAACACTGAATGTATGTAGACTTTTGTCTTTGACTATAATAATCTGTTTAAATCACACAATCATCGTGCAAACGAAAAAATTTCTCGAACATTTTTGTGAATTTACTAAAGAATAACTTAACGTGACCAACTCTGAACGGAAAGAAAATTTCTTAAAAACCCTATGTTAAATGAAATTTATTTATTTATGGCCCTCCTAGCGGAAGGCCTATGGAAAAATTGAGTTTAGACTCATTAGAGTGCTCCTCTCCACGGAAATCTTTAGTAAAAGGCGAAAGATTTATTCGACAACTGAAGAGAAGCCAGAGTAAAGAATATGTGCACAACCTAATGTTAAGAGCAAAATACAAAATTAACTTAATGAGAATTATTAAGTGTATACACATTGAAAACCAAACATAATATACAAAGATAATAAAAACAGAAAAAAAAACAAAACAAAACAACCACCAGACAAAACACATGCAATGCTATTCGTTTGCTGTTGTTGTATTGACAGCAACCAAACACAGAGTTGGCATACGTATAGCAAATGTTGTTAAATAGAAATATGAGTCAGCGGCAAATATACGTATACCTATGTATGTATGTATTTACTGATAATTTTATTTATTTGCAAACAATTTTTACAAGAAACATTAACAAAATCTTAAAAATAATTTTTCGATTACTTAATTTAGGTTTCAGTAAAACTGTTAAAACTGAAAGACAGTTTCTTTTCTCATAAAAATTAGTTTAGAAACTAATTACAGTATTCCACGGATAAAAGCACTTTCAAAAATGTTAGCAGGGAATTCTTATATCGAAATCCTGCAGCTGAGAACTAATAGCCGCATGTCAATCAAGCTGATAGAATTCCATTTGTCTCATTGACAGCAATAGCTTCCTGTTCGATGGAATGCCGGCTGATCAAAGAGGGCTTTGATCATCTTCTAAATATAATTAATTGTAATTTATAATGCTCGTGTCACTGTGGGATCACTGCGAAGGAATTGGTGAAAGTTATTGATCTGCAGCAGACTTGATAGGAATAGTCAAGAGTCCTGTTGTAACATTAACTAGGCAGAGAGTCAGGTTGTTGACTCGCCCGGGACTTGCACCAGGCCATATTAGTAGAAAAATTGCTTCACAGATTACGAAAAAAAAACATTGGCGGATTGTAGGTTGTCTTTCAGGAATCAATCATCTGAAATTGCATTGCGTCAGTTGGATAGAGCAGATTGCAGCCTCTGTCTCGAATTCTATACTACTAATACTCCTTTTTCCAATAAATCTGCCGCTTGGCCTTAATGGTGAATATTGGTTTCCAATAGCTCAAGAGTTGTTATTTTATCAACATAATCCAATGATTTAACATATCCCCATAAAAACATATCCAAAAACGTTTAATCGCATGAATCGAATAAAAAAATTCGCTTATAAGCACTTGCATTGTGACAACTTTCTTTCCTGTTCTCTAGATCCCTTGTTCATGCGTTATAAGCCAATATTCACCATTACCACCATTAGGCGGATTTATTGAAAATTAGTAAAACAACAGCGTAATTCAATTCACCAATGTGTTTCTTTCGAAATCTGTAAAGCTCTTTTTCTACTAATATGGAGTGGTGCAGGTCTCGGCAGTCAATGTACTGGTTCTCTGCCTAATTAACGCTACAATACTTTGCTGCGCGGGTCCAGCAAATTACAACTTTGGCCACCATACCGACCAGCCGGCATTCGAACCAATACGAAGTCATTGACAGAAATGAGATGAATAGAATTCCATCAAATTAAATGACACTCGGCTATTTGCTCTCAGGTGCAAGATTTCGATATACATATGTAAGGATAGCCCGCTCATAAGCACTGTTCTGCAAATACTTTTAAAAGTGCTTACATATATCCGGGGAATAGTGTAATTTAGAAAATATGGGAAAAAACTTATTGGTAGGTAGGAAGATATTCCATTATCTGTTATGCTGGGTTTAAGCATCATCTGATGTCCTTCGTAGAACAGAGTTCTACAACAAAAATTAAAATTTTGGTTTATTAAACAAGATTTTTTAGTAATTTCAATAGCTTGCAAAAGCCATTTAACAATGCCTTCCTCAATTACAATTTTTCCCGTTCTTCTTGCGATGAAAAAATCGAAAATCTCTTCTTTAGCATATGAAATGATTTGCACGCACAACCTACATATACATTCACATGCTCAAACCGGTATTGCTTGCAAAAATAAACAAAAATCTTTTTTATCACATAAACATACCAACAAGAACCAGAACATTGTGCACAACAACAATGTACACACAGATTAACGGCCTAACGGAATGGTTTTGCTTTTTATTTGTTTTCTTTTTTCATTTGCTTTATATTTTACTACAATATACATAAATGTCTCATAATTCTCATTCGGTTCATTATTGTCATGGCATAAGTAATTTATATTTGGCATGGAAAAGTTATCGCTTCTCGGCCTTATGGCTAAGATCAAAGTGTAGTATCTGTTCTTATCAGCTTAACATCTGATAGATCCTCCATCGGAGGACAACAAATGTTAAACTGATTTTTGGAAATAGACGGGTTGGTTAGGGGCTTGCTCCACCCCTGTCACGGGTTGGCCCGGTATTGCAGTACCGCCGGGATTTCGGCCCAAGTAATAAAATAAATTTCAAGAAATTTCTTTTGGTTTAGTATCAAGTGGGTTCCATATTAGTTGATTGTTGATTAGGGGATTTTTCCCGAAGTCTAATTTTTCTTCGGTGTTATTTTGGTCTTCTATAAAAGTCTGTAAAATTAAAACTAAATTTGGCGTTTTTCCAAAGTGAAATTTTTTTCATCTTAATGCCTGTAAAATTAAAACAAATATGGGCAAATTCTAAAACATTCTGGCAGAATCTGCAGGAAATGGTTCCAAGGTGTTTGAACCCCCGTGGTGGAACCCCGAATTTGCGGGCCAATGTAGGAGGTTGTTTAACGAGGGAAAGCTAACGCCCACTTGGACAAACAAAAGTTGCGTAAATTCAAAAGCGTATACACGAAAGGCGCAGAGGGGCTCTTGGACGTCCTTTTGTGGGCAAAATGAAAAGTCCTATAAGACTAGCTGACTTTTGACAAAGACTAACCTGTGATATAAGGTCTATTAGGGCGGGTACTAATACTTTAACTTTATCAAATAAGGAGAGTCTTAAAGAACTCCTTGATACACATTTGCATGACTTGCATTGTTCAGAGGCATCTACATAAATGATTACCATGGTATAAGAAATATAGAAGGTAGTTTCAATCAAAATTTTTTTCAGAAAATAAGGTTTTTTGAAGTTTTATTTTCTCATAAACTATATATGTAGCGTTGCCACATTTATAATTTTGTTGTATATTCTCAATAAATTATTTATGAAAAATGTGTAATTTATAATTTAGTACGAAAAAATGTTCGTCCAAGATGAAACCTTTTAACAATTTTTATATCTAAATTTATATTAGTTAAGTCCAACAAGTTTAACACGTAATTTGGGCTAGTATTTAAAGAATTTCCTTTATTAAAAAAAAAATTGAAAATGGGGGAAATTTAAAATTAATATGGTAGCATTATTTTAACGAAAACGTCAAAATCCTTAAGCATGTCAGATAGTGAATTTGAAAAAATAAAGAGAGACTGAAACTACCTTCTATATTACTTATACCATGATGATTACCTTAAATTTAGTTGTTGACACATTTGGGTGGCTCATTCAAACGTTTTAAGTCATCAGGTACTCACGGACCTACATACCCATGCCAGTATACCTGCGGTCTTTCAGGAAACATCTGGTATGGTGATTCCCTGACTGCAGTGGATCTTTCATGACTCAACTACTTGTATATAACCTCTAAGGGGAAAGAGGCGAAGATCGTTTTCATCCCTAAAGTTAGAAGAACATCGATATCCACTATGAATGGCCTCATTCGTTTTCAAAACAATAGAAAGGATTCTGGATCTCGAAATAAGGTACAACCATCCTCGCACGCCTATACTAGGGGCAGGTCCACTGCACTGCTGCCAGATTTTTTTCAGCCCTCATCCCCAAATCCATTTTGTTTATCCCCAAAAATCCCCAAATCCATTATTTTATCCCCAAAAAATCCCAAATACAATTAAATTAAGAATTGTTTCTTATTTTATTTAAAAATTAATTTATTTTATGTGCACATATGTATGTAAGTACAAATTAATGTCGAGTTCAATATTAACATATATGTATGTACATAAAGTATACATACTACTTTTAATAAAATAATTTAAATTCATTTTTATAAACTACCTTAAAGATTGTTTACTGTAGTCAAAAGTAAAAATTAATTAGATTAATTACAATATTAAATAATATAAAAATTGTAGTTAAAAAACTATTGGGCAATATTAACTATTTCAAAAATTTCGGTATCGAAGTCCTCCGAGTCATTAGCTTCAGAAATTTTATTGTACATTGTATTCGAGTTAAAAAGTTTCAACATTTCAGGAGATGGTACGAACTTTTCACAGCAAACAGAATTATTTGTTATACATATATTTAGTCTAAGAAGGGCTTGTAATAATTCATATTGCATTTTATTTCGTATTTTTGTTTTGGTAACGTTACTTGTTGGTACACAAAGAATATTTAAAACTAGTTCAGCAAGTTCCTTGAATGGTTTATAACCTGCAGAATCTTTGTAGCAAAAAACATTACTCCAAAATTAATTTAAATTTTGTCCAGACTCTGCTCTAAAACAATCGTTCCATTTTACAAATGGAATTTTACTCCATTACTATATAAGTCTATTGGGATATTTGCCTTTAAGACAGGATTTAATATTTTAGCAATAGAACAAAAAATTGGTTGGTCCATTGAATTACAGCATATACTTGGAGAAAATTGTTTGTATGTTTTAAAAAACATCATATTTGTTGGAAAACATAGAATTGGCAGAGTAAAAATTTTATCATTAAAATTTTTTTATTATTATCCATTATGTTACTAAATCGGCTTTTATATGTAAAAAATCTATAGTTTTTTATCCTCAAAAACTCCCCAGCAGTGTTGGTTCATCCCCAAAAAATCCTTAGATCCCCAAACTGAAATTTTCATCCCCATTGGCTAAAAAAAATCCCCTATTTGGGGATAAATCCCCTAATCTGGCAGCAGTGGTCCACTGAGACAATACTGAACTCCTTGGTGGGGGAAATTAAAAAGCCTCTGGCATACTCACTGGCAGATCTTATTTATGTGGAGGACGCCTCCAACAATGTCCATTCGGAGGCTCTTTCTGGACTCTTAATAGGCACAATGTAAGCGAGCATATTACGAAGTTCGTTACTGAACTTTTAACCAGTAAGCCTCTCTGGATGCAATGGATTTTCCACAATAATTTTTAAGTTCTCCGAGCGACAATTTTTTTACGTAACCACTTAGAAAGAAACTAGCTTCACCGCTGAAGAAAATTTTGATCGAAAACCTAGCATTGAAAGTTTGTTGCTCTGGCACCCAATCACTGTAACTGAAGTGTAGTGAGTGGTTAGCAGATTTTAATAGATGCGCGAGTTAGAGTCAATTAAGGCGACTCATTTATGGTACATCTTTTGCGGTAAACCATGTCCTCTAAAACTGTCCACAATTTGTAGTCCAGGGGATTTAAATCACGGCTATTCTTCACAGGCGATGAATGCTGATAACTTGTTTCGGAGCTAGGTTAGGATTTTTTTTAGCTTTATGAGTTGCTGTAGAATTTTGGTGGAAAGTCCTTGGAACTTAGAATGGTTAAAAGGTTTTACAGCAGCTGCCAAAAAACAATTTCTGGGTAAATTTTATACGATGTTTTGAACCATTGTACGCAAAAATGAAAATCAGTAACCTCGCAACGTAACGTTTATACTCAGATAACTTGCATGGTAAAAATGTTTTTATCGATAAATAACATTTTTCTAGGCGGGTTATCAGCGTAATCCACCACAAGACGCAATTTACCACACATTTTTTCCATTCCGTAGTCAATAAATGTTCGGTACGGTGCAGCATTTGATAGATTCTAGTCTCAAATCTTTATTAACAATTCAACTCAATGACTTTAGGGAGCCATTTTTCCGCCGGACCGTACTTTTTTTGTTTACAGAGTAAATTTCTCTCATTTCTTGATTAGACTGATGATTGATGACTTGTGGCATTTGAACTGTGAGCGGGCGGCCCGACCAGTGAAGGTTTTTAACATCTCCAGTCATTTCCAAGACTTCTGTGAACCGGTAGACGAACATTCGACTAATTCCGAGCGGTCTGTATATGACCTTTTCTTGTATCAAACTTAAGTGGCGCTATAACAGTGGTCGTCTGACTTCACTGCATAGTGAACATTTAAAAGTTCTCTGTACAGTATGATGCTTTACTGGTTATATGGTCCATGCTGTCACTGTGGTAATAACGTGGTCTGTTCAAATCTTATATTAGAACGAGTGTGTTCAATGTTATACTATTTCTAACCCCCACTATACTCACTATGATCTTTATTTCTGTTATCAAGTGAGTACTTGAGTACCTCCAAATTTTTTTATGCGCACTCCTTAATTGTGTTCTGGAAAAATTTGTTTTCAGCAATTGTTTTAATGGAGTTTCTTCAATTCAATATTTGCAGATACAAGTAGTGAACGGTGTTATCCTGATATCGTGGCGTCAGTCGGTGTTACAGAAACAAATCGATTATGGTGCCAAATTAGGACATGTTGTACTCTCCTTAGCCAAAATGGAATTAGATAACTTCTTTAAAAATGTTATGCCAGTTGCTGATTATTTCGATCAGAGTGATATGTTAATTGCGGTAAGTTCGGCTATACACCCTAGATTTACAAACGATCTTAAATGTCAATTAAAATTTCAGGTGAATGGCGAAAGAGCACCGTCTGAAGTGTACAAAGATTTCCGTACGGCTGTGCTTGACATACTGAGTACATTGGAAAATCAGGAGGCCATTCTAAATGGAGTAACAGGTATGGGCAGAGGGATTAATGATATACCCGGCAGTATAGTTAGCGTAGATACGGCACCTAGTCAAGCACAGAATATTCATAATGCTGCTCCACTTTCAACAGTTTTATCACAGAATCATCATCAGCAACAGCAGCAGCAATCGCAGCAGCTGCAGCCGGAAACAGACGTAGAGCCATCTAGTAATATAACAAATGCTGTGATCTCCCATATAGCCTCGAACGCTGCTCAAGCTGTGGCCTTAACAACTGGCAGGGATGTGATAACCAAGCAGCCAACAATGCTAATGAACAACAACACCTCCATGGGCACGGATATTAATAGAATACCACCGGTTATATGGGTCATTGGAGGACCGGGCAGCAATAAGGCCACTTTGTGCATGAAGGCTGTGGGCTTAAATCCCGGGTGGGCTCATTTCAGGTGAGTGTTCTTAGAACAACAGCATAAGGGGTTTACAACTGTTAATCAAACTTTTCTTTTTTAAATTCTAGTGTGGGCCGCCTATTGCGTTCGATTACCGATTCAGCACCACGTGCCAATACCGAAAGCTATGCTATTAAGGAGGCTTTAGCTGCCGGCGAAATGGTCCCAGAAAAATCCATTCATCTGATATTAGAAACGAATTTAAAACAATATTCAGATAAAACTGGCGTCATAATTGATGGTTTTCCACGAAATATGCAACAAGTGAAATATTTTGAAGATAAGGTCTGTCCCTAGCCTATCAAATGAAACGAAAAATTTATTTTCTTTTCCTTTTTTGCTTTTTAGTACAAACAACTACCCCCCATAGTGCTGTTGGATTGTTCGAAACTGCAGTTGGGACGTGGCCGTATCGATGATACCGTTTCATCGTTTCGACGCAGACTGGAACTATTCAGAGAACAAACCTTACCCATGCTTAAGGCCATGGACAATAGTAATCGTTTGCAAATTGTAAGCCTATCATGCAGCACGAACTTTATTGGTTTCCTAATTATTTTTGTGTGTTTTTTGCAGATCGATGGAGATACCGATAGTCCGTCGGTGCAGCGAGAATTTGAAAAATCGATTCGTAATCATATACAAAAGCTTACGGGTACCCAAGCGAATAATAATAATGTTCAGCGGCCAACGAGTAAACAACCGCCGCCGCATATGGAACAGCAAACAACCGATACCATAATACAGGATTTAGAGAACAATATGCCTGGTGCAGTGCCAACAATAAGCCATCATGTTAGTCTCATGAATGGTCATATCAAAAATCGTAATACCAGTGCTAATCAGTTAGCCAACAACAACAATAAAACCACAAATTATATGAACGGAGATATAACGGGACAAACGGGTCAAATGGATTTCCGTCATATGCTACAGGATGCCGAACGTTATCCCGTTGATTCGTATATGTAACGTAAGGTAAAAACGTAAAGGAAACGTAAAAAATAATCCCCTAAATTCCCTTAAAACATAATACACTGAGGCCTCGTTTTATGGAATTGATGCGCAAATAAAGATTTTCTGTGCTTCGTTTTGTAAGATTTTTTCTCTTGAAGTAAGAATGATTGATTGAGGTAATGATTGATGATTGATTGATCTTCGGGTAATTGCACTTCAATTAGTAGTTACGTTAACTCATTATGGTTTGGAAATCAATTTCTTCTCCTCCACTTTGGCGACTTTCTATGTTTTATGCAGCTTTTGATATCCCGCTTCGATTTGTAAGATTTTTTGTCTTGAAGTAAGAATGATTGATTGAAAAGATTGATGGCATGATTGATGCTTGAATGGTTTTCGGATAATTGCACTTCAATTAGTAGTTACGTGAACTCCTTATGGTTTACATAATCAAATTCTTCTCCTCCACTTTGGAGACTTTCTGTGTTTTACGCAGCTTTTGATATTCCGCTTCGTTTTGTAAGATTTTTTCTCTTGAAGTAAGAATAATTGATTGAATTGATTGATGGCATGATTGATGATTGATTGAACTTCGGATAATGGCACTTCAATTAGTAATTACGTTAACTTATTATGGTTTAGAGAATCAAATTCTTCTCCTCTACTTTGGCGACCTTCTGTATTTTATGCAGCTTCTGATATTCCGTTTCGTTTTGTAAGATTGTTTTCTCTTGAAGTAAGAATGATTGATTGAATTGATTGATGGCATGATTGATGCTTGAATGATCTTCGGATAATGACGCTTCTATTAGTAGTTACGTGGTTTAGAGGACCAAATTCTTCTCCTACACTTTGGCGAGCTATGATATTTCCTCACCAGTGTTGTTATGAATACTAACTTGATGTAGAGATTTCAAGAAATTGTTTAAGGTTTACAACCGCATTTTTGAAGTTCAAACATTTTTTCTGTCATTGTGACACCAAAACCTTGTAAGACCATTGAATCCCAAGCCTTGGGATTTGCCATCCCGTAAACGGATAAACATTTGAAATGCTCGTGGCTTCAAATCCCTATTTGCTTTCAATATTTTATTTCCTGAAACTTGCTGGAAACTCTTCTCTTATAATCTTTGCATCCAATATCCTTTCAAATTTGTCCAAACTAGGCCGGTCTCATCTGTATAAAATATTTGATTGGTACAGAACACTCTTCCTTTAAAGAGTTTCACTAGGTAAACTGTCTCGGAAGCTGAATATACTGAACAACATGAAAAAACTTCTGTTCCTCACAATGCTTACAATAAAGAGTCGAGGAGAAAATTGGTTTCCAGCCTTGGATCATTAATGCAGCAGTAGTCAAGCCTATATTAATCCAACTTGAGTTGCCGCAATCTAGTAAGTAGGTTGTTGGCTTATTGGACGCGAATCCGTGGTTCAAGCCCCAGCTCAAATATTTCCAACAAAATGAACTGTAAAAAAATATTTCTTTCGGCAAATTCCTCCCAACAGAATTTTGGCAAAAACTCTGTGACTAAATAAAATTGCCATGAAAAATTTCTAGAAAACCCATCGCTCGAAGGCCATGTTAAACTGTTGGCTACGCAGCCCATGGATAAGATTAACACACACAACTTAGGTGGTGTTATTATTGAAGTCGCCGTAGTCTAGTAGGCAGTGTGTTGCCCTATTAGACGTAAAGCCAGGGTTCGAGCCCCAGGCCAAACATCAAGACAAAATACAAAAAGTATTTCTTCGACGGCGACTTCCTCTCAGCAGATTTCTGGCAAAAACACTCTGAGAGTAAATAAAATTGCCATGAAAAAGTTTCTCAAAAATCTGTCGCTCGGAGTCGACTTTAAACTGTAGGTCCCACCACTCATGATAAAATTAACACACACAACATAAGTGGTGCGAGAAATTAGGACGTTGTACAATGGGTACGACCTCCGGGTACTGTACTTGTCTTAATTGACAAGTACACGTCCTCTAATCTAACCTAACCTAACTTAGGTGGTGTTAGAAGCTAGGTGAAATGTAAATGAGTAAGAAGAACTAACTTCATCTTGATATGTTGTTCAGAGAGTTTTACGGCTGTTCCTGCTGGGAAGTGTAGACAATCACATGCATTGAATATCAGTCACTAAAGAATCCTTACAGAATTCGGATCCTTCTGGAATATAGTTTACAAAGTACCACACTCTCACTTCTCGAGAAAGTTCAAAACGTTCAACCTGAATAGAGGGGAAAAAACCGTGTGACATTAATCGTGATCGTACAAGCATACAATTCTTCATAGATAGATGGTTCACAACTAAATGCAGTTTTAGGTGGAGCAGGTAGATAGGTCTGTCGGATCATTGCAGTGCCTTTTAAGTAGAAGTATCGTCCATATGGGAATGGTAGTTACTAGGATGGTCTACGGTTTTGCAAGCCTATCTACGAAATGCCATTGCGCTACAATATTTACATTTCATTAGCACCCCAACATAGTGGTTTTCTATAAAATTGCAAGCGTCTGAATTGGCCAAAGATGGCATAACCAAGTTTCGAGTGAACCTCATTGAGAACTTACTAGCTTAGTATAGATAATGCAGGGATTCCGTTAATTGCTTCGTAAAAGGTCATGCAGTGCAGCAAATGTAAATCAGACTAGATGAAGAGCATTCGGAAAGTCTGACCAAACTACAACGAAAAACGGTTAACGTAGTTGTCGAAGTCATTACATTTGAGTACTCCTGGGAAGAGCTTTGGTCTTGGCTATATGAAAAGTAAAGAAGGAAACTGTGCTCCATCTTTTAAGTGCTTTCTCAGCATCTGAACTTCTAATAGGCAGGAGGTCCCACTGATCTTTCACGGATGGATATTGAGAGTCTAAATAACTTCATGCTGAGCAATATATAATCACAGGAAATGAAAGACTGCGGTTTCAGCGTGTCATATCTGGCCTAAGCGTGTTTACCCTCTTAGGTCGATAGAAATCTTTTCGTACTTACATATGTACATACTAATCTGCATAACAATACTATGTTCTGGATAATTTCTGTATGATTCCTTGTCTGCTAATCGTGATTCTACCCAGCACAGGTCACGACGTTTTATACCAATTGGTATCAGAGACTGCCTTTGTGTGGCAGAGGTATCTGCATTCGTTGATTACAACCCTTCAGTCAGGATTACGACCTGACACCATAAGTGGTGTATGTTGTGTGTGCGTTAATTTTATACATGAGTGGCGGGGCCTACAGTTTAAAGTCGGTTACGAACGACTGATTTTTGAGAAACTTTTCATGGAAATTTTTTTTTATTCTCAGAGTTTTTGCCATAAATCTGATGAGGGGATGTCGCCGTGTTAATATTTTTTTGTATTTCCGTTTTAGTTGGAGATGTCTGACTTGGGGTTTGAACCGTGGCCTTACGTCTAATAAGCCAACAACCGGCGACTTCCCGTTGATTACTAGCTGAAATATATATGAGCGAAAGAATTCCTTTTTGTTGGTCACAAAACAAAAACGATATAACATCCATGGAGCACTTCAAGCTGAAATGACATGTGCTGGGCCTGTTTGAGATGGACTAATTATTTGGTAGACTTGCAAGTACACTTCACATGTTCGAGTATTTCTGATGATCGAAAGCTTTTTCAAAATCATAGAAACCTAAACTGTTCCAGTATGATTTAGAGGAATAGAAAATAGGCCAGACAACAATGTTGTGATACCGGAATCCCGGCTGATGTTTTCAAAGTGTGGTATCAACTTTACCCGCTGTATGATCCCAAAAAATTACGTATCTTTTTAATCCGTTGGCTGTTGTTTTTTCAGAATCTTTAACAAAGTTTTTTGCATCCACTCAGACCGAAAAATATTCGTTGCTAAATAGTGCTGCAAAGTATGGATAGAGAATTCGTATACTTATTTTCATATCGGGCTTGAGTATTGCTGGTGCAATATTGTTTAATTCCGCATTAGAGTAGTGACTACACGCACGGGCAATCTTACATTCTTTTCACTTTCTAGGTTATGTTAGCGGATAGCTTGCCATTCACAGGCTAGTTTACTCGGTGGCCCAAATTGCCCTTTGGCTTCAAGCTATAAGAGACATTTTTATTTTTAATGTAACCGATGCAGACTGTCTATCAGTGCTACTTTTACAAATTTAGAATAAAAAAAGAAAACGAAGATTTTAAAACCTTTTTAATTCAAATTCGCATGAAACGGGGTCCGAGTGAATTAAAAATAAAAAAAAATATAAAATTAATTTAAATAAAAAAAACATTATTTTATGACTAGTTTAGGTAAATAGTTTAAAAACATTTTGAATTTAAAAATTCAAAATAAAATTAAAATTAAAGAACAAAAAATAAATTAGAATTAAAATTTAAAAATTAAAATTTTTTTAGATTACATAACTAAAAACACTGGTTTTGAGCTTTAAATTAAAATAAAAACAAAAAATTAAAATAAATTAAGGAATTATTATTAAGAGATATTATTAAAAATTATTATTATATTATTAAAGTATAGACAGTTGAACAGTTATATGGATACATATATACATACATATATTTTATAAATAATTTATATATTTAAACTTAATTTATAAGTTTTGAATTTAGATTGAAAAAACATTTCAAAAATAATTACAGAAAAGTGAATTTAAAAATTCATTAACAATTTTATTTAAATAATAATTATTATTAATAACAAAATTCAATAAAAGAATATTTATTAGTTTATAAAATAATTAAAAAAAGAAATTTAATTTAATTTCTTTAATTATAATTATTTCAGTAGTTTAGTTTACTTTACTCTAAATTTAGTCTTAAGCTCAGTTTTTAAGGTGTTTGTTGAGAATTATTAAAAAAAATAAAGTCAAATAAATTAAAATTTTGAATTTGGGAAAATTAATAAGGAATACAGCACAAGTTGTAAAGAGAAAAACGTTCAATGCCGGTCATTTGACACTCTACACAACAATATTTTGAAAAATAAAAAAAAATAATCGAAAAAAGTAGGGTTAAGTAGAAAGTGATCGAGAAAGGAATGAGGCAGTAAATCGGCTACTTCACATATAATATTGGTAGGTTTTTATCTTTTAAAATAAAAATAAATTTTTGTTTAGTTTTAACTAAAATTCTTTATTATTCGCACAATTCTACGTGCCACTGTTCACAACTTGATGCAAACAACAACAATTGCTATACTTTGTGATTTCTCTGTTTACACACTTCGCATGAACAATATACGACACTAAGCAATTATACGACAGACCTTTGTAATGGAGATCTTCAAATCACGATTACTCCCTTCAAACGCACCGCGTCTTCACGCAAGACTGACTGAACTCCACTAACTTACTCGCCTGCTTTGCCTTGCTTTTATATGGCAGAGTAAACAGTCTGATGAATGTTCTTAAACGCGAATATTCGTGTCTTCACCTTCTCGAAATCTCTATAAACGAAAACATCGTTGTTGCATTATTGTTGTTTGTGTACTTTTGTTAACATTTATTCTTGTAGTGTTTGTTGTTGTATTTTTGTTTACAATTTTAATGTTAAGCGATGTAAAAGCAAAACACCAGTATCTAAATGCTTAATTTTCGTAACAATATGTATTCATTACACCCGAATGTAGGAGTGCAAAATTCTAACTGTTACAGTTTGCAGCTCATCCTAACACATTTGCCATTGAATAGAACAACTAGAGATCCGATGACATTCAGATGAATTTCAAAGGTTTAGTACGTACGATCGGCGAAGACAAACGCCGTGGTGGAAATAAAGAGAGTCAACACAATCATATGCTATCCACTATAAGAAGATACCCCTTCTTCCTCTATTACTATTAATGTGACTACATAGACTATCTGGCATTCCATACATACATACATAATTGGTTATTACATCCCTTCAGGCAGGATCACGACCTAGTTCCTCACTCCACTTATGTTGTGTATGTTAATTTTATACATCAGTGGCGGGACCTACAGTTTAAAGTCGACTCCGAACGACAGATTTTTGAGAAACTTTTTCATGACAATTTTATTTACTCTCGGAGTTTTTACGATATATGTGCTGAGAGGAAGTCGCCTAAGAAACATTTTTTCATACGAAATAGTCCCTCTTTTAAGAGAGTTTACAGCTTCCAGACTTCTACATTCCCTTTTATTACCGACCGCTGAGGGGAAGTCACCGAAGAAATATTTTTTCGTATTTCATTTTATTGGAGACGTCTGACCTGGTGTCTGAAACCTGGTCTCACGTCTAATAAGCCAACACAGTACCTACTAGACTACGGCGACTTCTAGTTAAATTAATATAGACTTGATAACTGCTGCATTAATGATCCTAGGCCGGAATCCAATTTTCTCCTTGACACTTTATTATAAGCATAGTGGGGAACAGCGGTTTTGTTCATGCTGTTCAGTGTATTTGGCTTACAAGACAGTTTACCTAGAAAAATTGTTTAAAGGAATTGTGCTCTGTACCAACCAAGTATTTTATGCAGATAAGACCGGCCTAGTTTCGCAAAATTACAAAGTATATTGGATCCAAAGCCTTTAGGGGAAAGTAAAGCTTCAGAAAATAAAATGTAAAATGCAGCAGCCGCAAATAAGTTTTTGAAATCACGAGCATTTTAAATGTTTATCCGTCTGCGAGATGGCAAATTCCAAGGCTTGGGCTTCAATGGTATCCTAAGGTTTTATCGCCACCATACATAGTTTATATGTCTGTGTTCCTAATCCAAGCAAATTAACTAAAGCCATATTACAGTAGGAACATTTATGGAAAGCAGGAAAGAACATAAAATATTGTGTACGTGGTTATATCATCTTCTTGAGCTATACCTGCTCAACCACTCCAACAATCTCATGAAAAATGAAGGCAGGGTTAGTTTAAAGCAGAGCTTACTTGAGTGCTATAAGGTCACATTGTAACAGGAATATAAGTTAGCTCCTGGCTGGCATTTCACAGCCATTCTGAATGTGTGAGCTCCATTCAAATCGCCTTTGGCTAAGCACGTTTTAAAAATAAACGTAAAATACACAAGAATATTTTCGATAAGGTTCCCAAGTGCCTGACTGTGATAGAGAGCATGTTCTATGATCTCCTATTCATTTTTGACATGCAACTCCTACTTACTTAATTGATCATTGTAATCCTCTAGCCAGGATTACTACCGAGCTTCTACATCGCCCATGTTGTGTACGAGTGTGTTAATTTTATTGTTGAGTGGCGGGACCTTCAGATTAAAGCCGACTCCGAACGACAGATTTTTGAGAAACTTTTCACGGTAATTGTATTTAATCTCAGCGTTTTTGGCAAAAGACTGATACGAGGAAGTTCCCGAAAGAAATATTTTCTTTATATTTCAGTTCGTTCGAGATATCTGAACCAAGGGTTGAACCATGGGTTCGTATCCAATAAGCCATCACGCTGCCTAGATGGGATTATGGCAACTTCCATTCTGTAAAGGTCGCTGTGAGATATTCCACGCCTCCCAGAGCTCAGTGTCCGTTTACAACCGTTATGGGCTTCCTAATGATAACGCCGACCGGAAATATATCTGGGTTCTAGTACTAAGAAGTGATCTGATGTGCGGCTCTCATATAAACAGTATTTCAAGAAGGACCAGGCGCAGCAGAAAGCTTGCAGAGAAATCCAAAAATGATTGATTGAATGTATACCGAGATGATTTTATGAATTGTAATTCCTTTTACTAAGTCCAAGATAAGTCAAGATATGTTTCTTTGTTGAATCGAAATAAAAATCATTCTGAATTTGACCGATGGCATGGGTTATATTGGCTTTGAGGTCTGCTATGGTTCGTGGCTTATTCGAATTCACGTGGCGGGTCCAAATTTCACGATTTTGATGAACAGTAAAATCCGCTCTTGAAACTACATGTCGTTGGTGTCCAGACCATCCAATTCGGTCTTTTCGCGAACCCATTTCGTTGTAAATGGTTGTCCAGGGTGATTTTTGGCAAAACAGACTAAATAAATGGCAACTAATTTGACAAATGTATCTTCACATCACGGCCGTTATCAACTGTCAAATTTCGGGAGGTTTTTCCGTCAGCCAATTGTTAATTGAAAGTGAAATGAGGTGGTAAGTATGTGAAGTGCAGTTCAATTTTCGCAAAAGAAATCTTTTTTGAACACTCACGTATGCTTCTAGATCTGCACTCTCAAACTCTCAATGAAATATGTGCCTGTGTTTTTCGTTAAGTGGCCGTATTGGCTGGCAAGAACTCATTTTCGTCTGCCTCTACCAAAGACACGTGTTCGTCAGGTGATTAGATTCTGTTGTTGTTATTGTTATGAAATAAAAACAAAACAAATGTGAAAACCTTAATAATCTATTGATAATCACGTTTTATTTTCCAATTTCGTTCCTTATCTCTGCCTCATTTAAGTGGACGTTGTCAAGATAACTTCATTATTAATTTAGATTTTCTTTGTTTTCTGTTTTGTTTTTTGTTCTCTTTGGCCGAATACCGGTCATTTACTTTTGCTCGATGAAATAAGGAGTGCTAAAGAAAAAATTTGAGCATAGCTCAAGCATAGGCTTTTATCACCTACTGTGATTGATGGAAATGATTGTGGATACTTTACTATAGTCAATCATCTGTCTCAGTATATGCGTTGAATTTTTTTTCTATGGATTACGAACAAGAATCGCCTGGCTTTTCGTCTAACAAGCCAACACACTACCTACAAGACCACGGCGACTTCAACTTACTTCAAGAATACTACGCAGTTTGAAAAAAGCTTGACAGAAAATTTACAAAATGATTGACTATATGATTGACAAATGATTGACAATATGATTGACATAATGATTGATTGTGAATTCAAGAGCAGTTGTTTGGACCTTACATGAAGCAAGAGGTCTCACTTATGCCAGTGCTTAGGCCCATTGAGATTTCTTAATCAATGTTTAATCCGTCGTTTTATGACAAAAGACGGCACTGACGCATGAGGTGAAAGACGGTATTTTCCTTTTCCCCAGATACACAAATTCTGCAGAAGTCATTTGGCGAAGTGCCACATATTCAGCGTGCCTACCAAAATGACAGAGGCGCATAAGAGTCGCTATTGATTGATGAGTAACGATGGATGGTCATGTGATTGAAGGAGTCTAGTAATATTGCACGTACTCGTACTCTTTTGCTATCAACAAGATTTGACCTTCTTGTAAAACAAGTGGTTAATATCCAACTTAATTGAGGCAGTCGGAACACCAATGCTCTATAACATGGCGGAAATTGCAAGCTGCCTATCGGTCCTGGCCAACTTAACAGCATTGCAATTTCCAACGCCATCCCTATGTAACGGAACACATTAAAGTAAATCAAGATATTTTCAGGGTAAATCCCGCCACCCAACAATCTTTGCGCTACTTTGTCCAAATGGACATATTCTCAGAACCCATAGGTAGCTATAATTGGACGCAATTAGGCCCCACGGACCCATTGTGATACCACATTTCATGTCAATTATCCCCTAGTCCTGGAACCACTTAGAGCTTCCAATGAAGCGACTCAAACTGCTGACGTCAATGATCGACAAATCACCCAGATCATCGATGTAGTAGGCACCAAGATGACTCTTTCTCCTTTGACATAGTGCCGGACATGTTCCCAGTAGATGAATAACAGTCTCTTTGCCCTCCTCGTCCCTACAGCTTCTGCAGAAATCATTTGCGAGGTGTCCCAGACCAATGCGTGGCCATTATGCATTGCATTATGCCCCGTGACGATTCTAATGACCGTACTTATCACGCCTCTTTGGAGTTTAAGCAGCCTTGCAGTGCGCCCTCCATCCAGCCTCGGCCAGATCATGCGCGCCATTCTGCCCTCAGCCGAAGCTGCACACCTGCGGTTGACACAGTCCATGATCTCGTTGTCAATCATGAGCTTGCAGGTCACCAAAGGGGCCCCAATATCCAAGAAGTCGTCGGTGAGTTCGATGGTCGAGTGACCAGTGTCTGATCCACGACATTGCCTAGACGCCCCGAGACCTCTGCCAATCAGAACCCATAACCAATAAACCACAGTCCACACCTCGACGGTTCCAATGGGAACGTCTGAGCCTTTAGAGCAGACACACGTCTTTACACATAGACGACTCAAATGTGTCTATGTCTTCCTAGAATAGCAGCATTTCCATAGTCCAGGTTGGGATAGGATTTAACTGCATTGAGGCTTACTTCCAACAACTCACTCCTCAACTTTAATAGGGAGTTGGGCCTTTTTTAGTTTCTTCAGCTAGGATTACATTCTAATTTCTTACACCACTTATGTTGCATGTTAATTTTAATTTTATACATGAGTGGCGGGGCCAACAGTTTAAAGTCGATTTCTTTAAGGCAAAATGTATGACCAAATTTTTTTGTGCACACTCCTTAAACAGATCTATCGCTTTCACTCTTATTACTAATTGTTGTTATTGTTTAAATGTCATAATAAATACAGTTAGTCGAGTACATATAATCGTAAACATGACAATAAATAACCAATAAACACGCTCATTAGTTTGTATTACAAATATGCTGACATATTAAACACTTTGATTAACAATCTTCTTCTTCTTCTCTAAAGAGTTTAATTTCATACACTCTTATCTGAGAGTAGATTGAGCCACTAAATTTGGTTTAAAAATAAAAAAAAACATTTTTCAAGAGAACTATTTAAAGAAAAGCCGATAAGAATTGATGATTTTAACACTTGAGTCTGAGGAGAATAATAAAATTAGTCGGAAATCTTTGGATGTGATTTTCAGGGTGGAAGACGTTCTCAAATTAAGTGGAGAAAAATTAATGGAATTGTGTAATAATGTTTTATAATAGTGGTCCTGAACTGAAGATTCTTAGCAGAGTTTATTCTGCAGTAAACTTAAGGCTGTTAAAGGAGCTCACTTACCAATTAAATCGGGCCTCATTTTCTGTAGTGAAGGCTGCCTTCCAAAATGTTAGTTGCTTTGTGTTTGAACAAAATATCGTGTTTTATAATGCCGCTGTACAAAATATATACAATGTATTCTATTTCAAAACGTCGTCAATGTGTATTTTTAACGCAGTCAAAAAGCAATCGGGCATCGGATTTATATTTGATGAATTGTTTGGATACTTTGCATATCTACATAGTTTATATACAGTAGTAGAACTGTATACAAACTTTGTATTGATACATTTTGGAAGGCAGCCAAACAATATGATTCTACAATAATTCGATAAATCGTAGACACAAAGGAATTTACTTTATAAAATCTAATATAATGCGTACCACAAATTAAATAAAAAAAATCGGTGATATAAAGGGACAGCTCTTCGGCTAAATAGAAGCCAAGCATTATAAGATAGCAACCTATAGTGTGAGATATACAATGCTAATCCCTTTCAAAGGACGAACTCAGAAACTGTCCATATAGGCCTTAGGACAGGAGACATCCTTGATTCTAATGAGCAACTGTCGGCCAATCTAAGGCGATATAACCTTCTGTTGTCAACGTGGCGAACTGCTACAAAAATAAATGAAACATAACCCGATTTACTTTTGACCACTTTGGAAGAACTTTGGACATGATTTGGAACCTAAAAAGTTAGGTCACACTACTGTCTGTCATTTTCTGACGCTTGATAATATGAGACAAAATATTCTTGGCCATCCATAGTTTGCTGACAGAACATGCTTTGAAAAAAGTGATGTGGACCGATGTCTGAGAAATGTACGCCTATAATACTCCAGACTGTGTGTCGAACTAGTTACCATCGGAGTTACAAAGCGATGTTATATGTATAACCCAAGTAAGATATGCTCATCGAAACGGCTGCCAATTGAATCTAACATAACATATCACAATACTTTCTAGGTACGGTGGAGCAACTAGGTAACCAATTTAAAGGCTGTAATCAACTTTTCTCTGTTCTTACGAAAACAAATGACCTGAAGCTGGCGAGATTGCCGCACCTGAAAGGTACATCCATATATAATAATTAGTCATTACAACCCTTAAGTCGAGATTACGACCTAGCTTCCCACACCACTTCTGTTGTGTGTGTAAATTTTATACATGAGTGGCGGGACCTACACTTTAAAGTCGATTCCGAACAACAAACTTTTGAGACACTTTTCAAGGCAATTTTATTTACACTCTTTTGTCTGAAATTTTTCCATATTTCGTTCTGTTGGAGATGTCTGACCTGGGGTTTGAACCGTGGCTCCGCTTCTAAAAAGCCAACACATTACCTACTAAACTACTACGGCTTCTGAAAGATATCAAGATTAAATGCTGTGGAATTCATATTGATAAAACAAGCCCGTGTAGCCTTAATCATCTGGGTGCCCTATTTTGATACTGAGTTACTATATCCATCAGACTTTGCAATCGAGCTCGGAAGCTTACATCCCGTGGCACGAAGGATGAATTCTTTAAAGTCGTAGATGGAACCATAGCAAGAAGAGAGAAAGATTTCAGTGCGTAAGTACCTATGCAATGGGCTGTAGAACTCAAAATGGGATAATATTTCTAGAGGCTCGATGATTCCTATGTGGAACTCATACCTGCAGAGGTCTTTATAGCCACTTATAATTCAAAAATATTGAAATTTAATATCCACAAACACCACTCGCCTGAATTGCACCTTGGGAGTACAATTACGAAAACCCTTTTGAAAAAGCGTTGAAAGCTGTTGAGGTTATGGCTAGAATTCGACTTATCAAAAATGAACTTGGGCGCCAACTGCTCGACTCTAAAGCCAATAATAAATGCGATCTTATATAATCGGTGAGTTAAAAAATATCTGTCAACCTTCCATTGAGACGTCGACACTGTAGTAGGATCAGTAAAAGCAATAAGATCATGAAAAGTGGCTACAATAGGACGGCACTATGTACCACATTGTTCATGCCACATTGGATATTCTGCACGAATGGCTTGAGGGCTTGGTTATCTTACGCAGAGGTGATGTGAATTGTCCACCGAGATCGCGGGTTTCGACCACGTTAGACTTTTTCTTGTTGGATTTTTATCAAGTAACAGGGATATGCGAATAAACCTCAAATCGCGGCATTTTTTATGCCAACATTACCCATGACTTTGGCCAAATTCAAGATCGAACTGGCCAACAGGTGCTACTATGGTCTCAATTGGCAACAGAGACCTCTCTCGTAAGGCGCTCGTCCTTCCCGTGCTTCTTTATGGCGCTGAGGAATGGACCCTATTAAGCATTGGTGCAGAAGCCTTAAGAGCATTCGAGAGAAGAGTCCTACGTAAGATATTCGGTCTATTGCCAGTTGGCGAAAATTTCCGCATCCGATCCAACAGTGAGCTGTATGAGCTCCTCAACGACATAGACGCTGTGCAGCGTATTAATATCCAGCGGCTGTGCTGGCTCGGCCATGTCGTTCGAATGGAAGAGGATTCTCCGGCGAGAAGGGTATTTGATGCGGGGATCTACGGAAGTCGGCAAAGAGGACGACCTTGTATCCGTTGGAAGGACCAAATCGAGGAAGATCTGACATCGATTGGTGTGGCCAACTGGCATAGGCGCGCAAGAAGCAGAGGCGCCTGGAAGGATGTGTTGCGGCAGGACGAAATTCGTTAATCGGGTTGTTAATGGTCGATTAAGATAAGTAAGTTGGCCAAATTCAAATTACTCTAAAGTCATGGATATTTTGGATGTGCTACACCCAGAGAAGCTGTGGCTCACAATGGATAGCTAGCGACTAAAAAAATGTCGATGATGATAAGCAAACGCTTAATGACAGACCCATTAGATTTTAATAGCCAAGTAAGTTAATTTCTTTATTTGTTGTATGTTTTTCTCACATTCTTTCTTTCTTTGTGAACTGTGACTGCCATTAGGTGTCAATTGTTGACACTGCGAACGGTAAATATTTGACAAGATTTTCGATTACTTTACAAACGATTACAGATTGTGAAAAGTATTCCTGCTGCTAACTGTCTTTCAATGAGTTCATGTTATTGTTGTTGTTGTTGTAAACATCTTATCTTGTTATATTAAAAATATATTTTCTCTTCTCAATATTATTTAATATTAACGATTACGATTACGATTACGATTACTACGATTATAATTTCTTTTTTAATGTTTGTGACTTCACCACATCATTACCAGGCCAGCCATAAATAGACCCTCTTGCTGGCAATAAATATCATTATCATGCGAAACAAAAGAAACAAAATAAAACGAAAAAAAAAAATAGTTAAACAGGCCTAATAGATAGAGAGACAGACGGACAAATATAGATAGACCTGCCTGCCTGCCTGCCTTCTTTGTCTCTAGTTATTGTAGAACCGTAGTAGTTACGAGCTACAAGGAATACACGTAGTATTATCGATAAACCTAGACGCTCTAAACTTTAGTTTCATTAAAAATCTCAAGCAAAGTGCTTGTGTCTGTCTGCCGTACTGTGATACAGTGTTAAAAAGAAAAAAAAAGTGAAAATAGAAAATATTCACAAGAATTTTCAGTTAATTTTGGGGCTCGCTTTAGAAAATTGCATCAAAAAGTTCATTTTAAATGGAAAACAACGAATTTACATTGAAAAACATGGAGCAGAAAAAGTATCCCAACGTTAAGGCGAGTCCCCAGAGAGTGGGCCTCTATCATTATTATCACACGGATTATTATTACTCAATGCCGGAATTAAATAGTAAGTACAGCCGATAAATATATCGATTACAATTTAAAAAGTATTTGAGTAATCAAACCAGTTATCGGAAACGTTAGAGAATGAAATAATTTCTAATAGAGTCCTGTAAACATAAAGTAGATGAAGCACCCTGTTAACAGCAGGAGCTTGGAGAGAATAATAAAGACAGCTTCAGGTTGTAAAACCATCGTGCATAGAGCCGTAATTGTACTTCTACTTTATGACCTAGTGTGCTGCCGACAATCTATAATTTCTCTTTTAATTCTGTTACTTTTACAAACTGCTGGATATTGTTCAGTAATCAATCACTAATCAATCCAGGTATCGGAAATGTTAGAGAATGAAACAATTTCTAATAGAGTCCTGTAAACATAAAGTAGATGAAGCACCCTGTTAACAGCAGGAGTTTGGAGAAAATAGTAAAGACAGCTTCAGCCAGGTTGTAAAATCATTGTGCCTAGAGCCGTAATTGCTGTGCGTCCGTATTGCCGTCAATCAATAATTTGTCTTCTAATTCTGTTACTCTTACAAACTTCTGGCTACACCGAACAGCATGGCGCCAGTAAGAATAACTTCATGCTTACCACTTAATACTCATTCAGTTGTTTGCTTCTGAGCAGCATTAACATGGCACGTATTTCAATAATGTGTTCTAATGATTAATTTCTACATATCGGGCTTTAAGCTATTACAATGCCTGATCAAAACGATCGATTGCTATCCTTATGCTACTCCTCTGCATAGGTTTATGCATGACTAAAATCACTTATCATTAGAATTACCAAATAAAAGATTGCATTCCAACCCCTTCGTTCTGAAGAGAGTCTCCGCTTTTCTCCATGCCCAGTCCTCATTAAGGTACTGACTCAATCAACGCTTTGGGAGCTCCTCTGCTAGTCAACTTATCTTTCTGTTATTTTCGATGATTTTCTATAATTCCAAATGACCTGGGATGATTGACCAATTGTCTCTACCTAATTACTAGGCAGTTCCTTACTATTCTCTAGAGAACCTCATACGAGACGAGTGCTGGGGTAGAGTCCTGACTGTCAGATTGTTTGGCTATGTCCCTTCTTTGGCACTTGATGTCTCGGAATATACTAACGAGTTTTCTCATGGGTTCTAAATACTTTACACTGGGACTGAATATCTCTGTTTCTGTCCCTCCTCTTAATGGGCTCAGAATTGCTCCTTGCTTCTCACACCACTTACATTTATACACGAGTGGCGGAACTTACAGTTTAAAGTCGATTCCGAACGACAGATTTTTGCAAAACTTTTCTTGGCAATTTTATTTGAATCTCAGAGTTTTTGCCAGAAATCCGCTGAGAGGAAGTCGCCGAAGAAATATTTTTTTGTATTAATTTTCTTGGAGATGTTTGAACTGGGCTGTGAACCGTGGTCTTACGTCTTATAAACTAACAGACTGCCTACTAGACCTCGGCGACTTCAACACCACATACAACCATATGCAACGTGTTTAAATCCTATCCGCTTTGGAATAGAATCTCTTTCTGTTCCGGTTTACCATTACAAGTCAGACTTTGTACTTTATCCAATGCTTAAACAGTGGCCCCATAAATGACAATCTTCTTGGCCGTTTTGCTATACATCAACTCCATAATTTTACAGGATACATAATCCAGGAGATGGAAGCTATTTGAATAGCATTTCGCTAGCAACTATATAAAGTTACGGATTCAATCTGAAACACCTTAGGCTACATAAGTAACGAGTTTCTTTTGGAAGTGCGACAGCTATAATGCACTCGCTGCCTGAAGGCCATGACTATGATGTGCACCCTCTCTAGATATTCTCTTGATTATATTGCGATATTGAACTCGTTCCACAGTAGTTCTTTGTAACCATTTCTTCAGCTTGTTTAGTTCTACAATCAGTCAGGTAGATTGGGGGGACAACTTATCCGAAAAGATTTTCATGGGAAATGATGTCCTCCAGGGAGATTTTCATAATAGGATGTAGGAAAGTAGTCGCCTTAGTCTAGTAGGTAGTGTGTTGGCTTATTAGTTGTGAGGCCACGACAAAACATTTCTTCGACGACTTCCTCTCAGCAGATTTCTTGGAAAAAACTCTGAAATAAAACAAAATAGCCATGAAAAGTTTCTCAAAAATCTGTCGTTCGAAGTAGACTTTAAACTGTAGGTCCCGCCTCTCGTGTATAAAATTAACACACATAACATAAGTGGTGTGAGAAACTAGATCGTAAACCTGACTGAAGGGTTGTAATGACCAATTATGTATGTAAGTCGCCAAAGCTCTGATCTTCACTACCATATACAGCGAACTTAAATCCCAACGCCACTGTAGGAGAGGGTCACATTGCCCCTGTTATACGTACACACACTTCTCATTCAATCTGGCTGCAGAATACTTGCAGGGAAATCCAGGAATGCAAACCAGGAATTATGCACTGTATGTATACCATGATGGTCAGGCCAATAGTGACCTATCAGGTAATTATCTGGGCGGATAGAACAGGGTGGGCTTAAAGCAATCAAATCTTTTATTGGGAAATTACAATAAGAGGAGATCTCAGTCATGCTGTAGATTATCAAGAAAAAAGTTAAATTGATAAACGGTCTTTTGACAAGGCACTGTGGGCTCAGTGCATACTTATTCAGAATGGGGGTAGTGTCGTGCCCGTAATGGAAGTCCTGTGACGATGAGAATGAATAATTGGAAGCTCAACAGGAAACAGCTGGGAGTATAACAGCGAGTGGGCAGAGAATTGCCATTGCATTGATACCAAGCAGCAACCTGCAATTTGATCAGCAGTAGTTTTGGAGGAGACATTATAGGGATACCCTCTAAAGTATGAGATCGTACCTCTTCACCACAATAATAATAAGAAACCAAATATTTGCAATAGTTCCTTAAGATGATTACATTTAGTGTTAATGAAGTCGCTTTAGTGTAGTAGGTAGTCCGTTGGCTTATTAGACGTAAGGCCACGGTTCAAAACCCGAGGTCAGACATCTCCAACACAACGAAATATGAACAAATATTTCTTCGGCGACTTCCTCTCAACAGATATCTGGAAAAAACTCTGAGAGTTTTTCAAAATTCTGTTCTTCAGAGTCGACTTTAAACTGCAGGTCCCGCCGCTAATGTATAAAGTTAACTAACACAACATAAGTGGCGAGAGAGCGCGGTCGTAATCCTGTCTGCAGGGTTATAATGACCAGTTTTGTATGTATGTCTGTTTGCACTTTTCGGGATTATTGTTGTTGTAGATATTATACACATAACATACATAATTGGCCATTACAACCCTTCAATCAGGATTACGGCCTAGCTTCTCACATCACTCATGTTGTGTGCGTTAATTTTATACGTGAGTGGCGGGACCCACAGTTTAACATCGACTCCGAACGACTGATTTTTGAGAAACTTTTCATGGCAACTTTTTTTTTATTCGCAGTGTTTTTTTTTTGCCAGAAATCTGATGAGGGGAAGTCGCCGTGTTAATATTTTTTTGTATTTCCGTTTTAATTGGATATGTCTGACCTGGGGTTTGAACCGTGGCCTTACGTCGAATAAACCAACACACTATCTACTAGACTCCGGCGACTTCCCCTTGATTACTAGCTGAAATATATATGAGCGAAAGAATTCCTTTTTGTTGGACACCTAAAACAATACAATATTCAGGAGCACTTCAAGCTGAAATGACATGTACCTACTAGACCACGGCGACTTCGTTGTAGATGTTATACGATTATTTTATTATAATCGAGATTGACCGGCGGTGTTCCTTAGCATTTTAAGGAATAAATCGATGGCAGATCCTCCCTTAGGATGCTTTCCACGCCTATCCCTATAAAAACCCTTCAAAGTACATGATTTTCCCAATCCAGTCTACTACTCTGACTGTTTCTTAATCTCACATGTAAAGCGTGAGTCACATGTCGATGCAGAAACTCTGCTTTATTGTTGTGAAACATCTTCGTGACCCCGTTTTTGTTCCGCAGCCAAGCATCCTATTTTTGATCTTTGAATCTACAGGTAATATGTGTCACCAAGCTAGCAATTTCCACAACTCAAGCTAACTTGCAAGCCTCCAGTAATTTTTATTTCCAAACTATTATCGGCATCTATACGCCAGGTTGTCTAATTTTAACACCGCCCTCGTATCATAAATAAAAAAGTTTAAAAAAAAATAATAATTCATCCAAAGGGGGCCAATGATTTGCCCTTTTTTCCCAGATATTTTACAATTTTTACGATTTTCCTTATCGAAACAATAACAACAACAACAAAAACTAAATAAATAAAATAAAAAAGAAAAACTCGTAACAATTAACGCAAATGAAAATTCTAATAAAAACATTGGGTCGGTAAAAAGTTATTGCAAGTCATTGTATGCGAAATGCATTTTTTATTGACAAAAACTCGTGCAATTCTCTTTATCAAAGGGCGGGCGGGCTTTCTGCCTTGTATATGTTTAATACGAGAAATTTATTTATTTATTATTATGGCCTAATTAAAGTCTAATTAAGGCCAATTTATTAAATAAATATTAACAAACAAAATAGAAGTACAATAAAGGGAAATGTAAATAGAAAATGTGGTGAAAAGAAATTTCTTCTTTTGCATGAAATTGGGGAGTGGGGCGTTATTCCCGTCAATTAAAAATTCTTATTTCTATTCTTAAAACTTATGATTTCCACAAACTCCTAATACGATCTAGTCCGGACTAGCTAAACGTGTCCAGAAATCTGCAAAAAGAAATAAAATTCCGGAAAGGTTTTGCAATAACAGAAAAAGAAGTGTCTAACCAGCATAACATACGAAAACTGCATAAATTTTGGCGGAACCTTCAGTTTAAAGTCGACTCCGAACAACAAATTTTTCAGAAACTTCTCATGGCAATTTTATTTACTCTCAGAGTTTTTGGCAGAAATCTACTTTGAGAAGCTAGGTAGGTAGGTAGAAGTGGCTGTCTCCTCGATGGAGTCATGAGCGAACACACTTAGGCCGCACACAGGGTCCATTGTTTCACATTCTCCCCTAGTCCACGAACTACTCGGAGCTTTCGATGAAGCGACTCAGACTGTCAATATGCATGCATGACAGTTTATCCAGATACATGGTGTAGGCAGCTGGGTGCCTTCGATTAAATGCCGGGCATGTAGACAGTAGGTAAAAAACAGTCTCATCTTCCTCGTCTCCACAGCTTCTGCAGAAATCATTTGCAAGGTGTCCAAGACCAATACGCCTCGCATACGTTCCTATAATACAATGCCCCGTAATAAACCCAATAACAGTGCTGAGCTTACTTCTTTGGAGTTAAAGCAGAGCCGCCGCGCACCTGTTATCAAGCCTTGGTCAGATTTTCTGCGCCGTTCTGCTCGTGTCCGAAGCTGCCCATCTACTGTTGGCAAGATTCACGATTGCATTGTCAATTATAAGCTTGAAGGTACCCAAAGGGAGAAGTTATCTGAGAGTTCAATGGTCGTGCCCCTTCTGGCCAGTTGTTCCTTTCTGCCGTTACCGAGAATGTCCCTATGTCCCGGTACCCATGTGATACAAACAACATATCGATTCGCCGCCTTGTTAAGACATCTGCGACAGTCATATACCGTCCTCGAGTTCATTACATTAGAATCCAATGCCCTGATAGCCACTTGGCTATCGGAAAGTATGGTGATTTTCCGCCTGTGAAAATTTTTGTCACAAAATAAATTTCATCGCAGGAATTGACGCTGCTGAGCAGTCTTCCAGTTCATAAATGCTAGTTTATGTCAATTGTTCACCAACTTGCTAAAAAATGTTATGAGCGAGCAGAAATTGTATTGAGCCCTTGAGGATTTGGATTATGCGCAGATTATACGTGACGGACACTTGAACGATGCTATATTCCAAATATAATGGCATCAATATGTCTTTCAAACAAATATAAAATTTCGATGATACCTCACACACACTTTGTTTTATTTAAATTTAATGAAAAGAAGCGCTTAACTGAAGATCCTATATAAGTTTATTAAATTATATTTATTTATCGATTTGTTCAAATGAATTAGTTTAAATTGGCTTTAACATGAAAGTTTTAAGTGTTAAGTAACGACCTTTAATTATCATGGACAACAACCCAATAGGAAATTAAAAAAACACAACTACAACCAACTTCAAAGCAAAAAACAGACCAATACAAAATAAAATTTGTTATCTAAAAGCGATACAAAGAGACTATGCCGTCGCACTGTTGCCATAAACACATAGGAGACACCAAACTGCACGCGCCTTAATTATTTTATAGGGCGCATCGCCTAAATATGTACATGTAAAGTAAATACAAAGTGTACAGTTGATTACATACGTCATTATTAATAGTTACATACATATATTGTATGTATCGCGTTTTTAAAACCTCTATTTCATGCATCTTATTGTATTCATTGCCGCGAGAAAAAAAAATTATTCTAAAGCCCCGGTTAGCCAAACGTCCACGGAACGAAACAGAAAGTACGTTAGTTTTTAGAACACGAGAAGTAATAAGTGCGATTACATCATACATAATTGGCTATTACAATCTTCTGTTAGGAGTACAAACTAATTTCTGACAATACTTTATGTTGTGTGTGTTTATTTTATACAAGAATGGCGGCGACAGATTTTTGAGAAACTTTTTATAGCAATTTTATTTACTCCCTGAGTTTTAGCTAGAAATCTGCTGATAGTAAGTCGCCGAGGAAATATTTTTCGCATTTTGTTTTACTGGAGATGTCTGACTTCGGGTTTGAACCGTATTAAGCCAACACACTACCTACTAGACTACGGCGACTTCATGAATTTGATTACCGAACCATAATGTAATTTCGGTAAGCATTTATATTACTCCTCATGCGCTAAAAATAAATGTATATACGTTTGACTAAGCGGAACTTAATTGTATAGTAGAAGCAACAACGCTTATTGGCGAGCTGAATTTAAAATAATTATTTCCATATATTAGAAAGCGGACGAGAGTGTTCTTCGTCTATTGGGAAGGATAAAAGGCATCTTGATGCCTACTACATGGTTGATCTTGAGGAACTGTCAAGCATTTACATTGCCAGCCGCTAGAAGTGGTTCTAGGTGTAGGGAATAATAGAAAAACTGTATGTATCACAATGGGCCCAATGTGGTCTACGTGTGTTCATCCGACTTGCTTTGGTGGGCAGCCATCTCCACCTACCTGCCTGACATTGATTGGCGCAAAGCAGGTGCTGCCTTGATTGTGTTTATAATGTTCCATTCGAATACGCTTAATTAAAAGAGATTAAAAATCGAATTGTTTAGATTTTTTACGCTGGCCACACTAATCAATAAGAGAGTATTTCTCTCAGTAGTTTTTAAGAGTTGCAAACATTTCCGCATGTTTTGCTTTGCGTACCTATACAAAGAAAATTTACTCAGGAAATTTTCCACTCATTGCATGGAATTGTTCTTCTTTTTATTAAAAAAGCTCTCTAAGATATAACGGAAAAGAGAGAGAGAGCGAAACTTTTCTTATTTCAGTTGTATACAGAGAATTGTTTTGTTTCATTTAAGTTTTGTTTTTGCCAAAGACAAAGCAGAGAACTAGGAAAATAAAGTAAAACAATGAGAAAGAAAACCTGTGTCTCTGTTTTCAAAATAGCGCAACAAACCATTCATTCATCAGTTTAAAAATATTGATGGTCGCGGAGGCATTACGTCTACAAGAAACTGAATTTGTAATGTCGCGTTTTTGTTTTTGTTTAAAATTATTTTTTATTAATTTCAATACGTTTTCACATAATTTTTGTTTTTAAAATATTGTAAATGAAAGACAACAAATTATTAAACAATGTAATGCTAGAAGAAAGAAAAAAATAAAAAAGAAAACATAACAATGAGGTGCTATTTGTTACAGTTTTGAGTTTAACAAAGAAAAACAAAAAGATGTGAGAAATAAAAACAAAAAAATTATTAAAATTTAAAACAAAAAACATAAAATTTAAATTAAATTAAAAATAACATGTTATTAATAAACTATTAATAATTAAAATAAAATTTTATGTAAAACATTCTTGTTTTTCATTAAAATCTACAAAATTTTTATTAAAAAAAAGAAGAAGAATTCAAAACAACGAAAACTAAATCAAAACACAACAAAATCAAAAGTAAAAACAGAAACAAAATCAACAGCACAAGTAAAGTAAATTCGTACACGCTGCTCGTATAATACTTCGTCTATTAGAAAACCACAATTGTTCTTTGGCTGTCGCTGTTGTAAATGTTGGTTGGTGCTATTAATGCTGTCGTTTGATTGATTTGTTGTTGCTAATTACCTGACTCAATGACGTTGACGCCGCTGCTTCTGCTGCGTTTGCTATTCGTATTGATAGTTGTATAGTGTGGGTCTATTTTTATGACAGCTGATTGTGTGTTTTTATAAGTTTTTTTTTCTTTCCTCGTCGTAACAACAATACATACATTTGTTAAACAGTGTTATTTGTTATTGTAATTGTTATTATTGTCACGGTAATGCTTAACGCCAATAATCAAAATCGCCAACGAGTGTTGTTTTTTATTTCAATTACCCTCTACCACCACCACCACCACGGCACTACACTCTTGAAGGAATCATATTTATGCCCGAATTTAAAACACTTTACATCGACGCTGCCGGCCGCTTGGTGTTCGTATACTACACGTACTTCTTCCTCTTCTTCTACTACTTGTCATCATTATCAGTTTAATTTTGTAAGTATTTTGAAGTAATTTTTATTGTTTTTGTTTGTTTTTTGTTTTCTTTTATTTTTATTTTGATTTTGATTTCGTTTTTAATTTTTATTCATCATAAATTAAAAATTTATTGTATTTTCTTGTTTTGTTGTTGTTGTTACTATTTTAATAGTTCTTTTGTCCCAACAAATGGTCGGCAATCGTAACCATCGTTGATGTGAATGTATGGGATGGTACGCTCTTAAGGAAATAAAATGTTCACTAAACTTATTCATGGCCATTGGGTTTCAGGTTTTTTAAATCTCGACTTTCATTTTCAATTAAATTTTATTTCGTTTGGAGATCGTCTGTCAGTAGTCCGTTATAAAGTGTACAATTTTAATAAGTCAAGTTTAAAGGGGAAGAAAGATACATAAATCAATCAAAATTGCAATTGTCTAGGCATACAGAATGAATCCGAAAACACCACAATTGGGACTGGACAAAATATAAAGACTAGCGTGATATAACAGCAGTAATGAAAACCTGTCCTCCAGGTGCGTTGGAAGCTCTGTTGTTTTTAAATCGGCTGCACATGATAGTAAATACCAAGGCTTTGGACACTATGATTAGGTTAATGGAAGTCAAATATAACATTAAATACATTTGGAAATTTCGGGGCCCAAGGAATCGGTTATCTGACAGCTCCCACATAGTACATACATATCGACGCCTCCATTCTATAACGTTCTAAGTGTACTTAGAACGTTTTTAATATTTTTGCATTTTTAAATTCTACGTTCTCTAACTTGAATACTGTCAAAATTTGGTCAAGATGCGCCAATCCGTTCCGAAGTTATAGGGAAAAATCTACTTAGAATACACATATAGTCGTATGTCGCGTTAAAACTTTGAGAGCTCATAACTCAAAACACACTTTTTCGACTTAAAATGTTATAGAACGGAGGCGTCGATATATACATAATTGCAACCCTTTAACTAGGATTACGACCTTGCTTATCACACCGCTTAAGCTGTGTGTGTTAATATAACGAGTGGCGGGACCGATAGTTTAAAGTCAAATGTCCGAATGACAGATTTTTGAGAAACTTTTCATAGTAATTTTTTGTTTACTCTCAAAGTTTTTGCCAGAAATGTGGAAGTCGCCGAAGAAATATTTTTCATTTTGTTGGAGTTGTCTGATCTGGTGTTTGAACCGAGGGCTCAGGTATAATAAACCAACTCACTAACTACTAGACTACGGCGACTTGGGAGACAAATCTAACTTTAAGTTCATTAGAGGTTTTCAGTGCCTACTGAATCAGTTATCTGACAGTTCGAGGATAGATCCCGTAGAGCCTGTGATTTTGGGAAATTCGTTGCGATGTTACTTGGTAACAAAAATGAATTTGTCGTAAAGAGATGGGTCAAGAACGGATCCTAGTACAGGAGCTGCAGTTTTTAGTCCCAGAACAAAATAATCATGCCCATGGGAAACTCGCAGATATCTTCCAAGTAGCAGTTTATGGCATCGACAGAACTGTTTTATTCAACTGGAATAGGAAGTACTAAAGACACAACATAGCAATACTATCTGACAGTCAAGCCTCAATTCGAGCTCTTATGAGTTTAAACAGAAGATAGTATGCGGCTGTCTGTGGAAGCTGAATCGGCTTGATGGACAAAATAAGGATGCCCTCTGCTGGGTCCCAGGGTAATAAGCAAACAGATGAGTTTCTGAGGAGGGGGCTTAGACGCCGTTGATAGGATCAGCATCCTTTTGCGAGGTGGGAGTACGGTGTAATCGGAATGGGAATTGTACAGCAACGCTATATTTATCGATATATGTATACAGGAAAATATTTTTTCGGACATGTAGTGCAGTGAGGCTCAAAACAAAAAATAATAAGGAAGGATTGCACTAACAATGCAGAAAACCGAAAACCGCTCAGACCACTTTGAGAGCCTTATGAAACTATATAGAGTTTTAAGGTACAGTTAAGTTGCATTTAGGTACCTTTACCTGTTTAAAGCAATGACAGGGGATGTGAATGATGATATCATCATTGCAACCCCCTACAAAATAATGCGTTTTATACGTTTTCTCCCGTTTCCGTTTTCTTTTTATAAAAATCTTTCGCAGATCTATATGAGAGCAATAAATTCTAATTACATTAAAATGAATGCAATAAAAATCGGTCATAAACGAATCCATTACATAGAAATCAAAGTAGAATGTTTTTTTGTTTCATAAAGAACTGCTCATCGTTTGCATATCATACTTCCGACCCATAATCGCATATAGTTTAGCAAGCACGCGATAAGCCTATGCGTCAGCTCTCCCCTGAATAAGGTAATTGAATTCAAATTTGATTCAGATTATATGTCTGATACTATAACTATGGATATTGGATATTTAATTCAATGTGAAACTGTGGATGGAAACATTTCATAGAATCTGTGATACATTAAATTTCGAATTTGATAACTAACAACAGAGTTGAAATACATGTTTTTTTGTGTGGTTTATTTCACTCGGTACTCGCCCATTAACGGAACTCATAAAGTTGGGCAACTTTTAAATTTTGACTTGCCTTGAGTCCTTTGACAGCTGTCAGCTGGTTTGTTTTGCTCTCTGTCTTTATATTTAATTGACGTGTGGATGAAAATTCAATAGACGTCAGGGTACTGATTGTGTCAACCCTATACGTTGTTATCAAGGGGAATTCATAGAAGGTGGGAGCGAAAGACCAGCTGATAGAAATAACAATGTCAAAAATTTTTGTTTTTTGTGTATTTTGTTTTGATAATCAATTACGTTTTTTCTTATTGTGTCAGAAGTTTGTATATTTTTCTTCTTTTTCTTTTAACATTTTTCATTTTTATAAAATTTTTTAACATTTTTCTTCCCATCGTCATTCTTTAGTCAGCTGTTTTTGACAAGATGATCAATTCTCAACAACAAAAAATCCCTGTTGTTTTTGTATTGTTGTACTTATTGTAATATTAGTCCCACCTCCTATGAACTCGCCTTGATTGCTATTTTGCTGTCAGTTGAAAATGTCAAAAGATAACGAATGATGGATTCTATGTGACTGGACCTTTATTTTTATCCAACAGTCATGCCTAAATAAGAGCGGCAAGCGATTTCTAGCTGTCAAAATTTCTTATGTCCATGCAATTTGTATGGGGCATACCGAGTCGCCGTAGTCTAGTAGGTAGTGTGTTATCTTATTAGACGTAAGGCCACGGTTCAAACTCCAGGTCAGTCATCAAAACGAAAATATGAAAATATATTTCTTCGGTGACTTCATCTTAGCTGATTTCTTGCAATAACTCTGCGATACTGGATTTAAAATTACCGTGAAAAGTTTATCAAAAAATCTGTCGTTCGGCATCGACTTTAAACTGTAGCTACCGCCACTCATGTATATTATTGACACGCACAACATAAGTAGTGTGAGCAACTAGATCCATAATCATGACTGAAGGGTTGTAATGAGCATGTACGCGGAGGCAACACTTTGCATTAGAAAATCCTATATTGACAGAGCGTTTAATAGTGAAGTTGATTGCAATAAACACCAAAAGTAAACAAAGAAAAAAGTGGGCATTTGAAAAATAGACTTGGTTGTTAAATATATTCTTTTTTTTCAAAGCCATGTAATGGGTGATTTTTTAAGAGCTGTAGGAAAATTTTTCAAAAAAAAAACATAAAATTCAGAAAAATGCATGAAATCTTTATTTGAATCGATAGTACGGTCCATATAATTTAATGTTTGAAGAATATTTCATGCAAATGCTGACCGCGACTGCGCCTCAAATGGTCCATCCACTTAGTCCAATTTACAACATTTCGGCCGGTATCTCACGAATAAATGCTTCAATGTTGTCTTCCAATGCGTCAATTGAAGCGGGCTTGTCTGTATAGACATGAGCTTTAACATAGCCCCACAAAAAATAGTCTAAAGGCGTTAAATCGCACGATCTAGGCGGCCAATTGACCGGTCCCGAACGTGAAATAAAATGTTCACCGAACTCGCCTCTCAATAAGTCCATTGTTACACGTGCTGTGTGGCATGTGGCACCGTCTTGTTGAAACCACATGTCATGCAAGTTAAGCTCTTGCATTTTGGGCAAAAAAAGTTGGATATCATCTCACGGTAGCGCTCACCATTCACAGTTACGTTACGATTCGCAGCATCTTTGCAGAAGTACGGTCCAATGATGCCACCAGCCCATAAACCGCACCAAACTGTGACTTTTTCTGGATGCATTGGCTGCTTTTGAAATGCTTCTGACTGATCTTCACTCCAAAATCGACAATTCTGCTTATTTACGTACCCATTGAGCCAAAAATGAGCTTCGTCGCTGAACACAATTTTTCGATAAAGAAGTGGATCTTCGACCAACTTTCCAAGAGCACGCATTTTGATAATAAAATTCAATGATTTGCAAGCGTTGTTCGCTTGTAAGACGATTCATGGTTAAATTATAGGCCAAACTGAAGATGTTTGACAGTGAAACCAAAACACGAAACGCGCGTGAGCTGTTTAAACCAGTGTTGCCAAAAAGATAATTGCTAAAAAAATCACCCGTTATAAATCCTTTTGACGTAAATTTTGGTATTGCCACAGATTATAAAAACTAAGCAGATAACGTTCAGCTTGCCGTTATTATATAGGGATAGCAGTAAGGGAGAATGGCTAACACTATTGGAGTTTGCCACTCCGATTTATTGAAAAATCAATTTAGTGGCTCGTGCGATTTAACGTGTTTGAATTACTTTTTATAGATCTATGTCAAGTCATTAGTTTATGACGACTAATCTCTAACTTTTGAAATTTTGGAAACCGGTATGGCCAGATATATTGCAAAAATAGTCAAAAATAACTATGGTCGGGCATATGCCCGCAATGATATTTATAAAATAAATTCATTCAAACAATATTTCCTTATTGTATTAACATTTTAAAACATACATACATACATAGTTATCACATAAACAACAACAAATTAATTTTCAGTTGTATATATCGCCCGATATAGTATCTAGAAGATGTAAACATTTTATTACAGCCACTTTGTAGAGAAGCACACAGTGTGTCAAATAAAAAAATTTTTGTTGATTCATAAAAACGTACGGTGCACAGCGCACACAAAAATTTTTTGAATAAAAATAAACACAACGGAATTAAAATGAATAAAAGTTAAAAATAAAAACAGAGAAAAAATAAATAAAATTTTACAAAAATACCAGAAAATACCACAAAATAGCAGAATATTTGATGGTCAAGATCGATAGAATTAAGTGCTGTTCGCTACACTTACAAGTGCTTGATTTGTTTTCATTGTATCACACGCTAGTAGGGTGTGTTTTGTCAAAGCCGAAGAACTAAATTTAATCACGAGTAATAACAAAAAAAAAAAAATAATTTTATTCAAATTATCTGAATTAATGTTCAAATTATTTCAGCATTATTATCGCGTAAATATTTACTATTTTACATACTTATACATTGCGGTGAAGAAACACTTTGTGAAGGGTGTGTTCGTATTCGTTCGTATATGTAATACAGTCAGGGATAAAATTGTTCATAAAATTTTAAAATGTTAAAAATTTGAAAAATATTAAAAATTTACAGTGAACAAAAAAAACTGATACACCTGCCACTTTAAAATAAATTAAAAAAAAATTTGTATAAAACTAACGAACGCCAATATTTCTAGACAAAGAAACTTTGTACAGAAAAGAAATTGTTCTAGTAACTACACAAGTTTTATATAAATACTAGCTGTACCCGGCGCATGTTCCTGCGCCACCAACAAAAAAAATTTGAAGGAAAGACATTTTACACAAATGTCCAATTAATTTTAAATCATTTTATTGATTTTGTTTCCCGTTGTCCAGATGATTCAGACGAACGGGCCTCAGTAGTACGGATTCGATCAGTTTCTAAACTCACTTGTCGTTGTTCAAGTGATTCATGCGAACGGGTCTCAGCGGCTTGTACTCGAAGATTTTCCAGCCTCAATGCTTCTTGAGGTTTAGGTCGACCAATTGCTTGTCGCTTTGGATGCATGATTGCACGGGAACGACGTGAAAAATGCGTTTAAATTTATTAGAATCCCACGATGTTCCCAATCCAATTAAACCCAACAGCATTTTTAAAAATTTTCCAAAATTAAAATGTTTCAAACTTGTGATTGACATTTTACGGGAATGAGTTATACTAAATATTATTAAAATGATGAATCCTAAAATGTCTGGTATTTGTCCGATCAACACATGATCAAATGCGTAGTTTACGATTCATTTTCAATAATTCTCAGTAGCGCTATCTATCAGAAATTAATCGCACTAACTTAGAAACCTCCGTCGACTTATGCGCAACAACTAAAGTTCATATCATGATCAAATGCACAGTTTACGATTTAATTCGTTTTGAGTAATTTTCAGTAGCGCCACCTGTCCTAAATTGGTCATACCAACTTATAAGACTTCGTCGGCTCATGCGCATCAACTTTGCTAAAGATCATAACATAATTAAATGCACAGTTTACGATTTAAATCATTTTAAGTAATTTTCAGTGGCACCACCTGTCGGAAATTGATCATACCAACTTAGGAACCCTTCCCGGCTCATGAGCAACAACTTTGCTGAAGATCATAACATGATCAAATGCATAGTTTACGATTCTATTAATTACATACAAACAAACATTCATTTTTATATATGTAGATATTACTTCAAACTATTTTATATGATGATCTTTAGCTTCTCTTACAACTTGGACCCTTCTTTACCTTATTTTATTTTCTTCAGAGTGTGTTTTAACGCCTTTTTCTTGAAAACGTGGTATTTAAATTATCAGGCTTTCATATCAGCCAATAAATCTTCTACGGATTTAATTGTAGGCTTTGGGGATGTTGACGAAAATCGTTTTTTATATTACAAAATAGCCATTCTTTCATTACATCGGCCCAGGGCCTTTAAGCGTTGCCGGAACGAACACAAAACCATATCGCAAACCAATTTTCTCAGGAGATTAAACTAAATTAATTTCCAAAATATGTACAGTGGTGGCCTTATAATTAGAAACGATGTTTCGGGAACAGAGTTCTCTGGAGTGACGAATCTAAGTTTAATTTGTCCCAATCTGATTGGAAAACGTATGTAAGACGTCCTCCAAACAAAGCCTTTGATCCCAGGTACACAGTGAAAACTGTAAAACAAATAACCAAACATACATGTTGCTAAGTCGTTTCTAATTATAAGGTCACCACTGTATGTATGTTTTGATAATATTTCACTCAATAAAGACAAGATAAGACAAGCTTCGTTCGAGCTTGGAGTCACAATCAATTATATTTCCAAATGAAATGTTGCGTGTTCTAATTATGATTAAATCATTAATCTGAAATAAAATCTGACAGATTGCAGAATATTATTGAAGTCACCGTAGTATAGTAGATAGGGCGTTGGCTCATTCGATGTGAGGTCACAGTTCAAATCTCCAACAAAACGAAAAATATTTCTTCGGTAATTTCCTCCCAGCAAAACTTTCACAAAAATCTGTTGTTCGTGTAGGTCCCACCCCTCATGTACAAAATTAACACACACAACGTAAGCGGCGTGAGAAGCTAAGTTGGACTATTGACTGAAGGGTTAAAATGGCCAACTAGGTGTGTATGTACGTATGTTAAAGATTTGACCCAGAACTAAGAAAAGGAGAAGAAATCTTATCGAAACTCGCTCTGTTTTCTGCCTACAGAAATTAATTTTGTGGTGCTTTCGAACAAGATTTTTATTAACAATTTTGTCCTTTACTGTATGTCCGACAATAAGATTAACAATATTCTATGAATAGCAAAAATTGCAATAATAAACACCTGTTTATATCTTTTTTTCTAAGTACAGTGGGGTAAAAAATTAAGTGTAATATAATCATCTTTCTTTTCAGTCTACATTGCTCAGTAAAGTTAACAGAAAGTTAATAAAGAATGGTACTCCACTTATAACTAATATTTCTTGATCTACACACATACATTATTGGTCATTAAAACCCTTTAGTCTGGATTAATTTTATACATGAATGGCGGGACCTACAATTTAAAGTCGACTCCGAACGACAGATTTTTGAGAAACTTTTCATAGCAATTTTATTTACTCTCCGAGTTTTTGCCAGCAGACTGCTGAGAGGAAGTCGCCGTGGAAATATTTTTTCATATTATGTTTTGTTGAAGTTGTTTAACCTGGGATTTGAGCCATGGCCTCACGTCTAATAAGCCAACACACTACATACTAGACTATGGCGACTACTCTCTGGATCTAATTCGATTTAATTTTAGTTTTTTTTTAATAAAAAGGAGCGTAATCGGTTGCATTTGGTGAAATGCCTGAACACCGCTCAATGAACTGAACACCGCTCATTTAACAAATTGTGGGCATCTTTAATTCTTTACCTTATAGTGGCAACATTTTTACTTAATCGACCGAAACCAACCAATATTCACAAGCATTTTCATATCGAGTTTCGCGGTAATGGATTTCAATTTTTTTATGAGACCCCCGTGTAACGAGAAAGATAAGATTCTATATTCGCTATTCCTAGGCCATCAACCTTAATGAGTCATTTACCTCAAAATGGCTAAAAAAATATTCAGAATTTCTTTGTTTGTAACTGTCATGACGTCTAGAACTGAGATTATTTGAATATGATTTGATTGTTAGTGAATGCACGTGCTGCTGACTGCTGTATTTCGTCATTCGAAAACAAATTTTTTCTTGGCATTCAATCACACTCGGTAAAATAGATTCGAAATTAAAAAACAATTCTCAGAATTAAAATGTTTTCTTATTTTAAATGTTGTTTTTTTGTTTTTGTAAATTTGTCTCTTATTGGCCGGGTGGGTCTATTTATTCAGACATTTGTCAGATATTGCCTTGCACTTGTCTGTCACGGTCATCATTAGTAGATCAGTTGATTTGAAAGAAAAAATAAAGTTTGAAATTGAAATGCCGAGAAACACTACAATTTGGGGAAAAATAACAACCCCTTTTCAATTACAAAGGACTGTCGGATTAATTTTCGCCGCAACTAATTTTTTTCTAAAGGATTTGAGTTTAAAAAATTTCCTTCAGCATTCTGTTTTTAGTCAGAAACTGAGGGGTCCTGTCTTCTCCTTCTTCAGACCCCTAGCTCCTATAGAACTCATTTGACTGAATTCCAAGTCTTTTGGCATGTCAACCAAAAGGACACTGGCCCGTGAAAATCACTACTGTGCTCTGTGTGGATCGTTTCATCAAGATTCAAGGACAGAAGTAACATGTTCAGCGGAGTCTAGCAATATTGCATGTACATACATCAAGATTGAGCTTCCCCGTCAAATGAGTGGATAATTTTCAATCTGACTAAGGAATTGGAGTACCTATGCCTTGCAACATGTAGGAGATTGCGAGCTAAGCAACGCTGGCTAGCTCATAAGCAATTTCTAACGTCCCATATAGGAGTTACCTTTGAATGATTCGAAATTGTTCGGAGAAATTATTCAACGACGAACGTCGAAGCTACGTTTATTAGGAACTCAATCGCAGCCTGGCTGTCCAAGTAACCGAGAGATTTTCAGCGTAAATCCCGCCCGCCAACAATCTCTGCGTCGCTTTCAAAACAGTCATGTTCATTGCCTGGAAAACAGTAGTGCAGTGGTCATACAGCCCATTAGGAAGTTTAATGTCAAAACCCTTAGCAAGTATATAGGGTGGGTCATTTACAAATGCAATAAAACAAAAACGGTTTGAAATTTAGCCAAATTTCTTTTTTTGTTGTGGAGTACAATTGTTCTTGTTAGAAATGGAATATTTTTTAATTCATATGGAATTTTTCATTCGTGGACTTTTTCGAGTTTATGGGGTCGTATCTCGTCAATGGCATCACGAATGTTGGCCCTCAAATGCTCAATCGTCTCTGGTTTGTCGAGATAACACTTTTCTTTAACGGAAAATAGTCCAACGGTCTCAAATCGCAGCTCTTTAGCGGCCAATTGACATCACCTTTTTGGCTAATTAAACGTCCATCAAACGTCTGACGAAATAAATCCATTGTGGCATGAGATGTGAGCCAAGTTGTACAATCCTCGTGAAACCAAACATCGTTCACATCAATACCATGAAAAGCGGGTACAAAAAAATCGCTTATCATATTGCGATAGGTGTCTCCATTGACCATAATGGTTGCACCGTCCTCATTTTCAAAGGAATATGGGCCAATGATGCCTCCGCTCCACAAGCCACACCAAACAGTCACTCGTAATGGATGTATTGGCTTCTGCAAGATCATGTGTGGGTTTTTTGAGCCCCAAATACGACAATTTTGCTTATTAACGTACCCACCAAAATGAGAATGGGCTTTATCCAAAAAGATATTTTTTTTTTTGGCGAAATTGACATCATCGTGGAGTTTTTCGTTGGCCGATTCATTACGTTGAGTGGGGATAATATGCTGAATTTTGTGACAGAATAGGATGACATGAGTATTTGCCAGGTTCGAAATACCCGATGGTTCAAATTTAAACCGATAAATAGCCCACCCGATACTGCCCTATTACACATCTTTGAGCCTTCAGTGTAAATCTCAAGAGTCCCATTAGGAACCTTCGGGTCTTCAGATCAGAAGTCTATTGTTGGAAATTAAGTTGCGAGTTTACATGGGGCATAAATGCGTATCAAATTAAAAGCAGTGTGTGTTGAGGAATAGTCGCCATAGTATAGTAGGTAGCGTTTTGGCTTATTGGACGTGAGGTCCCACGGTTCAAACACCCGGGTGAGACATTTTCAACAAAACAAAATCTGAAAAAATATTTCTACGGCGACTTCCTCTTAGCAGACTGCTGGGAAATACGCAGAGAGTAAGTAAAAAATTGCCATGAAAAGTTTCTCAAAAATCTGTCATACGGAATCGACTTTAAACTGTAGGTCTAGCCAACCAAGTATAAAATTAATACACACAACACAAGTGGTGTGGAAAGCTAGGTTGTAATCCCGGCTGAAGTGTTGTAATTATATATGTATGTTGGGGAATAAAGATATATTTTAATAAGGATCTGTTTTCCCTGTAAGGTTGGCTAATTAGGCTTAAAGGAAACTAAAGGATAACACCATTTAAACATAGCTTCGTTTCGATGTTATAGACAAAAGGAAAATCATTTGATTTTTCATAATTTTGTTCATGATTATATCCTCCGTCTCTTTATTCTCGCTTTCCTAGCTCTTCCCCTTTTCCAATTTCCCTGTCTCCTGCACTATACCTTCTCTCTCCTGTAGGACGTATTTCGATGAATCATTTTGACCCCTATGTATTGAACTTGCCCCAATGACAAGTACACGTCCTCAAATCTCACCTAACATAACATTCATGATTATGATGACAAAGTTTTCTTTCACTTGAAGCTATATTGACAGTTCCGCCGTTATATTGACAATCATTCCCGTGTACAATGTACAATTAACCCTCTCTTCCCTTCTTGTATCTAAAAACGTTATCGCCTCTCTATAAAATTTAGAAAATTTTTTTAAAAATCACTTCATTTTCCACATGATTCTTGATTTCTTATCAACGCAAAATGAATTGCATTTAAAACGTCAAAAAAAGTCTCGTTTGTATACAAAATCGTGGCTGATACGGGGTCGTATTTTCAAAAACGTGTCTTTATCATCACAATTTGTTTTATTGCCATCGTCATTCCAAAACAGCAGCGTTAAACTATTTTGTAATCAATTTTTATTTAATTTTTTTTATTCTTATTGTTGTTACTAAATGGTTGACTATATTTAATCGTTTAGTTTAAGGTTTGTTATCTCAGAGAACGAAAAAAAAAAGAAAAAGAAAATAAATTGCTTGTCAATTGCTTTAACAGCCCAAATGTACTTGTTTATGGCCACAACTTAAAAAGTCAGTATAAACGTGCTGTTGGCGTTGAAAAATAAATTAAAATCTCAAGAATATTGTTACGTTTTTACCTTTTAAAAACGTTTAAATATGCTCCTGTAGATTGCAAATAAAATACAATTAAATTTGTGTTTAGTTTTATTTAAAATTCTTTATTATTCGTATAATTCTGTGTGCCACTGTTCACAACTTAATGTAAACAACAACAATTGCTTTTCTTTGTTATTCCTCTGTTTATACCCTTTGCATAAACAATAACAATTACTAGACAATTATTCGACAGATCTTTGTAACGGAGATCATCAAACTACGATTATTTCTTCAAATACACCGTGTCTTCACACAAGACTGACTGCTTTGCCTTGCCTTTTATATGGCAGAGTAAACAGTCTGATGAATGTTCTTGAAAGCGACTATTCCTGACTTCGCCTTCTTGAAATCTCTATAGATGTAAACATTGTTGTTTACATTTACTATTTTTTAATGTCAAGCAATGTAAAAGCAAGACACCAGCAACTAAATTCTTCATTTTCGTAACAATATTTTAAAATTTTCTAAAGAAGGTATTTATTTTAAATTTTTCAATTTCCCTTCTAAGGGTTTTCTTATTTTAACGTGCCTAATGAGGTCACTTTCATTTCTGTGTGTGTCTTTCATTTATTTTTGTCTATTGATTGTAAATAATTTTCCATTGGTCGATTAAATAACCGGTAAGCGGAAGTGTGTGGTTTCCTTTTACATTCATTTTCAATATTTTCTGCGCAAATTTTGCTTGCAATTTCAATTTGTGTGTGCAAAATAAAGTCAAGGTTAAATGGAGTTGTGCGACAGTAGTTTTAGTAATTTCGAATAAAATACAAATCCTTTTTAATAATTGTTTAATTTACACAGAAGTTGTTGTTTATAAACAGCACCAGATGGCAACCCTATCATTCTAGAATCTGCTAAAGTAGAATAATTAAAAACTTGACTAATGAAACCAAAACAAAGATACGATAAGAAAAAACAAAAGGAATTGGAACCAAATAAGAGATGGAAATCTTTCCCGACATTTTTGAACCTGCTAAAGTAGAATAATTAACCGCTTATGCATAAAAACTGGTTCAATTATATTGAAACAATTATGACGAATAACAAAGGAAACTGATACCAAGCATGAAGACGCTTTAAAAAATGTTCGTTTCAAATCTCAAGTTAGACATACAAAAAAATTTCTTTGGCGACTACTTCTCATCAGATTTCTGGGAAACACTCTGATTGTAAATAAAATTGCCACGAAAAATTGTTCAAAAAATCTGCTTAGAGGAAGTCGCATAAGAAATATTTTTTTTCATATTTCGTTTTGTTGGAGATGCCCAACCCGGGAGTTGAACCGTGCCTTTACTTCTAATAAGCCAACACACTACCTACTAAGCTAATGCGACTTGGGAGTATAACGGTGAGAGAACCGCCGGTAGTATTTTCCAACAAGTTCTTGCGTCATATGAATAACACTTTGGCCAAACAACAGCGTCAATACGGCAATTTGAATATGTAGGGGGCCAATATTGAGGCAGCAGAAAATGGAGAATCATCAGATATACTATCAGGAGGATCACAAGAATAAAAGTAGATTGAAAACCTCTAGGTTAGTAGCCTAGTAGGTAGTGTGTTGGCTTATTAGACGTAAAGCCAGGGTCAGATATCTCCAATAAAATGAAGTTTTAAAGAAATATTTCTTAGGCGACTTCCTCTCAGCAGATTTCTGGCAAAAACTCTGAGAGTAAATAAAAATTGTCATGAAAAGTCAAAAAAAAATGTCAAAAAATCGGAGTGGACTTTAAACTGTAGGACCCGGCACTCATGTATAAAATTAACACACACAACACTTTGGTTTTTTTTTTATCAAAAACTATCAGTAATCAGCGTATCTTAATGTGTTATTAGAGATGAATTTCACATTGTTTTTGTATCTCGTAAAAGAAAATACTCTGCTGCTGACTCGCAATAAAACTTATGATTGCTTTGGATTCGTGGAAATTTTTTTATTTATTTTCCAAATGTCATTAATTATGTGTGAATGTACGTACGTACCATCAGAATTACTTTGAGGTGTTATCGCTGAATGAGTTTTAAAGTTTTTGTTTTTTTTTTTGTTGATTTTTATGACAAGAAAAAAATTTTTTGTTTTTTTTTAACAATAAAATTACAAATGTAAGCTAAACATACAAAGAATTGGTCAAGGTTAGTTAGTTTGTTGGATTATGTTAAAATAAAAAACAAATAAAAAACACAATATTTTGTAATGCTTGACTTATCTGGTGGGTTGGTAAACAGAAGGGCTTTTAAATCAATCGTTGAAGTTTGGTAAAATCTCTCTTCATCTCAAAATATTTTTTTAAAATATTCTCTAAGTGAACTAAGTGTTGTAAATACACAAATCTGTTGAAGATAAGTTTAAGATTTTTTATTTAAGGAGTGCCCACGAAAATATTTGGGAATACATTTAGTTTTCTTTGTTTCAAGCGGAAGTGTCGACAATTCAGGCTGCGGTGTAAATTATTGTGTGAGAAACATGTTCACAGGCGGAAAATCACCATAATTTCCGATAGCCAAGCGACTATCAGGACATTGGATTCTAATGTAATGAACTCCAGGACGGTATATGACAGCCGCAGATGTCTTGACTAGGCGGCGAATTGATATGATGTTTGGGGTAGTTCCGAAAATCTCGAACTATCATGGTGGGTTCCTTGGGATTCCTGTGGGTGGGCTGTAGAGCTGCAATGACATCGGCAGTCTCTCCTCATTGAATTAGTGTAACCATAGTAGGTATCTGTTCCCCGTTTGGTTTCCGTTGTTGTTCGTTTCACTTTCGGGTCCCTCAGCATGTTTTTGATAGATTAGATTTTTTTAAAATCTAAATCTGGTATATATGTGAGTGCGCGTAAGGCGCAGATAATAGGCAAGAACCACCCCATCCGGCGAGCCACAGCCCGGCAAAATGCGAGCATACCACCGACGCCGATTATCTGGCCACATTGGCTTCAGCTGTTTAGTTCTTTAAGCAGATTTACCACAAATTTTCGTTAGCGTATCAATCACAGAAGAGCATTTCACATTATAAACATCACATCATATGGGTACCGGGACATAGGCACTGACCAGAAGGGGCACAACCATCGAACTCTCTGATGAATTCTCTACATTAGGAATCCCTTTGGGTACCTGCAAGCTTATAATTGACAATGCAATCGTGGACTTTGTCAACAGCGCAAAAAATCTTGCCAAGGCTGGAAAAGAGGCGAGCGGCGGCTCTGCTTAAACTCCAAAGAAGTAAGCTCAGCACTGTTATCGGGGCTATTACGGGGCATTGTATTATAGGAACGTATGCGAGGCGTATTGGTTTTGGACACCTTGCAAATGATTTATACAGAAGCTGTGGATATGAGGAGGAGGATGAGACTGTTCTTCACCTACTAAGCACATGCCCGGCACTTGGTCAGAGGAGAAAGAAGCACCTGGGTGCCTACTATATGGAGGATCTGGATGAACGGTCATGCATTGATGTTGGCAGTTTGAGTCGCTTCATCGAAAGCTCCCAAAGGTTCCTTGACTAGGGGAGAATGTGAAACGGGCCCTGTGTGGGCTTAAGTGTGTCCGCTAATGTCTCCATCGAGGGGGCAACCACATCTACCTACTTACCTAGTTTTCTTTGTAAGAAACTAAGCTAGTTCCAGTTCTAATCCATAAAAAGTATTCAGTCTTTAATCAGTTCTAATAATTTTTTTTCATTTCTTTGAATTCCTTTAATTTTCTACAGTGATAAGTACGGCGTATGACTGCATTTGAAAAATTGCTCAACAGACAATGCAGTTTGTGGAAAAGATTTTTATACGTTTATGTATACATACATACATACATACATAATTGGCCATTACAACCCTTCAGTCAGGATTACGGCCTAGCTTCTCACACCACTCATGTTGTGTGCGTTAATTTTATACGTGAGTGGCGGGACCTACAGTTTAACGTCGACTCCGAACGACAGAATTTTGAGAAACTTTTTCATGGCAGTTTATTTTACTCTCAGAGTTTTTGCCAGAAATCTGCTGAGAGGAAGTCGCCGAAGAAATATGTTTTTTTTCATATTTCATTTTTGATGTCTGACCTGGGATACGAACCCGGGCTTTACGAATAGTAAGCCAACACACTACCTACTACACCACGGCGACGTTTATGTATAGGGTGCGCCAATTAAAAGTTTAAATTTAAAAATGCAATGAAACAAAAATGGTTTGAAATTTTGGCAAATTTATTCTTTTGTTGTGAAGTCCAATTATTCCGGTTAGAAATGGAATATGATTTCATTTATATGGCTGCCGCGGATGGCCTAACAGTACCTCATTCGATCGGATCACTTTTCGTGCACTTATTCGAGTGTATTAGGGTCGTATCTCGGCAATGGCATCACGAGTGTTGGCCTTCAAATGCTCATTTGTCTCAGGTTTGTCTAACATAACACTTTTCTTTAAGGGCGCCCCACAGAGCGATGTCAAATTGCAGTTTCTTGGCGGCCAATTGACATCACCATTTTGGCTAATAAAACGGCCATCAAACGTTTGACGCAATAAATCGATTGTGGCATGAGATGTGCGGCAAGTTGCGCTATACTGTTGAAACCAAACATGGTTCACATCAATACCATGAAGATTGGGTACAAAAAAATAGGTTATCATGGTGTGATAGGTGTCTCTATTGACCGTAATGGTTGCGTCGTTCTTATTTTCAAAGAAATATGGACCAATGATGCCACCGTTCCACAAGCCGCACCAAACAGTCACTCGTAATGGGTGCATTGGCTTCTGTAAGATCACGTGTGGGTTTTCTGAGTCTCAAATGTGGCAATTATGCTTGTTAATGTATCCACCAAGATAAAAATGAGCTTCGTCCGAAAAGATGATTTTTTTTTGACAAACTCGACATCATCGCGCTGCTTCTCCGCTTCATTTTCTCTTCGCTAGATGATCATGCGACAACAATTCTTGATCCAATTGAACTTTGTAACGCGTCATATCGAGATCATTTCGAAAAATTCGACGTAAACTGGTGCATGCAATGCTCAATTCTTGAGAACGATGACGAGTTGATGTTGATGGATTCTCACGCACACTCTCAGCCACAGCTTCGATATTTTAGGGTGTACGCACTGTACGAGCACGCTTACGTCTTGGCACATCAACAATGAAACTAGTTTCACGAGCTTCACCAATAAACTTGCGTATACCGGGCACTGAAGTCGCCGTAGTCTAGTAGGTAGTGTGTCGGCTTATTAGACGTAAAGTCCGGGTTCAGACATCAAAACGAAATATGAAAAAATAATATATCTTCGGCGACTTCCTCTCAGCAGATTTCTGGCAAAAACTCTGAGAGCAAATAAACCTGCCATGAAACAGTTTCTCAAAAATCTGTCGTTCGGAGTCGACGTTAAACTGTAGGTTGCGCCACTCACGCATAAAATTAACGCACACAACATGAGTGGTGTGAGAAACTAGGCCGTAATCCTGGCTGAAGGGTTGTAATGGCCAGTTATGTATGTATGTATGTATACCTGGCACTGTTTGGTCCTTCTGTGCGACCAAATTTTGTACAACATTTTCGTGCAATTTCCGACCACCATTGTCTTTGTTTTCGAAATAAATTTCCAATAAATCCCAACGTTGCTCGAGAGTAAATCGATTCATTACGTTCAGTGGAGATAATATTCATGACATAAGCACTGCCAGATTCGAAATATCCAATGGTTCAAATTTAAAACGATAGATGACCGACCCTATATATGTATATGTGTATGAAAGCATGTTTATTGTTTATTATTTTACTTGACGTCGTTAATAGCTTTGTTTGAAAGCGAAACATTTAAGTCATATACATATGAGGGCATGCATGCATGGATGTCAATCAAACTGTTGATTTGTTTACTGCAATTGAATTATTATTTTCGTCTTTTTTTTTTATTAATTCAATTGAAAAAAAAATTGCATTTTGAAATAAAGCCAGTGAAGTATCGACTATTAGTGACCCAATTCACAATTATCGCAGTTATCAATACCGATAATTACGGCGTCTATTTAGTCGTCTATTAAAGTATTCTTTGTAATCTAATCACTGAATGTAATTTAAAAATTGTTTGTTGTTGCTTTTTTTTTTTTTTATAAAATTACATACACATACCATACCAGCCATATTTCTATGATCGGTTATTGATAGCAGATCAAAAAAAAAACTAAGCATTTTAATGGAATAATAGAATCAATAAAAATATAAAAAGTTTTTAGAATGGTAGGGTTGCCATATATAGTTGTCTATAAAAAACACCTTCTCATCTTCCCATTATGGTGCTCTTATATGTATTTGCTGTTTATAAGAATAAGTATTCTCAGAGGGCATTTGGATGCCTTCTTTGGAGGGAGACAGAAGTCTCCTAATTTTTAAAAATTCGGAAATCATGAAAATTTTCTTCCGAATTAGAACCTGGATTGCATTTGGGTTTATGGTCAATTACTTTAATCACTACACTTTATATTTCCCTCTACACTTGGATCCAGTAACATTGTCCCATTGTTTTATCCGGACTTTGGCAAAAGAAATCATCTTTCCAGATGAAGCTCATTTTGATCTTGGCGGGTATGTAAACAAGCAAAATTGTCGCATTTGGCGCACAGAAAACCCGCACGCATACATTGAAAAGCCGACGCACCCAAAACGAGTCACTGTTTGGTGCGGATTTTGGTCCAGAGGCATAATTGGGCAATTTTTCTTCGAAAATGAGCAAGCAGTGGCCGTTACAGTCAATGGCGATCGTTATCGGGCCATGTTGAACGAATTTTTGTTCACAAAAATTGAAGAGGATGATATTGGCAACATTTGGTTTCAACAGGACAGCGCTACGTGCCACACAGCCGAAGCAACACTCGATGTTTGGCGCCCTGTTTTTGAAGATCGCATTATCAGCCGCAGAGCTGATGTCGTTTGGCCACCTCGGAGCTGCGATTTGACACCGTTGGACTATTATTTGTGGGGTGCCGTCAAAGATAAGTGTTACGCCGACAAGCCAGAGACAATTGACGCTTTAAAGGACCATATTCGTGAAGCCATTGGTGAAATACAGCTGCACACAATCGATAATGTGCTTAAAAATTGGACCGATCGTGTAGGCTACTGCGTGACCAGCCGAGGCAGCCATTTGAATGAAATTAATTTCCATTATTAACCGGAAGGATGGTAGTTTCAAATAAAAAAAGAAATTTGAGAAAATATTCAGTAGTTTTGTTTTAAAAACATTTTCAAAAAAGAAAATGTTATTTGGCGGACCCTTTATAATGCGCTCAGCTACCATATACTTGCTTGCATACTTTATTGGCCATAACGTCCTGTTTTCTTTCTTCACCTATGTTAAACGTCGAGTTCGAAGATTTGAGAAGCTTTTCATGGTAATCACATATTCTCAGAGCTTCTGCCAGAAGATATAGAGGAGGTCGCCGAAAGAATTTTTTTTCCTTTTTCGAAGTATTAGAGCTGAAGTTTGAACTCAGGTGCTCTCACTTAGGCTGCCAACACTGTACTACTAGACGAAGGCATTGCCATGTCGCTGAGTTGAGTTGCTGAGCAATTTTATATCCAAATTTTTTATGCTCGTCAGGCGGCCAAGTCTGCCGTGTTAGAACGTTGGCTGATCCATCTAATATGCATCAATTTTTGTACTACGTTATCTTTTTCAGATTGAAGTGAGATGTAGTAAATATTTATCATAGCTACCCTTAGCCAGTCTATCAGCGACTCTTTGTCTGCATGATCACTCACGCAGCGCATGGAGCGATTAGAATGCTATTAAGAAAGAATTCGTATAACTCTCCCGTTTACTCGGTTAGACCTTAAACAATTGACACTCCTGTGTATTACAAAAGAACATGGAGTAGGCGCATCGGGATGTGATATCATTATCGATGTGAATGGAAAAGATGAGAGGAATGGAAGGCGGTATATTACTGTGATGTGAACTATCATCTGCTGAAATGCAGGCGTGGCCTTACGCCTTACCAGTTTACAGCCGTGTAACTCTAGAGCTAAAACCATATTTGTAACTACTTTTTGGTTATCAGTTTAATAGATTTCCAAGGTTACAAGGGCTTCGTCTAGGAATACCCTTTCGTCACCTTTTGTTTTTTTTCCAAAGAAAATGATTCAACAAATAATACACAATGAGTACATTTAAATAATAACATTCTTTAATGCTTTAAAATTTTATAGAAATTCGCTTATAACCCCCCCCCCCACTCTTCTTATTAAAATATTTTTATTAGTTACCGTGTTCTAAAGCAATGTTATTTACATTTTTGATTGTTTCTGTTAATTAGTACCGTGAAATCACAAGCAATTCTTAATTCAGCCTAAAGGTATGCAATACTTTAATGTTCTCTGCTTGTATTTCATTTGTATCTGTCTGTTAAGCTAAAGCAACACGTACTAATTTAACAGAATGTAAGCGACATGTGCACATGCAAATGTACGCGCACACTTGTTTTTATTGTTTACTTCTGTTATTGCTGCTGTCCATCGCTTGATGTTAACAAATTAATCACTGTGGGCTTCCATTTCTTTGTATTAAATTATCATTAACAGTCAGTTATTCAATGATGATGTTACATTTTGTTGATAATTTCTGTTACATTTGATTTTTGTTGATTATTACTATAACAGTGGATATCAAATATGAAAACTTAACTTAACATCATACACAAATAGTTTTTTTTGGTCAATAATTTTAAGAATTCATTAAGTTTATTAAAACTAACTTTACCCTTTGAGGCTATGTTCCTGCCTGATTTAATGATACTTATACCGGAAAGGGCACAATGGAATGGTGGGGTACTTCAGGGGCAGAGTGGTATACCCGTCTTCACAGACGGGTCTAAGTTAGGTGGACTCGCTAGGTTAGGTTCGCTTTCTGGGGGCGATTTAATAGTTGGACCTGACCCCCAATCTGCCACCTCTACGGCCTCATCAATGGATGGGTCAGGGAGGAAGAGCAGAGGCGCCGGGGCAACGGATCGGATTGTTTTGTTTCTAGATGTCTATGGCCTGCTGTGGACAGTAAGAGAACAGGTTGGCTGCTGAGCTTGGATCAGACCAGCTTAAGGTTGGTTGTCGGTTTTATCACGGGGCACTGCGAGAATACGTCGCTGACGGAGATTTGGAACAGATCCCAGCCGGACTATTGCAGGGCATGTTGCGATGAGGAGGAGTTGGAGACTATCGAACACCTCGTCTGTAACTGCCCAGCCCTTGGTAGGTTGAGGTTGAGGACCCTTGGAAGGGCCTTCTTTGAGAGTTTGAATTTTGTGTCGAGAGCCGACATCAAGGCTCTCCACAGATTCATTAGTAGCTTGGGCTGGTTGAGAGGTGCTAGGGATTCATCAGCGTAGTCGCGCTCTCCCTTTTTCTTGTTTCTGGTCTGTGTGATTCCTCCGCTTCCCATTCTCCCCTTTCCTACATCCTCTTCTTTTTATCCCTCTATTATCCTTCCCTCTTTAAGGACGTTTTACAATGGGTCAATTCGACCTCCGGATACTGTACTTGTCTTTATTGACAAGTACACGTCCTCTAACATAAAACCTAAACCTAAATTCTGCCCTTCTTACTCATTTAAATTTAGTTAATTGGTCGTTATAACCTTTTCGTCAGTATTCGACCTATCATCTCACACCACTCATGTTGTGTGTGTTAATTCCATCTAAGAATAGGGGGCTACCATATATAGCCGTAATCAACGATAAAGCTTCGCTGAATGGGTTCTTCAGCTCTGATCCCAATCATCTTCAAGGATGTGGGAAAAATATTGTGGACTTTGTCGATACCAATTCAAATGAGATCCAAAAGCATCCAATGCATTCCGGAAAAAGTCACTGTTTGGTGTGGATGTTAGGCTGGCGGCGTCATCAGCCCTTATGTCTTTGAGGACGTCATTTATCCGGAAATCACTGTCAACGGCGAGTATTATAGTTCGTTGATTACTAATTTCTTTCGATAAGTTTATGCGGCCTGCTCTCTTCTTATCCATGCGTGTCCAACACAGTCTACTCTGTAAAACGATTGGACAATATCCAATTTAACTGAGGCAATGAACACCTAAGCCGTGTTACATATCCGGACAGCTTATCAGCAATGCAATTTCCAACGATATCCCTACGTCCCGGAACTCATACGAGAATTACCTTTGAATGATACGAAATGATACGATATCCCTGAGTAGCCCTCGACATACGTGGACAAGGATGAACATTAAAACTACGTTTGTTAAGGACTTAATTACAGCCTGGGTATTAGGAGATCAAGTAAATCAGAAGATTTGTCGGAGAAAACCCCGCCTCCCAGCAGGCATTGCGCCGCTTTCAAAATAGCCGTAACCTCTGCCTGGAAAACACTGTATTGGTTAGGCAGCCTATAAGAAAGTTAAATAACAAGACACTCATGGATCTTCGAGCTAAAAGTTTCCGTTAGGAACCTCGCGATCCTGAGACAACAAGTCCCGAAATAGAATTCTAAAATCGAATTCTATATTCAGAAAGTTACAGGGAACCATGTAATCGGCCCGGATGCGACCAACTGAGCTTTCTGCTTTAATTGAAGGTCAGAGGAGAGCCAATTGAGCGTGCCAAATAATGTTTTAGTTGCAGTGAAACGGAGCTTGTTGGTGATCAGGACAGTTGACTGCCTATGTACTCTATCTGTCAGTCAGCAGGGAAATTGGTAGTTGCACACTGTCCAGCAAACATGTTCACTATAGACCAAGATTGGTTCCACCACGGCCTTGGAGAGCTAGTGTGTGATGGTTGGTTTAACATCCCTATGATCGCTTAAAGCTCCCTCCATTATATTGTTCTTCCATAAGACCTTGGGATCCATGTACGCAATATCCTAGATATACATCCCTTTTAGTAATAAAAAGTGTGTTCGTCAGTGTAGTGTACTGTAGAACCTAATAAGTTGACTGCAAACCTATGCCTCTTATGGTCGAATACAGTAGAATACGAAGTATTTTCCATCATGGTTATTTCGAATTTTAAAAATGTAAGAGGCTTTAATTGTCCTCCAAATAATTCATTCAATACAAAGCTCTTGAAGAGCTCTGAGAGAATAGCATCGTAGAAAAGTAAGATAGCTGCATCTCTTAAGGGTACTTATTATCACTGTACCCAATACTACAACCCAACCTACTTATGAACGATGACAGTTGGCAACCCTTTAACTCTAGTATGTGCTACAGATGACGCATTTATCACCTGCTTATCTGAAAAAAAACATTGATTAGTCAAACTAAAAGAAAATAAAGAATAAAAATAAGAAAACTTCTGATAAATTTTCAAAGCAAAGTACATGCATTTACAAAGTACCTTGTAGTAGTAACCTGTAATGGGAAAGCAACATAATATAGGGAAATAGTGGATATGTTTTTATTACATCTAATAGTTATTGAATTTTAATATTTACGTATGTACGTAGTTATCAGCCTTTAACTTCTGAGAAGTGAATCTCAAACTTTCGATTACGATTACTTGCCTTCAATATCGATTAGTTGCAGTGTTTTCTAATGCATTATAATGAGTGCATGTTATCAGTGGGGGAATACAATGAGTTTTTGAAAATATTTATGAGTCATATAATGAATTCGATAGAGAGGAGTTCATGGCAAATTAAACTCACAACACATTGCCAGCCAGTCAGCCAAGTAATCAGTCAACTTAACAGCTGGCCCGCTCGGATCAATTGAATTTGAAATATTTATTTTTGAATGCAAAATAAATCAACGAAAAATTAGCAACTAATTATCAATTAATTAATTGTGATAATATTTTAGACTTGTTTCGTTTCATTTCACACATTTTTTCATAAACTTTGCCATTGCAAAGCCAATTGAAATCAAATGGAGAGCATAGTGCCCCTATCTAATCGAATATATGTAGAGGGGGATTGATTGATTGATTGACCGATTGTAAAATGTGATTGATTGCTAATTAAAGTGTTAATTTCAATTGTAAATATTTTCATTTCTAATCGAGCAAATTGTGCGGCATAAATATTTAAATTTTCTTTCTTCCATTCTTTCTTTCTGTCGTGCAATAGAATTTTACAAAAACAAAAATAAAAAGATGAACGGCCTTATCAAATAATGAATATTAATTGAGTTGCGATGAAATGAAAAAACAAAATATTTTCATCTTTTAATCTTATCGTCGTAATACAATATTTATGTACATACGACTTGCAGCAAATTATTTTACAAGATCATATAGACAGAGTTTCTTAAACGGTTTCGGAATTTTATGATACTTACAGTAGATATTAGAGAAGAGTAGAGCACCTACATGGTGCCAAAATTAGCTAGGACCTTTTGGAATAGAGGAGAACTTACGTGATACGCCTTGAGTTCCAATTGCATGGTTTTTCTGGTAGTGAATCTGTAGTAAGCGCCTCTGTTATTATTTGTCGTGATGAGGTCTCTTAACACTGTGATCGTATGATCTATTGCCCTCCTCTCCCATCAAACTTTATTGGATATCACTATAATGTCTGGACAAAGCCTGTTGACCTGACAAACTTCTAGATGCTAATCGATGTCATCGATGAAGTCACCGTAATCTAGTAGGTAGTGTGTTGGATTATTAGGCGTAAGGCCACGGTTGAAATCCCAGGTCAGACATCAAATCGAAAATATGAACAAAAATATTTCTTCGACGACTTCCTCTCAGCAGATTTCTGGCAAAAACATATAAAATTGCCATGAAAAGTTTCTCAAAAATCTGTCGACTTTAAACTGTAGGTCCCGCCACTCATGAATAAAATTAACACACTCGGCATAGGTGGTGTGAAAAGCTAGGTCGTAAGCCCTGACTGAAGGGTTGTAATGACCAATTATGTTTGTATGTATGTATGTAATCGATGCCAACAATCACACTTTCCTGCCTAGCATTTGATATGCACCCGGGTATTTCTTTCTGGAATGCATTAATGCCCTGTACGTGTTCCGATAATTCATTCTCATCGTCATAGAACCAACATTTTAGGCTGAAGATAACCTCAATTCTGAATAAGTGTAGTTTGAGTCTGCAGTGCCTTGTGAAAACACTCGTTACCAATCTCAGGTTATTGCTGCATAGTCGGACACATAACCTGAGTAAAGAGTTGTAATTGCCAATTGTGTGTGTACTCGTATGTACAACAATCTGAAGACGATTCACTTACTAATTTCAAGGTAAACGTCTGCAAGCATATCCTTAATATTATCACCAAAACGGCTTCCCCAAGGTCGCTTAGACTCGTCAGCATTTCATATTGTTTCATAGTCTTCTAGGCGAGCAGCGAAAAAATACCGATTGTCCAGTTGTTGTCAGATAACAGATAGAATTCTACATCTTGACTTTACACTGGAAATGCAAACATTTATTCCGTGTTCTAAATGTGTACAGCCATAGTGTAGTAGGTAGTGTGTTGGTTTATAAGACGCAAGCCCGTGGTTCAAATCCCAGCTCAGATATCGCGAACAAAACGAAATATGGAAACAAACTATTCCCTTCAACACATCCTCTCAGCGGTTTTCTGGAGCGTAAATAAAATTGCCATGAAAAGTTTCTTAAAAATCTGTCGTTCGGAGTAGACGTTAAACTGTAGGTCGCACTACTCATTAAATTTAAAACACACAACAATCCTGACTAAAGGGTTGTAATGACGAATTAAGTAAGTGAGCATGAATGAAATAAATAGTACCTCTCAACTAAGGTACAGGATGATCTTTCAAAATTTTAAGTGAGAAATGGGTGAAGAGCGTTTGGAATTCGATTCAAATTTGGCTGAAAACCAGAGATCAGCAATGAATCGTTTTTTTGCTACTCATAAGTACTCAAGAAATTTTGAATATAAGTGAGTCAACAGTATTGAAATTTAACTACATACTCTGATTCATTCGTACTCACTACAACGTTGATTTATAAGTACAGGTTGCAATGAGAATGCGTACAACGTTGACATCAAACTCATACCATTCGAAATATGTTTGATTCATAAGCCTACTCATTCAGATTCTTATAATACTCTTATAATTTCTTATAAACGATTCGAGTGACTCGAATTATTCATCAATATTTACAGTCTTAGTTGTTGTTGCATTTACAAAAAAATAAAAACAGACAGAGCAGCAAGCAGAGCAAAGACGCAACCTTTTAGTGAGTATTTTAGTGTTCGTATGTGAATCGTACTTATTTTGTTCTTCGTGTATATGTTGAGCTATGGAGAGTCGAAATCAACAACATCATACGTGTTGTTAAGTATGAAGACGATGGAGTCCTTCAAACTTTGAATATGAGTAGAGGTTCTATGATATTAAAATAAGTATGAATGCGTACAAGTATCAGAAGTTACGAGTATGATTCGATTCTACTCACCTTTTTCAAGTACTCATTGCTGATCTCTGGTATGAATGAAATTACAGTTGGAGGACGGCCAAAACTCCAATGTAACGTTCAGTTAGAAGATGATCTTTCAGGAATTGCAGTGAGAATTATAGAAGAGCGTTTAGAATTCGATTCTAATTTCTGCTAAAGACCAATGCTATATATTGTTACGTTTTTACCTTTTAAAAATGTTTAAAGTATGCTCCCGTAGATTGCAAATAAAATAAAAATAGATTTTGTGTTTAGTTTTAATTAAAATTCTTTATTATTCGCACAATTCTGTGTGCCACTGTTCGCAACTTTATGTAAACAACAACAATTGCTTTGTTTGTTATTCCTTTGTTTATACCCTTTGCATATACAACAACAATTACTAGACAATTATTCGAAAGATCTTCAAACACACCGCGTCTCTGCACCAGACTGATTGAACTTTACTAACCCCGCAGCCTGCTTTGCCTTGCCTTTTATATGGCAGACGCATGTTCATGACTTCGCCTTCTCGAAATCTCTATAAATGTTGTTTACGTTTATTATTGTAGTGTTGTTGGCATATTTTTGTTTACTTGTTTATCATTTTTTATGCTGGCGTTTGTTGTTATATTGAGCAGTACGATAACTTGTAAACAGGTTTGTTTACTGCTTTGTTTTGTTTTTGTAGCTATAATTTTTTTTTAATGTTAAGCGATGTAAAAACAATTCTTAACAATATATACAACGGGTGATTTTTTTAGCTATTATCTTTTTGGCAACACTGGTTTAAACAGCTCACGCACGTTTCGTGTTTTGGTTTCACTGTCAGACATCTCCAGTTTGGTCTATAATTAACACCATGAATCGTCTTACAAACGAACAACGCTTGCAAATCATTGAATTTTATTATCAAAATGCGTGCTCTGTTAAGAAAGTTCATCACGCGCTTCTTCCATTTTATGGTCAGTTTAATCGACCCACTGAAGCGAGTCGGAATTTACATTGTTGGACATTAAACCACGAACACGCTTACGTTGAGTGCGAACTGAAGAAAATATCGCAGCTGTATCGGCCAGTGTTAATGATGACCATCAATTATCGATTCGTCGCCGTTCGCAGCTATTGGGCCTCTGTTACTCAACAACGTGGAAAATTTTGCGGAAGGATTAAGGTGTGAGGACTTTCAAAATACAGCTGGTGCAAGAATTGAAGCCGAACGATCTACCGCAATGCAGAATTTTTGGTGAATGTGCCTTTGGAAAGTTGGCCGAAGATCCACTTCTTTATCGAAAAATTGTGTTCGGCGACGAAGCTCATTTTTGGCTCAATGGATACGTAAATAAGCAGAAGTGTCGATTTTGGAGTGAAGGTCAGCCAGAAGCATTGCAAAAGCTACCAATGCATCCAGAAAAAGGCACAGCTTGGTGCGGTTTATGGGCAGGTGGCATCATTGGACCGTACTTCTTCAAAGATGCTGAGAATCGTAACGTAACTGTGAATGGTGAGCGCTACCGTGAGATCATAGCCAACTTTTTTTGCCCAAAATGCAAGAGCTTGACTTGCATGACATGTGGTTTAAACAAGTCGGTGCCACATGCCACACAGCACGCATAACAATGGACTTATTGAGAGGCGAGTTCGGTGAACATTTTATTTCACGTTCGGGACCGTTCAATTGGCCGCCAAGATCGTGCGATTTAACGCCTTTAGGCTATTTTTTGTGGGGCTTTGTTAAAGCTCATGTCTATACAGACAAACCCGTTTCAATTGACGCATTGGAAGACAACATTGAAGCATTTATTCATGAGATACCGGCCGAAATGTTGGAAAGAGTATGCCAAAATTGGACTAAGCGGATGGACCATTTGAGGCACAGTCGCGGTCAACATTTGCATGAAATAATCTTCAAACATTAAATTATATGGACCGTACTATCGATTCAAATAAAGATTTCATGCATTTTTATGAATTTTATGTGGTTTTTTTATTTTTTGAAAAATTTTCCTATATGTAGCTCTTAAAAAATCACCCTTACTAAAATTTTATTACACTTGATAGCATAATTTGATTCACACGCTTTTTGCAAGACAATAAAAACATAAAAATCTTCAAAAACTACCTTTTTTTGGGGAGGGAAATAAAACAGAATTTATCTCTAAGGCAAGAACATTAATTCCGATTAATTTGTCTGTGCCCGTATTATTGTTTTAGAATCACTGAATCTATGAGGAATTATACGACAACAAAATCATTTTATAATCTTTGTTGTTGACATCACTCTCTTCTCCCACTAAAGTCAGTCGGCCTACCATCCATCTACGAATAGTTTTTCATTGAAAGCAGCTGGTCCCTATAAAATAATTTAATAACACACACACACTCTGCTCTAAATACACACAAGAAAAATTAAAAATATTTAACAATAACAACAACAACAACAACGTAAAAAAAATAAATAAAAACTTAAAATTAGTCGTGTAAATAAGAGTTTATTTGCTTGATTTGTTGTGACGGTGATAATAAGAAAAAACAGAGAAAAAAACTTCAAGTAATTTTGATATAAAAAATCCGATTTTCTTACGTTTGAGCTCTGCTCATCACTGTTGGGTTGTTGGTTTCTTCGTAAGGCACAATTGTCGTGAAGAAGATACACTTGTATGTCAAGAGTATGGGCTCATTTGATAAACGTTTGCACATAAGTTAAGATCGTAACGGCGGTCAAACAATTCAAATTGAAGTTTTTATTTTGCAAGAATCTCTACAGAAAAAAACGCCAAAAAAAAAACGGAACGATCATGGAGTACAAAATGATTGCGAACTATAAGGTTCGAACCACGGAATATCATTTTGAAGGTGGTTTGAAGGATTTTTTTTTTTGATAGAAAACAGAATTCGATATCTTATCTCTTAATTAATCGTTAATTAATCACTAATCGATTTAAATTGTTTCCTTTAATTTTATTTCCAGAGGCCCAAGACATGCATGGCGTCAAAAGGGTTCTAATCTTTTGCATTCTAATTGTGATCTTACCGGCCACCTTAATTGTGATACCCTTGTACTTACGGCGCTCAGTATTTGCCGATGTTGTCTATCCCGTAGCAGAATCGGATATCATAGAGATTAGAGATGGCATTTCATCGATATTTTGCCAGAAGCATTCTCTGAAAATGGCCAGCCATTTTAATGCTTTTCAGCTGGCTAGTCGCCCCGAAACCTCCACCAATCACAAACACATACGATTGAAAAAATCCATGACTCTACCCGATGATACATTCGAGTACTGGGGTTTCTATTTGCTTAAAGGTGCCCGGGTTCTACTTAAATTTTGTTCCCGCTACGATGGTGCCCGCATGCTGGTGGTAAAGGGTGCCAGAGAATTGGATACTTGTGGCTTGTTGGATCACAATAAGAAGAAATTTGGTCCCAATTGGAATCAAAATCATGAGCAAGTGAAAGTTTTCTTTGAGGATTTCGAAGTGATTAAGGAAAATATACGCAGTGATGAGCTGCTTAATCACACGTCAATGCATAATGTTAGCGAAAATGCCGATCATTTAATGGAATTGGAAAATAAGGGCGGCGAAGATTTAACAGAAGATCTGGAGGGGAATAAGATTGATGAAGCCTTGGAAAAAGAAGAAGAAGACAGTGAGGAAGAAATTACCACCACCTCCACCACCACAACTGAATTGCCTAAAACAACTAAGGCACGCCGTAAGAAACTGAAAAAGGGCACTCCCAATAATTTAAGACATCATCATGACCTCAATGGCAATAGTCTTAAAACCAGTCAGGAGGATATTAATCCGTTTAAGCCATTAAACTCGAAAGAAGATCTCAATACTCTACCACGTAAAAAACGTTATTCCCATCATAAAGCCTACCTGGAGCATGAACACCGTAAACAACAATTATACGATCAGCTTTACAAACATCGTCCCAAACGTGATCATGTCTACGATCGCAAATACACTCACGGCGGTAATGCCATGAATTTTACCCAAACCGATGAATCAAATTCAATATCGAGTTTTGAAAATGGCCTCTTAGAGTGTTTCAAAACGAATAAACTCTCGTTTGGCGATTTTCCACCCATGGCTGATTGCACAAATCCCCATTTCCTGGAGAATGGTTCACATCGCATGCTGTCCATCCACGAAATCGATGCCGATGGCTATTATTATTATATTTTCTACAGTGATAATGACTTGGTGCGCAATGATATTCACGCCATATTCGATATTTATAAGCCCACCTTTGAATATGCAAACCTAACTAACCAGCAGGCCTGTGTAAATGCCACCAATTGTACGTTTTCCATTAGTTTTATGTCCGATGAAATTGTTGTCGTCGAAGTGCCTACTCGTGATGGCATAGAACACGAGGAGGATGACATCACCTATTTGATCTCAACCTGTCATCCGCGTCCTGAAATCTATGCCATCTTTCCCGTATTGGTGCTGATATTAATCTTGAGCTGTTCATTCTTATAGAAGTGTTCGCATTAACAAGTATGTAATCGTGTGTTAGTTTTTCCAAATATAAATCGGTACGTGCCATATTTTTTAAGAACAAAACGTGAATTATTGGATTCAGATGTGAGAGCGTCTCATTTAAAATTTGTTTAAGAATGAGGTTATGTTTGAGCAAATTGTTTTGTGAATGAAGTGATAGCAAGTGAGTGATAGAAATTTTGAAAGGGAGTGTTCCCTTCAATTTTGACACTGAGAACCTTTTATTGGTGAAATCGAATACCGCGGTATAACAGTGAGATGTAGAACACAGACATCGGGAAAGATTTGACGAATTGCATTTGGACACGAGCTTAATTTGAAGACGATAGTGAAAACCTTAACAGCCTTCTGAGAATATAAAAACGATTTGGAATGGAATCATTCGTATTTGTACTCATTCATTCAAATCTTTGCTTTATTATTCAGTACATAAAAGTTCAGAAGGTCAACGGACATCAACTCCCATTCATCGTTTGAATATTCTGAATATCTCTCGCGAACTTTTCTTCACATTGCTTGCATTGTCCGAATGCAAAAGGCGATTGTTTTTTCAGATCCTCATCGATCTAACATTGATTGTGTTACCCTTTTGAACGTTGACAATCTTTAATTCCGATTGGCCCTGGACAACCCATTATTTGACGGCTGTCTAGTCTTTAAACTGAAGTGGATGGATTACAGCGTGAAATCTCATTCATATTTCAGTTAAACAACTCCAAGCACTTCAAAGGAGTTGTCACACGATTGTGTTTAAGGCTTATAGCATCGTGAACCTCTCGCACTCTGAGTTTCCTATCGTCCAATAATGTTTCATTGAAATTGAACACGAAATTTAATTTTTCTTTCCATTTGCTCCTCCAAATCACGCGTTTTGCTTAAATTTTGACACGTATGAACCCACAGATGTTTGTCACTTAAGGGCCAGAAAACCCAATAAATCACTGACGTACTGAACCGTCCTCGTATCATCGCTTTTAAGAATATTTAAATTGAACAAAAAAAAGGAAGCTTTGGGTCAACTAGACTTAGATACTTGCTGCCAGATGGAAAGAAACTGGTATGTTTCAATAAATGTGCTCCAATTGATTTCATCCACAGACGAGAGCAGACGAGAAATGCTGATGCGACTACTCGTTGCAAGGGTACATAATGCTGAGGTGTCTCCTCAAAGTTTATTGATCTGACAAATTTCGGAATGCTGATTGGTGTCAACAATGGCAATTCCCCAACCCAGCACCTGATACGCTCTCCATCTGACATGCTTCCTTCTGGTTTGCATTAATGCCTCACAGGTTTCAAGCATCTTAAATACATGTTGGACTAGGACAAGAGATAATTCCCATTCTGAATAAGTATGCAGTTCCCTCTCAAAAGATTGGTTACAAACTTCAGGTAATTTCTGGATAGTCCGATATATGATTCATTTCGCTTTTCTTATTGTAATTTTCCAACAAAAGTTTCGATTTCCTGAAAGTTTGACAAGAGTCTTTGCTTTTCCTTATCTTCCTTTTCGTTGAGCATACCTTATCAAACATCCGCCTCCACTCCACAGAAGAATAGCCCCCTCAAAGGGGTGGAACCCACTCTCAAGTTTGTCCGCTTGCTCACTACCGAGAATTCTTACTTGTCCTGGGATCCATCATTTTCTTATCTAGTCGATTTCAGCTTCTCCAGACAGTTCCATACTATCTCCGATTCATCCTCATAAGAGACCAGTTCTCGAATGATAGTCTGGATGTCAGATGTATTGCTGTATTCTGTCGTTTGTACCTCCATACATATCCTTCAGCCAGGATTACGACCTACCTTCTTACACATGTCCAAGTCTAGCTTCTTGTGTCTCCAATCCAAGTGTAATAGAGCATATCTTTCGATGGCATAGATTTCCGTATGAAAGATTCCTGTGAGATTTACCATAGGCCCCATAGGTTTTTCGTTGTCTGCCTCTGTTTCCATATATCGTGTGTATAGAATCGCTGCCATCCACTTGGATATCATAGGTTCTATAACTCTTCCACCTAATGAGCTTGTATTGGGGAATCGGAAGCTCTTAATGTTCTGCTTCTGAAGATCCTACACAATGTTTACAAAATCCAAAATATTTTCCTGTGACTTTTTCTAGACAATCACAATCGGGCTGGTTTTCCAGCGAAGGATTAGGTTAGGTTAGGTTAGAGGACGTGTACTTGTCAATTAAGACAAGTACAGTACCCGGAGGTCGAATTGACCCATTGTACAACGTCCTAGTTTCTCATACCACTTATGTTGTTTGTGTTAATTTTATACATGAGTGGTGGGACCTACAGCTTAAAGTCGACTCCGAATGACAGATTTTTTTTCCAGCGTAGGGTAGTCGTGCTTTTTAATGGGCAGCCCTTGCGCTGACCAACTTCTTTCCTAGTTTGGTGGTACACGGCCAGTACAGGAACTGCGTATACCTGTAGCGTAACAACGGGCCGCTATGCGCGCTCAAGTGAGCTTTTGGTATCAAGCTACCACTCCAACCTACCCACCTAAATGCTTTTCTGTGATGCTAGTCTTTTACACTGAATTTCGTGATTCCCACAATACATCAGAGATAACATACTCAAATCTATTGCCAATAGACAGTTATGCCTCTGTTCACCATCCTGTAGCCTGTCATCTTAGTTTTAACACTATTGATTGTACGGTAGGAGCTGTCCCCTTAGTCGAATATAAAAAATAATTGATTTTTATTAAACATTTTGGATCAAATTTTTTTTTATTAAATCCAGCTTAAAAACGATTAACATGTTATTCTTAAAATATTTTAAATGAAAGAGTCTTGTAAACAAAATTATCGTATTAACTATAACAGGGTGTTTATAAAAATGCGGGCCTTGTAAGAGGGAAAATCTTTATATAAACAGCGAGGATAATAAAAAAAATCCGCATAAAATATTTTTCGATTGGAAATGGTGTAAATTTTTTAATGAAAATTTAATGTCTAAAAATATAGAAATATTAACAAACTATACTACAATAAATAAATAATGTAATGTGATAAGGAAAACATATCCAAAATACATGCTAAAAACATGCTAGAAAAAAAGCGCTTCTCTAGAGGAATTAAAATCCTAAAAAAATATTTAAAAATTTAATAAATAAAATAAATTAAGACAATATGTTTAAAACAAATCAAAAAATATATCATAAAATTATTTTTGATACAATTAAATTAAAATAAAATTTAAGTTTATATTTTGAAATAAAATTTTTTATTGAAAATTATTTTCGAAAAAGTTTATTTCTTGTTAAGTTTTATGTCAAGCATTTAAATTTAAAATTATCAAATAAAAATATTGATAAAATCATTTAAATTTAAGTTTAGTATTTAGTTCATACAGTGAGCATCAAAAGAAATTGTACACTAAGGATAAAATTCTCAGCTTTTAGCACTTAAGGAGAGTGGCCGAAAAAATTTGACAATATTTCGAAATTTTTTGAAATTATTTTTTTTGTTTCAATTTTAAATTTAAAATAACTGTAATTTATTTATGTATATATTTTATTAACGTACAGTTTCTTTTGACGCTCACTGTATGTATGTAAAGAACCTACATTATTAAGTTTTAAAAATAAATTCAATTTCAGTTACCTGAATTAGTGTTTAAAAATGAATTACTTGTGTATTGTTAATCATAAAATTTAAGTCCTAAGAAATATTAAAAACAGCTTTATTCATACATACATAAATACAGTGGACAGCAAAAGTCTTAGTACGGCAATATATTTCGACAAAACAAAAGTCCCCTAGGCTTAAGACTCTTGCACAAAGTCCCGATATGACTTCAAGAGAGCATTTAGGAAATCATTTGAAAGAACGGTCGCGTAATCGCTAAAACTCAAATAAAAGTCAATCGAAAAACTTGCTCATGGTGCCACCAGAAAACATTAAACAAAACTTGTGCATTCAATTCCAAAATGGGTTAAATGGAGTGCTTGACCTTAAGGGATATTCTACTAAATAATGGGTGATTTTTTAAGAGCAATAGGAAAATTTTTCAAAAAATAAAAAAACCACATAAAATTCAGAAAAATGCATGAAATCTTTATTTGAATCGATAGTACGGTCCATATAATTTAATGTTTGAAGATTATTTCATGCAAATGTTGACTGCGACTGCGCCTCAAATGGTCCATCCGCTTAGTCCAATTTTGGCATACTCTTTCCAACATTTCGGCCGGTATCTCACGAATAAATGCTTCAATGTTATCTTCCAATGCGTCAATTGAAGCGGGCTTGTCTGTATAGACATGAGCTTCAACATAGCCCCACAAAAAATAGTCTAAAGGCGTTAAATCGCACGATCTAGGCGGCAAATTGACCGGTCCTGAACGTGACATAAAATGTTCACCGAACTCGCCTCTCAATAAGTCCATTGTTACGCATGCTGTGTGGTATGTGGCACCGTCTTGTTGAAACCACATGTCATGCAAGTCAAGCTCTTGCATTTTGGGCAAAAAAAAAAGTTGGATATCATCTCACGGTAGCGCTCACCATTCACAGTTACATTACAATTCGCAGCATCTTTGAAGAAGTACGGTCCAATTATGCCACCAGCCTATAAACCGCACCAAACTGTGACTTTTTCTGGATGCATTGGTAGCTTTTGCAATGCTTCTGGGTGATCTTCACTCCAAAATCGACAATTCTGCTTATTTACGTATCCATTGAGCCAAAAATGAGCTTCGTCGCTGAACAAAATTTTTCGATAAAGAAGTGGATCTTCGGCCAACTTTCCAAGAGCCCATTTACCAAAAATTCTGCATTGCGGTAGGTTGTTCGGCTTTAATTCTTGCACCAGCTGTATTTTGAAAGGCTTCACACCTAAATCCTTCCGCAAAATTGTCCACGTTGTTGAGTAACTGAGGCCCAATTGCTGTGAACGGCAACGAATCGATAATTGATGGTCATCATTAACACTGGCCGATACAGCTGCGATATTTTCTTCAGTTCGCACTCTACGTAAGCGTGTTGTTGGTAGTTTAATGTCCAACAATGTAAATTTGGTGCGAAATTTAGTAACAATAGCCCGAATAGCAGCCGCTTCAGTGGTTCGATTAAACTGACCATAAAATGGAAGAAGCGCGCGGTGAACTTTCTTAACAGAGCACGCATTTTGATAATAAAATTCAATGATTTGCAAGCGTTGCTCGTTTGTAAGACGATTCATGGTTAAATTATAGACCATAATAGCTAAAAAAAAACACCCGTTACAAGGGATAACATTTTCATATATTAGCCCTTTGAATTTTAAATTTACTCAGGGTTCTCCTTGGCGGTGTACCTATGGAGTCATTTGAAACTTTTTTTTATTTTTCTCTTGTTCTACGAAAAAACATTAAAAAATTGGTTGTTTTATAATAAAACAGAAATGAATTAATAAAATAAATATAAAAACCGTAAATTTTTATACAAACTTTTGAAATTGCTAAAATATATTGCCGTACTAAGACTTTTGCTGTCCACTGTACATACATGCATATTTGTACGAGTGTAGATACATATATAGTGTAAGAATATAAAACATTATTTTTATGAAATTTTTAAAATAAATTTGTAAAGAAAATTTAAACTAAACAGTGTGTGTGCATCTGTTTCATTTCAAATGGTAAGAATATTCAGACGGACTCTTATGTTTCATCAGAAGCATGCACGATTCTGTTTCATCGCAATTGCTTAGCTTTAAAAATTTCTCACATCAAATTCAGCCTCTGTATCTCAAATCTTTGGAGTTCTATCACTGAAGTTACAAGTCATACGCTCACTATACATAGAATTTTAGAATTCAACATCTGACTTAAAATCTGGTCATCTCTCGGCTTGCTAAGCGTCTGCGTACTAAACCCAACTTAGTTTGTCATACATACATACATAATTGGTCATTACAACCCTTCAGTCAGGATTACGACCTAGCTTCTCACACCACTTATGTTGTGTGCATTAATTTTATACATGACTGGCGGGAACTACAGTTTAAAGTCGACTCCGAAACATTTCATGGCAATTTTATTTACTCTCAGATTTTTTGCCAGAAATGAGAGGAAGTCGCCGCAGAAATTTTTTTCATATTTTCGTTTTGATATCTGACCTGGGGTCCAATAAGCTGACACACTACCTACTAGGCTACGGCGACTTCTAGTTCGTTGAAACTGATACACAAAAATTAAGGCGTAATTATGTTAATTCATGTTAATTTATGTTAATTTTCATGTTAATTTTCTCTACTAATTGAGTGTTTATTTTGCCATAAATCATAAAAAAATTGAAAAAAAATATTTATAAGAACCTCCTCTATTTTTTTATTTTTTTCTGTCTGCCATTAATTTTATTGCCTAAATGTGTTCATTTGTTCAAATCAGACAGAAACAGAATTCAAATTCCAATTCAAAAAAAAATTTTTTCTTTTCAAATATTTTTTAATTTGAAATCATTTCCGAGTTCGCCTAAGAATCAGTAGAGCAGAAACAACGAAAAACTTTTGTGTAAAAAAATAGGAAAAAAAATTATGAAAAATAAATTCGAAATTTATTGGAATTGTTTAAAATATTATTCTGGTACATACTTATATAAATATTTACATACAGTGAGCGTTAAAAGAAACTGTACAAAATGGATAAAATTAATATTTCGAAATTTTTTGTAATTTTTTTTCGTAGTTTTTAAAATTTTGTATCAATAAAATAAAAATAATGTTAATATAAAATAATGTATATTTTTTTTAATGTACAATTTCTTTTGACGCTCACTGTACATCTGAACAAATTTTTTTTCTCTATGAATTTATGAAATAATGAAAATAATGATGTTTTGTTTGTCAAATGTTCAAATTAATATTGTTTTCTATTGCAACAAACAAGTGTACAATCAGAAGAGCTACTGTCAACTGCCATGTCACAGTGGGTCGAACAGGTCAGACATCTCGAAAAAAATATTTCTTCGGCATTTACCGCTTAGCAGATTTCTGGCAAAAATTCTTCAAATTCAAAATGTTTTCCAAAAATTCATCATTCGGAGTCTACTTTAAACTGTAGGTCCCGCCACTCATGCATAAAATTATTAGACACAGAATAAGTGGTGTGAGAAGCTAGGTTGTAATCCAAGCTGTATGTGGGTCTACTTAGTAGAGATTATGGAAATTATTTCTTATTTCATCCCCTCTTAAGCACGTGAAAAATATCACGAGTTGTTCTAAAGTTCATACGGAGCCCTACGGCCTTTTATGATTATCCGAAAAATTTTCACTCCTCTAATAATCAATCAGAACTCCTGGGAACTCTTATCATATTCAACAGTGACACATTTTCGTGGCTCTTCGTTTCTAAAAACTGCTAGCAACTTGATGTCTTAGTCAAGTTTCTGATAGAACAGGATATTGACCTAGAATTCTGCTTCCTTATTTGTAACAGATTCCCCCAATTGCCATAATTTGGATAGACCGTATGCTTAGATTTTAAGTTGAAATAGCCTAGTAGGTAGTGTCTTACTGTTTTAGACAAGAGCCTGTGGTTCAAACTTCATCTCAGACATCTCAAATAAAACGAAATATAAAAAAAATATTTCTTAGGCGACTTCCTCTCAGCATTCCTCTGGCAAAAATTCTGTGAGCGAAATAAAACTACCATAAAAAATTTTCTCAAAAATCTGTCGTTCGAAGTCGACATTAAACTGCAGATCCTGCCGCTTATGCAATATCTCAGCACACGACATGTATGGTGCGAGAAGCTAGGTTGTATACCCTCTATGTCGTTCGAAGTCGACGTTAAACTGCAGGGAACGTCTCTCAAGCATAACATAAGCACACAAGAAGAGTGGTGTAAGAAGCTAGGTTGTTTACCCACTGTACGATCTACAACACCTTCTTTGTGGCTGCTCGATCTGAGGGATTTTTTACTTAGGTTCCTTGGTGAATGTCTATTCCATGAACTGGACTGTTTTGAGCACGTGTCACCAACAATTCTTGTCACTTTTTCATGACTACCGATTGCTTCCAGCGACGAATGCGTACATTTTCGAGTATGAGGTTTTTTTTGTGAGAAGAAAACTGAACGCAGATGGAGCTTGCATGCTTTGTTGAGGAAAGGAGCCGAAGCTCTTTTTTATCTTGACAGAAATGTAATTACAGGATAACGTATATCTGAGGATACTTAGTCCGGATTACAACCTAGCTTCTCACACCACTTTTATTGTGCGTGTTAATTTTATCGATGAGTGGAAATTTTTTTTCATATTTCGTTTTTTGTCACGGCTGGGATTTGAACCACAGGTTCGAGACTAAAAAACCAACACTCTACCAACTAGATTGCGGTGATTGGTTTTTAGTACTTTAACTTCTAATTATCTCGACCCATTGTGCACTGTTATTTTAATAATTTCTCCTTATTCATCCCAATTTTATTAACAGGGATCGTTGCTCAAAACGTTAACAACTTCACACTGCTGTAGAAGCCAGGTCAGACATCACGATCAAAACGAAATGTGGAAAAATATTTCTTCGGCGGCTTCCTCTCGGCAAGAACTCGGAGAGTAAATAAAATTGCCGTGAAAAATTTCTCAAAAATCTGTCGTTCGAAGTCGACTTTAAACTGTAGGACCCGCCGCACATGTATAAAATTAACACACACAGCATAAGTGGTGTGAGAAGCTTGGTTGTAATCCTGACTGAAGGGTTGTAATGACCAATTATGTTATTTATGTATGTATGTATGTATGTTCTGTTCGTGCCACTTCTTCTCTGGTCTTTAATATGAAATTATTATACAAGACGATGACGATAGTTACACCTGGGTGGATATCAAGCACTAGGCAAGGAGATACTGACACCGAACACAATTCAGTTCATTCAGGGTAGTGCAATAGATCACTTGATTACAATAATTTACTACCTCTACGCAGCAATTCAATACAATAAAATATAAAACAGTATTCCCCGGATAAAAGCACTTTTAAAAATGCTTACAGAACAGTGCTTATAAGCGGGGAATTCTTATATCGAGATCCCTCTTCTAAGAGCAAATAGCCGCGTGTCATTCAAGCTGATATATTTCTATTTGTCTCATTGCTGTCAATGGCTTCGTATTCGATGGAATGCCGGCTGATTGAAGAGGGTTTTAATCATCGGTGTGGTGAATAAAGTTGTAATTTGCTAAGTCCCCGTGTCACTTCGGGATCACTGCGAAGAAATTGCTGAAGTAGATGAATCTGTAGTAGACTTTATAGATATTGTCAAGAGTCCTATTGTAGCATTATCTAGGCAGAAAGAATCATGTAGTTACCTCGCTCGAGATCTATTACAGGTCAGATTAGTAGGAGAGTTTTATAAATTACGAAAGGCGAACATTGGTTTTCTATCAGGAATCAAATATCTGAGATTACGTTGGCTCAGTTGGTTGTCTTCTGGATGGTACAGAGTGCAAGCCTTTGTCTCAAGGAGAATGAATCCATAAAGAACATTCTATGGAATTGCACAGTGCTGCGCAATTTTTTTTACTACAATTTCCAATAAATCTGTCGTATAGCGTTGATGGTGAATATTGGTTTCCAATGGCTCAAGGAATCCAGAAACGTTTTACCGTTCTAACGAGAGATGTAGAGAACAGGAACAATTTTGGAAAGAAAGTTGTCACAAAGCGCATAACATAGCCGCAATTTTTTTGAAGTAAATTTAAAATACGAGGTACAATTTTTCGCGTTTATAAGCGGCGAATGCTTAAAAGCGGAATGCATATATCAAAATAGTTTCACTAGCTTTTAAAGCAAAAATTAAAATTACCTTAGTTTCAGTGCTGCGAAGCGGGGAATTATTTTGCCCGGGAAATTCTGTACTAGGCAAGGAGATATACTATTCAGTCCATCGGGGTAGTAAAATCGGTTGCCTGATTGCAGAATTTTACTATCTCTGCATAGAAAATCAATACAATACAATATCATATTCAATATATGAACCATTCTTGGCATAATGTTGTACTTAACGTCCGCCAAAAAGGGTGTCTCGATCAGAATTCCCCGCTAAAAATCAAATTTAAATTAAATTTTCTGTTTTTTTTAAGACAAGCTGAAGTTTAAAAAAAAATATTTTAGTAAGCAAACATTGCAGCATTTTTAATCCGTTGGCCGATCCCTGTATAATAGCTTGTTTATTTGATCACTGAACTATAATTTGACAATTATTTGCGCTTTTCAATTGCTCTGTTGCTGTTTATTTGTTTTTTTTATTGTTATTGTTGTGAAGTTGTTGATTTAAAAATTGTTATAAAAAGTAAGTGATTTAAACAAATGAAGTCTGAAAAATAACAACAACAACAAACGATTAAAAAAAATAAACATTAATCGTTGATGTTGTATAATATTTATGACAATACAATTCCTATAGAAAGTGGGAGGAGGTTTGAAAATTTATTTCAATTTTTTTTTATTTTTATTTACGAGCACAAGAATAGAATGATAAAAATATTGTTTTTTAAAAATAGTTTTTAAAACAAAAACAAAAATAGAAATTAATTATATTAACCACCTTGTCTAGCATGTAAAGTGGTGGCAGAAATAATAAGGAGAGACTGCAATATTTCAACATTTTTTCCTATTTTCTTTGTGGAAAGAAAAAAATTCTTAAAAAGATGGATGAAGTAGTAGGGATGGACAATAAACAATTTTTTGTTTTTATACGATCAACACTCAAGAGATAACCTCTTATTAAAGCATTGCATTGTGTTGTGAGGTAGATTGTAGAAGGAAGAAAAGAGGGAGTAGTGTGAATCTATGTACGTTGTGACAAGAAGGGTGTTTAAGATGTGGACAGTATGTCTGTAGCATGTCGTCGTAGTCTAATAGGTAGTGTGTTGGCTTATTAGACGTAAAGCCCAGGTTCGTACCCCAAATCAGTCATCAAAACGAAACATGTATGAAAATAAATATTTCTTCGGCGATTTCCTCTCAGCAGATTTCTGGCAAAAACTCTGAGAGTAAATAAACTGCCATGAAAAAGTTTCTCAAAAATCTGTCGTCACACTCACGTATAAAATTAACGCACACAACATGAGTGGTGTGAAAAGCTAGGCCGTAATCCTGACTGAAGGGTTGTAATAGCCGATTATGTATGTATGTACATATGTATGTCTTTAGAACGAATGCTCTCTGTGTTGCATTAGGATCTACTAGTCAACCCATGCTCCAAAAATATATTGTATGGGAGAAATGAATAAAACTAACAGATATAAAGGGTGAACCATTTAAAAGTTTCAATTTAAAAATGCAGTGAAAAAAATACGGTTTGAAATTATGCCAAATTTATGTTTTTGTTGTGAAGTACAATCGTTCCGATTAGAAATGGAATATTATTTCATTCAGCATGAATTTCATTCATTCATTTCGGGCTGGTAGCACAGTACCTCATGCGATCGGATCAATTCTCGTGCACTTTTGCGAGTGTCTTGTGCCGTATCTCAGCAATGGTTCACGAATGTTGGCATTCAAATGCCCAATTGTCTCTGGTTTGTAGGCCTAACACTTTTCTTTAAGGGCGCCCCACAGAAAATAGTGCAAAAGTGTCAAATCGCAGCTTCTTGGCGGCCAATCGACATCACCATTTTGGGTAATAAAACGACTAATGAAAAGATTGTCCCATCCTGTTGAAGCCAAACATTGTTCACCTCAATACCATTAAGAGCGGGTACGAAAAAATCCGTTATCAAGGAGCGATAGATGTGTCCATTGATCGTAATGGTTGTGCAATCCTCATTTTCAAAGAAGTATGGACCAATGACGCCTCCGCTCCACAATCAGCACCAAACAGTCACTCGTAATGGGTGCATTGGCTTCTGTAAGAACACGTGTGGGTTTTCTAGGCTCCATTTTGCTTATTAACGTACCCAATAAGATGAAAATGAGATATTTTTGGAGAAATCGACATCATCGTCCAGTTTCTCATGCGGCTTCAACTCTTGAAGCAATTAAACTTTTTACGGTATTGCCGGTATCTTTTCTCAAAATTCGACGTAAACTGGTGTTCAATTCTTGAGAACGATGATGAGTTGATGTTGTTGGATTCTCTGGCACACTTTCAGCCACAGCCTCAATAAATTCGGAAGTATGCACTGTATGAGGACGCTCACGTCTTGGCGCATCAACAATGAAATCAGTTTCACGAACTTTAGCAATAAGCTTGCGTATTTCATGCACTGTTGGTCCTTCTCTGCAACCGAATTTTGTACGACATTTTCGTACAATTTTCGATCAATTGTCTTTGTTTTGGAAATAAATTTCCAATAAATCCCATTTTTGCTCAAGCATAAATCGATTCATTACGTTCAGTGGAGATAATATTCAGAATTTAGTGACACAATAGAATGACATAAGTATTGCCAGATTCGAAATAACCGATGATTCAAATTTAAGCCTATAGTTGGTCCACCTGATACTTTTTACGACCGTGCTTAGATGGATCAATAAAGTTGGATGCTTTATTGTCAATAAATAGGGACTTTCGCTCTCTTTTGTGCATAATCCATACATAGAAAGTGAACTCCATCTTCGTTCGGATAACAAATAGTAAGAAAATCAATTGGACTGACAAATTTCCCGTACGGTCTTAAGACACTTCTTTGAATATTCGAAAAATATGCTCGTTCCAACGCACATAGCATTCAATTTTCAAACCAGATATTCGATTAACAGCTTCCGTTTCGCCACAGTCGACACATTATTAAAGACTTGTGAGGCCGTAAACAACATACCGCCTTTGTCGTCTTAAGTTAGCTGGTGAGTAACAAAATTTTAACACTGGTCGAAGCTCTTTTTATTTTTACCAAGTCTTGGCTTTTTGCCGATTCAATGAATTTGCGAAACCGGGACAAACTTCTGTGGGAATAGAATATCAAGCTTCGTGAACTTCACATTTCACATTTCTTGCTTATTTTTAGACAGAAGAGAAACTGTTTTCTTCTTGAAGACTTTACAAATATGCTCAACAGATCTACGTGTCCATAAGTCCAGCTTTATTAAATATTTTTCATACAGTGCGGTTTGATACAAGATAACTCAGTTGATTTCTGCGGCTATTTTAACTGTTGAAAATCCAGTCAGTAGTTTTTGTGATATCCTTGAAGTGGATGGGATTAATCAGTTCGAGATACCATGGCCGATTTTTAGTTTAATCTAAGGGATAATCTGTTAACTATCGTGACTATAGCTTGGGAGTTCAAATATCTTATTCCTGTATTTGCCGTAGTCTAGTAGGTAGTGTGTTGACCTATTAGACGGTTCAAACCCAGGTCAGACATCTTGAAATATTTCTTCGGCGACTTTCTCTCAGCAGATTTCTGGCAGAAATTCGAGGAGAAAATAAAATTGCCATGAAAAGTTTTTCAAGAATCTATTGTGCGGATTCGACTTTAAACTTCAACTTGCGCCAGTCGTGTATAAAATTAATAAACATGTGAGAAGCTAGGCCGTAATCCTGACTGAAGGGTTGTAATAATAATGTATGTATGCCGGTTATATATACATCAGTATGTAAGTATTTAAAAAAAGTCTTATTTAGGGTCATTATTACAACTTGCCTTTAACTAAAGGGAGGATGTTAACGGACAGATAAATTATTTGTAATAATGGCCCTTAACCTTTTTAATTATTTTTACAAATTAAAAGAATATGAAGCCACTTTTTATTGGACAGTATTGTACACTGAGTTTCATAAATAACTCTCAATCCACAAAATCTTTTTACATGTTATTGAGGAAAATAAAATCATTCGAATTATTTCTTCCAACACAGTAAAAATAAAATTTTTTTAATTAAATTTTTCCATTTTTTTATATTTTTAAAGTAGTTAGTTAATGTCCGCTTATAAATGATAAATAATCACGATCTTTTAATTTTATTTGTTATACTGTTATTAACCCCTTGCATTATTACATTTGATTTGAGTTAATTAATGGCCAATAAACATTATTTTTAATTTTTAAAACCCGCCAAATAAATTAAAATATCATCCCTTCGTTGTCATAATTGAATTGGCAGGCAGGGCTGTAGTTTTCTCTTTTTACCCTGGTTGCCATGACAAAATTTCCCTGGATTCAATTATAAATGACAGCCAGTAGAAACAGAAATACACGCTCGCACATACCACAAAATATAAAAAGAAAACAAATTTAATCCAACCCCACTTACATTTACAGGAGTTTTGTTTAAAAACAATGGAAATTAAAAATAAAATATTTTTAAATCGATAAATTGCGGCTAAGAACCGTTGACAGTTTAAAAAAAAGGGCCTGTTTGACGCTTTTATTACTCTCCATGTGTTCAGTCTTTTTTTTTTTAATTTTCGTTTAAAACGAGAGTGTAAAGGCGTATGAGAGACTGTTTTGAACAGCTGCTACAGTGTGGTTCATATATTATTTCTGTTGCTACTTAATGTAAACTAACGACAACAACAACACATTTAATATTATGACAGAGAGAAGTGTTCAAAAGAACAAATAACGTGTTCGCGAACCAGGGATGGAAAATGTTGACTTTTTAAAATAATTCATGCACCGTTGGTTCCAGGGGATGGCCCCTTTTCGTGCAGTAAATTGTGTTGGAACTAGAGAGAACATATCATTAATCAAATTCAGAAAAATCAATAGAGATCGAACAGAGTCTTGGGGTATCCCAAGGTTGACCTGAACTCCCTTGACGGGATGCCATATACAGTATTCTCCGGACATAAGCACCCCAGATATAATAATTCACCAGCCGGTATTCTATCGAATACGTAGCCATTGACAGCTATGAGACAAATAGAAATATATCAGCTTGAATGACACGCGGCAATTTGTTCTCCCCGCTTATAAGCGCCCTGCAAGTATTTTTGAAAGGGCGTATATCCGGGGAATACTGTATAACAATCCATATAATGCAATCCCTGAAAACCCAACCCAACTGCAATAAGTTTCCATAGAAGTGCTGTGTAGCATAAGCTATCAAATGCCTGGGTATAATCAGCATTTAAGTAAACTTACACCTTAAATACCCTGTACCATTGTTATGTTAAATATTAAGCGGTAACAAATTAATGTTTTTCTAAAAACCTATACAGAACTCGTTTTTCAGCGAATAATTAACGAACGCATAATTTTATTTCAAAATAATAAGAGACTTCCCATCCCTGCCTAGAAACTGCTGAGTATATTAAAAGTGAATCGGAAACTAACCAACAAGAAAGGGGGATTAACAGAAGCAAGCAAAAATATTAAAACTGTAATGTCTCTTATAATATAGCAGTGTAAGAGACAGTGTTAATCAAAAACAGTGGTTGTCGGCTGTTAAGCAAGTGAGCGAGAGATTTTACGTTTACTTAGTTTAATGTTAAATTGAGATGTGTTTACATTTGTTTTGTTTTTGTTTTGTGATATATTAGTACTAATCTAGTAGTATAATGGTGGTGGTTGTTGTTGTTTGGGTATTGGCACAACTTGTTTTGCTCAAAGCAAATTCTCATTTGGCCGAACCAACGAAATGTTAAACATCTGCAGTAGCTGCGTGTATGTTTAAACAGACGGTGTGGTGTGGCAACAACAGCGGCTGTGTTGTTGATGTTTTTCGGTGCTTCAATGCTTTCTGTGTAAAAAAGAGAAAATACAAAATAAAAATGATGAAGAGAAACGTGAAAAAAGGATAAGAAAAAGTGAAACAAAAAAAAAAAAAAAATTATCAATGAAAACTTCAGTCAGAGTCTTAAAAAATTTTAATGAAAAAGTGTTGTTTGCTCGGGTAATTAAAATGTTAAACAAATAATTAAAACAGAATTATTATATTAAAAACAGCAACAATGATAAGAAAATTAATGAAATGAATTAAAATATAAAAAAATTAAAACAAAAGCTATGGTTTATATAAACAGAAAAATGTGCTAAAAATCAATGTGAGGCAAAAAAAAGCTTAAGAATACAACAACAACAATAACACAGAAATCATCCTTCTGTCTGTATTTTTCGCATGCAAAAAAAGTGAGTGAGTGAGTGTTTTTCGATTGGTATTATTAAGAAAATATATGTATGAATTTAAACAAAATCTATAAACAATTTAAAAATAGTTGCCAATAAAAATATTTTAATAATGCTCTCAGGTACCATGGATATGTACGTCAACATTAAAATAATTTTTTTTGCAAATCTTTTTTGTTTTTCTGCCAATTTCTGTTTCTTTGTTGTTGTTCTGTTTTCGCTCTCTTCTCTTCTCTTCGCTCTTGAGAATGATTCGCTAGTAGTCTGTAGTTCTTTATTTTTTGTTATTCTATTCTGTTTGGCGTTTATTTGTTTTTGTCTTCTTCCCCGTTTATTAATCCAATTGGATTTTGATTTCAATGCATATGCATATACGAGCGAATATAGGTGGGGTAGTGTGTGTAAAAGTTTGTTTATTTCCAAGTGTGGTTATTGTTGTTGTTTAAATGCTGCTGCTTCTGCTTTAGTTGACATTGCTGTCGACGTTGTTTAATTCAATGTGCAAAAACGAAGAAAAAAAGTGAAATAAAAACAAAATCCAACAAAATCTGACAACCTCTTTTTTATTTACACGCACGATGGGTTACAGCTAAAGTGAACTTGTCAATAATGCCTCGTTTAATATTGAAATTAATTGGTGTCTGCATATGATTTTTTTTAAATTTAATTTTTAATTATGTAATTACTTTGAAAATATTCCAAATTACTTGTGTTATCTGAGTCAGCGAATTCTTAAATAAAAATTGTTTGCAAACAAATTTAATTAACACCACAGTCTGTCCATGGCAATAAACAAAAAGAATGTGTTTGATACACACGCAGTTAGATGTGGCATATGCTTTACTAAGAAATTTAAAAAGCAGTTTCCATATACAGAGTCTTTCAAGTTCGAGTTTCCTTTGCTTGTGCAAATTATTAAAAAAAAATCAGACATTTCCAGCAAAACGAAATCTGAAAAAAAAAAATTTTTGCGGCGACTTCCTCTCAGCAGGTAGTCGCCGTAGTCTAGTAGGTAGTGTGTTGGCTTATTAGACGTAAAGTCAGGGTTCGAGCCCCAGGCCAGACATCAAGACAAAATGCAAAAAGTGACAGTAAATAAAATTGCCATTCGGAGTCGACTTTAAACTGTAGGTCCCACCACTCATGTATAAAATTAACACACAACATAAGTGGTGTGAGAAACTAGGACGTTGTACAATGGGTCAATTTGACCCCTCCGGGTAGTGTACTTGTCTTAATTGACAAGCACACGCCCTCTAACCTAACCTAACCTAACCTTCTCTCAGCAGTCTTCTGGCAAAAACTCTGTGAACGAAATAAAAATTGCCATGGAAAAGTTGTTCACAAATCTGTCGTTCGGAGCCGACATTAAACTGTAGGTCTCGCCACTCGTGTATAAAATTAACGCACATAACATGAGAAGCTAGGTTGTAATCCTGACGGAAGGGTTGTAAAGGCAAATTATTTACGTTTAGACTACTTTTTCCTTCGTGGGATTAATAGATAGCCAGTTCGTAATTTTTATAAATATCCTAAGAAAACTCCTGACAAAAGAAGCCTTAATATTTAGCATCATAATAAAGCTTTGCAAAACTGTGTGCGGGCCCCCTGTCAATGTTCAGAATACTTGACATTATCGATCAGCTACAAACTTCACTTTATTTAATGTGTGTGAAGAGAAATTCGTAGTTAAAAACCAAAGACTCAAACCCACATTTCTAGCAATGACAAAAAAGATCATAATTTGGTTATAAATAAGACATTAACGGACCCTCGATCCAAATTTTATTAAAATTCGTAGTTTAAAACCAAAGACACAAACCCATATTTCTAGCAATGACAAAAAACAGGCCAAAATTTGCTATCAACAGACCACTGAGCCACTCCAAAAATTTTATTCAAAATTTTCTCTCAAATTCCACGATTCTTTTAGATTCCACTAATAGGGTCTTGAAGGGGTCTACCCCTTGAGCTACTATTTGTACGTAGTGGCATATGTGTGCACTCCTAAATCTATGGGCTTTTCTAAATTGGTTCTTTTCAACAGTTAACAGTGGTCTCTTAATAGTAAAAATTTTGTCCTGTCAAAGCCAAAATTTTCTCTGTTAATGCCTAAGGTGGCGCTACTAAAAATCCTAGTCTTTGAATTTTAAATTCGAACTTAGGTATCTTTACACACGTACTTTACTAAGCTTTTTATAAGAAACTAAAAGGCGTTAATTGCTTGCAAATAAATCATCCAGTAACTCCCTGACCTCTGTATCTCCCAGGGGGAATAATTAACAACGAACATCAAACTTCGCCTTTGCGTCGCATTACGTTGTTAGCATTGCCAAAACATGATCATCTGTTACCCTAGGACGAGCAATACTTTTCTAAACCTTCTTGATAAATCCTGCAGCCAGATTTTTTCCCTGGCACAATAGCCATGTCTCGTCATATCGTGTAGACTTTATCGAAGGTCTTAAAAGTTGCCATACGATCATTAAATATCTGAATATTCCCGTCGTATGGTTGGTAATACGTTAGCCAAATTGCAGCGTTTTCAATTGTAGACATTTCGGCTTAAAGAACACTTCAATCACCATTATGGCTACAGCTTACCCGATTATTCATTCAATGGTTGTAAAAAGATAACATGGGAAAGCTAGTCAAGGTTAAAAAGAGTGCACAAACTATTCTTCATCCATTGGATCTTTGCCTATCGTGTGCAGATAATTCCACTGCACTGTCGAGGTTGGCTATTTGGAGTTAAATTGGCTGCATCAGAACCTGTAAATTATTCCGAGGACTAAGGGAGAAATTAATGGCTGTGGTAACACAATTGCACATACTTTGCTTAAGTGTGCTATGCACTATGATTGGTAGGTAGAACTATCTATCAACCTCACCTAAAACTGCTACTCGAACTTTTTTTTAGTAAATAGTGTTGAGGCTGGTCACCCAGTTCGAATATGTTTCTTTGTTTGTTGCGGGGACTTACATATTGCGGCTTGATATAAATATTTATGCAATTATCGGGGAATTTGAAATCTGTTTTGTTTCTAAATCAGCACAATTTCTGTTCTTGGAAACAATTTTTCCCTGCCAACTGTTGTTAGTCACCGTTTACATGAAATATTATTTTTAGAAAGTTTTTTTGTTGTTGTTTTCTCTCTTGATGATATTTCCTTCCTCCCTCCCTACTTTTCTTTAAGGTATTTTTTTTCTTTTTTTTATTAGAGAAAGGAAAATCATATGGAAGGTATTTTAAATTTATTTTTAAACGAAACATACTTTATGGCCCTTAATAGGGGAGGAATGTGTCACATTCGTCACTGTGTGTCAATTTTTAATCGTTTAAGAAACAGACTTACAACAGCTGTCTTCGAAACAGGGTGGAAGTAGGGCCAATTTAAAAGAGAAACAATGTTTCTCTGCTTCATCATTAATGCTCCTTTATTTCATTAATTTCTGTTTGTAAAATGGTTTGTCGTTGTCTTATTTCAAGGCTTGTAAGATGTTTTTTTTTATTCTGTGTTAAGCGCCGTCTATGGATGTCCATGCCACGACTATCTTCTGAATTACAATCCGGAACACGGATACGTATTTTTCCACAATACTAAGCATCCTACCTAGACGCTGTTAACATGGTGAATTTTTGAATACCGATTTCTCAAGTTCCAAAATTATTTGGGATATACCGCTCATTAGGACTACTTGGGAACACTTTAGGCTACAATTTGTACATAAGAGGTTACCTGCAGCAAGTCCAATTTGTCCACAATATCAATCACCCTCCCCAGACATTCATAAAACAAATGCCTTGTTTTTTGTCCAACTTTTTCAATTTTCAAAAGAATATCCGAATTACCACGGTAGCTGTCCCACTCTAGATCGTGATCGTGATTTTAAAAGAATGGAATAGAGATTCCATTCTCCTTGACTATTTTTTTGTATTTTCTGTTAACCACTTAACTTTTTTTTCCGCCGAGAAGGGGTAAATGTACCTAACCGCACCATAGAGGAAGTCGTCACATCCTCCGTGTGTGGGGCCCTCACCCACTAAATCCCCCCTCGTCTCTTGTGGACTGGTTGTGCCCACTCCAGAACTACGGTGGTATTACTTCGGAGTTGAGTCCCTTTGGCCTCTCCATGTTCATAACCGCGTCCGGATTGCATATCGAAAGTTGAGGAGACATCTTAGCGTCTCCACTATTCCTTTCGTCTAAATCATCGTCTAGGTTACGCTTGGCACGTGTGACAGTATCACCTACGCCGACATGCTTACTTGTTCTGCAGCCTCAAGATCTGTCTTTTTCCGTCTCAGAATGCGCTCTATGTAATTCACCACCGAGATTCAATTTTCAGTACTCGCAATCACAACCACGACAATGTTAACGGCTGTGATCGTTCCAATTATTGACGGACTCTTATTGATGCACTCTTGAAAACAGTGTGCTCTGCGTCATCAATTACCTCCCCTTCCTCGTAAAGACAGTAGGGGGAGGCCGTCTTGCCCATTCTTTGCAGATATTTTCTAAAATATCCGTGACCCGATAGCATCTGTTTAACGTAGTAATTTACCTCTCCAAATTTCCGACCAATCCATGGCCTTATGTCCGGAATAAGTCTCGCCGTCTATCTTGCTCTATCTTCCTCGTTTCATCGTTGTTGCCATTTTGAAATGGTGTTTTCCCTGAAGTAACCGGTTATGTGATTTCCAGCCGATTTCGTCTTATAAATATCCATCCGCTCCGCTGCCAGCAGATACACAGGGATTATACCTGCTATCACCAGTACGGCTAGAGCGGACACTGTACGATATGCCGACGCGATACGCAATGCAGCCGTTCTCTGTACCGATACAAGTGAAATTGCCCGCTTTTTAACATCTAGTGTTTCGGCCCAAATTTCGCTCCCATAAAGCATAATGCTGTTTCCAACCTCCATCAGGAGTCTCCGTCTCGCCGGTAGCGGGCCTCCAATATTCGCCATTAATCTGCTGAGCTGTCCAACTATCTTCTGGGCCTTGTTAGCCAAGTACTGAATCTGATACGAAAATGTTAGTCTGGGATCCAGCCTTATTCCCAGGTATTTCACCGAGCTCTTGGTGCTAATTACCTCGTTTCCAATACTAATGTCCACATGCAAGGGGATATGACGACCAGTGATTAGCAGCAATTCCGTTTTATGCATGGCCAGGTCTAGGCCGTGGGAGTCCAAGCATGTTTTTGTTCTTAGCATAAGACGTCTCAGTTTTCGCTGCGCCTCTTTCGTATTCCTGGCCGTGATAAAAGCTGCAATATCGTCTGCGTATCCAACCAAAAAAGTTCCCTCCGGCATATCCTCTCTCAGAATTACGTCTCTCTACTTAACATTGCTCTGTTAACTTTAACATTAGCTGTGTTAAAACTGTTGGTTTTTGTCTTTGCTAGTTAAATTTGAATTTATCTTCACACACAGATCTTTTTCCAGATATTTTAAGTACATTCCGTTGATTCCGTTCCCATGTATTATTATGTGTGTGAAGATAAATTCGAATTTGAAAATCCAAGATGCAATCCATAAATTTTAGCAGCGCCTTGATTGTTTGCTCTGTCTATGGATGATCTCTTTCCCTTCACCGTGCCGGTCATATATTTTTACTTTTAACACAGGAAAATAAGATCGTTTAAATGTTTCCTTTTTTGAGAAAGGTGCGGCGCACATCGCGAGGGATACCGCACAAATCTACACCGATGGCTCCAAATTGGAGGGAGCCGTTGGAATTGGTATCTATTCGAAATCAATCTGAATATCCAAGTCTATAAGGCTACCAGATCACTGCAGCGTCTCAGGCGGAAGTGTCGTCAATTAAGGCTGCGGTTAAAATTATTGTGGACAAAAATGTTCACAGGCGAAAAATCACCATACTTTCCGATAGCCAAGCGGCCATCAAAGCATTGGATTCTACTGACTGTCGCAGATGCCTTAACGAGGCGTCGAATCGATATGATGCTTGCATCATATGGGTACCGGGACATAGGGATATTCCCAGCAACTGCAGAGCGGATGATTTGGCCAGAAGGGGCACGACCATCGAACTCTCTGATGAATTCTCTACATTGGGGATCCCTTTGGATACCTACATACATACATACATAATTGGTCATTACAACCCTTCAGTCAGGATTACGACCTAGTTTCTCACACCACTTATTTTGTGTGTGTTAATTTTATACATGAGTGGCGGGACCTACAGTTTAAAGTCGACTCCGAACGACAGATTTTTGAGAAACTTTTCATGGCAATTTTTTATTTGCTCCGATTTTTTGCCAGAAATCTGCTGAGAGGAAGTCGCCGAAGGAATACTTTTTGTATTTTATTTTGATGTCTGGCCTGGGGCTCGAACCCTGGCTTTTCGTCTAATAAGGCAACACACTACCTACTAGACCACGGCGACCTTTGGATACCTGCAAGCTTATAATTGACAATGTAATCGTGGACCTTGTCAACAGTAGGTGGGCAGCTACGGATAAGGGCAGAACGGCGCAAATAATCTGGCCAAGGCTGGATAGGAGGCGCACGGCGACTCTGCTTAAACTCCAAAGAAGCAGGCTCAGCGCTGTTATCGGGGTTATTACGGGGCATTGTATTATAGGAACGCATGCGAGGCGTATTGGTCTTGGACATCCCGCGAATGATTTCTGCAGAAGCTGTGGAGATGAGAAAGAGGATGAAACTATTCTTCACCTACTGTGCACATGCCCGGCACTTGGTCAGAGGAGAAAGAGACACCTGGGTGCCTACTATATGGAGGACCTAGATGAACTGTCATGCATGGATATTGGAAGTCTGAGTCGCTTCATCGGATGCTCCGAGTGGTTCCTGGAATAGGGAAGAATGTGAAACTGTGGTATCACAATAGGCCCTGTGTGCGGCCTAAGTGTGTCCGCTCATGACTCCATTGAGGGGACAGCCGCTTTTACCTACCTATCTACCTTTTGTGATGTACTCTGTTGGACGCTTCTTTAACAATACCGAGGCCCGTATTTAAAATTGTGTGTCGATCAGCCGTTTGTAAATCTCCAATATAAACTAAAATTGAAAGTTTGTTCCCTGTGCAGCAAATCGTATGTGATTGCTTATAAGAAACGCAAATAAACGAAAACGAAAACGTTTCTTTTCATTTGCAATGAAATTTCTTCTACGCAATGGCAACAATTATTTGTGTAAACATTTTAGAAGAGCCCTGTGTACCTACATATGTACATACAGTGAGCGTCAACAGAAACTGTACATTAAAAAATGTATATACATTTATAAATTATCGTTATTTTTAATTTATTTCATTGCCAGTTTTTAAAATTGAAGCAAGACAAAAAAAAAATTTACAAAAAATGTCAAAATATTGTCAAATTTTTTCGGGCACTCTCCTCAACACATTCGCAACGGATGACGGCTAAAGTCGTCATTTAAGATTTTCCCTTGGGTGCGGATGACACTTTATGTAGTCATTTACGTACGTTATCGTTTAACTTTAAAAATGGGAATGGGAGGGGAAGACTTCGATGCCGCACTTACAATCCAGATAAAATTGTAAAATATGGCATTCTCAATAGAATGATTTGCCAATCGAGAACAGGTTATATTTGCAGTTTTATTTTATATTGTGAAAAGAGCGTTAGTTTGGAAAATACCATCTTGAAACTTTTGAATCCATACTTGAACGAGTGACATCATATATATGAACACAGATAATTATTACAACAGTCTTAAGTTGGCTTCTACAAGTATGGAACAGTATGGAACAGTAAAAAACCGCAATATTCAAATGATCTCTACTATTCATAATGCCGACATGATCGATTCTAATAAAATCGACAAAATTAGCAAACTTTTTATTAAGAAACCGCACTGCATCATTGATTACAATCAATATATGAATGGTGTCGATCTTGCCGATCAATATCTTGCCTATAACCCCATCTTCAGAAAAACTCTCAAATGGACTAAAAAGGTCTTTTTCTATCATCTTCACTCTATCATATTATCAAATACTGAATTTTATTTTATATTTTATCAAATACTGAATTTGCAATCAAATTTTATACTGAGTTTAGCGGAAAGTTGGATAGAAGAAAGCCCAGATATATCACATTCCAATGAGCCCTCAACTTCTATACGAACCCCCCGTAATTAGTGAAAATTTTGTGCAACGGTAAGACTGTGAAAAAAAGATGTCGCATATGTTATTCGCACAAAATACGTCGAGATATGTCATATGTATAGGAGCTGTTCCCCTACATATTGAAAACTGTTTTCAAGCAGACCATACAAAAAAAGAATATTGACTTACAATGAAATGAAATTTGAAAATTATTGAAAAATATAAATAACAAAAATATTTAGAAGTATAATTTCAAACCCTCATTTTTGTGTATAAACAAGTCCTATGCACCCTTCTCTAAAATTTAATACAAAAATATTATTTATATAAAAAGCTAAACCTATACGCGATTGTAACAATTGACAAAAAACGGCCCCATACCCACAGTAAGCGAAGCCAGCAACGCCCCGTCGCGATTGTGTTAAGTGGTAAAAGTTGAGTTTGGTAAGTTGTTTGAATTTTATCCTTTAGTGTACAGTTTCTTTTGACGTTCACTGTATATTTTGTCGTATTTAAGTGCTACTGACTGTTCTTTAAAAATAAATAATTTTTGTTCATAATTGATCACCCATAAGTACGTAATCTTTTGCTCAATACTGTGTTCCCAAACAAAAGAGCCATCAGCAACGATTACAAAGATAATAAAAATTGAAAGTGTTATGTTCGTAGCATTAGGGGGGTGTGTATTGTGATGAAAACAAAAAAGAAATGAAAATAAAATCAACAATTTTATAAAGGTGCTGCTGTCAACACCAACTGTATTGATAGGAAAATTCGCTTAAAGCGACTAATAAACAGACGAGTATTTTGCAGTCATTTTTAATTTTCTTTTGTTGCATTTTGAAAAATATTTAAAAAAAAAAAAACAGAAACACGAAACAAAATTAATTACTTGCCGCTGTGTATCAATAATACTGAAAGAAAACATTTTTCAAATTATATTGAAAAGCACATGTTAGTTGGTGTTTAACCCGCACGCACTTGCCCGTAATCGGAGCAAAAATATTTTTTTTAACAAAAAAAATTTGGTATTTTTTTTTAGTTCTGCTCTTATTATGTATTATTTTTGCTAAAATTCCAAGAGCACACAATTAAGCAAAAACACAATTTAAAATATTAAACTTTTGCTGACGCCGTCATTAGTTTCATGCATTGTACTTTAATCTCTACACATGGTACTGTACAATGAATACATTAAATGTTGTACAATACATTACAGCTTTAACGAACTGAGAAAATTATAATTTTCGCTTTTTTATTGTTGTTTTCATATAATACGGTGTTCAGATATGCACCTTTATTGCGTAAATCGCAATAGGCGCCATTATTAAGCTTAATATTTCATATAAAGTTTCTATTCATAATTGCGCAATAAATACGCAAATTGTTATAATATTGAGTAAAAGATAAAATGCAGCACTGTCATAAGTATGTTCAGTAAGCATATTACAATTATCCGAACACTTTCTATTGATATTTGACAACTTAAATGCTAACAACGACAAAAAGCAAAATAAAAACAATGTTTTTCAAACAACCAGCTGTTTTGTTTACCAGCTGTCAAATGAATATTGCATAAGCAGCTGAACTGCGTATATTGTTATGTCTAAACACTTAAAATATTGTACTCAATAAACCGAATATTGACTCAATAAAAGTGCCTATCTGAACATAGTATAAGACTGGAAGCAGTAATTAATTTTGCGCTGCCATCTCTACTGCTTATTATTATCTTCAAAACGATACAGCATTATTTTCTTATTGTGACGGCATATTAACGCCTACGAAAACTAAAACTAAGACATTTATTGGCTTTAGATGGTATACACCTCTGCCTTTTCGTAAGGATAACTTTGAACTCAAGGAACTTATCTCTGATAGAAAGCTATTTTAGAAAATATTTCATCTGCTTAGCAGGGTAAAAAATGGCCCCAGTGCCCTCTAGTTTTGTAAAATAGTGTCAGGGAAAACTGGATCTTTGACGTCAGATTTAGCTTAACCCTAGCCAGAGTATAGAGGGACAGTATACCTCGATAGATGTATCGGGTCCGCCATCTAACGTTTTTTTTTTCAACTAGTGCTTATTTCGTGAATGGTAACACTTAGCTCATGTCTGATTTGTCAGATAATTAGTTTTATCCTTCCGCTGAACGAATATGGTTGTGTATACGCCTGGACAACGCTGGGAAATATTGCGGCATTACTTTGAAAATCATGGTAATGTTGCAGAATGTGTGCGAAAATTGCGTACGGATTTTGGAAGAAGAGAAGCACCGTCAGCTCCGTATGTTCGTTATCTTGTGAAAAAAGTGAAAGAAACTGGCATCCTCAACGATAAACCAAAGCGTAAAAAGCCAAAAACAGTGCGTACACCCGAGAATATTGCTGCTGTGGCAGAAAGTGTGCGTGAAGCGCCATCAACATCAATTCACCGTCGTTCTCAACAATTCAACATTTCGGAGACATCATTGAGACGAATTTTGCATGAAGGCCTTGGTATGACGCCATACAAAGTCCAATTGGTTCAAGAGTTGAAGCCAATTGACCATCCAATGCGTTTACGCTTCGCTTAGTGGGCCTGCGATCGACTTACAGAAAATGCCGATTTTGGCAAAAAAAAATCATCTCTTCAGCTGCAGCTCATTTTGATCTTGGCGGGTATGTAAACAAGCAAAATTGTCGCATTTGGGGACACAGAAGACCCGCACGCATACATTGAAAAGCCGACGCACCCAAAACGAGTCACTGTTTGGTGCGGATTTTTGTTATCGGGCCATGTTGAACGAATTTTTGTTCACACAAATTGAAGAGGAGGATATTGGCAACATTTGGTTTCAACAGGACGGCGCTACGTGCCACACTGCCGAAGCTACACTCGATGTTTTGCGCCCTGTTTTTGAAGATCGCATTATCAGCCGCAGAGCTGATGTCGTTTGGCCACCTCGGAGCTGCGATTTGACACCGTTGAACTATTATTTGTGGGGGGTCGTCAAAGATAAGTGTTACGCCGACAAGCCAGAGACAATTGACGCTTTAAAGGACGATATTCGTGAAGCCATTGGTGAAATACAGCTGCACACAATCGATAATGTGCTTAAAAGTTGGATCGATCATGTAGGCTACTGCATGGCCAGCCGAGGCAGCCATTTGAATGAAATTATTTTCCATTATTCACTGGAAGGATTGCACTTTCAAATAAAAAAAGAAATTTGAGAAAATATTCAGTATTTTTTTAAAGCATTTTCAAAAAAAAAGTTATTTGGCGGACCCTTTAGAAGAGATTTCATATTTCACGTCACGAATTGCGTCTCGATTTAAAGATGAAGGTCGTTATACATAGTTAGACGTCATTTCTTGTTGCATCTTATATATTTAACAGGTAAGATCGTATAGATTCTTGAAAGCAGATCCACAGAACCTCCAAAAAATTTGTAGAATAAAAATGTCTTCTTAGATTGTCTAATAAATACAAGGGCGGATCAGTAGAGTCTTTAGTTTTTCAATAAAAACTCGTGTTAGTTTTCTTCTTTGATCTCCATGCAATTTGTCTAACTATACGATTAAAGCAATACGATTATGGAGTTCTCTGTAGAATATTCATTACAACTATACGCACAGCGTCAAAATGCCTCTCCAGAGAAGGCCTTGCATATCGTTTCTCTCTTTTCTCTCTTTTTTAATTTCATGTTCTTCTCGCGTAGTCTCATGTGAACCTTTGTTTCTAAAATTGTGTTGAGTAATAACTTTTTGTGTTTCCATCAAAAAAACTGTCTTCTAAGAAACTTCATTGTTTAAGTTTCTTGTCTATGGTCTCCATAAAAGACAAAAAAAAAAAAAAAATGAAACGCCATAGAATCTGTGACTTAGTAAGTCGAAAACGAAAGAGAAGAGTTTAATTTGCTTTTCATCAACTGTCCGCACAACTATTGAAACGTGAGCAGAATATTAAATCTGCCGTTAGAAATGAAATGAAAAGTGTAATCAAAAAATAATTTCGTTTGTTTTTTCTCTTTTTTGTTTATAAACAAATTTGCCTGCCACAATACTTAATCAATTAATTGTAGTTTTCGTCTGTGATAGGGTTATGTTAGGGGTTATGACGCAATGACATCTTGTGTACTCATCAAACTGATACGAATTATTTCAACAGCACTGGCACGTGACGTAGTATGTTTAATGAATTATGATGGCAGGAGTAGATACGTTATAATTTAAGCAACGAATAGATTAAATATCAGCACATAATACCTCATGTCCACTAGCGATTATCTTCCTTTAGCAACTTTCGTTTTGAAATTTTCCCATCAATTTGAAAACAACGAATTCAAGGCAAATTATTTGCAATATTTATACGAAATAGAGAATCATTAAAAATAAAAATAAAATAAGCTTGAATTTTGTAGCTTAATAGACATCATTGGTCATTACAATCCTTTAGTCAGGACTGCAACCTAACTTCTCGCACCATCCATATTGTGCGTGTGTGTTAATTTTAACTGTGAGTGGCACAACCTACAGTTTAAAGTCGACCCTGAACGATAGATTTTAGAGAAACTTTTCCCAGTAATCTTATTTACTTCCAGAGTTTTTGCCAGAAGACTGCTGGCAGGAATTTGAAAATCCATAAATTTTAGCAGCGCCACATTTGGCGTTAACAGAGCAAAATTTTCTCTTAACAGAGCACTGTTAGCTGTTTAACAGTATCCATGTGAACAAGCAGCCTTGAGAGTATTGGAGAGAAAAGTGCTACGTAAAGATCTTCGGTCCAGTGCGAGTTGGCGCTGATTTCCGCATCCGATCCAACAGTGAACTGTATGAGCTAATCAACGACATAGACGTTGTGCAAAGTATTAATATCCTCGGCATGTCGTTCGAATGGAGGCGGATGCTCCGGCGAGTAGGGTATTTGATGAGGGGATCTACGGAAGTCGGCAAAGGGGACGACCTTGTATCCGTTGGAAGGACCAAATCGAGAAAGCCCTGTCATCGATTGGTGTGACCAACTGGCGTAGGCGCGAAATCCGTTAATAGGGTTGTTAATGGCCAATTAAGTAAGTAAGTAAATATCTGAACAAGCGCCCTTGTTTAGGTGCTACTTTTAGGATATACACGAGGTCTATGAGTCCCATACCATATTCAAAGGAAGGTTACAAGGCCTCTTAATGTAATCAGCAACATAGTCACATGTAAAGTGATATGGTATTGAGAAAATTGCCTTCAAAACTATAATTTTTTTAATTGAAAATTCTCTACATGATCAGAGGCCATTTTGGAACATATAAGAAATAGTACACCTACTCGACTATATGCAAATGGTTGTCCAGAGGGTACTCGAACTGTGGTAGTTTGATAGATGGAATAATTTTGGGATTTGAGAAAATTATCCCCCTCAGACCTCCCGCAACTATCCCATACATTTCAACACTATTCAACGTTTAGAATATGAGTTCGTTGATTGCAAACAAAAATAAAAACAAATATGTGTTTAGTTTCAATTAAACTCTTTATTGTTCGCACTACTTTTGTGTGCCACCGTATACGACTTGACGATATAACAACAATTTGTGTATTCGCTATTCTCTTTGCTTACAACGCAGATCTTTTCAACGGCGATCTACAAACCACGCCTGTTTACTTCGCACGCAACGCATCTTCACACAAGACTGACTGAATTCTTACTACTCGTTGCCTGCTTTGTCTTGACTTTGTATATGCGCATGTATACAGTCTGATGAAGATTTTTGAAATGGAATGTTCGTGTGTTCGCTTTCTCGAGAGCTCTATCGCTACTACATTGTTGTTTGTTGTTGCTTTCGTTCCTACTGATGTTGGTGGTATATGCAAGCAAGTTCGTTGTATTTGTGTATCTTGTTTATCGTTTTTAATGTTGTACACCGTTTCCATTTTCGTAACACTATTATTCACTAATAATAATGATCATAATGAGAGTCAAAGTTTACGTCGATAGTCTGTAATAATTGCAAAGTGGGAGACTAATCTACTTATTGCCCCTATTAAACAGTTAACAGTACTCTGTTAATAGCAAATTTTACCCTGTTAAAGGCAAGAAGTGCCGCTGCTAAAAGTGTGGGTTTGCATCTTTGGTTTTTAAATTCGAATTTATCTTCACACACATAATATTTTTTTTTCATATTTCGTTTACGTATAATAAGTCAACACACTATTTACTAGACTACCGGGACTTCATTAAATTTTGAAATTTGAATTGTGTTGCTTAATAGGATTGCTTCTCGTCCTGTCCATAAGATTTCTTTAACTTAGTCAAGGTGTAGCAATAATTTTAAACACACTGGAATTATTGAATACGAAACTTATTTCATTCACTGTGGATTATTTCCATGTATTTTTTACTCTTTCCGGATTCCTTTTTGCCCTTTGGATCGTAAACAAGTGCTTGATTATTTAGATAAGAGTGTGGTAGCCAAATTAATTCGAATCGTTGTACCTCCAAGTTCATTATGATATCACGAATCTCCAATTAAAACGAGTCTAAACCGACGAAGTTACCAGTGCTCTTAACTTGAAACGCTCTCCAAAATTAAATACGTACATAGAAGATATCAAACAGAGTCCTGAAAAAAGTTAATCCCATTTTCACCAGGTGCCAGCGATTGCAGGACAGTAACATAGTATTTTAAACACTCTTCTCCATCCTTATTTTTGCAAATATAATAGCAAATGAATGTCTAACACTGTATCTGCCTCTCTTTAAGACAATGGCCATCACAAACCCTAGTAATGTCACATCACTTTATGCATTCGCATTAGATAACCCGTACGTTTGCTATCCGACTTAAGGCTATAATTGCCTGCCTATCAAACAGACACACCCAACCGCCCATCTGCAGTCTAAACAGTACCAAGTCGAAATTAAAGTTTATGGGAGAGCATAGGCATATCCACGATCCGAATATTAAACTATCCACCCATTTTGTTAAGAGACAAGCGTATCAGGAATGGATGCTAAATTCTTAGAAACCACAGCCCTTTTTAGACAGCCCGGTAATCTTGTTAAGAGACAAAGGTATCAGGAACGGATATTAAATACTTAAAAATCACAGCCCTTTTTAGATAGTCCAGTATACGCTTGAATGCCCCGGAAGCCTCCTTCATATTGAATCCAAGGTTCTTCGAGAATACCCCAAAACGGACATCGCTTTGCTTTTTGTATTAGTTCATGTAAACTTTAACACCCTTCCTTCTACAATGAAGAGCGCCTGGCATGGAACCTGCGTTGTATTAAAGTGCCCACTTTCTAGGATCATCGCTCCCTATAACCCTTCACCGAACGCAGCTTTTCCCACTCCATTGTAAACTACTTTAGATTCATCTCAAGGCATAAGAATGTGTGTGTGAAGATAAATTCAAATTTCACTAGCAAAGACAAAAACCAAAAAAAAATTAACAGACCTAATGTTAAAGTTAACAGAGCAATGTTAAGTGGTTAACAGAAATCATCACCCAAATATACCTAAAATTGGACTTGCTGCAGATATCCCACTATATATAAATTGTAGCCTAAGGTGTCCCGAATAAAACCCAATAAGTGTTATATACTTGAGATATCGGGCTTCAAATATTCCCTATGTTAACAGTGCCTTGGTATATATTTTATTTTTTAAATTATCAAGTGTCCCTATTATTTCCTCCATTCATTGTTTTCAAAGTTTTTTTTTAATTATTTCCATGAAGAAAGCAAAATTGTTTCTTTTTTTTTTCTAACTCGAACTATTTGAACATGTTTAATTAAATTGCACTTTAAAACACTCTTGTAGTTTGGATGTGTACCTATTATTTCTTACAACACTGTAAGATAACTTTTTATCTGACAAAAGTGTTGTTAACATTGTAACATAAAAGTGATTCACCTGCTACCGCGCTTCAAATGTTTTGGATTCATTAACCTTTGAGTTTATCAAACGACTGATAAGAACGTTGTGATTGATATCCTCTACTAATTATTATTTATGCGATATTTATTGCAAAGTATTTATTTCTTTTAAATGATAATCTGAATCTAATCAGATATTGACTTGCATTTATTTGGGAATTTTTTTATATGCGTGCAGATAACTTCGAATTTGAAAATCCAAGACACAAACCAAAATTTTTAACACAATAAATTGTAATGTTAACAGAGCAATCTTTATGTTAACAGTATAATGTTAAGTGTTTAATAGAAGTAATAATTCTTATAAATTGTTTTACTTGTAAAGGGTCCGCCAAATAACTTTTTTTTTTTGAAAATGCTTCAAAAAAACCTACTGAATATTTTCTCAAATTTCTTTTTTTATTTGAAAGTACAATCCTTCCGGTTAATAATGGAAAATAATTTCATTCAAATGGCTGCCTCGGCTGGCCATGCAGTAGCCTATACGATCGGTCCAATTTTTAAGCACATTATCGATTGTGTGCAGTTGTATTTCACCAATGGCTTCACGAATATTGTCCTTTAAAGCGTCAATTGTCTCTGGCTTGTCGGCGTAACACTTATCTTTGACGGCACCCCACAAATAATAGTCCAACGGTGTCAAATCGCAGCTCCGAGGTGACCAAACGACATCAGCTATGCGGCTGATAATACGATCCTCAAAACAGGGCTCAAGACATCGAGTGTAGCTTCGGCTGTGTGGCAAGTATCGCCGTCCTGTTGAAACCAAATGTTGCCAATATCATCCTCTTCAATTTTTGTGAACAAAAATTCGTTCAACATGGCCCGATAACGATCGCCATTGACTGTAACGGCCACTGCTTGCTCATTTTCGAAGAAAAATGGCCCAATTATGCCTCTGGACCAAAATTCGCACCAAACAGTGACGCGTTTTGGGTGCGTCGGCTTTTCAATGTATGCGTGCGGGTTTTCTGTGCCCTAAATGGGACAATTTTCCTTGTTTACATACCCGCCAAGATCAAAATGAGTTTCAGCTGAAAAGATGATTTTTTTTTGCCAAAATCGGCATTTTCTGTAAGTCGATCGCAGGCCCACTAAGCGATGTGAAAACGCATTGGATGGTCAATTGGCTTCAACTCTTGAACCATTTGGACTTTGTATGGCGTCATACCAAGGTCTTTATGCAAAATTCGTCTCAATGATGTCTCCGAAATGTTCAATTGTTGAGAACGACGGTGAATTGATGTTGATGGCGCTTCACGCACACTTTCTGCCACAACAGCCATATTCTCGGGTGTACGCACTGTTTTTGGCTTTTCGCGCTTTGGTTTATCGATGAGGATGTCAGTTTCTTTCACTTTTTTCACAAGATAACGAACATACGGAGCTGACGGTGCTTCTCTTCTTCCAAAAGCAACATTCTGCAACATTACCATGATTTTTCAAAGTAATGTCGCAATATTTCCCGGCGTTGTTCAAGTGTATACACAACCATATTCGTTCAGCGGAATTATAAAACTAATTATCTATCAAATCAGACATGAGCTAAGTGTTACCATTCAGGAAATAAGCACTAGTTGAAAAAAAAACGTTAGATGGCGGACCCGATATAAGTACTAGCTCACAGTGTTAGCTTTCCATATGCAAAATAATAACAACAAATCGACAAAGAGTTTCTAGAAGTTGTCAGAACAAAAATGTATTAAGTGTAAACGACAGAACGCCGAAGTATAGTAGGTAATGTGTTGGCTTATTTGACATGAGGCATCGGTTTAAACTCGAGGTAAGACATCTCCAACAAAATGAAATACGAACAATTATTTCTCCGGCAACTTCCTCTCAGCACATTTTTGGCAAAAATCTGCGAGTAAAAAAAATTTTAATGAACAGTTTCTCAAAAATTAAATGTTCGAAGTCGACTTTAAACTGTAAGTCTCGCCACTCATGAATAAAATTCACACGCACACAATATAAGTTGAGTGAGAAACTAGGTCGTAATCCTGCTAAGTGCTTGTAATGACCAATTATGTATGTATTTACTAATTTACAATGTATAATACAAGTACTAATTGACAGTGTTAGCTTTCCATATGCAAAACAACAACAACAAATCAACCCAGAGTTTCTAGAAGTTGTCAAAACCAAACTATATGAAGTGTTCGTAGAATCACACTTCATTCATGTTGATACTGACGACTTTAAACGTCTTCTTGTGACTTTCCTAATCCAGACTAAGGGGCGAATTGGCTGAAAGTACGGAATGCTTCCACAGAACGCAAAGCCGTTTATAGCATACAAAAATAATACAAATTCTTACCTAAATTTCATTATGAACCTACGTTCCATTACGTTCTGTGAACGTTCAACTGAAATTGACATTAAAATAGTCTCAAGGCTACGTGTGGAACTTATCGTAACATCGTTTAACTTAATTGTTGTCACTTATTATCAATTACATTTGAAAACAAATTATGGAAACAAAATTAGAATTTCTAATTGAAAAAACATGTGTCTTTCTTATCAATCACGGCAGAAGTTTTCTAATAATTGAGGAAATCAGTCACTACAGGGCAAGTTTACATAAGTGACTGCACGTGTCAACAAACTGTACAAAGGAAGGTGTAAACTTATATAAATTATACGAAAACATTATTGATAAGAGTATATTTCATATTTAAACACATATTTATTGATAGTTTCCACTTAATATCACAGCAATAAAATGTGTTCTTACACCATCAATCAGTTATTTCTTGTCAGTCATTTGTTTGAATTCAGCGCGTTTCCGCAGCATCATTCCTTGGTAAGTTCTGATTTTTGACTAAACGACCTCTTTTTTAACTTTGCATTACCTTAAGGTGCATTCGACTGTCACGAAGTGTCACCTTATTATTTATTTTGCCTTGTTTCAGTTTCGTTAATTAAGTTTTTCTAAAGGGTCCGCCAAATAACTTTTTTTTTGAAAATGCTTTAAAAAAAACTACTGAATATTTTCTCAAATTTCTTTTTTTATTTGGAAGTACAATCCTTCGGTTAATAATGGAAAATAATTTCATTCAAATAGCCGCCTCGGCTGTCCATTCAGTAGCCTACACGACCGGTGCAATTTTTAAGCACATTATCGATTGTGTGCAGCTGTATTTCACCAATGGCTTCACGAATATTGTCCTTTAAAGCGTCAATTGTCTCTGGCTTGTCGGCGTAACACTTATCTTTGACGGCACCTCACAAATAATATTCCAACGGTGTCCGAGGTGGCCAAACGACATTAGCTCTGCGGCTGATAATTCGATCTTCAAAAACAGGGCGCAAAACATCGAGTGTAGCTTCGGCACGTGTGTGTGTGGCACGTAGCGCCGTCCTGTTGAAACCAAATGTTGCCAATATCCTCCTCTTCAATTTTTGTGAACAAAAATTCGTTAAACATGGCCCGATAACGATCGCCATTGACTGTAACGGCCACTCCTTGCTCATTTTCGAAGAAAAATGGCCCAATCATGCCTCTGGGTGCGTCGGCTTTTCAATGTATGCGTGCGGGTTTTCTGTGCCCCAAATGCGACAATTTTGATTGTTTACATACCCGCCAAGATCAAAATGAGCTTCATCTGAAAAGATGATTTTTTTTTTTGCCAAAATCGGTATCTTCTGGTTCAGGCTACTGCATGGCCAGCATTTAAAAAAAAAAAAGTTATTTTACGGACCCTTTAGGATTATTCTACTATAGTAACTGGTGCTAGGATGATAGGGCGACTAGCCATCAGGCCTTTCATTACAATTTAAACAAAACAAAGTGTGTGTTTTTTAGGCTGGTTGATAGGCGCTAGCGTTGCATCAGTGTAGTCGCGCCCTCCCCTTTTTGTTGGGTCTTATCTGTGTAATTCCTCCATTTCGCATTCTCCTCTTTCCTTTATCCTCTCCTTTTTTATCCCTCTATTATCCTTCCCTCTGTAAGGACGTTGTACAATGGTTCAATTCGAACTCCGGATACTGTACTTGTCTTTATTGACAAGTACATGTCCTCTAACCTAACCTAACCTCAGTGTGTGTGAGATATCATAGAAATTTTTTATTTTTTAAAAGGCCTATTAAGGTCTTTACCCGTGGAATATAACATCCTTCAAATGTCCGCCGTAACTTCTGTGGGTGAAGCGCCTTCAAATTGTTTAATTTTTTGATGGCACGTGTTATGTTGGCCTTGAGGACAATTGGGATTTGAGAAAATCCCATAAGAAACAGTCTAACGGGGTCAAATCGCCCGATAACGGCGGCCAGTTGTGAGTTGCACATGCCCTCAAATCGTTTGTGCATAATCTTCAATGGTGTAGGAGAAACTACGCCGTAATCCTGACTGAAGGGTTCTAGTGACTAATTATGTACCCACGTATGTGCGCTGTATGGCCGACCGCTGGTGTCTAGATCGTCCTATTCAGGCTGAAATAAGTTGGTATTCATCGAGTGCTTGAGCTTAAGAGTGATGGTCTGACCACTAAAAGTATGGCGACTTTCTTAAAGCTTACAGATGAACAGTATTTGCAAGATATGAAGATAAAGCTCTCGATCCATTAATGAAATCATACAATCTGATCATGATTGTAAAGTGGATCCTACCACAGCCACTGGTTTGTTAGAACGCCAGCAGGCTTGTCTGACGGCAATTGTGCGTAGTGCTTGGCAATGTATTTACGAATCCAGTAAACAACATTTTCCCCCACAATTCTGTTGACACCTTCCGCGGGCGTTTCGAACAAATGCGTAGAGAAGAAGTATGTAGCGAAGACGCCGCTAAATACCAAGATCCACACCACTATTCATGTACCTATTTATCCAGAAATAAGCCATATTGCAGAAGATAATTTTTCCCTGAAAATTAGGGCCAGATGCTTACTTCTTCTGAGCCCATTCAGCGAACACACATGATCCGTGTTTGATTTAGCAAAATAGATTGAACAAATGGCAACTGATTTGACAGCTGCAATTTGAACAATATGGCCGGTTTTCTATCAAACTTCGGAAGTTGCTGTCGGAAGACCCATGTACATCTCTAATCAAATTTTGGAAAGCCAGAGTTATCGTTAGCGATAGTTATCATAATGGCGATCGGACTTTATTAGAGCATCCGAATCGGAGGTTAGGTCATGAAGGGACTAATGACAATACTTTCTGAGGGTTGCAAATTCGGAGGGCCCCTCTCTATTTGGAAATAGTTGAGTGCGGTAGTACATATTGCTGGACACTTGTAATTAACTGGGTATCTTGCCAAAGTTTAATGGTTCGGGGGTTCAAAAGCATTGCAGAAAATACTTAATTGGCGATTAACAACCCCAATAACGGATTTCGGCCTGCCTTAACACATCTTTTCAGACATCTCTGTTTCATGGGCGCTTACTCCAGTTGGTCACACCCATGGATGATAGGGCTTCTTCGATTTGGTCCTTCCAATGCAAACAAGCTCGTCCTCTTCGCCTCCTTCCGCGAATACGTACGTAATTGGTCATTACAACCCTTCAGTCAGGGTTACGACCTAGTTTCTCATACCACTTATGTTGCGTTTGTTAATTTTATTCATGAGTGGCGGAACCTACAGTTTAAAGTCGACTCCGAACTACAGATTTTTGGCAATTTTTCATGGCAACTTTTATTTACTCTCAGAGTTTTTGCCAGAAATCTGCTGAGAGGAAGTCGCCGAAGAAATACTTTTTGTGTTTTATTTTGATGTCTGGCCTGGGACTCGAACCTTGGCTTTTCGTCTAATAAGCCAACACACTACCTACTAGACAACGGCGACTTCCCCATTAACGGATTTCGGCCTGCCTTAACACATATTTCCAGACATCTCTGCTTCCTGGACGCTTACTCCAGTTGGTCAAACCAATAAATGACAGGGCGTCCTCGATTTGGTCCTTCCAAAGGAAACAAGGTCGCCCTCTTCGCCGCCTTCCGAAGATCCCCGCTTCAAATACCCGTCTTGGCGGATCATTCTCCTCCATTCGAACGACATGACAGAGCCAGTGCAGCCGCTGCATGTTAATACTCTGCACAATGTCCAAGTCGTTGAGGATCTCATGCAGCTCATTGTTGGATCGGATCTTACGCTGGACCGATGATCTTACGTAGGAGTTTTCTCTCGAATACTCTCATGGCTGCTGCATCAGTGCTGAATAGTGTACATGCCTCTACGCCATAAAGAAGCACGGGTAGAATGAGCATCTTGTAGAGTATTAGTTTTGTCGTACGAGAGAGATCTCTGCTACTCAATTGCCTATTGTAGCACCTGTTGACAAAAGTGGTCCTAGGCTTGATCTCCAGACTGACATCATTTTTGGTGGAAACGGCGGGGCCAAGATAAATAAGTTCCTTGACTATATCGAATGTATAGCTATCGGCCGTAATCTGGGATCTAATACGCCGCATGTCCTTACTTTTCGCTAACATATCGTTTTGCCCTCATTTAATGCTGAACCCATCTTAGTAGACCACCGTTCAATAGCACTAAAGGCAGCAGTAAATCTCGCTTGGTACGCCCTATGATGTCAATGTCGTCAGCATACGTAAGCAACTGAAAGATTGCGATGCACTTTCGCTTTCCGAAGAACACTCTCCGTGATGAAGTTGAAGAGTTTGAATGATAAAGGATCGCCTTGTCGGAAACCTCGTATGTATCAAAAGGTTCGTAGTGGTCCATTCCTACATTGACGGAGCTGCAGGAATTGCTCAACGTCATTCTGCATAGTCTTATCAACTTTACAGGTATACCGAGCTCTTCTGGGGCTATCGAAGGCTGCCTTACAAACGACAAAAAGATGGCGTGTGTCGACTTGTTTTTCATGGGTCTTCTCCAGGTTTTGACAAGAGGTGTTATAGAGAATTTGTTCTTTAACACATGGCTGCCGCGGCAATGTTCAGAAAACTTGCCAAAAAACTACAATTTGATTTTTTCACAATGCAATTAACACGTTGACTGCCGACTACGAGTTATCTCGTCGATTGCGTTCCCTTCTAGGGCCCCAAACTACGAGTTATCTCGTAGTCGGCGGTCAACGTGTTAATTGCATTGTTTATACCCGTAATGATTCGTGTAAAAATTTTTAAAACCTCAACGGTTAGAAATCTAGCTTTTGGAATACTGTTTTCTTCAGAAGTTATCTTTTAGGGAAGATGATCAAGTACCATGACCACCATGTCATGTCGTCGAAATGTTGATTAATTTAGGCCCTACATCCCGGGAATCTCGTCGTCTAGAAACAATTCTCTAAAGACCTTAGATGAGCCGGTTGTTATGGGTTGGAAAAAAGTATGAAAACTTTGAGAGTGACTGTCGTATTCTAGGAAAATAGCGCGATAAAAAGAATTCCATTGAATCATGCAATTAAATACTCCACTCAACACTCCCACAATAATGTAATGTAAATCTTGTAATGAAAAGACTTAAAAAAATTAATTTTTTTTTATAAATCGTTGGTCTGTTGTTCTAATTTTTATTATTTTAAAGGTTTTTTTTTTAAATTTTTATGATAAAAAAATTCTTTTTTTTTCATGTTTGGGCTTGACTTGACTTCCTATAAATACATCCAATCTGTTGTGACATTTTCCCTATGTATTGTATTGTGTTTTCATTTACAAAATATTTCAGACCCACTGTAGCAATGAAATGCGATTAAGAAAGAAAGATTTCAATTGTGTACGCTTTTGACTTTTGCTTTTTATACGCTGCGCCACTTCCGGTGAATTTTTTTTCTACATTCGTTTGTAGAAATTTTTTCAACAAAATTCTTAAGCAGCAGGGCAATGCAGTCAGTCAGTCATCCATTGAATGGCTGAAGTGACCAAAAACATGTGGTCAAGCAATCAGTCAATCAATCATTGTGTGGACCAGCAATTAAAGAATTATTTGTTTTTCAAATGTTTATCAGAAACCAAACCAAAAAAAGAAAAACACAGGAAAAATGACAACAACAATAACAAAAAATATTTAATTTGAATAATTTTTTAAGTGGGGTATGACTTTTCATAATTTTTTTTTTTTTTATTAACTTTTTAATTTTTGCGTGATTTCATCTCATAACAGGCTTTAAAAACTCAACAAGCGATTTTCATTTAAATTTTCTTTAACAAAGGACTACAATAGACCCTCAATTGTTTGTTGGAATAAAATCTGGACTCGTTACAAATTTACGAAACTGTAGAAGAATGTAGAAGCACAGCTGTTAGACACGTTTAATCATAATGGTGCTGCTAATCAGTACCAGAAGCATTGCTTTACGTTGCCTATTACGAATATTAAATGCTGCCATATGCTGTAATGTAATGCTATATCATTGTATTATTGGAAGGCATGCCGATAAACTTAGCATGCCATTGATAGGCTACTGCAGTGCCTAAAAGTCTGAGGAACAGGATAAAACTATTTTTCTCCGTATGTGTAGTACCTCATGGGCCTAAACGCTGGCCTAAGTAGAATCCTGTCTTTAAATTATAGTCCGCCACATAACCTAACCAAACTTAGCTTTTTCTCAGCTGCAGTTCTATGCTGTGAGTCTATTTACTTAATAGGCCAATAACAATCCTATTAACGGATTTCGGCCAGCCTTAACACGTCCTTCCAGGGGCTTCTGCTTCTTGCGCGCCTACGCCAGTCGTTCACAGCAAACGATGATACCGCTTCCTCGATTTAATTCTTCCAACGAAAACAAACTCGTCCTCTTCGCCGCCTTCCGAGAATACCCTCATCAAATACCTGTCTCGGCGGAGCATCCATCTCCATTCGAACGACATGGCCGAGTCAGCGCAGCCGCTGCATGGTAATACGCTGCACAACATCCATGTCGTTGAGGAGCTCATACAACTCCTAGGTGGGTCGAATACAGAAATCATCGCCAACTTGCACTGGACAGAAGATTTTACGTAGAATTTTTCTCTCGAATACTCTCAAGGCTGCTGCATCATCAGTGCTTAATAGTGTCCATGCCTCTGCGCCATAAAGAAGCACGGGGAGAATAAGCATCTTGTAGAGTTAGTTAGTTTTGTCGTACGAGAGAGGTCTCTGCTACTCAATTGCCTATTGAGACCATAGTAGAACCTGTTGGCAAGAGTGATCCCACGCTTAATGTCCAGACTGACATCATTTTTGGTGGTAACAGCGGGGCCAAGATAAATAAATTCCTTGACTATATCGAATGTATAGTTATCGGCCGTAATCTGAGATCTAATACGCCGCATGTCCCTATTAGTCTACAACTTATACTTCGCACGGGTAGGATGAGCGTCTTGTAGAGCATTAGCTGTGAGTCTCTGTGATTAAATTAATGTGGACTTTAAATGGTCGGAGCGTTCAGTTTTTCAATAGCCTTTCTATTCGTCGACTCAGTCTCCAACTGCAGTTTGTTTAACACGTTCTACCCGGCGCATTTTTTCGATTTCTTTACGCACTGCGTGCACGAGCTGACATGTTGTTCATGTAGCGTATATTACCAATTTGCCGCTTACCAGTATGGTTTGAAATAAAATTATAAACATTTGTGAAACACCAGTCGTCCACAATGGCAGATAAATGAAATTGCCTGTGGACCACCAGTGGTCCATGCCGCCAGATAAGCACAGTACCAAGGACAATCGATGGTCCACGTAGGGTAGATAGGTAGGTAGGTCGGAGTGGTAGCTCTGATATCACAAAGCTCACTTGACCACGCATAGCGACCCGTTGTGATGCCACGGGTGAACGCAGTCCCTGTACTGACCAAGTTCCACCAAAATCAGGGAAGAGGAAGAAGTTGGTCAGCGCAAGGGCTGCACTACGCAGGGTAGAACGCGTTAAACATTTCCTTTGCACTCGTTTCCATACCGATATACCATCCTCATGTATGTCAAGATAAATTCCAATTTGACTAGCAAAGACAAAAACCAAAAAATGTTTAACAGTGCAGAGCAATGTTAAGTGGTTAACAGAAAATACAAAAAATAGTTAGGGAGTAGTATTAGTAGTCGCCGTAGTGTGTTGGCTTATTAGACGTAAAAAGCCAGGGTTCAAACCCCAGGCCAGACATCAAACAAAATACAAAAGGTATTACTTCTGCGACTTTCTCTCAGCAGATTTCTGACAAAAAATCTTAGAGTAAATAAAATTGCAATGAAAAGTTTCTCAAAAATCTGTCGTTCGGAGTCGACTTTAAACTGTAGGTTCCGCCACTCATGTGAGAAACTAGGTCCTAATCCTGACTGAAGGGTTGTAATGACCAATTATGTATGTAGTTAAGGAAGATATCACCCAAATATACGATATCAGAGAATGGTATACCTATTGGATTCCTTTAAAATTGTGCTCCACACGTTCCTGAGTGGAAGAGCTGCTCTGGTACTTTTCTTTTGAAAATTGAAAAACTTCGACAAAACAAATGTATTTGTTTTAAAAATTTCTGAATAAGATGATCGATATTGTGGAACAATTGGACTTGCTGTAGATATCCCACTATATACAAATTGTAGCCTAAGGTGTCCCCAATTAATCCCAATTAGAGGTATATCCCAAATAATTTTAGAACTTGAGAAATCGGGTTTAAAAATTAACTATGTTAACTTAACATTGCTCCGTTAACTTTAACATTAAAAAATTAAATTTTTGGTTTATTCTTTCCTAGTTAAATTTGAAATTTAAAATTTACACCCTCGTATATTATACATTTTTTTAAATTATTTTTAAATCTTGTGGTTAAAAACATGTCATTACTTCAACTGATTAGAAAATTATTTTCTGTAAAACATTTCAAATATTTCATACCAAAACAAAAAAACATATTTTAATCAGTAATTTTCAATGAGCATTTGTTTAAAACAATTACATTTTAAGAGAACAAGGAAAAGAGAGGGAGGGCAAGTGAAATTAAAGCGCACACTTGTCAACTGTTTCAAATCAAAACAAATGCGCTCGCACTCTCAGCACAAATTGCACAATCAAAATAAAAACAGAATGTGCAATGCTACTCGGATTTTATATAAAATAAACAACAACAACAACAACAATAAAAAATTTAAAATGAGAGCACAAACAAAATACAATGCAAACTAAAACAAGCGAGAAGAAAGATTAATTGTTGTTGTATTTGTATTGTATTCCTTTATCAATAATGGAAAACAAAAACGAAACTGAAAAGAGAGAGAAAAAATATTCGTTGAAATCAAAATCATAACGGCCGCCAGAGATTATTTTAATACACAGCCTGGTACATGCAATATGCATGTAATGAGCAAATGAGTACGTGTATGTGTGTGTGTAATATGATAATGTGGTGCCAACTTTATAAAATGCGTTGACAGATGACATTTATGTTATTGTAGTTGTTTTTGTTTGTGACTGTTGTGTTATATTACTTCGTAGATTAAGGAATCATTTAATATTTTTCCCCCCATTTGAAATGCAACCCGAATACATAAGAAAAAATACAAAATAAAATGCTAAACGTTGGAATTTATTTTAATCTTGCCCTCAACCACTTAGTATGCCATTAAATTAAACGACAACAACCACAACAAGTACACTTTAAAGAAATAAACTTACAAACGACAACTTGGAAGAAAATAAATAAGAGAACAACGACAATAAACGACACAAACACTCGAATTAAACTATTGTGTAGTCTCTCGTCACTCGGTTTTAATCTCGATTTCAAATGAACACAACACAACACAACACAACAGATGAGGGATACAATTTTTAATTTTTTTTATTTTTCATTTCTTTTTTTTTTGTAATTTTTCTGAAAACGCAACACATTTAGATTTTAAGTCAAGTGTGTTCTACAACGGAATACGTATGTACATATGTATGTACACTGGGTGTAAAAAGTCTTCATATACATCTTTATACAGTGCTTTGTTAAGTGTTTTGTGGAAAAAGTTTAAGAATTATTGGCCAAACGGTAGGGAGATCTTACTCTTCTATACAAGATTGATTAGTAATTACAAGAAAACAAAACAATTTCTTTAAAAGTCCTCCCTACAATTAATTTAAATTTTAAGTTGACCGCTTCCATAGAAAATAGCAAAGGATGTTGAAACAACTCAAAAAAAAAAACAATTTCGGGCGAATCTTCTCAAAAATATTAAAAAAAAATGGTTAGTATGACAGCGTAGCAAGATAATCTCCATATATTTCGCCCTTCAAAAGACAAAAAATAAAAATGTTTACTAAGGAGCATTCAAGCAAGCCAATTACTTACTTAATTGGCCCTTAACAACCCGATTATCGGACTTGGTCCTTTTAACGCAAACAAGGTCGCCCTCTTCGCAAAGCCCTGCATCAAATACTCGTCTCGCCAGATCATTGTCATCCATTCAGACATGGCGGAGCCAGCGCTGCACAACGATCGCACTGGACCGAAGATCTTACCCAGGACTTTCTCTCGAATACTCTCTAGGCTGCTGCATCAATGCTTAACAGTTACCATGCCTCTGCGGATGAGCGTCTTGTAGAGTATTAGTTTTGTCGCACGAGAGAGGTCTCTGCTACTCAATTGTCTATTGAGACCACAGTAGCACCTGTTGGCAAGGGTATTCGTACACTCGATCTCCAGACTGACGTCATTTTTGGTGGTATCGGCGGAGCCAAGACAAACAAATTCGTTGACTATATCGAATGTATAGTTATCGGCCGTAATCTAGGATCCAATATGCCGCATGTCCCTAGTTTTTGCCAGAAGACTGTTGAGAGAAAGTCGTCAAAATATTTTTCGTATTCTGTTATATTCTAGATGTCTGAATCGAGGCTTGAACCACGGGCTTTCGTATAGTAAGCCAACACACTACGTACTGGACCACGGTGACTTAAAAAAACAATAAGTACTACGCTCTACGCCGTAGTCTAGTAGGTAGTGTGTTGGCTTATTAGACATAAAGCCAGGGTTCGAGCGCCATGCCAGACATCAAAATAAAATACAAAAAGTATTTCTTCGGCGACTTTCTCTCAGCAGATTTCTGGAAAAAACTCTGAGAGTAAATAAAATTGACATGAAAAAGTTTCTCAAAAATCTGTCGTTCGGACACGACTTTAAACTGTAGGTCCCACCACTCATGCATAAAATTAACACACACAACATAAGTGGTGTGAGAAACTAGGTCGTAATCCTGACTGAAGGGTTGTAATGACCAATTATGTTATGTATGTACAACGCTCTATACAGAGCATTTCTCTACCACTGTAAAGAATGGTGGTGATGCTACGATGATTTAGGACCTTGTGGCAGCATCCAAATTGAATCTGCTTCATATTATTGAAACAAAGATGGATGAGGGAGGAAATTTGTTATTTAAACAATCAATTTACCACAAAGCGTTATAAAATTAGATATTCATGGTCAATTTATCTTTCAGCAAGATAGTGACCCTTAACATAACGCTGAAATATTGAAACAGTGGCTTCTATATGATGTCGCTAAACAATCCCAACCTCAATACCACTGAGAATCTGTGGAATATATTAGAAAATAAAGTTAGAAACCATCAAATAACTTCAAAATCTATGGTAAAAGAAGTGAAGAAGCAGGTATGGAATAGTATAACCCAAGGATACATACAAAATTAGTTCATAGCATAATAAAAAAAAGTAGGCAGAGAATTTTAAACGCCTATCCCCTTCCAGCTATTAAAAAGCTAATTATCTCGAATTATTTTAAGTTTAAAATTTACTTTTAAAATTGTACGCTGACTTTTTAGGGCATTTATAATGAATTTTTTTAATCTTTTTTTTGTAGCTATTACCAGGAACTATTTTTATTTATACTTTATATTACTTCAAGAGCCTAATGGATGTACAATTTAAAAGAAAATATAAGTTTTTAGTTTTTTTTTCTTTTTTGAGATTTAATGTAGTCAGACTTTTTATGCCTACTGTATTTACATACATGTATGTATATAATGGGGGGCGTTGACACAAGGGAAGTTCTCACAATTGATACTCGTTGCATGTATAATTTAATCACCATATTTTGTAGGTTCGAGAAATAAATCCACAATGCAAATCAAATTGATTTTCATTGTGAAGGAATGTTTACAACGAATTTGTTTATACGCTACTGTTCTATGAGACGACATATTGGCGATTAAAAAAAACAAGAAATTTAATTTATTTGTTATTCATTTCAATGAAATATTTTCCAGTCTATTTGTTAAGGTTTATACGACAGACAAAAAAAGTAATACGCCATTGTGATACCCCTATAAAGCCAAGAAAATAATCACAAAAGAGCCATGACTCATGAGAGCACTTAAACGAGAAGAATTGATTGTACAGCAAAGACTCACACAATTTTCAGATTCTTTTAAAACCTTGTGGCCTCTCAACATTCACAATCATAACATACTAGGGGACTGTACCTAGTTCTTCTATGCCTTGTTCCGACTTCTAGCCGATTATGGATTGCTATTCATATTTTTCGTTTTTGTCTTTATTGGAGAAATAATGTTGTTGTTGTGCTCAAAATAATATAGAACCTGAATTTTCTGTCAAGAATTGGGTTGTATCACTCTTGTCGGTATTTTTCTCACACATCAGGCCCTTCTGTCCTCTCCGTTAGAGTCTTATAAAAGCGACATTCTCGTCTTCTATTTGATAGTTCTCTCCCATTCCATTGAAAGCCATGATCCCTTAAGTTAGGAGTACAAACTAGCTTCTCACACCACACTAGCTTATGCGTGGGACCTACAGCGTTTTAAAAAACTTTTCCTTGCAATTTTATTGACCCTCAGAGTTTTTGTCGGAAGACTGTTGAGAAGAAATCGCCGAATGAAATACTTTCTCATATTACCAGGTGTTTGAGCCACCGGGGTTTGAATCCCCAAAAAGTCAACACAGTATCTACTAGACAACAACGACTTCATCTATATTACTTGCAATGATAGCATAGAAGTCGCCACAGTCTAGTAAGTAGTGTGTTGGCTTATTAGACGTGAGGCCACGGTTCAAACCACAGGACAGAACTCTCCGAGAAAACGAAATGTGGAAAAATATTACTTCGGCGACTTCCCCTACGCAGATTTCTGGCAAAAACTTTGAAAGTAAATAAAATTGTCATGAAAAAGTTTCTTAAACAATATGTCGTTCTGAATCAAATTTAAACTGTAGGTTCCACCACTCCTGTAGAAACTTAACACACACCACATAAACTGGTGTGAGAAATTAGGTCGTAATCCTGGCATAAGGATTGTAATGATCAATTATGTATGTATGATAGCATAGTTTACATAATAAATAGGCTGTATTAAATCACAAGTCACAAGAATCTCAATTTGCAGTAAATAAATTCGGGTTCAACATGTTGAATTGTGATACTTTCGCAATGAATTTTTTTCCGGTTTGGTACTTAACTTAGATTAGGCAAGGTGACGCACTCCTCTTTGAAAGAAGAGGTCACACCCAGACCAGCATTTAAGGCCATTATCTTGACAATCAACAAAACCGGGAAATAAACATTATCTAGAGAAAACTAACGTGAGTCCAAAATAAATCTTGAACATTAGAGAACTCGATGAAGGATGTCAGAATGTGTGAGGTCCGAAACCTCTGTCTTTTTATAACAAGAATAAGGCAGTGACACATGACGTTATGGATAGTCAGTTCTCAGTCCTTCTTAGACCCACATTTCCTGCAGAAGTCATTTGCCGGAATGCCAAGTCTTGCAACGTTGTGCGGTTATTCGGGCTATTGTGATTAAATTTCGCACCAAATTTACACCAACACGTTTACGTAGAGTGCGAACTGAAGAAAATATCGCAGCTGTATCGGCCAGTGTTAATGATGGCCATCAATTATCGATTCGCCGCCGTTCGCAGCAATTGGGCCTCTGTTACTCAGCAACGTGGAACATTTTGCGGAAGGATTTAGGTGTGAAGCCTTTCAAAATACAGCTGGTGCAAGAATTGAAGCCGAACGACCTACCGCAATGCAGAATATTTGGTGAATGGGCTCTTGGAAAGTTGGCCGAAGATCCACTTCCTTATCGAAAAATTGTGTTCAGCGACGAAGCTCAGTTTTGGCTCAATGGATACGTAAATAAGCAGAATTGTCGATATTGGAGTGAAGATCAGCCAGAAGCATTGCAAAAGCTACCAATGCATCCAGAAAAAGTCACAGTTTGGTGCGGTTAATGGGCTGGTGGCATCATTGGACCGTACTTCTTCAAAGATGCTGGGAATCGTAACGTAATTGTGAATGATAAGCGCTACCGTGAGATAATATCGAACTTTTTTTGCCCAAAATGCAAGAGCTTGACTTGCATGATTTCAACAAGACGATGCCACATGCCACACAGCACGCGTAACAATGGACTTATTGAGAGGCGAGTTCGGTGAATATTTTATTTCACGTTCGGGACCGGTCAATTGGCCGCCTAGATCGTGCGATTTAACGCCTTTAGACTATTTTTTGTGGGGCTATGTTAAAGCTCATGTCTATACAGACAAGCCCGCTTCAATTGACGCATTAGAAGACAACATTGAAGCATTTATTCGTGAGATACCGGCCGAAATGTTGGAAAGAGTATGCCAAAATTGGACTAAGCGGATGGACCATTTGAGGCGCAGTCGCGGTCAACATTTGCATGAAATAATCTTCAAACATTAAATTATTTGGACCGTACTATCGATTCAAATAAGGATTTCATGCATTTTTCTGAATTTTATGTGTTTTTTTTGAAATATTTTCCTATAGCTCTTAATAAATCACCCATTAAATGGATGATATATACATATGTATATAGTTGGTCAGGATTACAACCCAGTTTCTCACATAAGTTATGTTGTGCGTGTAGCATGAGTGGCGGGACCTACAGTTTAAACTTTAAAGTCAACTCCGAACGACAGATTTTTGAGAATACCAATGCCCTGTAATATACCGCTACCCTTCAAGCCTTTTGTTGCTTTCAAAATAGCCATGACCTCTGCCTAATAAACACTGCACTCTTAATGGATATATACCACAGTCTAGTCTGTCACGTATCCTTTTCTTAGTTTTTTTTCTTAAACAAAGAAACCTTAAAATCGTATTAAAATATAATAAAAATGTTTACGTTTTAACATTTCGTCAATAATTTATAAAAAAAATTTCAATGATGGTTCTTTGTTTCCATAGCTTACTAAGCTGCTTGGTACGGGAACTCATCTAAACTATGCGCTCTTAGTGGCAATAATTTGAATGTGTAATGAGGACATTTCAATTCCTAAAATGTTTGCAGATGCATTCTGTGTATTACAGACTGTAAAATAAATTTTCCACGCGATTTAATGTGATACTTACGACGTTAAAAGACTTGATTTTGTTTTGCTTTTATTTTGTTCTTCTTTATCACTTTAGTTTGAAGAAGATTTACGATCAAAAAACATGCGTTTTTGATAATGAATTAAAAGCTTGGACTTGTTATTCTTTAATCTAAAAAAACCAAATCTAAATGTAGGGAGTGCCCTGATAGTCTAGTGGGTGCTAGGTGCTAGTCTAACAATAAAATTGGCTCTGAGTCTTAATTATTGCGCTCATAATAATTATAAGATGATTTGCAATTGTATTGTAATAAATAAAATAATTAAATAACTCTTCTATAATAATCATAAATTCTAATTCTATTGCCTAAATGCGCCCTATTGCCTTCCCCAGCCTATTATTATTGTTATTCATTGATTATTAATTTTAATTGCTCTCAGATAGGTCATAATAAAGATAACCTTACAGAGTCATTATCTGAATGAATAGAGTTCGTAATGGAATGATTTGTATGTCAATATAATGAAATCTCATTGTGTTCCATTATCTTTGCATTTTACTGCATTGCTTATGCTCATAACAATAATCTTAAAATAATTCTTAACTAAATTATTATAGAGCTAGTAAGGGCATGATATGTGTGGCAATATAGTTATAATTGAACGTTTCTTTTACATTTTAAAACACATATTTGGAATCGGAAAGGAATCAATTGTATGGTTAGACTTAAATAGCAAAAATATTTTGAACGTAGTATTATTGTTTCTAGTATCACAAATCGTTTTAAAACCTCAAGCTCAGGTAAATATCGGATGGGCCATCTATCAGTTTAAATTTAAACCATCCGTTATGTCATTCAATTCTGTCACAAAATATTATCTCCACGTAATGAACCGATTTGGGCTTGAGCAACGTTGCGATTTATTGGAAATTTATTTCCAAAATAAAGACAATTGTTCGGAAATTGCCCGAAAATCTCATATAAAATTTGTTCGCAGACAAGGACCAATAATGCCCAGTTTACGTAAATTTATTGCTAAAGTTCGTGAAACTGGTTTCATTTTTGATGCGACAATACGTGGGTGTGCTTGTACAGTGCGTACATCCGAAAATATCGAAATTATGGCTCAAGAATTTCACGCCCAAGTTTACGTCGAATTTTGAGAAAAGATCTCGGTATCACACATTACAAAGTACAATTGGTTCAAGAGTTGAAGCCGCATGAAAGAAAATCTACACGTGGTCTTACAGATGCCAATGCAACCATTTTGAGTGACTGTTTAGGGCGACTTGTGGAGCGAAGGCATCATTGGTCCACATTTCTTTGAAAATGAGGACGGCGCAACCATCACGGTCAATGGAGACACCTATCGCTCCATGGTAACCGATTTCTTTATACCCACTCTTGGTATTGATGTGAACGATGTTTGGTTTCAACAGGATGGTGCAATTTGCCAAACATCTTATGCCACAATCGATTTATTGCGTCAAACGTTGATGGCCATTTACTTAGATGTAATGGTGGTGTCAATTGGCCGCTAAGAAGTTGCGATTTGACACCGTTGGACTATTTTCTGTTGGGCGCCGTTAAAGAAAAGTGGTATGCCAACAAACCAGAGACAATTGAGCATTTGTAGGCCGAAATTCGTGATGCCATTGCCAAGACTCGAAGAAGTCCATGAAAATTGGTCCGATCGAATGAGATATTGTGAAGCCAGCCGCGGCAGCCATATGAATGAAATAATATTTCATTTCTAATCGGAACAATTGTACTTCACAGCAAGCACATAAATTTGGCAAAAATTCAAACCGTTTTTATTTGATGATAGCATTTTTAAATTTAAACTTTTAAATCTGCCTATAACAGAGCAAACTTTGCTATTAACAGAGCATTGTTAACTGTTTAACAGTGGCAATAAGTAGATTAGTCTTCTACTTTGCAATTATTACAGACTATTGACATAAAATTTGATTCTCATTATGATCATTATTATTAGTGAATAAAAGTGTTGAAATATATAGGATGGTTGGTGGGGGATTCTCAAATCTCAAAATTATTCCAGCTATCCCACTACCACGGTTCGAAAAAGGACCCTCTGTTATATGTTCCCAAACGGCCACTGATCTCCTAGAGAATTTTCAATCACAAACTTGATAGTTTCAAAGCCAATTTTCAAAATACCATATCACTTTATATGGAACTATTTTGCTGATTATATTAAGAGGCCTTGAAACCTTCCTTTGAGTATGATATGGTACTCATAAACCTAGTATTTGTCCTAAAATTAGCTTCTAAACAAGTGTTTTGTTAAGAGGAAATTTTGCTCTGTAATATGGTGTTCAGATATGCCCCTTTAATGCGTAAATCGCAATAAACGCCAAGCAAACAAGCAAAACTCGCATTTGGGGCACAGAAAATCCGCACGCATACATTGAAAAGCCGACGCACCCAAAACAAGTCACTGTTTGGTGCGGATTTTGTTCCAGAGGCATAATTGGGCCATTTTTCTTCGAAAATGAGCAAGGAGTGGCCGTTACAGTCAATGGCGATCGTTACAGGGCCATGTTGAACGAATTTTTGTTCACAAAAATTGAAGAGGAGGATATTGGCAACATTTGGTTTCAACAGGACGGCGCTACGTGTCACACACACACGTGCCGAAGCTACACTCGATGTTTTGCGCCCTGTTTTTGAAGATCGCATTATCAGCCGCAGAGCTAATGTCGTTTGGCCACCTCGGAGCTGCGATTCGACACCGTTGGATTATTATTTGTGGGGTGCCGTCAAAGATAAGTGTTACGCCGTCAAGCCAGAGACAATTGACGCTTTAAAGGACAATATTCGTGAAGCCATTGGTGAAATACAACTGCACACAATCGATAATGTGCTTAAAAATTGGACCGATCGTGTAGGCTACTGCATGGCCAGTCGAGGCAGCCATTTGAATGAAATTATTTTCCATTATTAACCGGAAGGATTGTACTTTCAAATAAAAAAAGAAATTTGAGAAAATATTCAGTAGTTTTTTTTAAAGCATTTTCAAAAAAAAAAAAGTTATTTGGCGGACCCTTTATAATGCCAAATGTGGCGCTGCTAAAATTTATGGATTGCGTCTTGAATATTCACACACATTGTATTATTCTCTTATCTTATTGATTATCATGATGATCACATTAATTTCTTTGCTTTTAATTACAAATTTAAGTCACATTTATCTTTCTCTCACTCTTGCTCTCTTTGTTAGCGATAGAACAACCAACAACAACTATTACTTACGCAAACACTTAAACAACAATTTGAGTGCAATTAATTAGATTGTGGTGGTTATTTAGTTTCATTTCTCTTTTATAACAATTGTAATCAGTCTGTAGTCTGCTGTTATTCATTGAAAGAAAAAATGTTTACGAATATCATCAGATCAGCTTAGATTCGAGCAAAGTTAAGTGAGTTCAATTATGGCTGGCAATTAAAAACAAAACAAACAAAAAATCATTTGAAACATTCAGATAATCTTTGACGCACAAACGTACAGGGATGGATGTTTAAAGTACTATTAAGTACACACTGATGACTTGTGATAGTCTGTGGTGACATTATTTACAAGCCTATGGCGGCATGTCGTAATGCGATATTGTGACAAAGAAATTTACCGAAGTGAACTTCAAACGTTTAAGTAGATATGCCGTATAGATTTGGTGGAAAAATCGTAACCAGGTATTACCAACTTTACAGGAGAATAAAGTACAAATATCTCGACAAAAAAGTCGGAAAGAAGAATTAAATTCACGATCCAGGGGATATACATATGTGCCTCTATAGGAATACATTACAAGGCAGCATGGAATTCAACAAACGGTGTTTGGTTCAACCAACATAGTTTTTGCCTAACTTCAAAACTACGGTGTCTAACAGTGGACAGCAGGAAAACCAGGAAACTACTGGAATTCAACAAGAGAACGGTTCGTACTCTAACAGGATTTCTAACGGTACACTGCGCTTTTGGCAGTTTCGCGGACAAGCTCAGTTTGCTTCACCAGAATTACTGCAGAAGCTTCCATGATGTAGAGGAAATGGAATCCGAGCAACACCTTTTATACGAGTGCCCTGCTCTCAGAACAGAACAGACGTCATCGGCTTTTGGGTGACAGAACGTGAGACCATGTGGTTCAAACCCCAGGTCAGACATCTACAACAAAAGAAAAAAAATTATTTCGGCGACTTCCTCTCAGCAAATTTCTGGCAAAAACTCGAAAAGACACGTGTCGCAATTTCTTTTGCTAAAATGAATTGAAAATTGATTTTCAGAACGCTTTGCTGCATTTTGATAAGTAAGGTTATGAGTGAATGCGGTTATTATTTTCCGCGTAGTGTACGCGCAACCATGTCATACAGTAGGGTACACGGTTTTTTATACATTCTTTTTTAATCCATTTTTTATTTTTATTGCTCATGTAAGAATTATAAAAAACAAATATACAATTGCACTTTACAGGGGTCACAGTTCAAAATGTTTACACAGGTTTTTTTCAATGCTTAGTTTTTCAAAACTACAGCGTATTGTAAAAACATTTCAAATTTTAATGAAAACTTATTTCTCTTCAAATTGAATACAAAGTGAAGTAAAATTTGCAAGTGAAGTGTCAATAAAAAGTTTTTATATGGCGTACAGTATGGCCTGTTAATATTTCATTACATTTCTGAATTGTTAAGTGGTGGGGCCTACAGTTTAAAGACAACTCCGAATGACAAATTTTTTGTGCAACCTTTCCATGGCAATTTTATTTTCCTTTTAGAGTTCTTGCCAGAAATCTGCAAAAAAGCGTGCATATTTCTTTTTGTTGAAGATGTCTGACCTATCGTTTGAACCTTGACCTCACGTCTAATAAGCCAACATACTACCTATTAGGCATAACACATGCCATGGGTCAAATTCAGACTGATTAAAACGTTGGAAGCATGGAAAATTGGACATTTTGGATGCACCGCAACCAGAGAAGCCAAAGCAGACATTTTTGAAGGATATTATATTCCGCATATAATTGCATAAATACATACATACGTCCTTTAAACGAATAAATAATTTCGATGATATACACACTTTGAATTAAGCGCTTATTGAAATACTCAATACTTCTTAGTTAGGTTAGGTTAGGTTAGAGGACGTGTACTTGTCAATTAAGACAAGTACAGCACCCGGAGGTTGAATTGACCTATTGTACAATGTCCTAGTTTCTCACACCACTTATGTTGTGTGTGTTAATTTTTATACATGAATGGTGGGACCTACAGTTTAAAGTCGACTCCGAGCGACAGATTTTTGAGAAACTTTTTCGTGGAAATTTTATTTACTCTCAGAGTTTTTGCCAGCAATCTGCTGAGAGGAAGTCGCCGAAGAAATACTTTTTGTATTTTGTTTTGATATCTGGCCTGGGGTTCGAACCCTGGCTTTGCGTCTAATAAGCCAACACACTACCTACTAGACTACGGCTACTTCAACTTCTTAGTTACAACCCGATTAACGGATTTCGATCTGCCTTAACACATTCTTCTAGGCGCCTCTGCTTCTTGTGTGCCTACGGCTGTTGGTCACACCAATCGATTTCTCGATTTGGTCCTTCCAAAGCAAACAATATCGTCCACTTCCCCGATTTTCGGAAATCCCTGCATCAAAAACCTATCTCGAACGACTTGGCCGAGCCAGTGCAGCCGTCCATGTCGCTGAGCTCACCCTACAGCTCACTCTATAAAAGATTTGATTTGCACATACAGGGAGAATACATAGGTTATTAAACTGACTGCATGTAATTGGGTTTGTAAGCCAATTGATAGGATTGCTTGAAAAATTTTCTTAATGGCGCTATAAAAACCATACATATACAGACTCCACTAGTTTGTTTATTAAAATATTTATTTATTAATATAAGACTTGTTCTAAATTATAACTATCTTATCTCGAAAACTTTTTTAGAATATTTTTTCACAATAAAATTCCAAGTACGTGCTCGTATGCAGAGCATATTCTATAACGTTTTTCCTAATAACACTTACACTTACACTTACACTTAACGATACGAGTGCACTACTATTCGTAATTAAAATTGAAGTGATTTTTTTCCCCGAGTACTTTAAATCATTTAAAAACTTATCACACAGTCATAACAATACAGTTATTAAATACGACAATAAAAATATAATCGTTGCACATAAAAAAGAAAATCATTATTACGTTAATAAAATCATGCATCACCCTGTAGATTAGAATGTGCAAAAATATGGTCTCCCAATAACTAACATTTACGAGCGCTAGGCTAAGCCATATTTTTTCTGGGGAGAGAAAGAGGGACAGAGAGATTTGTAAATTTAAAGAGATTTTCTTTGCCTACAAAACGGTTGAATTAGTAGCTTCATCTGACTAATCGCTTACATATATAGGGTGGGCCATTTAAAGGTTTAAATTTTAAACAAAAATGATTTGAAATTTTGCGAAATTTAAGTACAATTGTTCCGCTTAACAATGGAATTTTATTTCATTCATATGGCTGCCGCGGCTGGTCTCACAGTACGTCATTCGATCGGACCAATTTTAGCGTACCTTTTCGAGTGTATGGGATCATATCTTGGCAATGTTATTACGAATGTTGGCCTTCTAATAGTCAATTGTCTTTGGTTTGTCGTCATAACACTTTTCTTTAACGGCGTTCTAAAGAAAATAGTCCAACGGTGTCAAATCGCAGCCTCTTGGCAGCCAATTGACATCACCATTTCGGCTAATTAAATGACCATCAAACGTTTGACGCAATAAATTGATGTGTAAAAAGTTGCATCATCCTGTTGAAACCAAACATCGTTCACATCAATACCATGAAGAGCGGGTACAAAAAAACCGATCATCATGGTGCAATAGGTGTCGTCCTCATTATCATGGTTGCGCCGTCCTCATCGATACCCGCGCTTCACAAGCCGCATCAAACAGTCACTTGTAATGGATGCATTGGCTTCATTGGTTTTCTAAGTCCCAAATACGGCAATTTTCTTTCGACAAAATCGACATCATCGTGCAGTTTCTAGTTGGCGCAATAAATCCCAACGTTGCTCAAGCGTAAATCGATTCATTACGTTAAGGTTAGAATGACATAAGTATTGCCAAATTCGATACCGATGGTTCAAATTTAAACCCGATACAATAAGAACAAAATGTTATCCAGACAGAACATCAAAGTTATTCACATGTAAGCGAATTAATAGTTCGGCCTTAAGACATCTGTCCATGCAAGCTGGCCAATATTAGCTGCGACTCACCACATTTCAACCACTATCGTGACTTACTTTTTTGTATGAATTCGATCAAACTTCCCAATTGTGTAATACAACATTGTTTATCCTTCGTACTTTAAAATTAATGGCGTGATAACGTTCACCATGACTTTATTTATACAGTAATCCCTCGATTTACGTCGCCTCGATTAAAGTTGTTTCGATTTACGTCGTCAAATCTTTTGTTCCCTCTAACTTCAATTTCCGTCTTCATTCGATTTACGTCGCCTTTTTTTGAACCAACAGCGACGTAAATCGAGAGATTACTGTACTTCAATTCATCATCCATCTGTAAAAGTGGTTAATCTTATGACAAATAAAGGCAAATAAACAATGTTCTATTCACGTAGTATTTACGTTACGCAAGGAATGTGTCAATATTTCGATCTGTCGTCCGCAAGTTTATATGGCCGTTTTCGTCTTCGACTTCCAAGTAAATACATTAAATTGGTCATTTCAACCCTTCAGTCAGGATTACGGCTTAGCCTCTTACACCACTTATGCTGTGTGTGTTCATTTTATGCATGAGTGGCGAGAAACTTTTGATGGCAATTTTATCTTACTTTCAGAGTTTTTGCCAGAAATCTGCTGAGAGGAAGGTGCCTAAGAAATATTTTTTAATATTTCGCTATGTTCAAGATATCTGACCTATGACCAAGCCAACAGACTCTCTACAAGTCTAAGACGACTTCAAGACGGTTAATAACCAAGTTTTGTTTAATTTTTTTGCCGCACTTTAAGCATCACCTATGCGGTATGTGTGGACAGCAACTTGTGTATCTTTGTTAGCTTTTCTCTACGTTTCACGTTTAAGTACTTGGTAGAGCTATTACTGTAGAGTTCCGGTCTAATGCGTTTTGCTGTGTTTATTTAGGACTTTCGATTCCTTCCTCTGCAACACTAACATATATGTTTCGTATTTTTTTTATCCACATTCCCTACGGGAGATAATTTTGCGTTCGAGATTTACTGTATGTTGCTAAAGTGAAAATGTTTTTTGCCTTGTGCTACAAAGGCAATATACTGTTAAACAATAGGACGCAAATCATGTATTCGTTAATAAAAAATGCGATTAGTGTTCTAATACGTATGTACTGAAGTAATATTTTTCATAATATTGTAGAATGATAACTACGTACCTGCAGTCGAAGAAAAATGTCTACATACACCAGTAAAGTCGCCGTAGTTTAGTAGGCAGTGTGTTCGCTTATTAGACATGAGGCCACGGTTCAAACCCCAGGTCAGACATTAAAACGAAAATATGAAAGAAATATTTCTTCGGCGACTTCCTCTCTCAGTAGATTTCTGGTAAAAACCTCTGAGAGTAAATAAAATTGCCATGAAAAGTTTTTCAAAAATCTGTCGCTCGGAGTCGACTTTTAACTGTAGGTACCACTCGCACGCAAAAACTCTGAGAGTAAATAAAATTGCCATGAAAAGACTGTGTAGGTCCCACCACTCATGTATAAAATTAGCACACACGACATATTTGGTGTGAGCAACTAGGTCGTAATCCTGATTATGTATGTATGTATGTATGTATTTTCCAATTTGGAAAAAACCAGCGGGAAAAAAGTCTACATACACCACTGTATGTACAGTCAAAGAAAAAAGTCTACATACAGTGATGTATGTATGTATGGTGTATGTAAACTTTTTTATATGCCAGTATATTATGTCTCATCATTTCTATTTTAATGGAAAAAAAACTAGAAAAATTGTTGAAGTGTTTTGCAAAAACCCACACAGTAAATTAATCTCTTCATTTCAAACATTATTTAACCCATATTGCAGTTTTATTTTTTAATTATTTTTTTATTTTTATTTTTTTTTTTTTGTTACAGTTAAGAAAAACGATAAAAAATAGAAGAGCTACAGACAAAGAAAAAAAGCTACATACAGTGGAGGTGGTTTCCCGCTGGTTTTTTTTTTTAATTGAAAAAGAATTTATATCGTTGTTAAAGGCATTTACGATTAAGGATGTTTGAAAAAAAATATAAAAATTAGCGAGAAAACGGTCTACATAGAGTGGTGTATGTAGACTTTTTTCTTTGACTGTATATTGCAGGGATAATATTTGCACAGCTTTTTTTCCATTCCAGTTTATTGCAATAGAATTGTATTCTCTTCTGTTTTTTTTTTCTTTCTTGCTTGTAATCGTTTTTGCAACCATGAATGTATTCTCAGATAATAGTTGTGAGTAAAACCTAGTTCCATAGAAACTACTGAAAGTGCTCTTAGAAACAAAACAAAAAATTCTTATTCGAATAATAATTTTCTTAAAACAGAAATTTAACGACATCTTTAAGTGGTAAATAATCTAAAAAAAAAACGTGAAAATGTTGAAAACATACATTTTTCTTCTCTTACTAAATGCAATAACAGTTTTAAAAACATTAAACTGACAGCAAAATAATGTTTTTACTTAAAGTGTCATGAAAAATGTTTAAAAATATTAAAATTATTATGAAATCTTTAGCAATTATTCTGTAACATATTGGCAAACAAAATTGTTAATTTAACGATAACAGAAGAAAAACAAAACATATTCAATTTCAAAATAGTTATTATATATGCACACGTACTCAATAACAAAATATGGCCTCCTCCACAAATGTTCAGCAGATTGGTTGATCTTTCTGTTGCCATATTTTTAATTTCATGCCAGCTTTTCTCCATTTGCATAACATTTGTTCATGCGATTTGCTAAATTCAAAAAGTTGTTGAAAACATTAAACGGAATTGGGGCTTGACTATATTTTCCATACAAAATGATGTAAAAACTCGGCGGCAAAAGCAGTCATGAGATAGAATTTTATTTTGACAGCCCCTCAATCGTTCTGTCACAATCTGTATGAGACATTGCCGTACTTTCACAGAATGTTATGCAATTTGTAAACAGAAAACATATGTTTTTAATTCTGCGCGTAAAAAATAAGAACAAAAACTAAAGCAAGCATAGAATCAGAAAGGGCAATTAAAATAATTTTATGACTCTTCAGTAGCACCCTCATTTTCTGTTGGTGTTATTGGCGGTGGCTCCGTTTCATCGACTTTTAGTTTTTCTGGCAATGCTTCGGGTGCATTAATGAGACCATATGGCCGTAAATGATAAATTAAATAATCGAAAACATACATTTGATTAGGCGTTACGTAGTGAAATGAAATGGCGTAATCCGAACAGCAGTCAAGACCCTGAAAGAGTTGAAATTGAGAAAAAAAAACTTTAATTCATAACAATTTTTAATTATTTAAAGAGTTCTTAAAGTGTCTTCTTAATGGGGCCACTAATCTGTACAAGCAGAACGAATTTGACAAAAGCTTAGGTGGAGTCGTAAAAGCTACGATTAAAAGAAGATAGAGGTTATGTTGAATTTATGCTTTTTGAATGTTGTTACGTTTTTACCTTTTAAAAACGTTTAAAATATGAGTTCGTAGATTGTAAATAAAATAAAAATAAATTTTTGTTTAGTTTTAATTCAAATTCTTTATTATTCGTACAATTCTGTGTGCCACTGTTTACAACTTGATGTAAACCACAACAATTGCTTTTTTTTTTTGTTATTCCTCTATTTATACCCTTTGCATAAACAATAACAATTACTATACAATTATTCGAAAGATTTTTGTAACGGAGATCTTCAAACCACGATTATGCTGTAGTTACCCACACGTAACGTAACGTACCGTAGCGAACGTTCTCTTTTTAGCATATGGAGAACAATGTAAACGATTACCGAAACGTTCTCTCTCGTTAGCAAAGCGGAACGACCTGTATAAAATAGAATTCTCCCACGTTTTTACGTCACATTTGAACATGAGAGATGATGAGCAGCGTTGCCACAAAAAAAAAATATTGTAACCAACATTTTGAAAAAATCACCAAATAAGGAAAAATATGATCAAAATTAAATTTGCAGTTTTTTTATTTTATTTTTTTACTAATTTAAATTATAATTGAGAAAAAAGAAACTGAAAATAAGAAAACAAAATTATAGTCTCATAATTAATTAATTTTAACAAACAAAACAAAAGCTATTTTTATAAGAAAAATAATAACCAAATCCGGAATAATCTACACATTGAACAAAAAACGGCAACACTGATGATGAGTCTGTATACCAATTTCTTTGCATTGTGTTGTGTTCGTCTGTGTGTTGCTTTGTGTTCTGTTTCGTTTTTATTTACATTCTTCTTTGACCGTTTTGAACGTTTCTATAACTACACAAACGTTTTTAAGGCTACGTACGTTACGATTTTACGTTTCTTACGCTTGGGTAACCAGGGCATTACTCTCCTCAAACGCACCGCGTCATCACAGAAGACTGACTGAACTTCACTAACTCACTTCTCAAAATCTGTATAAATGTAAACATCGTTGCTTACATTCATTATTGCTGTTTGCGTATTTTGTTTACATTTATTCTTGTAGTGTTGTTTGTGGATTTTTGTTTACTTGTTTGCCATTTTTTATGCTGGTGTTTGTTGTTATATTAAGCAGTACGATTATTTGTCTTGCAGCTGTCGATTTTATTATGTGCCAGCTTTTTTGACATCGTTTTTGTTTGAAGTTGCGGACGTATTCTGTTTCATCGCTTAAGCTCTTGTCGAACAGAGTTGCCTTGTTTTATTTTAACTGTTGCCACTAGACTGATGAACGTTTTGCATCGATGTTTTAAGAACACTCGTATGTAATTTATCGATACATCAATATCGATAAAACATCGATATTCTTTTTTCAATGCATAAAAGTTAAAAATTGAATACAAATACTTAATCAAATACAATATGCCATACATAATCAATCCATGGATCTAATTAAACGTTTTCTAATTACCAATTAAAGGGTCCGCCAAATAACTTTTTTTTTGAAAATGCTTTAAAAAACTACCTGAATATTTTCTCAAATTTCTTTTTTTATTTGAAAGTACAATCATTCCGGTTAATAATGGAAAATAATTTCATTCAAATGGCTGCCTCGGCTGGCCTACACGTTCGGTCCAATTTTTAGGCACATTATCGATTGTGTGCAGCTGCATTTCACCAATGGCTTCACGAATATTGTCCTTTAAAGCGTCAATTGTCTCTGGCTTGTCGGCGTAACACGTAGCGCCGTCCTGTTGAAACCAAATGTTGCCAATATCCTCCTCTTCAATTTTTTTGAATAAAAATTCGTTCAACATGGCCCGATAACGATCGCCATTGACTGTAACGGACACTCCTTGCTCATTTTGGAAGAAAAATGTCCCAATTATGCCTCTGGAGCAGAATCCGCACCAAACAGTGACTCGTTTTGGGTGCGTCGGCTTTTCAATGTATGCGTGCGGATTTTCTCTGCGCCAAGTGCGACAAATTTGCTTGTTTACATACCCGCCAAGATCAAAATGAGCTTCAGCTGAAAAGATGATTTTTTTTTGCCAAAATCGGCATTTTCTGTAAGTCGATCGCAGGCCCACTTAGCGAAGCGAAAACGCATTGGATGGTCAATTGGCTTCAACTCATGAACCAATTGGTCTTTGTATGGCGTCATACCAACCAAGGTCTTTATGCAAAATTCGTCTCAATGATGTCTGCGAAATGTTCAATTGTTGAGAACGACGGTGAATTGATGTTGATGGCGCCTCACGCACACTTTCTGCCACAGCAGCAATATTCTCGGGTGTACGCACTATTTTTGGCTTTTCACGCCTTGGTTTATCGATGAGGATGCCAGTTTCTTTCACTTTTTTCACAAGATAACTAACAGACGGAGCTGACGGTGCTTCTCTTCTTCCAAAATCCGTACGCAATTTTCGCACACATTCTGCAACATTACCATGATTTTCAAAGTAATGTCGCAATATTTCCCAACGTTATTCAAGCGTATACACAACCATATTCGTTCAGCGGAAGGACAAAACTAATTATCTGACAAATCAGACATGAGCTAAGTGTTACCATTCACGAAATAATCACTAATTGAAAAAAAAACGTTAGATGGCAGACCCGATATACTATATGTCCGTTTACAAATCTAACAATCAATTTGTGTTTGCATATTTTTTGGCAAGTTCTAGAATCGATATTCCTCAACGATTAGTGTACGTTTACAATTGAAATTCAATGAAATGTTTATTTTCAAATTGACTTTATAAATGAAGAATAATTTAAAAAATCGCGATAATAATTGCATAAAGATTTACTACGAGTGGTAAAAAAAACCTCGAATACATAATTTATTGATTATGAAATTCAAGAAGATTTAATTTTAAAAAGTGTAGGCGAAGGGTATATATTGGCAAACAGCAATCGCTGTCTATCACAGGTCGTGTCATATATAAAAATAATAAATAACTTATTATTCCAGTATTTTTAATATAATTCTTTAGGAAATTGCATATTTTAAGGCACACACAACACGTTATTTTTATGGAATTACCATGAAATTCTGCTTTTAAATCTTCTAATCAGTGAATAATTATTGATGAACACGTTTTTAGCGGTGGAAATTTATGGCCATAAAATGAATAAAGCAAACAATAATTTCAAGTGAAATATTAAAATTAAATGCAACTGACTAATGCCTATTTAAATTGTATTTGTTTTTAAAATTCTGCAACTCTTAGAATTTATTTCAAAAGATCTCTTTCAGCACATTAAAGAGGCAAAGATGAGCAAAAGTGACGAATGCCAAGTACACAGAACAGAAACAATACAACAATAAATAATATTTCTCTACTTTAGCGAAATGTAATGTTGTCACGTAGTATAACTTTAAATAATTTTTCAAGTGGGTAATTTGAACGAGAGGGGATGGCCCCTACTTATGCTTAGTATTCTATTGCAACCATAAGTTCAATTTATTCGTCCCTTCTAGTTTGTGTTCCTTAAGGTGAGCAATGTATAAATACCAGAGAGATTCTACTATGCCAATGGTAAAGTTACAATGACTGATAAAGATGGCACAAAATGGAAGGATGTGGAATCTCTTTGTATTATTATTCAGGCTGAAACAAATTTAGTATCAAGATATACATAGAATAGGGATACACACATACCCCTACACGATAGGGGTTTACGTACCTAAAGCCAGAGAGCAAATTTTACAGAAATCCATCCGTATTTTAAAAATAAGAATAAAAATCTCATGACAATTTTTTTTTGCATTTACACGATCAGCAAAATATCAAAACAAAGTGGAAAGTATGCATCCCTCCTCTAATGAACGAAGACAGCCATAGGACTGCAAAATTTGCATCCGTATTTTCCCTGAAGTCGCCGTAGTCTAGTAGGTAGTGTGTTGGCTTATTAGACGTAAAGCCAGGGTTCGAGCCCCAGGCCAGACATCAAAACAAAATACAAAAAGTATTTCTTCGGCGACTTCCTCTCAGCAGATTTCTGCCAAAAACTCTGACTATAAATAGGATTGCCATGAAAAAGTTTCTCAAAAATCTGTCGTTCGAAGTCGACTTTAAAACTGTAGGTCCCACCACTCATGTATAAAATTAACACAAACACATAAGTGGTGTGAGAAGCTAGGCTGTAATCCTGACTAAAAGGTTGTAATGACCAATTACGTACGTATTTTCCCTCAATGTCGGACGCTCTCAGTACACATTAAGTTTACGCGAAACTAACCGTTCTCTTCTATACAGAAACTTGACATGTCTTACTACTTATATGATCATCTATACTAACCATTGCTCGTAATATTACGGCCATTCGATTCGATACTGCCCTCTCAACCTATATAGGGTATCCCTGTAATGTCATCTCCAACAAAACGATCTCTCTGTAGTTTTTTGGCAAAAGTTCTGTGAATGAAATAGAATTGCCATGAAAAAGATTCTCAAAAATCTGTCGTTCGGAGTTGACTTTAAACTGTAGGTCCATCCCGCCACTCACGTATAAAATTAACAACATTAGTGGTGTGGGAAGCTAGGTCGTCATCCCAATCCCGGTATCTTTGTTGTAAAACCAGAATCAAAAGCGGGTACAGGCGACGTCTAGTCGATAGTCTACCCCAACTATGTTCAAGATTTTGGCATGTCTATAGCTTCTGTACTGCCATGCGTTTAAGGCGCTCAGTCTCGTGCACAGCCGCTTGTTTCGCCAATATGTTTGATGGTAGCCAGTTAAGGATTGGCACTGCCTAAGGTCGCCTGTTATTATTATGACCTAGAAAAACATCAAGTAAATTCTATAAAATTGAAACAGACTGTGTTGGAAAATAAAACGTACGTTTTTGGGAAAACGTGGTTTTATTCGAGAAGTCATTGACTGGCTATCCTTCCATTTGTCTTTCAATTGTTTAGCCGAAACTCGGTGATCCGTCTAGCGAATCGAAACGAAGCGGATGTACGCACAATACGAGCACTCTCACTTCTTTGCGCATCAACAATGAAAATAGTTTCACGAACTAGCAATAAAATTGCGTATACCGGGCACTATTGGTCCTTCGGTGCGACCAAATTTTGTACGACATTTTCGTGCAATTTCCGACCACCATTGTCTTCGTTTTTGAAATAATTTTCCATTATATTCCAACGTTGCTCAAACGTAAATCGATTAATTACGTTCAGTGGCGATAATATACGGAATTTTGTGACAGAATTGAATAACATAAGCATTGCCAGATTCAAAATAACCGATGGTTCAAATTTAAGTCAATAGATGGTCCACCCGATAAAAAAGTCAACTGCATTATCATTTCAATCGATTAGTTTGAAAAATTATTTAAAATTTTTTTTAATTGTTTTTTTCTTTTTCCTTTTTCAGAAAATGTAAAACTTCAGGAAAACAACTACTTTTTAAAATCCCAAAATCAAATACCAAAGAATATTTATAAAATAAAATTAAAAAAAAATAATAATAATTAAATATACATACATATGTAAGTACATAAATAATATAAATGTGATAAACGTCGATATTTGTTCAAAAATATTGACCAAAAAGGAGAACTCACTACTAAACCTTTAGAAATTAAATAAGAATTATAAGACTAAACAGTTGTCACCTGGACCTGCTACTACTAACCCAACACAGCACAACAACCAAATCCAATCAGAACAATCAACTCAAGTCTAACAAAAGACGAAACTAGCAACCAAATGTCCACAAGCAGTTTAATAAGTCGATCTCTATTTCATGAGGGTAATTATCACGATTCTATTCCAAATTTTTCCTTTTCAACACAGAAAACTTTTCAAATTCTTTTATTATTTTAGGTGGTGGTCGCCGGCGTTCCTTGGTGTCTATGATATTTGGCCTAGTGCTGGGCTTCTGTTTGGCTGAATTGTTTGTATTATCGACGCCGGAAAAACCCGAATGGCTTTTGTATGATGGCCACAAACATGGTGATATTAATGATCCACACGCTAGTCACGATTTAATTGATGCTGCCGGGCCAGAGAATGATGTTGGTTTCCATCAGCATGATCATGAAAACAGTTCCATTGCTCTGCGATTATACAATGAAGTGAAGGTTCTCTGTTGGATTATGACCAATCCGAAGAATCATAAAACCAAAGCCCGTCATGTGAAACGTACTTGGGGCAAACGTTGTAATAAACTGATCTTCATGAGTTCGGAAGAGGATCCAGATTTGGGTACTGTAGCTCTGCCCGTTGCTGAGGGACGCAATAATCTCTGGGCCAAAACTAAAGAGGCCTATAAATACATCTACAACAACCATTTAGATGATGCCGACTGGTTTTACAAAGCTGACGATGATACGTATGCTATTGTAGAGAATCTACGTTATCTTCTCTATCCTTATTCGCCAGAGACGCCCATATATTTCGGTTGTAAATTTAAACCCTATGTTAAGCAAGTAAGTAAGATTTTTCTTCTGTCCCCAACACAAACATTTTAAAAATCTAATTCTTCCTTGCATTCTTTCAAGGGTTATATGTCCGGCGGTGCTGGTTATGTTCTAAGTAAAGAAGCCGTTCGCCGTTTTGTTGAGAAGGCCATACCAAATAAGAAACTCTGTCGTAAGGATAACGATGGCGCTGAGGATGTTGAAATGGGCAAGTGTTTGGAAAAAGTTAATGTAATCGCCGGCGATTCGCGTGACCATCAAGCGCGTGGTCGTTTCTTTCCATTTGTTCCCGAGCATCATTTAATACCCCATCATACTGACAAGAAATTTTGGTACTGGCACTACATCTATTACAAGACCGATGAGGTAAATTTAATTCAAATTAATTCATAAACAAATTTTCTGTTTTTTACTGATTTATTTCACTGACGAATCCATGCAATATTTGGAATTGCAATTAATTTTTTCGGTATAATTCTGTCGCAAGCATTATTCATTAAGTTTTTGCAAATCTATTGCTTGTCAGATACATGGATTTGTTTTCCTTAGCAGTAGTTGTTGTACTTTAAACTGTAGGTCCCACCACTCATGTACAAAATTAACACACACAACATAAGTGGTGTGAGAAACTAGGACGTTGTACAGTGGGTCAATTCGACTTCGGGTACTGTACTTGTCTTAATTGACAAGTACACGTCCTCTAACCTAACCTAACCTGACCTTAATCGCATTGTTTCTTATCGGGTGAACTTGAAAGCGTTGTGTTTAGTGTTGACATTCATTTTTGGTTAAAAGGTTACGTTATTAAGAAAAATTTCCGTGTATGGAGTGGAGACAATTCTCGAGCCGTTAACGAATCAACATTACATCCATTGAAAGTCACTGTTTGGAGCAGCTTCTACGCTTTCAGTCCTTATTTATTTCGAAATGAGTTCATGTTAACTTAAAGTCCGAAATACTTGTACACTCCACACCCACTTTGAGCATTCCATGTGAAGCAACTAAATATTGTTCATATAACGACTAGAATTTTGTGTTTTTTTTCAATTCCTTATCCAATCTAGATATTCTGTTTTCAAAGTCTTGATTCTTCATGAAGAGTTTGAACGTTCCACTGCACAATTGCAAAAGTTGTTGCCATAGTGTTTTGTATTGTTGTGTGTAAAAATTTTAAAATACTGGCTGTCCTAAACAAAATATATAAATAGGATCACCCCATAATGTGTTCCCAGACTCCATTGCCCTGAACTTCATTCGTTCGTTAACGGTAAGGAAAGCTAAGAAGTTTTTCTTTTTTTTTTCAAAATGCTTTTATACCTTATAGCTTTCAACTGTGATCTAGAGACTAGTTTTCCTTATCACAGGTTATTTACATTCGATTTAAAGCGATTCCTATAACGAGCAAATTCTCTTTGAGTCTATAATGTCATGTCAAAAGGCCGGTTACTATTATCAGGCAGTTTCAGATCCCTTGCTCAATTCCCTGCAAACTAAAGGGTGGATCATTTAAATGTTTAAATTTAAAAATGCAATAAAAAAACGGTTTGAAAGTTTGCAAAATTTATATTTTGTTGTGAAGTAAAATTGTTCCGGTTAGAAATGGAATATTGTTTCATTCATATGACAACCGCGGCTGGTGTCACAGTACCTCATTTGTACGGACCAATTTTTCAGGTGTATGAGGTCGTATCTCGGCAACGGCATCACGAGTGTTGGCCTTCAAATGCTTAATTGCCTCTTGTTTGTCGGCATAACACTTTTCTTTAACGGCCCCCCATATAAAATAGTCCAACTGTGTCAAATCGCAGCTTCTTGGCGGCTAATTGACATCGCAATAAATCGATTTTGGCATGAGGTGTGTCGCAAGTTGCGCTATCCTTTTGAAACCAAACATCGTTCACATTAATGTCATGAGGAGCGGGTACAAAAAATTCGGTTATCATCGTGCAATAAGTGGGTCCATAGACCGCAATGGTTGTGCCGTCCTCAATTTCAAAGAACTATGGGCCAATGATGCCTCCGCTCTCCAAGCCGCACCAAACAGTCACTCGTAATGGGAGCATTGGATTCTGTAAGACCACGTGTGGGCTTTCTGAGCCCCAAATACGGCAATTTTGCCAATTAACGTACCCATCAACATTAATATAAGCTTTATCCGAAAATATGTTTTTTTTGGCAAAATCGACTTCATCGTGAAGTTTCTCGTTGATCGACCTAGCAAAGCGAAAACGAAGCGCAAATCGATTCATTACTTTTAGTAATATACTCAGATAGTATACTGAATTTTGTGACAGAATAGAATAACATAAGTATTGCCAGATCCAGTATAACCGATAGTTCAAATTTAAACCGATAGATGCCCCACCCACCGATATAATAATCCAGTAAATGTTTAAATTGTCTTGAGAGGCATCTTCACCTCCACTCGACAGAATAGTTATGTCTTTATCAGCGGCGTGAAAGTGGAAATACCTTCTCTTACTTACTTATTTTTTAATTATAACCCTTTAGTCAGGATTACGACCTAGCTTCTCATACCACCCATGTTGTATGAATTCAATTTATTTACTGCGGGACCTACCGTTTAAAGTTGACTCTGAACGAAAAATTTTTGAGAAACTTTTCATGGCAATTTTATTCACTCTCAGAGTTTTTGCCAGAAATCTGCTGAGGCAGTCGCCGAAGATATATTTTTGTTTTTCGTTTTATTCGAGAAGTCTTAGCTGTGGTTTGAACCAGGGGCTGACGTCTAATAGTCGTACCTACTAGAATACCGGGAGGCTTTTTCCTTTACCTAGCTGATTCGCTTGCCCAATTAATTCTAGACTGTATTATCGAGACAACGTTTTAGCACTTGACTGTCAGTATTGCTAAGTATTTTCTGTACAAATTGAATTGAGCATAATGTTGCTTAGGTTCCGCCTACTTTAAAGATTATGTAGCCTTCAAATTGTGCTCTTCACTTTTACTCAGTTTCCTTGCAAAGTATTTCCCCAAATTAAAAGGTTTGCTGGTCCTATCAAGGAGAAAGTTAAGGAGGAAGCTGCTAGGCACTCTATCCTTCAAGTTACCATGTTCTCTGATGAATCTTCCATTATACTAACCATAATTTTCATAGCTCTGGTCTCTACTACTATATGTAAAGGTCTTCAATTCAACATAACCTCTAAAGCCACTGTAGTGCAAGTTATCACTGATCCATTTTTGCTTTATACAACTCCACCTGAGCTTTTTTCAAATTTGTGCTGCTTGTGCAGATTAATGGCCGCATAAAGAAGATAAATAATAATAAAATTGCCATGAAAAGTTTCGCAAAAAATCTGTCGTAGGGAATAGACTTTAAGCTGTAGGTCCCGCCACTCATGTATAAAATAATCGCACACAAAATAAGTGGTTTGAGATGCTGGGTCGTAATCCTGGCTGAATGGTTGTAATGACCAATTATGTGTATATGTATTAAGCAGACGCTTTAATAACTCTTTAAAAAATTAAAAATTGTTATGAATTAAAGTTTTTTTTTTCTCAATTTCAACTTTTTCAGGGTCTTGACTGCTGTTCGGATTACGCCATTTCATTTCACTATGTGACGCCTAATCAAATGTATGTTTTCGATTATTTAATTTATCATTTACGGCCATATGGTCTCATTAATTCACCCGAAGCATTGCCAGAAAAACTAAAAGTCGGTGAAACAGAGCCACCGCCAATAACACCAACAGAAAATAATGAGGGTGCTACTGAAGAGTCATAAAATACTTGTAGACTTTGTAGGGTAAACAATTTAAATAAATTTGAATACAATAAATAAACAAAAAAATAATATACTTAGGTTTTGTATAAATTAAATTGAAAGAATCCTATAAACACTGTGTATATAAACAAATATTTGTAGAATTTTATTTATAATTTATAACAACAACAACAAGAAAAACAAAATAATTTTTGCCATAAAATTTATTATTTTTAAAAATAATTTTCACAATGAAATGTTATAAATAATATTTGTTTCTGTATATAATTTTTAATTAAATAATTAAGACTTAGATTAGTTGAAAAGAATTTACATTTAATTAGTTTTTTAATTAAAATTAGTTTTGTAGGTTAAGTTGAATTTTTTTATTTTTAATTTTAAGAATTTTATTTTTAATTTGAAGGGCCAGTATTGCAGATTATTTTTTTGGGGGAATTTATATCTCAAGCTTGGCTTTACAAAATTAAAAAGAAATGAATTAAAATATTTATTTGAACAATTAAATCTCATGTTCCCCTATTTAAAGTGAAAAAGTCTGTATTGTTGGCCTTAAAGGATTTTAATTAATCTCCTCATTCAAGTCATTTTTTAATTTTTTTTTTTGGTTTTCATTAGTTAAGCCAGAGTTTTGTTTTAATTCACTACCTTGCTTTAGTTGTTAAACTTTTTGTACAAATATATTTTACCTCCCTATAAAGAAAAATTTATAAAAAAATATACGAAGTAAATAATTTTATTTTTGATTTTTAATGAATTGAAACGAATAAATCATCCGAATTTAATGTTTCAATTCGTATTTAATGTTTAATTTTAGCACAAACGATTTGAAAAATGTTTTGTTTGTTTTTTGTTTTATAAAAGAATAAAAAAATAAAATAAAAGTAACGGTAATAATAATTAAAATTAAAATTTAAATTAACGCTCTCTCGCATTTATTATAATCTAGTACTAGTACTACTTATTATTACAACATTTATGTGAATATAAAACAATAAAAAAAATTCTTAAATATTTCAAACACATATGTTTTCTTACAATACATGATACATACATATATACATACATACACACATAATTGGTCATTACAACCCTTCAGCCAGAATTACGTCCTAGTGTCTCACACCACTTATGTTATGTGAGTTAATTTTATACATGAGTGGTGAGTCCTACAGTTTGAAGTGGACTCATTCATTTTACTCTCAGAGAGTTTTTGCCAGAAATCTGCTGAACGGAAGACGCAGAAAGAAATATGTTTTCATAATTCATTTTATTTGAGATGTCTGATCTGGAATTTGAACCGTGGCCTCATGTGTAATAAGCCGACACACTACCTACTACACTACGGCGGCTACATGTTTTCTTAAAATACTTTTGTGTCATTTAAAATTTAAAAACAAACTACCTGTACCCTGTGCGTTTTGCTGCGCCACCAACTAAAATAAATTTGAAGGAAAGACATTACACAAATGTCCAATTAATTTTGAATCATTTTATTGATTTTGTTTCCCGTTGTCCTGATGATTCAGATGAACGGGCCTGAGTAGTACGCATTCGATCAGTTTCTAATCGCACTTCTCGTTGTTCAAGTTGTTCAAGTGAACGGGCCTCAGCGGCATATACTCGAAGATTTTTCAGTCTGGCATATAAAGCATGACACCCTTAGATGCAAGCTGCAAACATGTCTGAGAGTTGAATAAAATTAGTGATCATCGATACTCTATTTAGAGCAACGAGGTTAGGTTAGGTTAGGTTAGAGGATGTGCACTTGTCAATTTAGATAAGTACAGTATCCGGAAGTCCATTTTGATCCATTGTACTTAACGTCCTTAAGAAGGAAAAATAAAAGAGCAACGATAGTGCCGTTGAAATATCAAAGAAGGGCGAGCCTAATGAAAAAATTCTGCATCGAACCAGACACATAAATTCGTAATTGAAATTAGCTCTTCTTACCCAACCGGTCTACAACCTCTGGAGAAGCCATTTACAGATAGGCGACCGAATTCCGCCCAGCATATCGATAAAGTTGGTAAGCGCACGGGCTGCATATTAAAGCACGAATGCTGGAAACCGGCCTGTAAGTTTAACGAACAAAACTATAAGCTGGAGAGCCCAAATCTGCACCTAGCAAGAGATGGTCATTGACAAAGAAAGTGGATGACAGTTTGCTCCTTTGCAACCAAACTGCAAAAGTCATTTGATTACAGCTGCAGTCTCTCCGCGTGTCTTCCTGGGATCCAATGACCTGTAAGCATGGCGATGATCTCTTTCTACCATTGGTGGCGTCCAAGTGTTGGTCCAACGACAGTTTTCCTTGGGTGTTCTGTCGTCACAATCTACGGAATGGTTGTCCTTATCGTATTCCTTTAACAAAGTCCACCTTACTATTAGAACGCGCCATGTGCCCCAGGGATTCTTGATTGACTATAATAGTCCACAACGAAATCCACTGAACTTGTTCTACTTTCTAGATATGAGTTGATTACTTTGGATTGCACATTTTAATCATCCATAGCACTTCTTCTAGCTCTTTTGGGTTTAAAGATATCCAAGAGCACATGCGTGTTCAGACAGGAATGATATCTTTTGATGCCACCTACAACCTGCCGCCCGACTAGATTGCTCCTATTCCTGCTGTAGCAATGGAAAAGAGATCAAAAATGCTTTTGCCGGCACACAAATCAGATACAGATTTAGTACATTGGTACCGGCACACGATTCTACTCCAATACGCCTAGAAAAACTTATGTTAGGACGTCCTCCACTAATCTTCAGTTTGATGGTGTGATGTTACCACTTTGGGTCGATCGATCAACTGTTATCATGTATTTAATTGCTTTCTAAAGCAAAGGCTACCGACTGCTCAACACGCCGCATTCATCTGCTTGCTGGGATTTTAGCAAACCTCTCGGGAATTTTAAATATGTTTTGGTGCCGTTTCAAAGAGTACATTTACAGGGCAATTTTTGCCGGATGGACATGCAGCTTTTGACTGATATCAGGTCAGGCAATAAATACTGAGAAGAGCAATCATAAAACATTACGTATTGAGGCTACGTAACGTAATGCATTCGCCAATCACATTTAGGCCTGAGAACTTAATTTTCTTAATCGGAGATTCCAAGGAGATATACGCTGATCAATCCCGAGCCTCTAATAAAATTTTAAATTAAAATGGAACCAATATATTAAATGTGTATGTATTTGTTTATATGTATGTAAATCTAATTTTTATTTTCATTTAAAAAGGCACTGGAATAATAATTAAATTATGATCACAAAACGCTTAACAATTAAACAACAATACAGCTTATCTGAGTACATAAATATCGTCTATATAAACAACTTATTAAGAAAATGTAACACGCATTACATGGACTGACTAATTATGATTAGAAATCGTAAGTACTATACGGGATTGTCTGATACTTCATTTCGCCATTTTTCAAGTAACACCGACATGTTCTTTTTCGCTGGCAGATCTATTGAATCTTGTATGATACCATAGGGCCTCAGTTTATAGATTAAATATTCCAAAACGTACATGTAATCGGGAGTAATGTAATGAAACGATATCGCATAGTCGGAAAGTTCTTTAAGGCCCTGTAAAGAGAAGACGTGAATTTTATAAAAAACGATACGATACATTAATTAAAATAAGAAATTTTTAAATGAGGGTATGGGTGTCGCCGATGAATTAGTTAGAGCAGCCACTCTCCTTTCGAATACTTTGGCAAAAATGTTTATTGGCTGCTAACAAATCCCAGGCTAATGAGGATTCTTCCTCCATTGTCATATTCATCTGGTCTTTGTATACATACATACATAATTGGTCATTAGAAACCTTTAGTCAGCATTATGATTTAGCTTCTCACACCACTTATGTGGTGTGTGTTGATTTTATACATGAGTTTCGAACCTACAGTTTAAAGTCGAATCCGAACGACAGATTTTTGAGAAACTCTTCATGGCAATTTTTATTTACTTTCTGAATTTTTGTCAAAAATCTGCTGAGAGGAAGTCGCCCAAGAAATATTTTTTTATAATTTCGTTTCCATGTCTGACCTGGTCTTACGCCAACACACTACCTACTAGAATACGGAGACTAAATTGTATAGGAAGCGCAATAATCAACTACTTAAACAGAACCGTAAAGATATTTCTGCTACTGCATCTATTCTAACGGGTCAACGCGTAATGAATGACATTCGCAGAATCTGCGCAGTGGTTATAGTGCAGGTGTCCGTTTCTGATTCAATTCAGGCTTCTCTCATTAGTTAGGTTTCCCAAAATAAAGTTCATTTCGTTTCCTACAATCCAATCCTTAAACGAATTTCAGATGGACAAGGCTTTGATTCACTGGATTGGTGATATTACTAAGGGATAGATGGATAAATTTCAGTGCATACGACATAACAATAAGGGGCTAGGGGAAGTGAAGAGCATTTCAGGGAGACATACTTTTATCCCTCGTGTGGACCACTACTATTCATAGACTTTAAAGGATTATAACCCGACAAGGGCTTAAATCAAACTGCTAAGCAGAAGTATTAACATTTTTGAGGGGGAAGGAGAACGGAACACACTCAAACATAAGATATATTTATTTATAAGGAAGACGATCGCCCTCGCTTTCTTCACATACCATGTGAAACACTTGGATGTTATCTTGGATAGGAAATTGACTTGGTGACAGTATCTAGAAGATAGATAGGGCATCGAAAGTCACAGATGTTGCCACATATACATGAGAACCATTGGTTCTAAATGGGACTTAACACCGTGAATGATACACTGGCTCTACAGAAACGTAATTAGATCCACACTAACTTATGCTTTAGCAGTATGGTGGGAATCGATGGATAATTAGAAGGTTTAAAAACTATATTGCTTAGGAATAAGTGAAGCGATGAGAACATAACCTACAAGACAACAAAAACTTTTATCCAACCGGTAGAAATACGATGGTATGAGGCATTATTTACGGCTTATTGTCTCCAGACTGTATAGGGATGGATCAATAAGAGCTACAAATCGTATCATCACTGACATTGAGCCGATATTCTCTTAATACTACATTATCCAACAGGATGTCACTGGCGACCAGATTGCCTTTCATATTCAAACAGATCAACAGCATTGATGCCCATGGTGACTTGTTGTTAAGCGGATGGCTTGTGTAGAAAAAACAGAAACCAAACACTGGCTGTGGCTATCAGACTATAAAATGGTCTTTCAAACGGAGTTACGTGCGGTGTATGATCTGGGCCGATGATAATTGGGTAAACTTGCAGTCAAATGATATTTAGGACAATAGATTCGAGGAATAGGGGATCAAGAACAGTTCTGGATGTAAGAACGGGGTTAACAACTACATATTGCACGGTACGCAGTATGTCATCATGGAGTGATTGGAAATGAGGAAGCGAATATTCTGGCTAATAGGGTTAGAGAATTACAAACCATAAGCTTGGATAACTCAATATTTTCCAGTGTCGCATCGACTATAGTGGGACAATGACACAGTAGGGAGGATTACAAAAATCTTCTGGGACGATACAACAAGGGAAAAACCATGACTTTTAAGACTGAATAAGAGAGACTTAAGTGTACTAATGAGAATACTCATGGGACACGGAACGTGCTTGGTGGAAAATAATGAATACATCGAAATGATTTCATTGCTCAGCCTTTGTGACCTGGAGATCCCAATATTTTAGGGCAAATACATTGCCAAACATAACTCGCCTTCGAGGAGTACTGTGGAGTAGCTGACGGCGATTTAATATCTGGTCTTTAGCCTCCAATTTACCATTTCAAAGGCTTGGTCAGGCAAAAATAGCAGAAGCGCTGGAGAAATGGATTAGTTTCTCGTATGTTTAGAAATCTAGGAATGGCTTTCGATCGGTAGTGCTAGAACAGGTTTGCTACTGCATATAGATAAAGCCAGCGTGAGACTGGTTATTGAGTTTTACGGGGCACTGTAAGATAAGATGGCAGACATGGATCTGGAACTGATCTCAGCAGGACTATTGCACGTTCCAAAGCGGAGGAGTTGGAGACTATTAAATACCTCCTCTGCAACTGTAGAATGAGGTTAAGGAGGGTAGGGACTTCTTTAAGAGCTTAGATTCTCTGTCGATTGCCGATATTAGGATACTACTGAGAATAATAATTGGATTGGATATCAAGGCAGTAGTCTTATTGCTGCTCTCTTAAATGTTTGCATCATTCTCTTCACTTGTTTCTCCAATTCCTAACTCCATCCTTTTCTATTCCTTTTCTCCGTCCATCTCTTTTCTTGTCTACTTTTGGATGATTACAATGGGCAAATGTGAGTTCCTGGTATTGTATTTGTCTTAATGATACGTACATGTCCTCTAATCTTGTAAAATTTAGACTTGCTATGAAAAGTATGTACATATGTATGGCATACCGTAATCAGTCCAGGGTTTAACGTGGGTTTCTCCATATCATTGATTGCATCACCATACGTGAGTACCAATTCGAAGCAATGCATTTGGACATGACTTCTCTCTTGGTTAGGGGTCGGAGACTATATAAACTCCTTTTTGACAATGGTTTAGAGTGTAACGCCACACCGAGCTTGCTTTCTCCCCGCGATTTGGGTGTAAACCACAGCCACCACGTTGCTCCCACAAGGGGGCCACACCATTGTCGGGCAGAAACAAGTCTCTGGGGCTCCCGACACTCGTGGTGGCATACCGTAATGGTAAGCTCACAACAATCCTACTTGAAGGCTTAGGTTTTGAATCCATTATTTTTACTTACATCTTCGGTTTTGTAGAATATGTAACGCCAATACCAATACGATTTATCGCGTGGCATTATATGGCGATGTAAACTGGAAGGAAAAAACGTGCCATGTTGTAGATCATCACGTGAATCACCAGCCACAACGCCAACATTTTGCAAACAAATGCCCAATTCTTTGTCCTCCGAACCACCATTAGTTTGACGGCAAATAGTACGATTTGGGTACGCCAGTTCGCCAAATAAACGTAAGGCGGCCTTACTTAACACGTAACCAGCACCACCGGACATGTAACCCTTAAATGGTTTACAAATGTTAGAAAACTAGACGATAAAAAAAAATCCATCATAGGGGAACTTACCTGCCTAACAAGCGGTTTAAATTTGCAACCAAAATAAACGGGGGCTTGTGGTGACATTTGATATAGAAAGGCTCTCAAATTCTCTAGGATAACGTAACTGGAATATAAAATAATAAACCTGGTAACACAATTTCGAGTTTTTCGTCATCAAGAACTTACGTATCATCGTCGGCTTTCAGAAACCAATCGTACTCATCAATATGATGATCGTAAACATATTTAAAGGCTTCACGCGTTTTATTCCATAGATTGGCGCGACCCTCACCTACCTTCAAGCCAATGGCACCCAATTCTTGATCTTCTTTTGAACTCATGAACAATAATTTATTACATCTGGTGCCCCAAGTGTTTTTAATATGGCGGGCTTTCTTCTCATGATTCTGGGGCCCTGTTAAGACCCAACATAACACCTTTACTTCCTTATATAAACGATCTGCGACTGTGGTATTTAAAGCTACAATTGAGGAGGGCGATGAGGCTGATGATGATGTTGGTAGTTCTGGCAGTTTTGATTCTTCATTTGGCCGCATTGCAGTTGGTATTTCAACGCTTGACATTCCAGGCATTTCAATATCATTGGTGATCTCTTGCAAATTCATTGAAGTGGTGATAATTAATGCTTCATGTTGGGATGTAGCCATAAGCTGGGAGAAGGTGAAACCAATTGTTATGCCCACTATAAGGGTAACGAAAAGTTTAAGGAATGATGAGTTACTCTGAACGTGCATTTTAACGGTCTCAGTCTTTTTGGCAGTCTATTTTAATATGAAGAGTATTGGGAAAATGTAATTGAAGCTGAAAAGGATATTAAATTAAATAATTAAAATCGATATTCGCCAGGAGTGGTAATTTTTAATGTTTTTTATGAAAGAAAATGTGTAAGAAATAATAGGGACACACCACAATTTCAACAGTTTTTTATATTTTTTCATTTGTTGTTATTTATTTCAGATTGTTTGTCTCCATAATAATTTATAGGAATGATTAAATCCGCATTCTTCAAGGAAATAAATAAATAACACCTGGAAGAAATAATAGGGACACTTAAGGTTATAAAAATGTAGTCAGGAAAGCTTTTTATAATTTAAATTCTTGATTGAAGCCTTTTTTATCACTAGGCCGGTTCCTTAAGTCTGCCAGTTCATTGAATTTACCGTGGAAATATAATGCATAGCTTCCTAAATTATATTCCAAATTTATTTTGAGGTTATGAATAAGCTATTTTAGCAACTCTGTTGTTAAATCAAATAACCTTATCAGTACGGTTTTAAACCTTTCAAGTTCACCATCAACCCGATTTTCACACTACTCCACACTACTACCACGAATAACAAATCGACACACAACATCTTTTTGTCGATTATAAAGGTTAACGCAGTCTCTGTACTGACGGAGTTCCATCAAACTAGGGAAGAAGGTGGTCAGCGCAAGGGCTGCACCGACAAGTAGGGACATGCGGCATATTGGATCCCAGATTACGGCCGATTACTTTCCATATAGTCAAGCAATTTATTTATCTTGGCACCGCCGTTACCACCAAAAATGATTTCAGTGTGGAGATCAAGCACAGGACCACTTTTGCCAACAGTTGCTACTATGGGTTCAATAGGGTAGCAGAGACTTCTCTCGTACGACAGAACAAATACCCTACTAAACTCTCACACTCCCCGTGTTTCTTTATGGCGCAGAGGCACGGACACTATTTAGCACTGATGCAACAGCCTTGAGCGTATTCGAGAGAAAAGTCCTACGAAAGATCTTCGGTTCAGTGCGAGTTGGCGATGATTTCCGCATCCGATCCAACAGCGAGCTGTATGAGCTCCTCAACGATATGGACGTTGTCCAGCGTATTAACATCCGGCGGCTGCGCTGGCTCGGCCATGACGTTCGAATAAAGGAGGATGTTCTAGCGAGATGGGTATTTGATGCGGGGATCGGCGGAAGTCGGTGAAGGGGACGACCTTGTTTGCGTTGCGATTGGTATGACCAACTGGCGTAGGCGCGCAAGATGCAGAGGCGCCTGGAAGGATATGTTAAACAGGGCGAAATCCGTTAAGCAAGTGTTGTTTATTTTTAAGCTAAACAGAAATAATTTTATTCTTAAGAAGTATAAGTGCGGCCTTAGAAAAGGCAGCCCTATTGCCAGTACTTGAAGCTTAAACATTTTAACGAAATGTTTAGGAGCGTAGTCCTTCCAACTCGATGGCATTTCGTTCTTCGCAAAGGAAAAATATTACTTTGCAGAACATTCAGATAAATGGAAGCGACCATTTTTCGCGTTATTAATGTAACTGACTGATGGCAAAAAGTACTGCAGAAATCCCGGTATAACAAGCATGTGAATCAATACTGAGTAGATAATGATATTTTATAAGCAGAAATATAGTCTGTTGCCTTGCTATCCCCTGGTTTCATAGCAGGGTGTCAGTTCATAAACCCTTGTGGCTGCGCCTCCTTTTCAACAAAATGGATTGGATTATTGGATTGGATATCTAAAGGGATGGATTTCAATTATTGTGGAGACGTTGTAAGGTGAAGTCGCCGTAGCGTAGTAGGTAGTGTGTTGGCTTATTAGACGTTAAGCCAGGGTTCAAACCCCAGGCCAGACATCAAAACGAAATATGAAAAAAACTATTTCTTCGGTGACTTCCTCTCAGCAGATTTCTGGCGAAAATTCTGAAAGTAAATTAAGAATTACCATACAAAAGTTTCTCCGAAATCTGGCGTTCGGAGTCGACTTTAAAATGTAGGTCACCCGCCATTCATGTATAAAATTAACATACACAACATAAATGGTGTATGGCAAATATCGGCGGACCAACGCAGTCCAAACGCAAATTGATTATGGCAACGACTAACTCGATACTACTTTATGGCAGCGAGATATGGGGAGATGCGTTGGAGTTTAAATCCAAGCGGAAAATAGTAGCAGCAGGGCAACGAACAGCGGAACTAAGGGTCGTTTCGGCCTAGCGCACGGTCTCGGGCGCCGCAGTCCTCGTGATCACCGGTGAGACACCTATCGACTTGCTGGCATTCGAGCGACGAAGATTATGGAAAGCGAAGAGGGAAAACCTCGCCATTAGTACGGCAGATGTCAGATCTCAAACTATACGGCGATGGCAAAGTAGATGGAGTGATGAAACAAGCGGAAGATGGACTGCTAGACTTATTCCATCTATAGAAGCATGGACACAGAGAAATTTTGGGGAAATTAACTACTTTCTGACCCAGTTTCTTTCGGGTCATGGTTATTTCCGACAATATCTACACCGCATGGGCAAGGTGAATGATCCCGGCTGCATTTATTGCAAGGAAATGAGTGACGACGCTGAACACACACTCTTCCATTGCTTCAAATGGCAAAACGAGAAGAATGTGTTGATGGAACAGATTGGCGAATTCACACCCGACAACATTGTTGACGCAATGCTCGAAAGTGAGACGAAGTGGAACGCTGTGAGAAGATACGTAGAATGTGTACTCCGCAGGAAGAAGGTCGACCTTGATACAGTGCGACAGAATGATACATGAGAAGACGAGCCAATAGCATGAGGCTGGCTTCAAATATGGCGTACCCGGACGTGGGAGAGTAGACAACGGTCCTTAACAGGACGTCGTTATGGACCCTTCCCGAAGTAATGCAGATAGCCGTCCCGGCAAGGGAGTATCTCCAGAAGAGGAGGAGGGATTGTTTTAGAGGAAGCCCCACTCGACGTAGCTGACGACGGTCACTGTAAGTGCGAAGGCATTGTAAACCCTACCTCACACGCTAAAAAAAACATAAATGGTGTGAGAAGCTAGGTCGTTATCCTGACTGAAGGGTTGTTATGACCAATTATGTATGTATGTATGTAACAGGAGTTGCTATTTGAAACCTTGGCTGGATTCAGGGACATCTGACGCTATTGAACTATCAAAGACAGATACCACACGCCTTGATGACATTGCGGTTAATATGATAAAGCAGGTTAGATGGACTAGAAAACCCGGTGGTGCTATTATGCGGTGAATTCCCTCTTTATAAGGTGGTCTAGTCTACCAAGTCTTTTATAAAATGTGGTAACAATCGTTGTAAGTCACCATAGGTAGGGTGTTCTCCCATTAGACGTGAGCCCACGGTTCAAATCCCAGCTCGAATAAAACGAAATATGAAATAATATTTCTTTGGCGACTTCCTCTCAGTAGATTTCTGGCAAAAACTCTTAAAGCAAATAAAATTGCCATGAAAAAGTTTCTCAAAAAAAAAAAATCTGTCGTTCGGAGTCGACTTCAAACTGTAAACACAATATAAGTGGTGTGAGTAGCTAGGTCCTGACCGAAGGGTAGTAATGACCAATTACGTATGTATGTGTTTATGTAATAATCGTTGTGTCGATATAAGGTCAGAACATATGAATGTCATATTTGTCGATCAAATACGTATTTTTTGCACTGCTAAAGCGCTGTAGCACAGTGTAAATATTGAGAATAGTTAAGCCAGACAAAACAAAGTAAACTTAAGTGAAATATAATAAATCATTTACAGACATGACATCAAGTTAAATACAATAAAATATTGAAATAAAAAAATACAATAATTTTTTTTTCTATTTAAGTTTTCTAAAAGACATGACTATTTAATCACGAATCAAAACAAAGTAAATTCCAAATAAAATGAAATTAAAGTAAATATCAACTCACTATACAATAAACTACAGTGGAAACTATTAAAACTCACTCTCACTGTACCAATCGATAGGAAGTAAGCAGAGTTAATCAATAAAGCGAGTGCCAACTGTTCGATGCAGTTCAGCTTTAGGGCACTGGGGGACGAGGCTTTGTTTTTTATTTAATTGTTAAATAGAAATGTAAAGCAAAAGAGTAAATAAATAATGGGAAACAAATATACAATGACAGCAGGGTTAAGTTGGATAGTTCATCGTAAAAAGGGGAGAAAAAAAAAAGAAACAAATAAAAGTGAAACTGTTTTGTTTCCCCAAACAGTCAACGAAAGCTTCATTGCCAGGGGGTTTGTGTAAAAAACCGCTTATGTTAGTTTAAGTAAAACAAAAAAAATATTTTTAAAAAACATTTCTTTCCAGCGATCTTCAAATTAGCCTCTTGCAAATGATCAAATTAAGATCTCCATCTCTAGAAACGGGTACGAAACTGTATGAGACTGTATGGTATGAGGCTTAAGGGAATTATGAAAAATTTATATTGTAATAAAGGGTGGGCCATTTAAAAATTTTAAAAGTTTACAAAAACGGTTTGAATTTTGCCGAATTTATTTTTTCTTTTGTGAAGTTCAATTGTTTCGATTAGAAATGGAATACACAGCCCTGCAAATTAGGACTTTTTTGTGCAAATAAGATGGTTCCAGGTGTTTCCGAAGGCATTTTGCGCGCTGAACACGAATTTAGTTTCAAAAACTTTCCATTACGTCAGGTTTTCGAGAAAAAGGCCCTAAAAATAGCGTTTTTGGCCATTTTTGAAACATTATAGAGCTAAACACTGACGTGCTAGAACCATCGCTATTGTCAGAAATTGACAATTGATCTTTACTCTTTAAAATGAGCCCAAAGCCAAATTGTTTGCATGCACCCTTAAAGTAGGGGGTGGTTTTATGTCAAGGGGTGCAAGAGAAAAAGAAACACATTATGAAGGTCCTTAAAAATTAATCAGATTTACTTGAAAATTGTTACTCAGGGGTTTTTGTGGTCGCTGATTACAGATCTTCATTCAGATTTAAAAAATTCATAATGGCTGATCCAATATGGCGGTCAAGTAAATCTGATTAATTTTGATAAACCTCGACCGCCATATTGGATCCGCCATTTTGAATTTTTTAAATCTGAATGAAGATCTGTAACTGGAGCGTGAAATGCTCAATTCTTGAGAACAATGACGTGTTGATGTTGGTGGATTCTCACGCACACTCTCAGCCACAGCGTCAATATTTTTGGGTGTACGCACTGTACAAGTACACCCACGTCTTGTCGCGTCAACAATTAAATCAGTTTCAATAAAGGACACTGTTGGTCCTTCTCTACGACCAAATTTTGTATGACATTTTCGTGCAATATCCGACCACCATTGTCTTCGTTTTGGAAATAAACTTCCAATAAATTCCAACAGGACTCGAGCGTAAATCGATTCATTATGTTCAGTTGAGATAATAAACTGAATTTTGTGACAGAATATTATGACAAAAGTATTGCCAGATTCGAAATAACCGTTGGTTCAAATTTAAAACCCACCCGATTTAAGGGGAGCATTCTTCTCTTTGTCCGGCACTTAGAAATCTGAGACGACACTCAGAATTTATTAGTAAAATTTTTTAGCAAGACAAACTTCTCATTTTTACCTCATTTTTAAATAAAAATAACGTATCACAGAATAATTTAATGCAACAGAGTGAAGCTTAAGATATTATCTTTCAAGCAAGATATAGTATTGCCTGATGAAAATAACATTACCAGAGATATTACAATTTAGTACCCTTTACCGGCATTATGTAACTTTGTCGAGAACTCAAAGCTTTAATGGTTTTATTTTTACTACACTTTATACTTTAAATTTCTACATTTGGACTACGTCTTGAAGAATCACTCTATCAATCAATCAGAGTTCCCAAAAATGTAAAAAAAATTCATTCGATGCCATATTTCATGCCAAAATAATTGCAAGTTAGGCCGCTATTCACATAAACCGCCAAATCACCTACACTTGTATTGCGGACGATAACGATAATGATGATAATGATTACGATGATGACGTTGTACTCTTTAACGACGACGTTGGCAAAATTATTTAACACAACAGTCGCAGTTGTAACAACAAAAACAAATAAAAGAAATAAAAAAAAATTTTAATTTTTAACACTTAACAATCTCTCCATGTATTGGAGTTGTTGTATCTGAGTAAAGAGTAAGTGAAGCAATAAAAAAGAGAAAAGAGAGTCAATAAATAAACAAAAAAAAATTCGTTAAAAACAATTACAACAAAACCAATTCAAAGGCAACAATAAATTTGCATGAGATGATGCAGATTTTGTTGGTGACCTTTAAAATGCAACAACAACAATAACAGCAACAAAACAAAGCGTTAAAGAAGACGACTACATACACAGCTTATTCGCAGACGAAATGATGATGAACAACAGGAATTTGTGAAAATTTAAAATTAAACAACGATGGACTAAGTGAGGTAAAGAAGACGTACGTATGTACGTACCCACTCAGAGCCACGTAAATCGACTTACAACGGACAAGTTAAGTAAGTAAGACGACACACACTATTAACACACATTCATTCATTCATTGTGTGTTTTTATTTCTGTTTTCTCTTTTTTTCTCTTTTTTTCTGCTTAAAAATATACTCGTAAATACAAGGCATGTCTCTTACATTTGTACCTCTTCTAACGGCCTAAAGTTGAAAAAAAATGTTGAACGAGATTTTGGAGGCATTATTTTGGTTTTTGAGTTGATTACAAGCGGTAATTCAGTCTTATAGGCTACTTTGAAACTTAGATTGACATTGCGAGAGAAGGCGTACATCACTGTATTGTATTGTGGCTCCTTCAGTGCCGTTTTTAGATACACATGATAGCCTTAATCTTGTGCATATCACTCCTAGGCATTGTGCAGCACTTAAACTAACATTTCTTTTAAATAATTTCAGCAACAGGCAATAAAATGTTAATGCGCATTTAAATACCCACATTGAATAGATTGTGCCAAGTGTAAATTGCTAAGAACCATATTAAAATTAACGTCTAATTATAATGCCTTTCCTACTGTAATTTCTGTTCCCGCTTCTTCAACTTTACTTTCTATTCTCTAGGTGAGGTTAAGAAGAACAGGGCACTGCTACATGGGGCGAAAAACTGTCTCTCTCTCCTCTTCAGACGCACACCTCCCGCAAAAACTATTTGCCAAACTACCGCGTCTTTCAGAAGAGGCCAGAATTTAGGCCCATTAGCATAAGGAATCTAACAAGCCCTAGAGGAAATCAACCTAATCCAAAACAAATCCTGTTATTGCAGTAAAAACCCCCGTTTTGTTCATGACAAAAACAGGGCACTTCTACATGAGGCGAAAGACAGTTTCTTCTTCCTCCTCAGACGCACAGTTCTTGCGGAAATACCAAAGTATTTCTATCCTTTGGGTTAGGTTAGGTAAAGTGACGCCTTGAAGGAATAGGCCATAATTCCGGCCCATTAGCATAAGGATTCTAACAGACCATAGAGGAGGCCAACCTAGTAAAAAATAAGTCCTGCTATTGCAGCAGAAACCTCCGTTTTTCATGACAAGAACAGGGCACTGCTACATGAGGCGAAAGACAGTTGCTTTCTCCTCCGCAGACGCACAGCTCTCGCAAAAATCATTTGCCAAAATGCCATGTTTTTCGGAAGAGGCCCATTAGCATAAGGTCCCTAACATTGAAGCAAAAACCTCCGCTTTTTCATGACAAGAACGGGACACTGCCTCATGAGATGAAAGGCAGTCTCTTCCTCCTCCTCAGATGCACAGCTCCCGCAAAAATAGTTTGCCAGAATGCCAAGTGTTTCGACATGCTTACAAGGAGAGTTTTTCAAAGTTCTGTTGAACACCTATCCAACTTCCATGGTCCCAATTAGAAGTTTGCTATGTTAATTTCTACCCAAAGCGTTGCAGTAAAGATTTTATACATGGCTTACGAGTGATTTTCTTACATGACAGTACGCTCCCGTAGACGCCGTAATTTCACACTATTCCACCAAGAATGCAACCAAGAGGACTTTTCCAAGTGCTGCCGAACACATCTTCCGACTACTACCGTTCTAGTCACAAGTTTCCCATGTTGATTTCCACCCGATGCTTAGCAGTATAGATTCTACCAAGGGCGCACGAGCAATTTTTTTATATGACAGTACGCTCCCGTAGACATCGTAATATCACACTATTTCACCAAGAAGGCTATTCCAAGTTCTGCCGAACACCTCTTCTAACTTCCACCGTCTTAATAAGAAGTTTTATGGCAGTTTAGTCAGAATTACGATCCAGTTTCTTACACGTCTTATCTCGTGTATGATAATTTTATACATGAGTGGCGAGACCTACAGTTTAAAGTCGACTCCGAACGACAGATTTTTGAGAAACTTTTTCATGGCAGTTTTATTTACTCTCAGAGTGTTTGCTAAAAATCTGCTGAGAGAAAGTCGCCGAAGAAATAATTTTTTCATATTTCGTTTTGTTGGAGATGTCTGGACCTGCGGTTTGAACCAAGGCCTCGCGTTTAATAAGCCAACACACTACCTACTAGACTACGGTGACTTAAATCAGAAGTTTACTAAGTTACCCAATGCTTTGCCGTATAGATTCCATGCAGGGCGAACATGTCATGTGTTCTTACATGACAGTATGCTCCAGTAGACACCATAATTTCATACTATTTGACTATAACCCACAACTTGTTTTAGTGATCGATGGGGGTGGAATCCAAGTTCATTCCTGATTCACAATTCTTGTCACTCAATCTGTCTGAAATTCTTCAGACGACTAGCTTAGTAATCACTTCATTAATTACACAGAGCAGAGTAATACCGCAAATCTGTCTGATCCCAAACATTCTGGATTATAGTATGAATATTAGTACGAGTATTAGTGTAGTAGGTAGTGTGTTGGTTTATTAGACATGAGGCTTCAGTTCAAAGCCCAGATCAGACATCTACAACACAACGAAATATGAAAAAATATTTCTTCAGCGACTGTCTCTCAGCAGATATCTGGCGAAACTCTGTGAGTAAAAGAAATTGCCATGAAAAGTTTCTCAAAAAATCTGTCATTCGGAATCGTCTTTAAACTGTAGGTCCCATCACTCATGTATAAAATTAACACACACAACATAAGCGGTGTGAGAAACTTGGTCGTAATCCTGACTAAAGCTTTGTAATGACCAATTATGTATTTATGTATGTATGTATCACTTCGTTAATTACACGAATCTCCCAAAAATTCTGGATTATAGTTTGAGTATTATTTGCTCTATTTTACTTTAAATGAATATCTGCCGGCTCTCTATCTAGCTGCACCCATAATTTTCCAAACCATAGCATTGCCGCCAACATGGGCTGCCTTCCAAAATGTTAGTTGCTTTGTTTTTGAACAAAGTATCGTGTTTCATAATGCCGCTGTACAAAGTATGTACAATGTATTCTATTTCAAAACGTCGTCAATGTGTATTTTTAACGCAGTCAAAAAGCAATCGGGCATCGGATTTATAGTTGATGCATTGTTTGGTTACTTTACATATCTACATAATTTATATACCGTAGTATAATTGCATACAAACTTTGTATTGATACATTTTGGAAGGCAGCCATGCTGTACCGTTGGAATCAACAATTTTTGGATGAAGTCCTGTAGATGGTTTACTCCATAACTTGATCAGTATTTTTCTTAAACTTGTATAGTTTTCTCCTTAACTGTAGATAAGATTAGCTTCCTCAAAATATTCTCTACTGCGTTCATAACAGGATCAGGTGTAAATATAACAAAACAACAAAAAATTTAAAATAATTCCACACTTCAAAATTATTACAAATTTGCCGTATGTTTGATGATGAATTACAACAAATTATATTAGCAATAAAACAATAATAAATAACAACAACAACAGCAACAAATACAACAACAACAAATCTGTTAATATTTCTAATTTCAAATACAATTGCGCACACTCGAACGCTGTCATGGTATCGTATGAGGAGAGAGAGTACGAGTACATCAAACGATCTGTGTTCACAAGTGAACACTTTAACGATGTATCGATGGATGGATGAATGGACGGTTGGATCACCCGATCGGTTATGAAAATGACTCACATCATCATCATTGTGCCGTCATTAAAAACAATGATGATTATGATCAATTATGGATTGATGATCGTCATGATTATTTCAATAAAAATTTTATTTGTGGTTTATCCATGGAACAGAGAGTGATTGAGAAGAAGAAATCATAATTAACTTGAGTGTCTTGATAAATTTTTTCGGATATCAAATGTTCAACGAAAAATATAAAATTTAATTAATAAAGGCAGACGCATAGACAGCCGCAACGACAGATTGGATTAAAGCATCAACAAACGACAGGTTTTTCTTTTTCGATATAAAATTTCCTGAAAGAATCATAATCGAAATTTAAAGTTTCTTAATTAAATATTAAATTGAATAGTTTTACGGAATCTCAATTAATATAAGAGGCCTTTTTAATTCCCATTTAAAAAAAATTCTGTTTATTTACGATTCTGCAGATGGTCATTATTAGGAGGTCGTAAACGTCCGTTTTTTGACAAGCACAATACATTTCGATTATTGGTTTCCTCCAAGCGTACTTATCTTGGCAACTTTGTATCAGAAAAGATGATTTTTGGCACAAGCGACCTCATTGTGCAGTTACTTGTTGGCTCATCTAGCAAAGCGAAAACGAAGAGAATAGTCATGCGACTTTAACTCTTGAAACAATTGAAGGCGTCATAATAAGATCTTTTCAGATAATTCGACATAAAATGGTACGTGAAATTTCCAATTCTTGAGAACGATGACGCACACTCGCAGCCACAGATTCGATATTTTCGGGGGTACACACTGTGCAAGCACGCTCACGTCTTGAAACCAATTTCACGAACTTTAGCAGTAAACTTGCGTATACCGGATACTGTTGGTCTTTCTCAGCGACCAAATTTTATTCGACATTTTTGTGCAATATCCGGCCACCATTGTCTTTGTTTTGGAAATAAATTTCTAATAAATCCCAACGTTGCCCAAGTGTGGAGATAATATACTGAATTTTGTGACAGAATAGAATGACATACGTATTGGCAAATTCGAAATAATTTAAATTCAAATTTAAACCGATAGATGGCCCACCCGATATTAGTAACAGATCATACATTTAGTAGGTATCACATCTCAACACAGTTGAAAAGCGTTGTAAATTTAATGCCAACATATGTATGTGGACTACATACACTTTTTATAAGAGCGTAAATATGCTAACTATCTGCTTCACCCTGGGAACTCCTGATTGTAATCATATACATATTGTCCCTACAGAGGTTTCCACCAGAAATTTCTGAACTTTGACAGTTGATAACGGCCAATGTTATTGGGGCTACATTTGTCAAATTAATTATCATTTATTCAGTCTGTTTCTCCCATGGGCGAATAGAGCATACAGCAAAGCGTGTAAATAATAAAATTGTTTCATTAAAGTGGGTATCGTGGTGGGGAAACGTTCCTAAATATCGTCGCGTTGCCTGAGAGTGTGCATTACAATCTGAGGTAGTAGATTTCACTCCACTCAAAAAATCTCGGTCCTTCACAGACCACAAGATGGCGAGTTTTGCGTCGTGATTTGGGTCTGCCGGCACCCGTATAAAACTCATTTGACCGCGGAACTCTAGGTAAACGACCATAGACAACGACGTGTATTATGGCTTAATAGCCCCTGGAGCAACAACTGACCCTAATTTTCATTGAAAAATCTTTTTGAATCTAGAGGCCCATTTTTGAAAGAATGCACGAAAGATTTGAGGTAAGTTGTTATCTAACATGGAGGCGTTGTGAAGCAGCTTATTTAGTAGGTACATACAGTTTAATGGACCGAATTTGTACATGCGATTCCGTGTCAAAACGTACCAAAATCGAACTATTTCGGAAACGGTTCAATTAAACTGGCCTGGATTAAAGACGTCGTGGTCTAGTAAGTAGTGTGTTGCCTTATTAGACCACGGTTCAAAGGCCAGGTCAGATATCTCCAGCAAAATGAAATTTGAAAAAATATTTCCTCGGCAACTGCCTGTCAGCAGATTTCTGGCAAAAACTCTGAGAGTAAATAAAATTGCCATGAAAAACTTTCTCAAAAAATTCTGTCATTCGGAATCGACTTTAAACTGTAGTTCCCGCCACTCATATATAAAATTAACATTTACACGAGATAAGTGATGTGAGAAGCTAGGTCGTAATCCTGACTAAAGGATTGTAATGACCAAATTATGTACTCGTATGTATGTAGAATTGAATAAAAAGGATATAAACGTAGAAAATGTGTGTTCCATAGCGATAACGCCAAACCACGTATACCTCTGGTGGCGCGCCAAAAACTGAGAGATCTTAGTTGTAACATTTTGATGAATGTTTTGAACTCATTTAACAGTGTGAATTTGGAATTTCGTAAATGCAACTGGAGCCACTCATGGACAAAATTAACACACACTACATGGGTGGTGTGAGAAGGGCTAGGCCGTAATCTTGACTAAGTAATAACCAATTTTAAGTATTAATCATGCGACCATTACGGTAAATATATAATTCAACCCTTTTTAGATACAAACTTTTGAATTTTCTGGTTTTCTTTAATAAAAATGCTACTCAAAACATTTTTGCCTGCAATTTTTTCTATAAAATTTCAGGAAATTCACGAATTGGATGAAACGTGCCTACTTTTGTAGACAAAATAAATTGTTATTGTTCACAATACTTTAAAAAATCAAATTTCTACAGTATCCTCCGGATATATAGGTACCCCGGATATAGGAAACGTGCCTACTTTTGCAGACAAAATAAATTGTTATTGATGACAATACTTTAAAAAATCATATTTATACAGTATTCTCCGGATATAAGTACCTCGGATATAATAATTCCCCGCTTAGTAACACTCAAATTTAGACAATCTTAAATTTTGCTTTAAAACTGTACTGAAACTATTTCGATATATGCATTCCGCTTTTAAGCATTCCCCGCTTATGAACGTGAAAAATTGTAAATTATATTTTAAATTTCCTTTAAAAAATCGTTTATATTGATCCTGTCTTCTACATCTATCGTTAGAACGATTAAACGTTTCCGGATTCCTTGAGCCATTTGAAGCCAAAATTCACCATCAACGCTATACGACAGATTTATTGGAAAAAGTATTAAAGAAAAATTTTGACAGCACTGTGCAATACTGTAGAATGTTATTTATGGTTTCTTTTTTTTTTGAGGCAAAGGCTTGCACTCTGTGCCATCCAGAGGACCTAACCAACTGAGGCAACGCAATCTCAGATATTTGATTCCGGATAGAAAACCAATGTTGGCCTTTCGTAATTTGTAAAAGTCTTCAACTAATCTGACCTGTAACAGGTCTCGGACGAGGTAACTACCAGATTCTTTCTGCTTAGTTAACGCTTCAATAGGACTCTTGATAATGTCTATAAAGCCTGCTGCGGACCTATCTCCATACATACATACATAATTGATCATTACAACCCTTCAGTCAGGATTACGACCTAGTTTCTCACACCTTTTATGTTGTGCGTGTTCATTTTATACATGAGTGGCGGGACCTACCGTTTAAAGTCGACTCCGGACGACAGATTTTTTGAGAAACTTTTCATGGCAATTTTTATTTCCTCTCAAAGTTTTTGCTAGATATCTGCTGAGAGGAAGTCGCCGAAGAAATACTTTTTGTATTTTATTTGATGTCTGGCCTGGGGCTCGAAGCCTGGCTTTTCGTCTAATAAGCCAACACACTACCTACTAGACCACGGCAACTATATACGGATCTATCTCCTTCAGCAATTTTTTCGTTAAGATCTCGATGTGACACGACAACAACAATTACAACTACAACTTTGTTTACTACAACGAGCTGTAGAAGATGATCAAAGCCCTGTTTGACCAGCCACCATTCCATCGAATACGAAGCCAGTGTTGTCAATGATACAAAACGAATCCTATTAGCTTGAATGACACGCGGTTATTTGTTTTCAGTTGCAGGGTTTTGATATAATAATTCCCCGCTTATAAGCATTGTCCTGCAAGCATTTTTGAAAGTGCTTTATATCCGAGGAATACTGTATAATAAAGTTGAGCGATGAAATTGGATTACTTGTTTATAAAAAATTGCAAATTTTTTTAAAATTTTTATGGCGCCATAGTACATACAAGATGGAAAATTTTAATAAACCGGCAACATTTATTTATTCATGTATTGTTTAAACAACTTACATACATACGTACGTACACATTCAAAATATTTTTAATAAATATTGAACAATTTTAAAATTCCATTATTCATCTCTCGTAACGGTAAAGGAGAAAGAAAGAAAGAAACGTTTCTGTTTTCACTTTTGGTTAAACGTTTATCAATTTTTTTTTTGATATTAAAAGAAGTTGTTTTTGTTTTGTTTCATCAATCCACCAAAAATATTTGTAAATATTTAAAACAAATATTTTTTTATTTTTAATTTCATTTAAATAATATTGATTTCTTTTTTTTTATACGAGTGTAGGGCATGAATGCTTTTTAATTTTTATTTTTTTTGCTTTCCACTTGCATTCCAATAAAATTTATTTCTTGGTATTCTTTTTGGCTTTTAGCCAATAAATTATTTATTAAACTTCACTTGAATGGAATTCCATTAGACTTGGTCTTGAAAGAATACAATAAATAACACCAAAAACAACAACAAACACAGACACAAATAAACACTGAAGCAAACAAATTAACAACAATTCGTTAAGTCTCTCTCTCTCTCTCTGTCTGTATATGATTTTGTTGTTGTTGTAAACTAATATTTATTTTTTATATTTTTTAATTTATTTACTTTTTGTATTTTAAAAACTTTTTATTATTATTGCCAACAAATCGACCGACCGTACCCGCTTATGGCTCGCTGCATATCTTCTGACTGTCACTGCTGCTTAAAAGTCATCGTTCATAAGCGATGACGCTTTTTTAATGTGAGTATGTATGGTTTTTATTTCTTTTTCAAAAACAAAAAAAGGTATTTTTTAATACTTCTTTTGTTGTTGTTATTATTGGCAGTAGTAGTTGTTGTTATTTTTCGGCATTATTTTTTTGGGGAGATAATACGAGCTGCTGCCGCATAATGAATGACACCATCAATATGCTTGCTGTTCACAGAAGTTAACATCAACAGCGACGTTTACAATACTAAAAATAAAGTTGTGAGTTAAAAAAACAACAAAACATCTCACAATAACAACAATTTTATATACAAAATACAACACAATTCGTATAAAATGCATAAACAACTTTAGAATAATAAAAAAACAACAACAATAACAGCCTGCCTATACCTGTCGGTAAACAAAACAAAAATAATTTTAATATTTCGTTTCGTAAAATTGTACGTACGTACGCTGTTCTTGCGCACATGGCTGGTTCTTCATCAGAGCCTATTTTGTCACATCAATAATGCGACACACACGCTCTCGCTTTGTACATCAATAAAAATAAACCCATACACTCACACTGGTGCTTTAAAATAACATGCTCTGCTGCTACCAGTTTCTTCTCCATGCTCTGCTGCAGCAATTATTCTCAATGATTTTTTTTCTTCTATGTGCCACTGTGTGCGTGACATTGAAAATCCGTTGTAAACAGAAAAAAATTGGTAAAATTCGTTTGTTCGTTGAAAAAACAAAAACGTTCGAATTTAATTCGCACATTCTTTTTTCGTGTTTGATTTGTTTAAATGAAAATTATTTTGTTTAAAAAGAATTCGTGTTGTTTGTGTGTAATGAATGGAGTTCTTTCTGAATAATAAATTATACGGTGTGCGCGTCCTCCGGTGGAGAAAGGGAGGTTTGTGTATGTATGTTTGTCCATGGTTAGGCTGTTGTTGTTGTATGTGCGTTGTGTGTTAGTGACATGTTTGTTGTTGGAGTTTGGTCAGACGCGGATGGACGGACGAAATTAAACTACTTCTTAGTCAGTCAGACGTTTCTAACGAATTTTTGGGATGTGTGGTGATTTTTGCAAATGTATGGTGAATTGTTGCAATGTATGGTGAATTTTTGCAAAATGTGGTGAGTTTGCCCGGTGTGGCGAATAAAATTGAAATTCACCAAAGTGTCGTTATTCCAAATAGGTACTGTATTGTCATAGATCATTGTACTGTCAATGGTAAATTAACAGGTGTGTGTCTAGAATAAAAAGTAATTTTCACCTACATTAATTAGCGGAGTCGTTGGGTTAATACAAATCTACCCACCATACATACATCATAAATTGAGGTGCGAAACAGGGATGGATGGAGTCACGTAGTGTTGCCATTGTGTCAGTTAATTGCATATAAAAAATTAAAAAATATTGTGTAATGATGAATGCACAAAATAAAATTTAAATTATTTTGTAATTAATTTTTTTACTCTTTTAAACTTTTATTCAAAGACAGTGTTTGTTGATAAACTGATAGAAGGCTAATTAAACTTTAAGTTGCTGATAAGAACGAAAATAAATAATAACAAACAAACCAATATAATAATTCCGTCTGTCCTTCTTCCACATCTGCATATTTATTTGCTTAAAATAAGACCCATCTGACCTAATTTTAACATCAGGAAAAATTAATAAAAAAAAAAACTTATTATTTATTTATATTCCCTCTTTGGTGATTTCTGCTTCATAAGTTGGTTACAAAACTTTTTGTTTCCTGGCAACATTGTTTTGTGACATATTCTTATTTATTGTCCAGTCATATATATTTAATGTTTGCGCCTAAAAGTATACCACTTTATTAATATTTAATGAAATTAATTGAAATACATACAGTTACAGTAATAATATTAACTACACTTTTAAAATAATTTTATTAAAGGACTGCAAATCTTCTTATATATAAAAATGAATGTGTGTTTATTTGTTTGTGGGTTTGTTTGTTTGTTTATGTTATTTTGTATGGACGACTTTGACGTATATATGAACAAAATGAGCGGATTGGCTATAGTGGGCGTGTCATCTCCCATCTTATATATAAAAATGGAAGTGTGTTTATTTGTTTGTGGGCTTGTTTGTTTGTTTGAAGTCTATAGACGGCTAAACGGCTGAACCGATTTTCTTGAAATTTTCACTGTATCTTCCTGTATGTCTGGAAGGAGTTATAGGCTACTTTTTATTTTAAAATTTCAAGTAGGCGAGGTGCCACGCCCACATACCCAATAAGTATTTAATGTCGCATATCGCATAAACTGCAACAGCTAGAGTCCTCAAATTTTGTACGGACGACTTTGACGTATACATATATGAATAAAATGGGCGGATTGGCTATAGTGGGCGTGTCACCTCCCATAGTCTATATATATAAAAATGAATGTTTGTTTGTATGTACCTTATAGAATCGTAAACTATGCATTTGATCATGTTATGATCTTTAGCAAAGTTGTTGCGCATGAGCTGGGTAAGGTTTCTAAGTTGGTATGACTAATATCCGATAGGTGGCGCCACTGAAAATTACTTAAAATCAATTAAATCGTAAACTGTGCATTTTATCATGCTAGCAATTGATCAATTTAGCAAAGTTGTTGCGCATGAGCCGACAAAGGCTTCTAAGTTGGTATGATCAATTTCCGATAGGTGGTGCCACTGAAAATTACTCAAAATGTATTAAATCCTAAACTGTGCATTCTTTAACAAAGTTGTTGCGCATGAATCGACGGAGGTTGGTGTGATTAATTTCCGATGGATGGCGTCACTGAAAATTATTCAAAATGAATGACAAGCAATTGGTCGATCTACAACTCAAGCACGGAAGATAACAGCATTACGAGCCTCAGAATCAGGCGAGCATTGAGACTGGAAAATCTTCGAGTATATGCCGCTGAGACCCGTTCGTTTGAACAACGAGAAGTGAGATTAGAAACTGTTCGAATGCGTACTACTCTATACAACTCTACTACAACTATAGTCAATTATGAGTCCTTAGGCCTTTGGGAATCTTAGAAGTATAGAAAGTATAGAAATATATAGTATAGAATACATAAACCCGCGTATATCTTTCATGCGTAAATATATGTCACCAAAAGATGTGCTCAATTCGATTTGGATACGAGGTACAAAAGACTGGACATATACAATACAATACATACAAAATACTGGACTATCCAGGAATAATGTAAGTTTGATAACCGGTCTATTAGCAGGTAACAGGTTTAGAAGTCGCCGTAGTCTAGTAGGTAGTGTGTTGGCTTATTAGACGTAAAAGCCAGGGCTCGAGCCCCAGGCCAGACATCAAAACAAAATACAAACAACATTTCTTCGGCGACTTCCTTTCAGCAGATTTCTGACAAAAAGTCTGAGAGTAAATAAAGTTGCCATGAAAAGTTTCTTCAAAAATCTGTCGTTCGGAGTCGACTTTAAACTGTAGGTCCATAAGTGGTGTAAGAAACTAGGTCGTAATCCTGACTGAAGGGTTGCAATGACCAATTCTGTATGTATGTATGTATGTATGTCTATTAGCAGGTCTCTGAGTATACTTATTTAGAATGGGGAGTGGTTTCGATCCCAACATGTAGATTCTGTGAAGATGAGAATGAGTCACTGGAACACATTCTTGGAAACCTTTAAGCCATTGAGGCATCCGAGAAGGAAACAACTGAGTGCATACCATGATGACATGGTTGATACGGAGCGCCCTGAAGTTTTTCAGGGCAATTGGATTTAAGTAGACATTGTAAGGCTATTAAGTATGAGGCTCTACAAGACGCTCATCCTACCCGTGCTTCTTTATGGCGCAGAGGCATGGACCCTATTAAGCACTGATGCAGCAGCCTTGAGAGTATTAGATTCTACGTAAGATCTTCGGTCCAGTGCGAGTTGCCTATGATTGCCGCATCCGATCCAGCAATGAGCTGCATGAGTTCCTCAACGACATGGGCGTTGCGCAGCGTCTTAACACCCAGAGGCTGCGCTGATTCGACAATGTCGTTCGAATGGAGGAGGATGTTCCAGCGAGATGGGTCTTTGATAAGGGGATTTGCGGAAGTCGGCGAAGAGGACGACCTTGTATCCGTTGGAAGGACCAAAACGAGGAAGCCCTATCATCGATTGGTGTGACCAACTTGCGTAAACCCGCAAGAAGCAAGGGTGCCTGGAAGGAGGTGTTGCGGCAGGCCGAAATCCGTTAATCGGGTTGTTAATGACCAATTCCCCTCATACTTTGAGGGGAGTATAATAGATTGTACGGCCTCTTCCCCACAATAACAGCAGCTCACGCAGGCATCTCCATTAAACAGTAACACTTTCAATTTCAATTAAAATGGAAAATAATAAACAACCAAACTGAAATTGAAACTGAATATAATTGATGAATTGATCAATAAATGATGTTGTAATACGAATTGTCGCACCATGAATGATACGGCATTTTCGCCGCATCATCATGATGATCATCAAAGTGATGAATAGATGATGACAGAGGTAGTAGAGAAGATAAAGAAAATTTCAAAGAAATTCAGCGAAAGTGTTTTAAAACTCAACCTAAAGTGTATAAAAACTAATGCTCAGCTGAATTTGAAACATAGTGTACCCAGTGCAGTAACAGAGGTTAAACGGTTTAGACGCTTACCAAAAATCAATCGTAAATTAACAAAATGGCTTTCAAGGTGAATATTTTATACTTTGGCGCTCATCCCCAGATCTATTTGAGTAATTTTCCTTCTTTCTTGCAGTTTTTTATTGTGCTTTCCGTGGTTGCATTGGCAACAGCTGGTGATTATGAGTATAATAAACCATCTGCCAACAATAATCAATCCTCGGAAGAGGGTAACAATCACCACTTAGATGCTGCAACTCCTGTACAACACGATAACAGCTACCAGTCAAGCAATGGCAACGATAACGCCTCCTACGACGATATTACCGCTCCCTCTCCTTATTCCACATCCATTGATAATTCCTACAATCAACCACCCTCACAGGGTTATCAAGCTCCTGCCTCCTCCGATGCTTATAGCAATTCCCAATATGGCCACAATTACAATCCCGTTGGTTATTATCCTCCCGCAAAATATGATTACAGTTACAGTGTAAATGATCCCACAACGGGTGACATTAAATCACACAGTGAAACTCGTGATGGTAACTATGTACGCGGTGCTTATAGTTTGGTAGATCCCGATGGTTTTAAGCGCACTGTTACCTACACTGCTGACCACATTAATGGCTTTAATGCTGTCGTCAATCGTGAACCTTTTGCTGTACAGTACTCAGCACCAGTCGGAGGTTATAAGGCTTCGGGTGCAGTTAATGTGGCAAGTGAAGTTAAAGAAAATCAAAATAATTTACAGGCGGAAGACAGCTATTCGAGTCCTCTTGCCCAAGATGGCAAAGGAACATATGCTTAAGATAATTTTTAATATTTTTTTACTTTATTTTCCTTGTCATATTAAAATTATTCATAACTTTTCATTAAAAAATTTTATTTAAAAAGAAATCATATACTTTCTGTCATTCGATCTTATAAAATGTTCCGAAATTTGACAGTTGATAACGGACATCTTGTCAACTGTCAAATTAGTTGTCATTTATTCAATTTGTTTTGTTTTTTTTATTTCACGTAGACAACGTCATGTGTTCGCTAAATGGACTCTGGAGCAGTTAGCAACTGATCCTAATTTGAGGCCTATTTCTCGCTGAATTTAGAATGAATTCAACCCACATGCGATTTAAAAGCATCCTAAAAAGTCAATGTTTTGTCTAAATTCTGGCCGGCGTTATCGGCCAAATTACTTTGAGAACGGCGTTGGACATGTAATCACCGTTAAGATGCTCGCTCTCGCTTCTCGCACTCTAGGTCGTTGATTACAAACTTCTGAAAATCATTTCATCGTTTGGATTTAGTCCGTTTTATGCGTCAGAGTCATGGAAACTGTACATTTGCCAGAGAATCCGTGGCGGATATATGAACGATGTAATATTCCACATTTTATGGCACCAATAGGTTTTTTAAAAATTTTCGAAGATATTTCGCACACACACTCTACTTTATTTAAATCCAAAGGTAGTGGCTAGTCTGCTAGGTAATTGGCGTGATGATTATGAATTCGATTCCCACCAAAGTCTCTGGTCTGTTACACTACACTATAATTGAATTCTAATCGCTTATACTATGTTCAGACATGCACTTTTATTGAGTCAATATTCGGTTTATTGTTTACAATATTTTAAGTGTTTAGACATAACAATATACGCAGTCCAGCTGCTTATTCAATATTCATTTGACAGCTGGTAAACAAAACAGCTGGTTGTTTCAACAACATTGTTTTTATTTTGTTTTGTTGTTTTTTGTTGTTTTATTTTTGTTTGTCGTTGTTGACATTTGAGTTGTCAAATATCAACAGAAAGTGCTCGGATAATTGTAATATGCTTACTGAACACACTTATGACAGCGCTGCATTTGAAGTTTTACTCAATGTTATAACAATTTATGAATTTATTGAGCAATAATTAATTGACATTTTATATGAAATATTGAGATCAATAATGCCGTTTATTGCGATTTACTCAATATAAGTGCATGTCTGAACATAGTATTAATGAAAGGCCTGATATTTAATTATATGTTAAAGATTATTAAATTCTTTTTATTTCTGAACACATTAGGTGAGAATCATCGTTTTACTCCAGTGATGATACCGATGCGTTGTAAAGAGCTAAGAGTTCTACATTCTGGTGCATAACTAATGATTCGAATTATTTTCTGTGATACTCCTTTTCTACTCATTGCTCTCCACAGGCCTTATTGAAATCGATGAAATGTAGATAAAGGGGACTACGGGACAACTAGAATAATCTGCTGTTGGGAGTCAATTTTATATTGTAGGTTTAATTAACACAGACTACACTGCTGGTGTGAGAATATAAGTTGCAATACCGGCTAGAGTATTTGGTGACCAAAAACCAAGGTACGTAAGTACGTAATCATCACGTTTGATTCTAATTAATATGGCCATTTGTTCCATGTACTCGTATATAAAGGTGTAAACAATCGATTACAAATAGCAGAGTAGTTTGAATGTATATTAATTGAATTTAAGTTTGAATATTTATTTTCCAGATGTTAAAACACAACCAGAAGTTTTCAGCTTTCATTTCGATTACAGTTAAAAACAAACATACATACATGTAACGGTTCATTTAAAACTCGATTCTGTAGGATATCCACAAACCGATAAAAACACTTGTATATATGAAGCCAATATTGTGTGTTTCAATCCCGTTTATGAATTCTATTAGATCTCCAAGTTTGCAGTCATTCAGATGTACCAGTTCCTCAACAAATCGGCTATCTAGCCATCTTTGCCGTACCTGAACAGTAGCAGACTGCCAATGTTTTCTTTGCTTTTGCTGCTTCGCATAGCCTACAAAAATCAGACATATCTCTGTTCCATCAGCTAATCCTATGTTTGAAGGGACCAAATCCTGTTTGTACTCCTAAAAAAGCTCTGAACTTCTGCCTATACATGCTTTTCGTTCTTATAGGATTGGTTAAGACTCATGTAATCATATGAAGAATGTGTTCCAATGATTCATTCTCATTGTCACTGAATCAATATATTGTGCTCGAGACAATCTCCATTATAAACCAGTGTACTCTGAGTCTACAGTGTTCTGGCAACAACAGGATATTATCCTGTATAACTGATGTATGAACTCATGTCTACTCATATTGTAGTTTCGCAACAGAAGTTTTGGTTGCCTCAAATCCACTTGGTTTGAGGAAAGTCTTTGCAACTCTTTATCTTCCTTTTCCCTTCTTCACAAGTTCGTCTGCTTAATTATTGCCTATAATTCCCACATTACTTGGAGGACATAGCAGAGGTTAGTATAGTTCTATCTACCACCTAGCTGGTTCATCTTCACCATACACCCCTACACTATAATCGGTTTAAGCCGAGAGCTCGAATTTAGGCCTGACAGTCAGAGTATTGCTATGTCCTGACCTTTTGCATCATCTTTCGACGGCATAAACTTTCGCATGCAATATACACACGAGTCTGCCCATGGGTTCTGGGCGTCCTGAAATCAAAAATTCCCTCTCCTGTTGTAAAATCTGCTATTGGGCCGTCGGTATATCATAAAATAGTCCGTCTTTTACGAAAGTATGCGGCTCAGAGCAGAGATATAACACCAATTTGAAATGTGCCCCTTGCAATGCAGTTTCTTTATTGTTTTGTTGCGTAGACTAGAATTTTTGGTTATCATGTCCCTCACCCAATCTATTAACATTTCATTCATTTTAATACTACGTTATAGGATTGCTTACAAAGGATAGATCAAGTTTTTGACAGCGTTGTCAATATTCACGCCAAGGACACGATACCATATTCCAAATGCAAGAAAGAATAAAACAGAGTAACTCTGAAAACTTGTTTTTAAATACTCGTAAATTCCTATTATTTATTTAGCAAAAAATAAAAATCTCTTATCCTCTTAAACGCTCATCGGACATACATACAATATAATGACAATGTAGGAATAAAATCTGTCAAAACTGACAGACAACGTATATTTGCAAGTGTCTACAATTTTACATACCAGTAGATATTTGTATAGAAATGTAATTTAAGATAAACTAGTTCAAAAAGTGGCTTTTATGAAAATAAAAAAAAATAAACTGCGTTGTCCTACCTTGAACAACTTCATGTTCGTCCAACTAACCGGTAATTTAGGTATTGATTCGGTGCCAATGCAGTAACAAAGTCCATTTTTTTGGTGAATTGCCATTGAATTGTAGTAATGCTCGTTATATTCGCTGACAGCTGACAGCCATACGAGTTTTTGGTGTGAATAATTTTGCATAATCGTTATTGGAGCAACAGAGATGTCCAAACAAAAAACAATTCGGCTGACATTATTAATTAATATACAATATGTTTGAAGGAATGAAATATGGTTCTTTCTATAGAGATTTGGTGTGTATCACCATATGAGTTCTGATTTATTTCATCGATCAGATTTAATATCATAAATTCCCGGCGGGTGTTACAAGTACCCATCTTTTATTGGAAAGAGTTTATTTATGTAAAGCTTTCCAGTACACGAAACAAGTTGTATGAGATATCATCGACATTTTTTACATGTGTTTAAAAGATTTGTTGATGCCATTATATATGAAATATAACGTCGTTCGAATATCCTTTATGGCTTTTGTGGATGAAGCTTATCCGAAATATCGTATTTTGATGCCTCTGGCGCATAAATCAGGTTTAATTTGACCTATGACATGAGTTTTCTTAAACAAATTCTAAATGTTTAAATCGATTACATTCAGATGCTGAGAGAAAACTTTTAGAAATAACAAATGTGCGCGAGTGATTTACTCCATAAACAGCTGAGAAATGTGTGGGCCGCAGCACTGAAGTCTAAAAAAGCGAACAGCGGCTTTGTGCTAGAACACTATATTTTTTAAAAAGAAGTGAGAACTCGTGGCAATTTATTAAAAGACTACCCATCTAACTGAATTACATATGGGCAAGAAATTCAAACCTGCTGGAAAACAATCAACCATTGCCCGAACTAGAAAGTATATCAGTACTGTGCTTAGTTAATTCTTCGGAATTCGTGCAACTAAACGGTTCCTTACGCAGGTAAACATAAACAAATACTATTTCTGAAGCAAACATTTTTTCGTTATTTTGAAGGTTTTGAAAAGTATGTACAGCCGTTAACAAGATATTTCCGTTATCACCGTTAGCCTTAATCTCCGAAAGATAAAACCAGTCCATACAACGATTTGATGAGAACAATATTTTATCTCTAGACGTTATTGTAGCTGGCTTGTTCCTACACATATACATACAAAAATAATCTAATGCGGTCAAAATAATAGTTACCAATATAAAAAATTTATACAAAAGAAAATAATCTGTCAATAGGTTCCTACTGTCACGTGCCGCGTGACTCCCGGACATGTATACCAAGTCCAATTCTTTTGTTCTAGGCAAAAAAGTCAGTAATCATACTCAGTATAGTAGGTAGTGTGTTGACATGTAACGACTTCTTTTCAACAGTCTTCGGGCATAAAACTCTGAGAGGAAATAAAATTGCCATGAAAAAATTCTCAAACATTTGTCGTTTAAAGTCAACTTTAAACTGTAGGTTCCCCCACTCTTGAATAACATAACACACACAACATTGTACGATCCTGACTATAGGGTTGTACTGACTAATTAAGTAAGTTTTGGTCAATTCATAGTGTAACGTTTTACGAAACATTTTTTGCATTGCCAAATTTCACGATTTTTTTTTTCACCCGAAAAATATATTCTAGAGGAACAAATAGGAAATCTCGTGACACTGAGAAGAAAGGCTTTTCGATGTGCGCATGATGGAAGTCGTATATGGTACGAATGATGCACGTAATATTTTTGTGTAAAACACTGTCATCTGAAGTAAATTAAAAGTACGTACGTAATTGGTCATTACAACCCTTCAGTCAGGATTACGACCTAGTTTCTCACACCACTTATGTTGTGTACGTTAATTTTTATACATAATTGGCGGGACCTATAGTTTAAAGTCGACTCCGAACGACAGATTTTTGAGAAACTTTTCATGGAAATTTTATTTACTACAGAGTTTTTGTCAGAAATCTGCTGAGAGGAAGTCGCCGAAGAAATACTTTTTATATTTTGTTTTGATGTCTGACCTGGGGTTTGAGCCCTGGCTTTACGTCTAATAAGTCAACACACTACCTACTAGACTACGGCGACGAAGCGGAGGCATAATTGGCCCATATTTCATTGAATGAGGACGGTGTAACCATTGCACTTAAGTAGCATGTTTATGGGGTTTCTGGATCAGTTTCTCCATACAAATTTGGGATCACGCCTACGCTACAGTCGGTAATGGTCGGTTAGTCGATAGGTTTGTAACATGTAATGTGCATGATCCCAAATTTGTATGGAGAAACGATCCAGGAACCCCATAAACATACTACCCACTTATTGCACAATGATAACCGATTTTTTTTGGACCCGCTCTTCATGGTATTGATGTGAACGATATTTGGCTTCAACAGGATGGTGAAACTTGTCACACATCTGATGCCAAAATCGATTTATTGCCTCAAACGTTTGATGGCCGTTTAATTAGCCGAAATGGTGATATCAATTGACCGCCAAGAAGCTGCGATTTGACACCGTTGGACTATTTTCAGTGGGGCGCCGTTAAAGAAAAGTGTTATGGCGACAAACCGGAGACAATTGAAGACAAACATTCGTAATGCCATTACCGAGATACGACTCCATACACTCGAGAATGTGCACGAAAATTGGTACGATCGAATGAGGTATTGTGAGGCCAGTCGCGGCAGTCATATGAATGAAATAAAATTCCATTTCTAAGCGTAACAATTGTACTTCGCAACACAAAAATAAATTTAGCAAAATTTCAAACCCCGTTTTTGTTTATGTATGTGAAATGCAAGTACTCGTAATATTTTTGTGTAAAACACTGTCTTCTAAAGTAAATTAAACACTGTGTTAAAACTTAATAATAAATCAGACAGATAGACCTACAAAAGCTATAAAAGAAACCGAAATATTGTAGAAAATTTACAAAAAAAAAATCATAATTTTAATTGGAGTATTTTATGAACTCACATTTAATGTTGTTCGCATGTATTTTTTTTTTCTTTTTTTTTATAAAAATAAAAAATAAAATCAACTTGTATTTCAAAGATACTGAGAAGTTGTTGCGGTTGTACAAGTAATATGTACGAGTAGAAATAACAGCCAATCAAAGCGACCAAAAATAGCAAATAAAGATACAAAACAGTTTTACAACAAAGTCAAGTGATTTTATCTGCAAAAAACAAAAAAAAAAAAAATTGCGAAAAAAAAAGAACACAATTAAACTTTTATGTTTATGACGCGTGTGCGTTCACTTTTGGCATCATTAGAGAAGTCAAATTGGAAATCGAATAAATGAAACCCCGTATGGACAAATAGACAGTTTAGACGGACATGACATTAAAAGCCAAATAAAAAAAAAACAAACAAACAAAATGTTATTATTTTTTAATAACAAATTCATTAACTACTGTATAGTGGTCGTGGTGGTGGTGGTGGCGGTACCCACGAAAAAACCAACAACGATTTATTATTTCTTAAACAAAAAATTATTATTTCTTACAATAAAATTAAAGAAATCATACATATTTGTTGTTGTTTATTTTTTCATCATTAAAATGAAATCGTTTCAGTTTAACACAGTGGGATAGAAAGTGGAAAAATAATGAAATTCTCCATGGCTTGAATGAAACTAATTTTTGCAAATAAACCCACACACATTAACAGCATCTCCTGCTGTGCCAAATCATAAGACATTAGCTGTGGTACATATACAAATACACGACGTACTCGTGTACATATGTATGTAAAGCTGTATGAGTCTTAATTTCTGTTTATAAGTCTTACGGATATTGCAGTAAAAAGAAATCCGTTATTATTGCATGAATTAATACCCGGGTTCTGTTTGGAGATTTATATGGTGAAGACATAAGGAATATTGAAATTTAACTACATAGGCTGCCTTCCAAAATGTATCAATACAAAGTTTGTATGCAGTTCTACTACGGTATATAAACTATGTATATATGCAAAGTAACCCAACAATGCATCAACTATAAATCCGATGCCTGATTGCTTTTTGACTGCGTTAAAAATACACATTGACGACGTTTTGAAATAGAATACATTGTATATATTTTGTACAGCGGCATTATGATACACGATACTTTGTTCAAACACAAAGCAACTAACATTTTGGAAGGCAGCCATACTCTGTTTCATTCGTACTCACTACAACGTTGATTTATAAGTACAGGTTACAATGAATATGCGTACAACGTTGACATCAAACTCATACCATTCAAAATATGTTTGATTCATAAGCCCACTCATTTAGATTCATAACTTTAGAAAAAAATACTTATAAATGATTCAAGTGACTCGAATCGTTCCTCAAAAAGGATAAAGACACATAAGCAAAAACGGCAGAGCAGCAAGCAGAGCGAACACACAACCTTTTAGTGAGTATTTTAGTGTTCGTAAGCGTATCATACTTATTTTGTGATTCTTGTAAATGTTGAGTCATGGAGAGTCGAAATCAATAACATCATGCGTGTTGTTAAGTATGAATATGATGAGTACTTTAAAATTTGAATATGAGTAGAAATTCCATGATATTAAAATAAGTATCAGAAATTATGAGTATGATTCGATTCTACTCATCTTTTCGAATCCTCATTGCTGATCTCTGCTTCGTATCCATTCAGCGATTTTCACAAGCCACAGCTGAGGCAAATAACTTGTGATAGTTGCTGGATAAATGTTGAGGGAATGAGAAACTCCAAGTCGAGCTACCTTAACCTTAAACGAATCAATGTATGTAGATGTGCGTAATGTAAAGTTATCCTGACGATACAAAATCCACTCACTATCAGCGATAGTTGGGTGATTGTGGCCGTTGTTTACCTCCACTAATAGTAAAATTAGAAATTTCACACATAAAGGTATTTGCTGATAGTAAAAGATACCCTCTATAGTTGTCCAATAATAACTGGACAACAGTAATCCGGTAGTGATCGTTCTCTCTAACACGACAGTGATTGGTCCTACTTTTCAGTGGAAGAAGGGCTTCTTTATGGAACCTCTCATCATATTCATAATTAACAACACGTATGATGTTGTTGATTTCGACTGTTTATAAATCAACATTTTCAAGTATCACAAAATAAGTATGATTCGCGTACGAACACTAAAATACTCACTAGAAGGCTGTCTTTTTTACTTATGTCTCTTTTTCTTTTTTGTAAATGCAACAACTAAGGCTATAAATTTTGATGAATGTTCAAAGTCACTCGAATCATTTATAAGTACATATTATAAGTATTTTTCTAAAGTTATGAATCTAAATGAGTAGGCTTATGGATCAAACATATTTCGAATGATATGAGTTTGATGTCAACCTTGCATGCATACTCATTGCAACTTGTACTTATAAATCAACGTTGTAGTGAGTATGAATGAAACAGAGTATGTAGTTAAATTCCAATATTGTTGACCCACTTATATTCAAAATTTCATGAGTGCTTATGCGTATCGAAAAAACGATTCATTGCTGATCCCTGGTGGGGAGATAGGTTGTAATCCTGACTAAAGGGTTGTAATCCGCAATTAAGTAAATAAACAAATAAACAATTAAGTGCGGGAAGAGGGAACACGCAGCTTACCCTTTTGCCTCTAACTAGTGATGTCTCTGTGCTACTAGTATAACACGAAAACTCAATTACTATGCCACTGAACATCAAAACTCAATCGTGATCAGGACGAACTTACAAGATCTACAAAAAGGATTATAAAAAAATTGCTGGGGAGGTGCCACAATAAGGTTTAATTACTCACGATAGAATATTAAAGATTCTAATGAAGCTGAAGGGCATTCTAAAGAAAACTAAAAACAACAACTTCTCTTTCTATCAATTTTTAAACAAGAAAATCGAATTCCTCTACGCCAACTCTATTTCTAAAAAACGCACAAAACGCAATCTATTCACGTAAGCCTCCATTAGGCAATGGCCAGTAATCATTTCAATTGCCACACATTGGCGGTTTCTGTCAATGCCAGTTATGGCCGTTTTATTTACTCTTAGAGTTTTTCCCCAGAAGACTGATGAAGGTAAATGGCCGAAAGACGTATTTCTTTTCACATTTAAACTTGCTCGAGATGTTTGAGCTGGGGTTTGAACCAGCCTACGGTGGCTTGAAGGACACTAAAACTTCTTCATTTCCTTGTCCAGTGCTCTGCATTAAAAACCACAGACATTTCCAACTACGTCTTAAATCTATTCCTAAATACCTTATAATGGTAATCGCATTGGCAATTATTCACAGCAATGGAGTACAATTTTATAACACTTTCGTAAATTATATTATAATAGCTCGTCCGTCCATTAGCATTTACAATTACAAGTAATTTTTTAACAAATTATTGTCAGTTCTGGCATTGACTTTGGCAATGAATGATTCTTTTTCAATCGTTTGTTCGTTCATTTGTTTGTTTTTTAATTATTCGTTTGAAGAGTGCTTTAAAGTTCATCCTTCATGCAACAGATACTTTTTGTATTGAAGGCATTAATGAGGAGGTACTTTACACATATTCAAGTGCAATAAATAAACGATTTTTGCAAAAAAAAAAAAAAAAACTTGTACTCACAAATTCTATTTGGTGTCGGTTTGGAATAAATCAATTGTAATTGAGAGACCCATGCGTGCGGCACTAAATATTTATCAAACATTACATATATGTATGTATACGATATAAAATACTATTGTGTGTACAATTCAATTTTATAAATGAATTTACACTTGACACTCTTGTTGCGGGAAATGCACCAATTTTGGCAGATACTGGGAAGGAAATGTTAAAATGCGATTTTATATCGAGTTTCGACTCACTTTTGTCTTCCATAGCGCAATAACGATTCCCACGGACGACGTTCCTTTTTCTTTCTGCCGTTCCTACTTCCTCTCCTTTTTCCCTGTCCCCTATATTATCCTCTCCTCTTTAGGACGTTTGTACAAGGGATCAACTTGACCACCGAGTACTGTACTTGTCTCAATTGACGGCATCACATCCTCTAACCTAAACCTAAACGTTCCTCTTGGCAGGCATGCCGTAAGACTTGGCATTCCGACAAATGAGCAAAGCTATGGGTTGAGGTCTTAGCTTTCACCTCATGTGCAAGTGCCCTGCAATTGTTATAAAAATACGAACGTTTTTGTCCTCCCAATTACTGAGTTCCCAACTCAATAATGTAAAGAATACTGCAATAGCAAGATTTATTTTGGACTTGTGTTGGTTTCCTCTAAGGACTGTGTGATTACCGGGTTAAATATTAATTGTGGGACCACAATGATCATAACAGCAGGCCTAAGAGCAACCTCAGTCTTTAAGAGTGGCCCGCCACCTTATCTAACCTAACAGACAGATTTTTGAGAAACTTTTCATGGCAATTTTATTTACTCTCAGAGTTTTTGCCAGAAGTCTGCTGAGAGGAAGTCGCCGAAGAAATACTTTTTGTATTTTGTTTTGATACCTGGACTGGGGCTCGAACCCTGGCTTTACGTCTTATAAGCCAACACACTATCTACTAGACTACGGCGACTTCAATCTCTGGCCCATATTTCAGGCAAAATTTGAGTTATGAAAAGGGCTATGTTTCCATTGATGACCGCTGTGATTTGTGGCTTATTCTATTGGGTTGTTCGGAAAGTAATTTTGTTTTTTCCCGACAAAGGATTTAATTGTATTTTTTGCCTCCAACTTCACACTTAAGCCGTATAATTTTTATATATTTTGAGAGCTCATGTAGCAAGGCTTGTGTGTAAAAATTCCAATTAATTCTACGCAGTAGTTATTGGTTGGTGCCCTTTTAAATATGGAGAGCGATAAGCAGCCTTTTTGACATATCTTACTGTTTTACTACAGGAAGAGTAAAAGTGCAGTTCAAGCCAGAAAGAAATTGGTCGATGGTTATGGCGAAGGTGTGTTGACAGTACGCCGGTGCCAGAACTGTTTCGCAAAATTTTGATCCGGCAATTTTAATGCCGAAGATGCACCTTTTTCGGGAAGGCCAGTTGAAGCTGATAAAGACGCAAAAAAAGTCATTAGCTGATGCGAACCGGCGAATAACATAACGTGAGATCGGATTGAGGTTAAATTTATCAAATTCAACAGATTATGACCATTTGATTGATATTATACTAAAACTGTCTTTCATTTCCACAAAAAAAAAAAAGCGAAATTACTTTCCGAACAACCCAATAATACAGCTGCGACTTAAGAAAATTCCACAAGAAAAAGTCTAACGGGGTTAAATCGAACGATCTGGGTAGCCAGTTCACATTATGTCCAGGTGAGATGACCATGTCCTCAAATCGCTGATGCAGAATAACAAATGTCCACATGTCCTTGGTATCCAGATCATGCAATTGAGGCCAAAATAAGTTGGTAATCATAGACCAACGTCGTTCTCAAAGAAATATGAATCGATGATGCCGCCAGACCAAAATTCACATCAAACAGTGATAATTTTGGAAGGCATTGAGCGCTCTTGGATCTCATTTGAATTTCGTCCAAAATTCAACAATTTTGTTTATTCACGTACCCATTCATGCAGAAATGAGCAGCATTTCGCTGAAGATAATCTTTCTATGAAAATTAGAGTCAGTTGCCAAATGCTTCTCATGTAGCGAACCCACGTCGTTGTCTATAGTCGTCCGTGGCTTGTTGGCAAGACAGACTGAATAAATGAGAATTAATTTGACAGATGTAGCTTCAATAAGATGGCCGTTATCAAGTATTAAAGTTCGGAAATCTCTGTTGGAAGACCCTTTAATATATTAAATCCAAATTAAATTAACGTAGTAATGAAGTAAAGCTTTATTAGTTTGTGTAACTTGGAAAGCAGGGTAAACATTTAAACAAATCTCTGTAGTGAACTTTAAAGTCGCCATAGTTTAGTAATTAGTGTCTTGGAGTCCGTGATTCAAACCATGAAACACGAAAAAAAAATTCTTTCGGCGATTTCGTCTTCGCAATCTTTAAGCAAAAACTCTGAGAGCAAATCAAAGTGCCATGAAAAATTTCTCAAATCTGTCGCTCGTAGTCTACAATAAAACTGCAGAGCCCGCCAGTCATGGATTAAAATCACACACACCATAGGTGGTGTGAGAAGCTAGGACGTAATTCTGACTAAAGGGTTGTAAGTACAATAACCTTAAATCAGAGGAAACGTTTGTCTCCTTCTATTATTATCTCTGAAATTTAGATAGCCTGTGTTTCAGGAGCTACAAAGCATCACGATCCATGTGAAGACATCACTCTGTACCGGATACTAAAATCAGATGAAACCCAGATTCAAGTTATTCATGTATGTATCTTGATGTATAGTTATCATTGATCACGACCGATAACTATACTTTCAATATAGTCAAGGAATTTATATATCTTGGCAACGCCGTTACCACCAAAAATGATGTCAATCTGGAGATAAAACTTAAGATCGCTCTTGTCAACAGGTGCTACTATGATCTCAATAGGCAAATGAGTAGGAGAAACCTATCTCGTATAACAAAACTAATGCTCTTTAAGACGCTTATCCTACCCGTGGTGCTACTTTACAGCGCAGAGGCGTGGAAACTATTAAACATTGATGCAGCAGCCTTGAGAATATTCGAAATAAAGTTGTACGTAAGATCTTCGGTCCAGTGCGAATTTTCTATGATTTCCGCATCCGATCCAACAATGAGCTGCATGAGCTCCTCAACGACAATGGACGTCGTGCAGCGTATTAATATCCAGCGGCTGTAATGGCTCGGCCGTAGTCTAGTAGGTAGTGTGTTGGCTTATTAGACGTAAGCTCACGGTTCAAACCCTCCGGGTCAGACATCAAAACGAAAATATGAAAAAAATATTTCTTAGGCGACTTCCTCTCAGCAGATTTCTGGCAAAAATAAATAAAATTGCCATGAAAAGTTTCTCAAAAATCTGTCGTTCGGAGTCGACTTTAAATTGTAGGTCCCACCACTCATGTATAAAATTAACACACACAGCATAAGTGGTGGGAGAAACTAGGTCGTAATCCTGACTGAAGGGTTGTTATGACCAATTATGTATGTATGTGTGCTGGATCGGCCATGTCGTTCGAACGCCCCGGCGAAACGAGTATCTGATGCAGAGATTTGCGGAAGTCGGCAAAGAAGACGCTCTTGTTTACGTTGGAAGAACCAAATCGAGAAAGCCCTGTCATCGATTGGTATGACCAACTGGCGAAAGCGAGAAAGAGGCAGTGTCGCTTGGAAGGATGTGGTAAGGCAGGTCGAAATCCTTTAATCAGGTTGTTAATGGCCTATTAAGTAAGTAAGTAAGTATTCATCTGTGTAAGCAACAGCAGGGATGGATGTCTTCTTATATGAGCACCACAATTCTTATGAAAATTTGCAAAGTCGTTGCTGTTACACTTGCCGACTTCATTTTGCTACGATTTATAATTAATTGACCCAGATATTTTAAGCATGTAAAATTAATTCATTATTATTATTTGTTTTTTTGTTGTTATTTAGGTTTTTTTCTTGCTTCGATTATTCATATTCGAATATTAATTCATACAGGGTATGGGTATGAGTAGGGGTATTGAGCATGGGTGAATGACTAATATTTTATGTACATAACTTTGTTCATTTCTAGGGGCATATTTTGTAAAGCGTTTTATAAAACTCGTGATCATTAATTATTTGAAGTTAAATTTAAAATGCAGGTACTTGAATGAGTGAAAAAAATATGAATGAAAAGTGTTTTTAATCTTTCAACATAAATTGTTTACATTTTACGCCTTGTTGGTATCGAAATAAATTGCATTGAAAATGTTATCGATTTAATACCAATACCAGTAGAGCATAAGTTATGGAATAATCGATAAAAGAGGCAATTTATCATACTTAAAGAAAACTACTTTTGGCGTAATATTGAATTCAAGTTCTTTCAAATTCACAAAACGAAAGACGCTTCGTGTCATATTTGTGGCAGCTGGTTGCCAAACTTGCACATGAAATTGTTGATGCAATTGCAACATTTGTTTACAAATATTTTTCGCAACTGTTTTTCGTTTTTTCTTTTTTGTTTTGTCTGCTGTATGATCCACTTTTGTTTTATAAAATCTTTTAAATTTTTATCGTGTGTTTTTTTTAAAGCAAATTTAACTTGAAACGGTTTTGAAATTTGTTTGCAAATTTCGTATCAAATTCTTTATAAAAAAAAACTCCAAATCTCTTGGGAATTCTAAGTATCGCTATTTAAAACTAAAAAAAAAAACACTTTAAAAAGTCAAATCGATTGCATATCATGTTTCAAAAAGTTATCGAAAAAAGAGAGAAAAATTTTGTTTTTTGGCAAAACAAGATTTTTTACGACGAATTTCATGAAGTGAAACATTTCAATACAAATTGAAAAAAATTCGTATGCAATGCAGTAGACAACACAACACAACACAACACTTTCAATACTTTGTGTTCAATTGAATTTTTTTTTTAATTTTTTTAAATTTTTTTCTTCAATTTCTTACATTTCAAACCGTAGTAGGTGTGTAGCATGACAGACCCCCTTAAGATGAAATGATAAATAGAGACATCATTGTCTATGTGTGTGTCTGTGTGTAGGGAATTTGAATTGTCAAGGATTCAAATGCCGTTGGCGACGTGATTATGGATAAAATTCTTTTTTAATTAATTTAATTAATATTAATATGGTGACTGAACACGTAATGTCTTCTTGTCAATTGAATGTGTCATCGAAACATACAATTTCATACTTAAAGTGTTATCGGAGTTGTGATACAAGCGGCACGCACATAAACTGTTTACTCAGTAAGAAATTCTTAGTAGGTAGTGCATTGGCTTATTAGACGTGAGCCCAGGTCAGACATCTCCAACAAAACGAAATATGAAAACATATTTCTACGGCGACTGCTTCTCAGCAGATTTCTGGAGAAAACTATGAAAGAAAATACAATTCCAATGAAAAGTTTCTCAAAAAATCTATCGTTTGGAATCGACTTTAAAACTGCAGGTCCCGCCACTCATATAAAGGGTGTTTTTTTTATAGAGGTATAGAATTTTAAGTTGGCATTACTTTTAGAGATGGCGACCGATTTAACAGCTGTCAAGTGATTTATTCTCAGTTTGGTTTGGCAATTCATCATGAATAGACTCACGCCTGAACAACGCTTGCAAATAGTGCAATTTTATTTCGAAAATAATGGTTCTGTGCGGAAAACATATCCATCAGAGCAGTTAATTCGATTAACCATGGAACGTTTTCGCACCACGTTTACTCTTATTGATAACTCGCATCCCCAGAGACGCTGTACGGTGCGTACAGAAGAAGCTATTGCTGCTGTAGAGCGTAGCATTCAGGAAGACCCGAATGAGTCCATCCGCCATCGAGCACAGGAATTGGATCTGTGTCCATCCACTTTATGGAAGATTTTACGGAAGGATCTTGGTTTGCGTGCTTACAAAATCCAACTCGTGCAAGATTTGAAGCCAAACGATCATTAAGTAAGGCGTAGATTCGTCGAATGGGCCCAAAACGAGATTACCGTTGTTCCCGATTTTCATAAGCGAATTTTGTTTAGCGATGAAGCGCACTTCTGGTTGAATGGCTACGTCAACAAACAAAACTGCCGCATTTGGAGTGAAGGTAATCCTCAAGTGTATGTGGAAACACCGTTACATCCACAAAAACTGACTGTTTGGTGCGCTTTATGGGCTGGTGGAATCATTGGTCCGTACTTTTTCAAAAACGATGGTGGCCAGAACGTTACAGTCAGTGGTGATCGGTATAGAGGCATGATTACTAACTTTTTCATTCCTGAATTGAATAACCATGATGTCCATGAGATGTGGTTTCAACAAGACGGCGCAATATGTCACACAGTTCGTGCCACAATAGATTTATTGAAAGACACATTTGGTGACCGCCTAATTTCAGGTTTTGGACCTGTGAATTGGCCTCCAAGATCTTGTGATTTAACACCGCTAGACTACTTTCTGTGGGGCTATGTAAAGTCATTGGTCTATGCGGTAAAGCCACAAACGCTTGACCATTTGGAAGACAACATTCGCCGTATTATTGCCGATATACGGCCACAAATGTTGGAAAAAGTCATCGAAAATTGGACGTCCATCCGCGCCAGCCGTGGCGGTCATATGCCAGAAATCATATTTAGAATGTAATGCCACAAGATTATCTTTCGGATAAATAAAATTCATGTCAATCGAATAATCCATCGTTGTTTTATTGCAACTTAAAGTTCTATACCTTTATAAAAAACACCCTTTATAAATTTAACACACACAACATAACTGACGAGAGGAGCTAGGTATCGTAATCCTGACTAAAGGATTGTAATGATCAATTATATATGTATGTAAGTAAGAAATTATACATGCCGCGGTTTTCGTTAACAAATAATGTTTAAAAATATCGATAATAAAGAGAAATTTTTTTTCTTCCATTTCCCTAATGAAGCCATTGAATTACCACAGGTGTAAAGCAAGTATGCGGAGTCCTTGGACTTAAAGGAGGCAACCACATGAGTTCTTCTTGACATAGAGGGGCGTACTTGATAACACTGCTCACGAGATAAAAATGGATCGTTAGATAGAATAACCAGACAGATATTAGAAGTCTTATATACTTGATCTACAGCAATATACATACAGTGAGCATCAAAAGAAACTGTATACTATAAATAAAATTCTAACAACCGCCAAACTTAACTTTTACCACTTGAGGAGAGTGCCCGAAAAAATTTGACAATATTTCGAAATATTTCAAAATTTTTTTTATTTTTTTTTTGCTTTAATTTTAAAAACTGACAATGAAACAAATTTAAAATAAAAATAACGGTAATTTATTAATGCACATTTTCTTAATGTACGGTTTCTTTTGATGCTCACTGTACGTAGCAAACAAAATATTAAGGTTCCCTACAAGGTGGTGCTCTTTCACCACTAATGTAAAATATGGCGTTGAGAGAAAACTATCGAAGCTTTTCATAAACTGCCAAGTATATGCAGATGTCTAGAGGCAAATAATGTCTGCAACATCATTCATAGAGGTTTGATGGTGTTAGACGTTGGTGCATGACAGTGAACCGGGGAATAAGACCATCACAATAATATATACCATTTACGAGAAGTAGAAAATCGATGAATATATAAAGGAATTGGATGTAGGTATGGTTCTCCGAAAGATCGACATTTCTGTTCTTCTTATTATTGAATGGAAGTATATTCCACTCCCTAATAATATCACAAGCCGCCGTAGTCCAGTAGGTAGTGTATTGGCTCACTAGATGTGAGTCCTCGGTTCAAACCACAGCTAAGACATCAGAACGAACGGCAGAATATGAAAAATATTTCTTCGGCGATTTCCTCTCAGCAGATTTCTGGCAAATACTGTGAGAGTAAATAAAATTACCATGAAAAAGTTTCTCAAAAATCTGTCGTTCGGAGAGGACTTTCCCGCCAACTCATGTATAAAATTAACGTACACAACATAAGTGGTGTGAGAAACTAGGTCGTTATCCTGACTGATGGGTTGTAATGACCAATTATGTATGTATGTACGTAATAATATCAAATAAAATGGAGGTCAAATATCTAGAAATCACACTGGACAGTTGTCACGGAGGGCTCATGTAGAAAGCAGGAATATCATGATGGACAAACCAATAGTGACTTTAGGAGCAATTGCCTGGGAAGACTGAATAAATTTAAAAACAGCTTAAATGGAGTTACTGAGCATACAGAGACTAGCAGGTGTTGACATAACAGAGGCAATGAGAACCTGTCCCAAAGAGACCCTGCTGGACATGGTAGTGGTAGTTCGCTGCAGATGGTAGTAAAGACCAAAGCTCTAAGAGCGTATTATATGTTAATGGGCGACAAATCTAACATAAAACAGAATCAGTAGGCTCTATGATTATGGGAAATTCTTTAAACCGAGAATCAGTAACCAAAATGAATAGAGTATTCTGGCAGCTGCAGAATCTTTTAAAAAAGGAGCTGTTTTGAGACATACAGATGGGTCAAGAACGGATCTTGGAACAAAAGCAGGAGAAATACATACCCATAACGAAACTCGCACATATCTTCCGAGCGGAAGTCTGTGCCGGCGACTGTATGGAACTGTCTGGATAAGCAGAATCGGTTAGATAGAGAGAATATGTTTACTCCCTTCTGGGTCGCAGCACATGTGGAAATTCTTACCAATTAAGAAGCAAATCAGCATTCGAAAAGGGAAGCTTCCACGCCGCTGATGGGACAGAACGGTTCTATGGAGTGGAAGGAAATGTTTGGAAACGTATGGTCAACGAAACGGATGATAAAGAAAGGCAAAGACTCTTCTTAAATCAAGTTGGTTTGAAACTTTCAAAACTTACGGTGGGAAACTACAATAAGAGGAGATCTTAGTCATACATCAGATTGTCCAGAAATAACCAAAGTTTGGTAGCCGGACCTTTGACTGGGCATTATAGGCTCAGTGGGTATTAGCTCTAGTCCAACCACTAAATTCTCTGACGATTAGAGTAACTTATCGGAACACAGTTTTGGAACCTGTGGAGCCTTATGGATCCCATTAAGGAACACCTGGGTGTATATCAAGTACTAGGCAGGGAATTGTCATTGTTTACACCGAGCTGCATCCTGAAATTTGTCAGGAAAATCGGCTTAAAGGAAACATTATGGGGAGACTTTATAAAGTTTGAGGGGAGTACAATAGAAAGTTTGTTTGCAGTGCTATGGCACGTTTTCATGACAATAATAATAAGAAGGCAAGTATGTATCTTACCGTTGACAATTTTCATGCTCGTCATTAACGACATAATTTGCTCTGCCTTGAATGGCAGAAAAAGTTTTGTGAAAATTCTCCTTAAACTTCTCAAGGACTTAGAATATGACGATGATAAGTTTTCTGATGCAATAATAGACCGCATTAGGTTTGAATGTCATGCAGTTGACTAGTAGGTTTAGGTTAGAGGGAGGACGGACCCATTGTACTACAGCCTAAAGGACAGGGGATAATAGAGGAGATATGGAAAAGCAAAATAAGGAAGAAGAGGACTAACACAGACCACAAACACACAAGAGAGCGCGACTACACCATTGAAGCCCTAACACTTCTCAACCAGCTCAAACTAATAATGAATATATGGAGAGCCTTGATATCGGCACTTTACAACGAATTTAAACCCTCGAAGAAGTCCAGTCCTGCTAAGGGCTGGACAGTTACAGAGGAGGTGTGCGATAGTTTCCAACTCCTTCTCATCGTAACTTACCGTGCAATAGTCCGGCTGGGATGTGTTCCAAACCCTTATCAGCGAGCTAATCTTGCAGTGCTCCGTATTTCCAAAATTAAAGAAATTCTTCTCAATATCGTTGATGGAGATGCTGAATGTGTAGAAACATGAAGGGTCCGCCAAATAACTTTTTTTTTGAAAATGCTTTAAAAAAAAACTACGGAATATTTTCTCAAATTTCTTTTTTTATTTGAAAGTACAATCCCTCCGGTTAATAATGGAAAATAATTTCATTCAAATGGCTGCCTCGGCTGGCCATGGAGTAGCCTACACCAGAAGATGCCGATTTTGGCACAAAAAAAATCATCTTTTCAGCTGAAGCTCATTTTGATCTTGGCGGGTATGTAAAGAAGCAAAATTGTCGCATTTGGGGCACAGAAAACCCGCACGCATACATTGAAAAGCCGACGCACCCAAAACGAGTCACTGTTTTGTGCGGATTTTAGTCCAGAGGCATAATTGGGACATTTTTCTTCGAAAATGAGCAAGGAGTGGCCGTTACAGTCAATGGCGATCGTTATCGGGCCATGTTAAATGAATTTTTGTTCACAAAAATTGAACAGGAGGTTATTGGCAACATTTGGTTTTAACAGGACGGCGCTACGTGCCACACAGCCGAAGCTACACTCGATGTTTTGCGCCCTGTTTTTGAAGATCGCATTATAAGCCGCAAAGCTGATGTCGTTTGGCCACCTCGGAGCTGCGATTTGACACCGTTGGACAATTATTTGTGGGGTGCCGTCAAAGATAAGTATTACGCCGACAAGCCAGAAACAATTGACGCTTTAAAGGACAATATTCTTGAAGCCATTGGTGAAATACAGCTACACGCAATCGATAATGTGCTTAAAAATTGGACCGATCGTGTAGGCTACTGCATGGCCAGCCGAGGCAGCCATTTGAATGAAATTATTTTCCATTATTAACCGGAAGGATTGTACTTTCAAATAAAAAAAGAAATTTGAGAAAATATTCAGTAGTTTTTTTTTTTAATGCATTTAAAAAAAAAAAGTTATTTGGCGGACCCTTTACAACGATCAGAGCAATATGGTACTTAAAAAGGTGGCGCGGAAGAGACCATTAAAGTGTGTATTAATGATCCAAAAACTGCAGTATTCTGGGCCGAATTAGTACCGAAGCAGTATTCATGATCGCTTGCTCGTCCATTAGTCTTGCTCCCTTTCAGAGCCTAGGGTCGTTCGCTTCTTTGTTCTTTTAAATTGTCGAGTATACTGCCAGTCCAAGTAACAAATTTATCCGACGACTTTGTCTGCTATATGGAGCTAATAAGTACTTACAAGGCTTATACGCATCGATTCCTTTATTATGTTGATTTCTAATCAATCGAATTGCATCATGGCAGGAGCCACTTCTTGCATTTGTGCAGATAATGATTCCATATCTAGAAACGTGTCTGAATAGTCTAGTCATAGTCGTAGTCCATAAGTCTAGCCTGTAATTATCAGGTGATTTTAATTGTTGGCAAAGACCGTGATTTTTATCCACAACAATTCCGATTCTCCTTCTCTTGATTCCCACCACTAGCCCTGCTTTTGTCCATCAACCTAAATGCATTGATATTTCTTCCGCTCTTAAGCTAATGGTAGCACATGACGGATGTTAAACAATCGACAAAAAGAAAAAAAAGTTTTTTTTCCTTTTTTCAAAACGTCAAAATGCGGTAATCATTGCCGTTAATGTCATTTTATTTTTATTGATGAATGGCTACAGTTGTTGTTGTTATTATTGTTACTTTTTTGTTTTTGTTTTTGTTTTCTTTTTCCTTTTTTTTTTCTGAAGCATTTACGGCAGTAGTCGTTGTACATTTGCAGTGATTGTTGCTAGCAGCAGTGTGTTAAATGCTGCCATTATTATTGTCATGAGTTGTTGTTGTTTTGTTGCTGCCATTATTTCTTTTTTGTTTTGCTATTGTATACATACGTCTGTCCATGCATCTGTTTGTAGACTGTCAATATCAGTGTTTTAATCACAGTTTTATCGATGGTCTATCACTGCTGCTGCTGCTACTGCCGTTGCCATTTGCAGTTGTTGATGTTGTTGTTGTTCGTCTATTCGTAAAATCATTGTCGTTTTGCAAAAAAAAAAATGAAGTCAAGTGCTGTGTTATGCCTTGTTGTGCTGTGCTGAGCTTATGTTACGTATCTGTTACTGATTTTTTGGAGTGTAAAACTTGATGCGTAACTACTTGTAAAAAGCATTGAAAAACAAAGACTTTAAAAACTTAAAAAGTATCCGAATGAATAGGATTTTGTTTTTTTTTATTGTCGATGCAAGAAGTTCTTTTTTTAATTTTAAATTCTCTATCGATTGTACGCATTAGTTTAATCGACTGTCATTATTAAAAATCTCGTTCTTTTTTCGGTTTATTTTAATGTTTTTTTTTCATAATTTTTTGAAAATCAATTTTAATTGGTTTTATCAACAAGTGCTGATGAATGCACTTTAGCGTGTACGATGCGTACACCTGATTATGATTGGATATGTTTACGCGTAACAATATTTGTTTTTCTATTTGAATTGATTGCAGTGGTTTGGGGTTTAAGTAATTCTGAATTTTTGTGCTCAAGTACATGGCAAGATTTCATTTACAAACTTGGGATTTTTGATTTTAATTTAGTGCTACGTTGATTTAAATCCTGACTGCAGTGAAAGACTGGCATTTAAATGTGTTTTTTTTTTACCGAAAAGTTATAAATTCAGACCAGACCAAATCCGTCTATGCTGGGTTCCGGGTCATAGCGGAATACTCGGTAATGAGACGGCTGATGCTCTTTCATTTCTGAGGGCAATGTGATAGTTGGCCCTGTTCCCCAATCTGCCACATCTACGGCTTCATCAATGGATGGGTGAGGGGGAAGAGCAGAGGCATTGGGGGAATGGAACGGGTTGTTATATTTCTAGGTGTCTATGGACTGCTATAGACAGTGTAAGAATAGGTTAGCTGCTGGGCTTGGATAACGCAGCTTAAGGTAAGTTATTGGGTTTATTACAGGGCACTGCGGGATTAGGTCGCTGACAAGGATCTGGAACAGATCCCAGCCGGACTATTGCAGGGTATGTTGCGATGAGGAGGAGTTGGAGACTATCGAACACCTCCTCTGTAACTGTCCAGCCCTTAGTAGGTTGAGGGTGAGGACCCTTGGCAGAGGCTTCTTTGCGGGTTTGAATTCTGTTTCGAGAACCGACATTAAAGCTCTCCATAGATTCATTATTAGTTTGAGCTGGTTGTGAAGTGCTAGTTCTTAAATAGCGTAGTCGTGCTCTCTTGTGTGTTTTGTTAGTCTGTGTAATTCTTTCCTTATTCTCCCTTTCATACTTCCTTGCCTTTTTCCCTATCCCCCTACTATTCTCTCCCCCTTTACCAATAAGTTCAAAGCTTATACGGTTACAGTGAAAAATGTTATCAGAAAGTCTTGCGTGTTATCGTTTCAGCGTTCTGGCAAGTGTGGAACAGTTCAGCGTAGGCATTCGTTGGCGTACTCTATGAACGCTTGAAAGACCATGAACAGACAAGTGACAACTGTTTGCTTGCACATAATCTCTCTACGGACGTACATGTTTACGATGGGAGGCCAAGGAATTGAGCATAAGTTCTACTATAAAAAATGGTTACTTTAGATACTTAAGAGAATATAATTTACCTTGGCTTTGCCATTTCGCAGATGGTTTCTCTCATTACATCAAGAGATGAAGACGTATTGGATGCTGAATGCGGTATGGAATTCCTGTAATAAATTTCCACTGAAGTTAAGGTTCGAAAATGCAACAGAAAGTCTATAGTAAGGCCAGTAACGCCGCAAAGGAATTCGGTATAATCCTAACTTTGGGAATCATTGAAATCGCAGAATGTTTGAGATCTGAAGAACGATGAAGACATCTCACAGAGGTTTATAAAGGTCTAAAAAACGTTAGGCAAACTGTATGGTGTACAACGGTAACTATCATTTTCCAGTTTGCTGAACCTTTTAAAATGCCTACTGAAAGGACTGTGACCCATGAGAATCATTATTGTGCGAGGAATGGTCATGCAATTTTAGGATAAAATTGAGTCGGTCCTCTGCTTATCCATACGTGACCAGCATACTACTGAACATATCATCTTGCTGCCAACGAGATTCAATCTCCCTCTAAAACGAGTGAACAATAGCCAATGCATACTATTCAATATCCTTGTAACATACTGGAGAGTGTGAGCTCCGTACCAGCCCTGTTTAGATTTTAAGCAATGCAATTTCCAACGATATCTCTATGTCCCGTAGTTATCTTTAAATGACAGTAAATTTTCCTTAAAAAACCTCGACATTCATGGTTAAGGAAGGTCGTTGAAAAGACGTTCTGTTGTCCGAGTATATCAAGAGATATTTCAGAAAAAATCCCGCCACCCAACAAGCCAAAATGGCTATAACTTCAACCATATACGAAAATAGGATCTCGACCCAATCCAATCGGCCATCAAACGTTTGACGCAATAAGTCGATTGTGGTACGACATGTGTAGCAAGTTATACCATCCAGTTGAAACAAAATATCGTTCACATCAATGCTATGAAGAGCGGGTACAAAAGAATCGCTCATGGTGCGATAGGTGTTTCAATTTACCGTAAAAATTGCGGCGTCATAATTTTCATAGAAATATAGGCCATTGATGCCTCTGCTCCGCAAGCCGCTCCAAGCAGTTACTCGTAATGGGTGCATTGGCTTCTGTAAGACCACGTGTGGGTTTTATGAGCCTCAAATACGGCAATTTTGCTTATTAACTTATTACCCACCAAGAAAAAAATGAGCTTCATCCGAAAAGATGATTTTTTTTTACAAAATCGCGCAGTTTCTAGTTGGCCCACTTCGCGTAGCGAAAACTAAGCAGATGGTCATGCGGCTTCAATTATTGAACCAATTAAAGGCGTCATACCAAGATCTTTTCTCAAAATTCGACTTGAGAACAATATTTTCGATATTTTCGGGTGTACGAACTGTACGAGCACGCACTCGTCTTGTCGCATCAGCAATGAAACCAATTTCACGAACTTTAGCGATACACTTGTATACCGGACTACGACCAAATTTTGTTCGACATTTTCGTGCAATTTCCGATCAATTATCTTTGTTGTGGAAATAAATTTCCAATAAAGCCCAACGTTGCTCAAGCGCAAATCAATTCATTACGTACAGTGGAGATGAAATACTGAATTTTGTGACAGAATAGAATGACATAAGTATTGCCAGATTAAAAATAACCGATGGCTCAAATTTAAACCGTTAGATGGCCCACTCTATATATTAGAGATCTCAAGCCAATGTCCCGACTTAAACCTTTCAAATCAAATGTTCGGCAACATTTAATAACAAGCACCACTTCAACTTAAAAATGCTCCTCAAGTGCCCAGTTTTTAGCAAATCCTGTAACGAAATATCTTTTTACCCGCATTAATAGAAACATTTAATTCAAAATTATTATTTAATTGTGATTTTTAAAATCAATTAATATTTCAATTTTTTATTTTCTGGTTTTTTGTGAAATTGTTTTTCCTCATAAATACGTAATTGCATCTTCGAATCATTCCCATTTAGCCATTAACAAAAAATAAACATTCATTTAAACAATATTTGTTTGATTCATGCATTCATTGATTCATTCATACATACATTCGTACATTCGTTTTACCAATTCTCTGATTTATTTATTTGTTCATATGCTTTTATTAGCAATTCATTACAATTATTTTTTATTATTTTTCATTCGTTTATTATTACGCGTAAATAGTTATTACGTTTTTTCGTAAATTCATCGTCATTCGTAATTCTATCGAATCTATAAATTCGAAAGCTTAACACATGTCAATACACTGAAAGAAATTTCATTATAAATTATGGTGACCCTCTTAATTTTACATACCTAAACGAATCAATAAAAAGCAGTTATGGTCGACAAAGTGAAATGCTTTAAAAATATTGTTACAAAAATGAAGAACATAACATTAAAATGGTAAACAAGTAAACGAAAACACAACAACAAACATTACAAGAATAAATGTAAACAAATACACAAACAACAATGACGAAACAACAATGTTTACATTTATAGAGATTTCGAGAAGGCAAAACCACGAACATTCGCCTTCAAGAAAATTCATCAAACTGTTTACTCTGTCATATAAAATGCAAGGCAAAGCTGGCGAGTGAGTTAGTGAAGTTCAGTCAGTCGTGTGTAAAGACTAGGTGCTTTTGAGGAGAGAAATTGTCACACTAAATGACGCAACTACTTCAAACTGGCAAAATGATGCCTACTTAGTTAAGGGACAAGAAAGTCACAGAGTTATTGACCTACCCATGTACAAAGACACGATTTTGGTTTGCTGGGCATTTAAACTCCACCTTGGATACAACTGCAAAACTCAATCAGTTGCTCACCTCTTGTCACATCTATTTGACAACGAATAAGCTTTGAAAATTTAGCCTTAAGTGTATCACAGAGGAGCTCGTGTATAGTCGCCTAGATGTTAATTTCTTGATTATCAGCACGGATTATTTGAAAGTGGAATCTGAAGTCTCACAATAAAAATGAAAAACAGTCGCAAATCATTAGAGGCGGAAAATATCCGCCAATGATTCAAAGAAGTCGCTGTAGTCTAGTAAGTTCTGTGTTGGCTCATTAAACAAGAGCACATGGTTCAAATTCCAGCTCAGACATCTCGAACGGAATATAATATGAAAAAAATATTCCTAGCGGCGACTTCCTCTCAGCAGTCTTTTGGCAAAAACCTTTAAAAGAAAATAAAGTTGCCGTAAAAGGCTTTTTAAAATTGCTGTTCGGAGTGGACACTAAAACTGTAGATCCAATCACTCATGAATAAAATTCACACACTACATTGCTGGTTTGAGAAGCTGGGTTGTCATCCTGACTGAAGAGTTGTTATGACCAGTTAAGTGAGTAAGTAGTTTAGTTAATCTCAGAAGAATTTAGACGCAGCTTTCCTTTGAAAGATATTCGATGAAGTCGCCATAGTCTACTAGGTAGTGTGATGGCCTATTCGACGTGAGGCCTCGGTTCAAACCCCTGGTCAGACATCAAAACGAAACGAAAGATGAAAAAATATTTCTTCGGCGAATTCTTCTCAGCAGATTTCTGGCAAAAACTCTGTGAGCGAAATAAAATTACCGTAAAAGGCTTGTTAAATCTGCTGTTCGGAGTCGACACTAAAACCGTAGATCCTGCAACTAATGGATAAAATGAACACACACGACATGGCTGGTGTGAGAAGCTGGGTTGTAATCCTGACTGAAAGGTTGTAATGACCAATTATGTATGTATGTATTTAGAATTTCGACGATTGCTTTGGAATAAATTCCGATCCACTTTTATTTCTTCTTGTCTTTTTGCGCTGTTTTCCTTTGTAAGAAGCCGCCGTAGTGTAGTTGGTAGGTTATTAGACGTGAGGCATCGGTTCAAACCCCAGGTCAGACATCAAAACGAAAATATGTAAAAATATTTCTTCGCTGATTTCCTCTCAGCAGGAACTCTGTGAGCGAAATGAAATTGCCATGAAAAGTTTCTCAATAAAATCTGTCGTTGGGTATCGACTTTAAACTGTAGATCCCGCCACTCATGTATAAAATTAACACACACAACATCAGTAGTGTGACCAATGAAAATTTTAAAGATAAGTGGGTCAACAATATTGAAATTTAACTACATATTCTTATTCATTCGTACTCACCACAACGTTGATTTATAAGTACAGGTTGCAATGAGTATGCGTACAACGTTGACATCAAACTCATACCATTCGAAATATGTTCGATTCATAAGCCTACTCATTTAGATTCATAATTTTAGAAAAATACTCTTATAATACTTACGAATGATTCGAGTGACTCGAGTCATTCATCAAAATTTACAGTTTTAGTTGTTGTTGCATTTACAAAAAAGAAAAAAAGACAGAGCAGCAAGCAGAGCAAACACCCAACCTTTATTGTTCGTACGCGAATCGTACTCATTTTGTGCCTCGTGTATACATATGTTGAGATATGGATAGTCGAAATCAACAACATCGTACGTGTTGTTAAGTACGAATATGATGAGGTACTGCAAACTTTGAATATGAGTAGAGGTTCCATGATATTCAAATAAGTATGAATGTGTATAAGTAGCAGAAATTATGAGTAGGATTCGATTATACTCATCTTTTTCAAATACTCATTGCTGATCTTTGGTATGTATGTTGTTCGATGTATTTGTTTATGGTTTTTATAGGGAAGTTCCTAATAGCATCAGGCGAATTTTATAAATAATAATATTGCTAAGGAAATTATCGGATGATTTGCTTGATGGTAGTTATCGTAATCCTTGCTTAGAGCATGATGAACTTCCTAAGGCACCAGGTACAACCTATAAAATTTAACTTTTTTGCATATGCCATGATGCAAGGATTAAAAATTAGATATCATGGCGATACATCTTGCATCAACAAAAACAATTTATTTTCAGTGTCCAACCTGGAATGCCATGCATATGCCATCTCTACTGCAATATGGCATTATTTTGTTTTCTTTAAAATTTGTTAAGAATTTTGATTTACTGCTTATTATGCAACGTTGATTTTCATTTTAATTTCAATTTTTTTTTAATATTTCTGCGAATCTTGCCAGTGATTAATAAAACAACGTCGATGTTTTTTGCTTCTATCGATAACTTTGTTCAAACGTTCAATTTCTGGTAATTGACACAAATACTTTACGAATAAGAATTTCAATAAAAAAAAAAACAACAACAACAAATTTTTGTATGATTATTTCCAATAATTAACACCAAGAAAATGTGGTTTATTGGCGATAATTGCAACGAATGCTGCTACTGCGTGAATTCTATGAATGAATTGATTGGAAAATCATTTAATTTTAAAGTTGAATTGGAGTTGAATTGCAATTGAAAAGGAGTTTTTCCTTTTACTTAAAAAGATAAAATTGTACTAAAGAGATAAAAATTAATTACAATTTGCATTCCATTACAATCTAAAATTGAAATGCATTTCGTTTATTTGGTTTCTAGAAAGTAACGCAATATTCCGTAACAGTTGCGTAAGATTGCAAATTTAATTACACAAGGTCGGTCGTTCATAGTGAAATATTTAAAAAGTTTTTTCAAAACGTGTAATGCTACAAAAAATCTTGTGATTTATTTAAAAAGTATTAAAAATACAATTGTCCGGGATAGTCTGGTGCACAGTGACCGTACGAAACTGTACGCTAAGATAAAATTCTAACAATTACCAAACTAAACTTTTACCATTAAAGGAGAGTGCCCGAAAAAATTTGACAATATTTCGATATTTTTTTTTTTTTATTTTTTTGTTTCAATTTTAAAAATTGGCAATAAAACAAATTTAAAATGAAAATAACGGTAATTTATTAATGTATATTTTTTAATGTACAGTTTCTTTTGACGCTCACTGTATGTGTCAGATCTCCCCTTATTGTAGTTTCATATCAGCCTTAAAAACTCCTTGGTTTGCAGAGTATTTTCTTCTCTTTGTCTTCCCATCAGCGGTGCGGAAGTTCCCCACCTTGCAAGCCCCATTTGCTTGCTCATTGTCGTGAATTCCCACATGATCTGGGACCCAGCAAAGGTTAGGCTTATTTTCTTTACCTCTTCCGATTCAACTTCACCAGACAAACTCATACTATCTTCAAACTAACCTCATAAAAGCCAAGTTTTCGAAAGGGTGGGCCATTTAAAAGTATAAATTTAAAAATGCAGCGAAAAAACGGTTTAAAATTTTTCCAAATTTATTGTTATTTGTTGCGAAGTGTAGCTGTTCCGGTTAGAAATGGAATATTATTTTATTCATATGGCTGCCTCGGCTAGCCTCACAGCATCTCATTCGATCCAATTTACGTGCATTTCTTGGAGTGTATGGGGTCGTATCCGGCAATGACATCACGTATGTTGGCCTTCAAATGCTCAATTGTCTCTGGTTTGTTAGGATAACACAGATTATACTCTAACGGCGTTAAATCGCAGCTTTTTGGCGGCCATTTGACATCGCCATTTTGGCCAATTAAACGGCTATCAAAAGTTTAACGCAAGAGATGTGTGGCAAACTGTAACATCTTGTTGAAACCAAACATTGTTCACATCAATATCATGACGAGCGGATAAATGGTGCGATAGGTACCTTCATTGACCGTCTCACTTTCTAAGAACTATGGACCAATGATGCCTCCGCTCCAAAAGCCGCACCAAACAGTCACTCGTAATGGGTGCATTGGTTGCTGTAAGACCGCATGTGGGTTTTGCTTTATGTGGCTTAATCTCTGGAACCAAATAAACTTTGTAAGGAGAGGTCTTTTCGCAAAATTCGACTTAAACTGATGCGCGAAATATTCAATTCTTGAGAACGATAACGATGGATTCTCACACACACTCACAGCCACAGATTCGATATTTTCGGGTGTACGCACTGTACAAGCACGGTTGGGCCATCTATTGGTTTAAATTTGAAACATGGGTTATTTCGAATCTAACAATACTTTTATGTCATCCTATTCCGTCACAAAATTCGGTTCATTATCTCCACTGAACGTAATGAATCAATTTACGCTGAGCAAAGTTGGGATTACGTTAGTAAGCAAACTTGCCATATTTGAAGCTTAGAAAACCCACATGTGGTTTTACAGAAGCCAATGCATCCATTACGATTGTTTGGAAATGAAAATGAGGACGACGCAATCACTACGGTCGATCAAGATACCGCTCCAAGATACCGATTTTTTTACCCGCTCTTTATGATATTGATGTGAAGTCAACTTCCCTCCAAGAAGCTGCGATTTGACACCGTTGGACTATTTTATGTGAAGCGCCGTTAAAGAAAACTGTTATGCCGACAAACCAGAGACAACTGAGCATTTGAAGACCAACATTCGTAATGCTATTATCGAGATACGACTCTATACACTCGAAAAAGGGCGCGAAAATAGGTTCGATCGAATGAGGTACTGTGACAAATTTAAAATAAAAATTTTAAATTTTAAATGGGCCATCATATATTTTCTGCAAATTCTCTTTCCCAGGAGTCGAATGTTCCTTCATTCTCATAATTTTTGATACTTATTCGCATTCATACTTATTTTAATATATTGGAACCTCTACTCATATTCAACGTTTAAAGTACTCATCATATTCATACTTAACAACACGCATGATATTGTTGATTTCGACTCTCCATAACACAACATATATGTACTCGAATCACAAAATAAGTATGATACGATAATACTCACTAAATGGTTGTATGTTTGCTCTGCTTGCGCTCTGTCTTTTTTGTAAATGCAACAATAACTAAGACTGTAAAATTTTATGAATGATTCCAGTCACTCGAAAGTATAAGTATTTTTCTAAAGTTATGAATATTAATGAGTAGGCGTATGAATCAAACATATTTCGAATGGTATGAGTTTGATGTCAACGTTGTACGTATACTCATTGCAACGCATACGCATACTCATAAATCAACGTTGTAGTGAGTACGAATGAATCAGATTGTGTAGTTAAATTTCAATACTGTTGACTCATTTATATTCAAAATTTCATGAGCGCTTACGAGTAGCGAAAAAACGATTCATTGCTGATCTCTGATATAGAAGTCGCCGTAGTCTAATAGGTAGTGTACAGGCTTATTAGACGTAAGGCCAAGGTTCAAACCCCCAGGTCAGACAATTCCAAAAAAAAACGAAAATATTTCTTCGGCGACTTTCTCTCAGCAGATTTTTGGCAAAAACTCTGACAGAAAATAAATCTGCAATGAGTCAACTTTAAACTGTAGGTCCCGCCACTCATGTATAAAATTAACACACACAACACAACATAAGTGGTGTGAGAAACTAGGTCGTAGTCCTGACAAAAGGGTTGTAATGACCAATTATGTATGTATGTATGTATATAGTTGCCATATATCGACAAATTGATATTGAACTTTAAGTTTTTGAATACGATCGTTTAAACTTCGTATCAAAATTCATCTCGAAAAAAAATGAAATTTTTCTCTTTCATTATTCCGAGCTACAGGAAAAAAATTGCTTGTATGGTTGTATATAAACAATAAATTACTAACCTGTCAATTAAATAAAACAAAAAAACTAAAATAACAACAATAAACGTAGTAATAAATGTATAAAAAAAACATCACAAGAGCATATTATTAGCGCCACAAGTAACACGAACGAGAATACATATCCATTTCGCTGGCACAATTAAAAAAATACCCGCTAAAGGAACTTGGAAATACCATTCTTTGGATTTTGCGAGATAATCAGTCAATCGGTCAGCCAGTCAATTTCGAATGCCGTTGCCAATTGTAAGAAATTAAAAACGATTTGTTTCTCTTTATTTATTTAAATGATATTCAGAAAGAAACAAAAAATTAAAAAAAAATTATTTTAAAAAACCCCAAGAATTTAAATGATTTTAGATTTGCAATCCAAGACTATTTGAAATGATCGTAGAAATTGTGAAAAAGTAGTACAAAATGTTTAACAAAAGTTCACATTAAACACCAGCTGAGCCAGGCAAATTTATTTATTTATTTTTAAAAGTGAAATCCAATTAAAATTAAAATTTTTGATATCCTATAAAGAAACATTAGGGGTCAGTGAAGTTAACATTCATTATTCATTCAACTACATTGGTTACGCTATTCTTGATACACACTGTACTAATGTGCTAATTTGCTTGAGGGCTATCAGTTATGTTTTCTTCTTCTTCTTATTTATTTAAATTGCGGTATTTACGAAAATAACTTTAAACAAACAATCCGAAGTATGCCTAAAGATAGCAATTAAATGGGAATTCGCATGAGGAGTGCCCAGGAAAAAATATGGGCATTAATTTTTTGTTGTAAAAATTAAATTACTAGGTTCCAAACATTTTTTTTACTTTCTTCCATTAGTGTCTTAATTGTGCGGTCTATTACTATTCTGCTAGCAGTTCTGTTAAACTCTCTTTTTGATTAATCAATTTGGGAATTTGAGATAGGGTTGCTACGAGAGATCAGCAATGAGTATTTAAAAAGATGAGTAGAATCGAATCATACTCATAATTTCAGCTACTTATACGCATTCATACTTATTTTAATATATTGGAACCTCTACTCATATTCACAGTTTGAAGTACTCATCATATTCATACTTAACAACACGCATGATGTTGTTGATTTCGGCTCTCCATGACTCAACATATACACGAAGCACAAAATAAGTATGATTCGCGTACCAACCCTACAATACTCACTAGAAAGTTGTGTTTGCTTTGCTTGCTGTCTTTGACTTTTTTTTATTTTTTATTTTTGTAAATGCAACAACAACTACATAACATAATTGGCCATTACAACCCTTAAGTCAGGCTTACGGCCTAGCTTCTCACACCACTCAATTTGTGTGCGTTAATTTTATACATGAGTCGCGAAACCTACAATTTAAAGTCGACTCCGAACGACAGATTTTTGAGAAACTTTTTATGGCAATTTTATTTTTTCTCAGAGTTTTTGCGCGAAATCTATTGAGAGGAAATCGCCGAAGAAATATTTTTTTATAGTTTCGTTTTGAACCGTGGCCTTACGTCTAATAAGCCAACACACTACCTACTAGACTTCGGCGACTTCAACAACTAAGACTGTAAATTTTGATGAACGATTCGAGTCACTCGAATAAGTATTTTTCAAAAGTTATGAAACTAAATGAGTAGGCTTCTGAATCAAACATATTTTGAATGGTATGAGTTTGATGTCATGCGTTGTATGCATACTCATTGCAACCTGTACTTGTAAATCAACGTTGTAGTGAGTATGAATGAATCAGAGTATGTAGTTAAGTTTCAATACTGTTGACTCACTTATATTCAAAATTTGATGAGTGTTTATGAGCACCGAAAAACCGATTCATTGCTGATCTCTGGTCGCTACATTATTCGCATGCTATTATTAAATTTCTTTTGTCCTTTAGGTACAAGGAGCACAAATTCATCATAAAAACGAATTTATTTCCTTGATTTTTATTGAAAACTCCACTTGTTCTCTTACGCGTTTTGTATTCGATCGTAATTTTCAACGAAAAAAAAAAGCAAATGAAACTTTATGCGGCTTTACATAGGCAGATGATTACGCCAAGCAGCAGCAATTATTTTTTTTTAGTCACAGAGACTGATATAAGCCTAGAAGTACGCTCAATTGTTTTCGTGCTCACTTCTAATATGTAAATATTTGATAAGAATCGGCTTTAGGTGTTTAAAGACTCACAGAAAAACAAAAACTAAACTGAACAGTGCCTAGAGCAAACTGAAGTGTCTCTACATATTGTCCTTTATTCTTTTCTGAATTCATTCAGTTTTAATATTCAAATCCTTAAGGAAAATTCTACATTTGGTGGTTACAGGTAGCTCCATTTTTGTAGCGTGGGGTTGAGTAGAAAAAAAATTTTCTTCACTTCTTTCGACTTTTAAAAATTTAAGAGGCTATAATACTACCTCATCACTGATTCCCAAAGTGGATAACGTCAACAATGGGCGTCATACAAAGGTCAGGCAAGCTGCGGCAGCTGTTAAAACAAAATTGGCACTCAATAAGCAAAGCTTCCTACAATTCCACCTAATACACATTGACAGAGGCCGTTGTTTTAAGGTAAAGATAGATGGCAAATTTTATATCCTACGACCTGCTGAAGTATACTGATCACTCCTATAGCTGGAAATAAATTGAAGAAGCAGTAAAGACAGATGTCAACTTTTATATTCTAGGGCCTGCCACAGTAGAATAATCACTTCCATAGCTGGAAACAAAGTAAAGAAATATACTTATGGGAGAGATGCTTTATTCCTTCAAAAGAAAATAATGAAAAAATTATTCACCTTAAAGAAGCGACAATTTCAGTTGAATGACCGATACGAATAGATAAAATTTGTATATCTAATGTAGGGGAATATAAGGGCACCAACTTACTGGCTCTATCGGATTCGGAAGGCGTCATTGCGCCTATTCGCACAAATACACACCTTGACGTGATACTATGCAAGCTGTGGGATAGAAGGTGGTAATGAGGAAGCTGAACCGCTTTCGACCACTGGCCACAGAAAGTGCGGAAAAGCTGCAGTCAATTGTTGAAGGTCTCCTTCCGGAGAGGGCCAGGATCACGTATGCTGTGCGAGACAGTAGGTCCCTCGAAGACATTTCTAAGGTCAGCGTCCAGGAATTCGATGCAGTCTGGAAGGAAATGAAGCTCAGGAAAGCGCCGGGGATTGATGGGATCCCTAACATCGCACTTAAGGTGGCTATAGAAAACAACGTTGATGTGTTTGGGAGGGTTTTTGTAACATGCATTCAAGAGAGGAAATTTCCTAGGACATGGAAGAGACAGAGATTGGTTCTCATCCCGAAGGGCAACGTCGCGCATGATGCAATGGGTTACCGCCCACTTTGTATGATTGATACCGTAGGTAAACTGCTGGAGAAGATAATATGTAGAAGACTCGAAATGGTATTGGAGAGAGATGGCTTGTCGGATCGCCAATTTGGCTTCCGAAAAGGTCGCTCCACAGTATATGCAATGGAGGCGTAGCGAAAGAAGCCATTAGTGGTGACCGCTGGTTTGGGGGTGATAAGGAGTATTGCGCAATCATCACTCTGGACATCAAAAATGCCTTCAATTCGGCGGATTGAGACGCCACCCTGGCAGCTCTCGATGAGAGGGGTGTACCTGGATATTTGATGGAACTTATAATGGACTACTTTAAGGATAGAGTACTTTTATATGACACGGACGAAGGCAGAAAGTCATACGTTGTAACAGCAGGGATACCACAGGGTTCGTTAGCGACTTAATGGAAGTGTGACGAACTAGGTTGGGTTTAGTACGTATGCGCTTTGCAAGCCCAGGCTACCAATGTCTTTTGAAGATTCCCAGCCTTTAGCTCGCATAGCTATAACAAAAATGCAAGCTACGAATAGTTAGCCGGCAGTACACGCACGAGTGGTCTGATTAGGATGAATAGGGGAGATGGTCTTACTTGTGCCTATTACATACATAATTAGTCATTACAACCCTTCAGTCAGGATTACAACCTAGTTTCTCACACCACTTATGTTTTGTGTGTTAATTTTATACATAGTGGCGACTGCGAATGACAGATTTTTAAGAATCTTTTGATAAGTTTTGCCAAAAATCTGCTGAGAGGAAGTCACCGGAGAAATATTTTTCATATTTCGTTTCGATCGAGATGTTTGGGCTGGAGTTTGAACAGTGACCTCACGTCTAATAAGCCAACACACTACCTACTAGTCTACGGGAACAGACCGCGCATGAATATAGACTATTACTAATACTGTCACAGCTGTGAAGATAAGGACGTAGAAGATAGTTCCATAATCTTCTCTTATGTCACTGTTATGAGCGATTTGCACTTCTTTCGGCTGTATAAGAACCACATGGTACTGTGACTAATTAAATCAACTGCCACTCTATGTATTTTTAAATAAGTATCCCCAAATTCAAAAACCTTAATTACAAAGATAAGCTAAAATAATGACGTATAAAAATTTCTAAACACTTAATGTATGCACGATTAGCTACATACATTAGCAATTTCTCTATTGTTTTATTTATTTTATTTTATTGTTTTATTAAATTAATTGGAATTAAATACTTGATTTCTTTATTTACCCACTAAAACACTATATTTAAACAAAACTTTTTTATAATTTCTCTGTTGTGTTAAATGAATGAATGAATCATTGAACTGAAATTCCTGAACATTATGGGAATTCCTCTTATAAATGAAAATCCGGAATTAACATCTGGTAGCTCTAAATAATTAAAAAGTTCAGTTCAAAAGAGTACCCCATCCATATGAATAGTTAAAGAGCAGAGAGTGAGAGAGAGAAGTTAATGTTGCGATATAAACAAAAGACTTAAGACACAAGCATGAATTCAAAAGCAAATGAAATACCAAAACAAACAAAGAAACGACGAAAGAATACGAAAGATTCGTAAGATATTTATAAAACTATCAGTGTTGCCACTGCGCATGAGTTTATTTATTTTTTTATTTCTGTGGGCATGACCCATTCAGTGCCATTTAGGTCTTCTTATTTTGGTCTTATTTTGTACGGCAGAATAGAGTATGGCTGGAGAAAGCCGAGAAGAAACGCTTCAGGAATACTTGCACATTTTCCATGTCCCGCGTCGCAGAGTTGTAGGTTTTGAAACCGCAGGTTTTATATTCGAATTAAAAAGTTCATGTTTCGAATCCCTGGTCAAACATTGCGAACAAAACGAAATATGATAAAAAATTTCGACGACTGTCTCTCGGCAGATTTACGGCAAAAACTCTTAAGACAAAATAAAACTGCCATGAAAAGTTTCTCAAAAATCAGTAGTCCGGAGTCGACTTTACACCGTAGATACCGCCACTTATGTACAAAATTAACGCACACACCATAAGTGGTGTGAGAAGCTAGGTAGTAATCTTGACCCAAAAATCTGTCGTTCGGAGCCAACTTTACATCATAGGTGCCACCACTCATGTACAAAATAAACGCAAACAACATAAGTGATGTGAGAAGCTAGGTCGTAATCTTGACTAAAGGGTTGTAATGACCAGTTATGTATGTACATATGTATGTAAGTTTCGCACTTAAAGAGAAGAACGACTTACAAATGCATTTAATGCTATAAACATACCCTCAAAAACTAATCCGTTTCTTTGCTTTTCAAATCAATGGCAACACTGTTAACTACGTTCAAGCTTCAAGTTGTTGAAGCAACAACAAATGTGTTGAGTAAAGAGAAAACACATGCAAAGCAATTGATTTTCATGGATACTAAACAAACTATCAGTGATCGTCAACGGGTTTCTTAGTGAAATAATGAAATAGCGATGAAAGGCGATGATATCACTGCCGCCGTAGTGATCTCAGTCCACAGTGACTTTCGGTTACTTTAGCCTGTTGTAATTAAAATTTTATGTTAAAAATATTTGCGTGACTATTAAATTTTACACTAAATTAGCGTAAAAATTTATTAAAAAAAAGAAACAAATATTTAAAAAAATCTTTTGTCATTCACTTGTCATAAATTAGCCAAATATGTGCTTAGAATGTGTTTTTCGAAGAAAAAAATTCCCCGTAAAATATTTTTTTAATTATCCATAAGTGTCCATATATTTTGTGAATTTAAAAAAAATTAAATCGTAGTAAAAAATCTTTTATACTTAATTTTTCTTTTTATTTATTTGAAAGTGATAAATAAATTATTTGAAAAAAGTTTTACGCCTTCAAAAATATTTATTTTTAAAGTTTCAACAATTTACGTCACGAACAAAAGTTTAATTTTATAGTCCAGCAGAGCCTTTAGGTTATAAATTCTACAAATTTAGTGTCAATAATTCATTAATCATTGGCTATAATTCACTGAGATGACGGAGATCAACGACAGAATAGACAGCGTCCAGTATTGCATTCATATGTTTGCGGCTTTAAAGCGGGGAAAAACATTCCCTTTAAATATGAATTATTTTTTGTGTGATCGTCAAATTTATTAAATTTGGTTTTTCTATGATAAGCGCAAAACTGTAAAGTGTTACGTTTTTCTTTTTAAAGTGCAAGTGTTTTATACTATTATTGACCATTACAGTTGTCGTGATAGCAGCCTAACGTACTTCAATCATACGGTCTATTGTGCTCTCCTCAATCAACATAGAAAATCCCTATAAAGTCTCCTCCAAACCTACTGCCCTGACAAACGTCAGGACTCTGTATTAGTAAAAGCATTTCTATCTCCAGAAGTTTTCTTTTGAAATGCATTAAAGCTTTACAGGTAACAAGTACAAGTACCACACAATCTACGTATTACGTGCGAGTCGATTCCCATTTCGAAAAAGGGTTCTTTGAATAGGTATAGAACACCGTCAAAAGTCTATTTGTTACCTTTATTTTAGCCTCTATTTTAAATAAACAACAATATCTTAGACTGCCTCAACCCATTTCTTTTGAGTAGATAGTGTGCCTCTATTTTCCCTTTCAAACATCTCTTGCAACTCCATGAAAAGATTCTGTGCTCCTCGCGAGCTGTTTTGCTTTAAGCACAGGATAGCCTTATTTCCCCTACCTAATGGATTTAGCTTTCCCAGACACTCCAATACTATTCATTTATAAAACCCGCGTGCACTATCAAATTGCGTTGCAGTCCTCTGTACTTCCTGATCAAGTTGAATTCGACACATCTTGCGTAGAAGATACTGGCGAGTTTCAACCAATGCGCTCAGAATATTTCAATCTGACGCCAAAAACTTTCGCAACCTCTGGATTAGTTCACTGCGCGTATTTCCCTAGATCGTATGCACAGAATCTCAGACATCAACAGGATATCATTGAACCTAAACACTATCTATTTAATATTCTATCTTTGACTTCATAAGGAGTGTTATTACAAGCGCTCTCCAAATGAAGAAAAGCGGAGATATTCATCGCCTTAACGCTCAAGTTCTTTCATCGTCTCAATAGATCTATCAGCCCTATATATGTACGTGTTGTCTAGGATAGAACACTTTTGAATGTCCAACATCTAACGTATGTATATTGCCCACAGCTTCCTGAAATGTTTTCAACATGAAAGACTTGAGGATAATTAATTCGAAGGAGTTTTCAATAGTGAATGATAATTTAGGTATGAAGAAACTTATCGCAAAATAGGACATAAATCGCAATAAAAAATGTTAGGAGTCGTTCATCCAGAAAGTGGGAAAGTTTTTGCGACATTATGTTACCGCGAGCTGTCAAAACAGCTGGGTTTCTCATAACGAATCGACACCCAAGAAGGTAAAATGCACATTGACTACTTCCAGGACAATGGAAGTATCAGTGACGACCATTATTCCAACTTATTGTAACGGTTCATTGAGGAAGAATCACCGGATCTAGTGAAAAAAAACCATATGGATAAAAAGCATCTGAAACCTGTCATCTTGAGTCGAAGTTAGACTGTATGTCCCGCTATTTACTATTGGTGGTACCTATTAGCATGGTGGGATGTGATAAAAAATTTCGATGATCCAGTCAAGTGTTGGTGTGCATTTAGATTGCAATCTAAGTGGCATTTAAACCAATGTATCTCTCTGTAAAAGTACGCCCACATATCAGAGGTATTTTAAGTCTCAAAATGATGTTGAGGGCATGTAAATATAATATGATGTTCGTTGGAACCAACATATTTTTTAAGTGTCAAAAAAAGCATTCGAGAACCTCGGTGTCTTAAGACAGTGCATGAATTACGTCATTATTTCTGATCTACTTACAATTTTTACATCCAATCGAGAATGGAAATCACATTACGTAACACTTGTCTTTTTCTCCGTATGTGAAACCACCTTCTTACAAAAGGGACTTGTCATTTCCTTCCATATCACAGGATTCAAATCGAATGTACACAAACATTACTCCCTCTATCCTCCGTTCCAATTCTCCTAATTCCAACTAAATGGACTGCGCGAGTAAAGGCTATCTCTCCCCTGAGGGTTGGTCTTATTAAAAAATTAAAAAAAAATGACTTTGTTACATACTACACTTAGACTTGGCACCACTTCCTGCAAATAAGAATTTAAATTATTAAACCTTCTCTCTGATTAATGACGCTCAGATTAACTTCTACTGTATTGAATATTTTTAAACTTTCCTATATTTTTGAAAAAGTTTAAGGATCTCTGTAAATTAAAGAGACACCGGTTTTCTTTGCTACTAACATGCCATGCACTAACAACACAACAAAGAAAACAAAAAACAACACAGTAACAATTTTGTTTATGATTTTTTCTTTTCTTTTTTTGTTGCTATTTCTGTGCATAATGAAAGCAATACCAATTGTTAGACAACAGAGTACAAAAAACAACAACAACAATCATTCAATGCTGCTCAGCTGTTTGATGGCTCCAAGCTTAAGCAAGTCTCCAACAAACAGTCAGTAATTAACGGGCTTTCGGCGGTTGCGCATGGTAAAACGGTTTAAATACTCGTGCGAAAACAAAAACAAAGTGTTTAGTGAGAGTGCGTATGTGTGTTTAAGAAAAAACCAAAAGTGGTTGGTAAATATCAAAAAATAGAAAAGAAAACGGTAAACAAAGAATAGCAAGTTGGAGTTGAAGTCTTTAGCAAAAAAAAAAAGAAAAAAAAGAGAGGGAGAGAGAGATTAAAATTTCTGTAATGAAACTATAAAATAAAATATAAAGATAACAGTAACAACAATAAAAATAATAATAAATTAGTGATGATAATAAAATAAAGAAGAAGCTGCTACTAAAAATAAATAACAAAAACAAAAAACTTAAACATTATATTTGTTTGCTGTGCTTTAAGTCAGTATACGTATGTTGTGTGTACGTGTGGTGGATCTCTCTTTCTCTGTGCAGAAATTAACGAAAACAAAATGAGAAAGAAGAGTATTTAAATTTTATTAAAAATAAAGAAATAAGAAGAAAATATTAAGAAGAATAAAAAGAAATCAAAGCAAAGTGAAATTCTTATGGAAACGAAAAAAATTTATTCAAAATCTCTTTAAATGTGAAGTTTTTCAAGGGCTTGGCAAAAAAAATCCATGTAAAAATTATGAAAATTAATGTAAAAATGTAATGACGTAGTGGATTGGAGAAAAAATATTCATGAAAAAAATGTGTTTGTAACCAAAAGAAACTCGCTACACTCTGTTCAATTAAAATTCAAATTGAAAATCCAATTTAAGTGAAACCAAAAACAAATTTAAACCAGAAACGTTAGGCAGTACAAATAATTTCACCCAAAAACACCATACAACTGTTTTTTTCTTATTATTTCTTATGCTCGTTGTTGTTTTTTCCACAATTCTCTTAAATTTTTGTTGTTATTTTGTCTTGCTTGTTTAAAATTAAAGCAATAACAAAAGTAATAATAAAAAAAACAGAAAAAATAAATGAAGGAGAAGTAAAGTGAAGTGAATGTTTCAAATTTTACGAGTTCAATTGACAAATTTGGACGCATGCGCGCATTTTAATAAAAATTAAACCAATTTAATTAAAACAATTTACAACAATTTATTTAAATAAAATCAAAAAAGATATAAAAACGAAATACAATGTATTGTAACAATAAAGAAAGAAAATGTGTGTGTAAAATGTACCAACAATTTTTTTTTGTATTTTGTTTGTATTTTTTTTTAATTTTTTTAATTTGTAAATTTCTAAGTATTTTTTTTAATTTCAAATTTTCTTTTATAAATTTTCGATTTTTTAAATTTTTTTAATTTCGTTTGCATATTTTTTAATTTTTTTTATATTTGAAAAATTTTTACAAATTTTTTTAGTTCTTTTATACAAAATTTTTTTTTAATTTTTTTTAAATTTTTTTTTAGTTTTTTAATAAAATTTTTTTGTCTCATTTATTTCATAAAATACTTAAAAATATTTATTTATAAAATTATCGTAAATATTTTAAAACCATGAAAAATATTTGAAAGCATAACAACAATCATGAAGAAATAAAAATTATTAAAAATAAACAAAAACCATATCGAAACTAAATCTCATTGTCGTTGTGGGTGTAAAGAAACTCTTAAGCAATCAACCAAAAAAATTAAAAAAAAAATAAAAAATCCAACACAATGTATTTTCAAACGAAACTATTAAATCATTAACAATCGATCAACTAATAAATTAAATAAATTTTGCAAATAAATAAATAAATAAAAAGAAATGAAATTTTTACTTTCAAATATTCCACACATCCATCAAGTCAAGTCAATCTGTCACGCTGTATTTAATTTTAATGGATTTATGACACAAAAAATCTTCAGTCCGTGCTGTCCTATATTGGGTTCACAAAAGCAAAAAAAAGTGTTCGCAAATAATATGAAATTATATAAATTTGATTTCCTTTCTTTTTTATGTTTTAATTTCAAAGTCTGCAACAGAGTTTGACGAAAGTTTAAAAAGAGCAATGAAGTCGCCGCAGTCTAGTAGGCAGTCCGTTGGCCTATTACTCGATTCACACTACAGGTCAGACATTTCTTCTTCAGCGACTTCCTCTCAGCAGATTTTTGTCAAAAACTCAGAGTTAAAAAAATTCCCATGAAAATTTTCTCAAAAGAAATCTGTCGTTCGGAATCGACTTTAAGCTGTAGGTCCCGCCACTTTATGAATAAAATTAACACACACAACATAAGTGATGTGAGAAGCTAGGTCGTAATCCTGACTGAAGGATTGTTATGTATTTGTTATAAATGAAATAGTTATCCATTGGCCTAGAGACTGATCCATTTTTTTTAAATAACGATCAACACTCAGGTGATGGCACCTATTTATGCAGTGCGTCAAATGGTCAGTAGTTAAATAAATAAATTTAAAAGGTCAAATTTCGATTTTGCTTGTTGGTACATATTGAGAAAGATTTTGTCAGAAACTATGTATGTCGTGTAGTGTTCAAACTATAGGATCTAAGTGTCCACCATTCAATATATGTATGCCGGACGAATCCCACACATAGGAAAATAATTTATAATGTGTGCACAATTTAAGGTACAATATTACAATAAATAGTTGAAGTAATGAAGAGCGGATGGCTCCGTTCGGATGCAAAGGGTTACTGACTATAATAACTGACTATAAAACAAATAATTTTCTATCTTTAACGTACTAATTATGAGAAGATGATATGAAAATGTTGAAATGAAAACTTTCTTCAAATTCAAAGTAGCCAGCCAATCAGTAAACTTTTGGAAAGAAATTTTTCACTTCCATTCATTCATTAATTCATACACTTTTTCATTTTAATTTCAACTTAACCACATACAGTTACGTGCCCCTCAACAACTAACAACAACGGTACACACAGTTAACATTACAAAAAATAGGCAAAAAAAAAATAAACAAACCGCCACTGTAATTACCGGTTGTGTAACGAATTAAATTTTTTATTTTTTTCTCTCTTCTTTTTTAATTTTGTAAATTAAAATTTTTTCATAAAACCAAACATTCATACATACGATGTACATATGTACATACAATGTATGTAAGTATGTATATACAGCCATAATGTACTATCGTAAGTAAGTATGCAGTCTACAGTCAAAGATGGTATTGAAGTTTCTTTTATTGTGATCGTTTGTTCGTCTCTATCATTTGTAGTCTTCCACTCTCATTATTTTTCGTTTGTTTTTAGCGATGATTTTAGATCTTGAACTAGATTTCATTGTAAAGTCTTTAGAAAACCGTTTTTATAACATTAAAGATTGTGCTGCATTAAACAAAACTTTATATTTACTTAATGTCGCCGTAGTCTAGTAGATAGTGTGTTGCCTTATTAGACGTAAGCTCACGGTCCAAACCCCCGGGTCAGACATCAAAACGAAAATATGAAAAAATATTTCATAGGCGACTTCCTCTCATCAGATATCCGGCAAAAGTTCTGAGAGTAAATAAAAAATTGCCATGAAAAGTTTCTCAAAAAACTGGTGTTCGAAGTCGACTTTAAACTGTTTGCGCTGTCACTCATGTATAAAATTAACACACACAACATAAGTGGTGTGAGAAGCTAGGTCGTAATCCTGACTGCAGGGTTGTAATCTCCAATTATGTATGCATGTATGTATTCCTAATGTTAAAAAGTCTTGGAATTGTTGTCAATAAATGGCCTAAATTCGTACGATTGTAAAATGTTATCTTTACATAAAATTCAATTTCAATTTCATAGGAATTCAAGGAAATTCAAATGCAAGGCTTTTACTTACTATTACAATTCCTTAGTCAATATTACAACCTAGCTTTTCACCCATGTTGGCTGTACCTTAATTTTATATATGACAGGACCTATAGTACAATGTCGGCTCCGAAGGAGCCTTCTACGGCGAGGTTACTTACCCTCAGGATTTTTGACAGCAGACTGACTGCTTATGCTGACCATTTGACTAAGGATTGAAGAAATCATCAAGTAAATCATCGCGGGCCATTGTTTTTTTTCAGACATTTTAATTGCTAATAGCATTTGAAGTCACAGCAGATTTCTGGCAAAAACTCTGAGAATAAATAAAATTGCCATGTAAAAATTCTCAAAAATCTGTCGTTCGGAATCGACTTTAAACTGTAGGTCACGCCACTCATGTATAAGCTTTACACACAGAATGTAAGTAGTGTGAAAAGCTAGGTCGTAATCCTGAATGAAAGGTTGTAAAGTGTTGACTTATTAGATTCAAGCCCTTGCTCAGTCGCCTCGAATAAAACAAAATATAGGACAATATTTCTTCGAGGACTTCCTCTCAGCAGTCTTCTGGTAAAAACTCTGAGAGTAAAATAAAGGCTGCCTTCCAAAATGTTTCAATACAAAGTTTGTATGCAGTTCTACTATTGTATATAAACTATGTATGTAGATATGCAAAGTAACCAAACAATGCATCAACTATAAATCCGAAGCCTGATTGCTTTTTGACTGCGTTAAAAATACACATTGACGACGTTTTGAAATAGAATACATTGTATATATTCTGTACAGCGGCTTTATGAAACACGATACTTTGTTCAAACACAAAACAACTAACATTGTGGAAGGCAGCCAAAATTGCCCTGAAAAGTTTCTCGAAAAATCTGTCGTTCGGAATGGACTTTAAACTGTAGTTCCCACTTACAACAAAGGTGACGTGAGAAGCTAAGTCGTAATCCTGAGTAAAGAGTTGTAATGACTTATTAAATAAGTAAGAATATGAAGGATCAACTTAAAATTTAAGATTCTTTTTCTACCACGATAGCTTTCTCTTGTCGTTCCTTCACTCGTCACTGTAAGCTTCGGAAAAAGAAAAAATTTTAAGGTTCTTCGGTAGTGGAAACTATATAACGAAGATTTTTTTGAGCTTAGCCTTGCTGAAATGATCACAAACTGTATTCTTGTTGAATATTTAGCTCATTGGCAATCAGATGATCAGATCAGATTCATTGTCGAACTCAACTTTTTTTTTATTATTTTGTTGTAATTTGTAATTTTTTGTTGCAAATTGAATGAACCATCGGAATTGAATAAACCAAAACGTACTTATGTAGAGCACTGTTTTGGAGCTTGGGAAATAGGTTGTACGAATAACGAAAGAGGCATTGTAGTGTATAGTCATTGGATTTGCATCTCTTTTTAAAAAAGAATTAAAAAGGAATTCTCTGTGTAATCCACTGTCTAACATGCCCTGCCAGTCCTGCGTAAAAAATTGAATTTTCGGAAACAATTATTTCTCAACTAAATGTCTTCAGCACATTCCGTTATCGTAGCAAAACAGTGACATTCGAAAAATACTGTGGCGGTGGTCTAATGAATAGATTTGGATTTCTACTGTTGTTAATATGCGACTTCTCCTTCCTTTTTATGAGGTAAGGAATCCCCAATATAAACTTTAGGACACCGTTCCATGCATAAAAGTTGTATTCCATTTTCTGTCGTACATAAGTGATACATTAGTAAGAGGATTAGGTTAGGTCGCAGTGGTAGCTTTGATTACCAAAGATCACTTGAGCACGCAGAGTTGTGACGACATAGGTAAACGCAATCCCTGTACTGATCGAGTTCCACCAAACTAAAGTTGGTCAGCGCAAGGGCTGCACAATAAGAGGATTAGATTTGTGAAGTATTTCATGCAACGTCTTTAGAAACCGAAGCACTTGAATGCTTCCTTCGGCACTTGAAGAAAAACTGGTTCCAGCAAATAAATACTGTATTGAACAATTTCCAAATTGTTTACTTAACTTTTTAGACACCTTAAGTGTTGGCTTATTAGACAAGAGCGCGTGGTTCAAACCCCAGCTAAGACATTTCGGACAAAATGAAATTTGAAAAAAAAAAATATTTTTTCAGCGACTTCCTCTCAGCAATCTTCTGGTAAATACTCTGAAAGTAAATAAATTTGTTAAGAAAAGTTACTCAAAAATTTGTCGTTCGAAATCGATTTTAAACTCTAGGGACCGCTACACATGTATAAAATTAAAACACACAACATGGGTGTTGGGAGAAGCTAGATTGTAATACTCACTTTTTATATTATGGCTGTCTTCCAAAATGTTAGTTGCTTTGTATTTGAACAAAGTATGGTGTTTCATAATGTCGCTGTACAAAATATATACAATGTATTCTATTTCAAAACGTCGTCAATGTGTATTTTTAACGCAGTCAAAAAGCAATCAGACATCGGATTTATAGTTGATGCATTGTTTGGTTACTTTGCATATCGACATAGTTTATATACAGTAGTAGAACTGCATATAAACTTTTTATTGATAAACTTTTGGAAGGCAGCCTATTTTGTGTCGTATTTCTTTAAATTTTATTTTATTTTTTTTTTAACTTTTGCTTCTTTTTTATTGGAAGAATTTGCTGAAGTTATTTTTGTTTAAATTTAGCTTTGAAGGTCATTAAAACAAAAATGCAAAAAACAAAACTTCAAAGATTTTAAATCCTCAACTTTTTAATAAAAAAATTTTTTTTGTTTTGTATTAACAAAGAAAAATAAAATTAAATGTGAATATAATTTCCTTTATTTTTGTATTTTAAAATTTTTATTTATTATATTGAGTATCTCTTTAACCGTATCATTGCTTTGGGCGTTCACTGTAATTGTCAATTATTCTTTTGTTTACAAAATATTTTGTTAACAAATATTTTCGATTTTTTTTGTTTTTTTTTTGTTTCTTTTGTTGAACGAAATGTTTAATTTTTAAACATTAAATGGCAATTATTGAACCACATTTTTAAAACGCAATTTTAAGAATCAAGGTTTACATTGCGGTTTTTTTGTGTAATTTCGGGTTTTATGGGGTTTTGTTTGGAATTTAATGAGACTGTATTTTTTTTAAATTTATTGTGTAAAATCATGCAAAATAATTGTGCTTAAGTCGATCATTTTAAACTTTTTTTCCTCAAGCCGAACATAAATTTTAATTTTAATTTTTTCGTTAATAAACCACATCTTTATTATAATGGCAAAGAAATATTTCATTTTAATGGTCGTCATTTTAGATGAGAGCAATAAATCGATTAAGAGATAAAATATTTTTGCTTATTGGTCTAGGTAACCCTGAGGTTTGAAAGTTTTTAAAAAAGTTTCCATTAAAGTAATGTTGAAACGACATTAGAAATGTATTTTATTTGTAATTTCTTGTTTAATTTTCAATAATGAATGGATATTATAAAGAATTATGCATTTTTCGATTAAATACATACAGACATACATGACATACATCAGGATTACAAAATAGCTTCTCATTCGTGTGTCAATTTTATAAATTATTGGCGAGACTTACAGTTTAAAGTTGACTCCGAACGACAGATTTTTGAGAAACATTTCATGGCAATGTTATTAACTCTCAGAGTTTTTTCCAGAAATTTGCTGAGAGGAGAAGGCTATTCGTAGTCTTCGACTTAACCCCACAAAAAAAGTCTAAAGGCGTGAAATAATCCTAGTTAGACAATTGACGTTCGATAAATCATGTTATTGTCATGGAAAGGTACTTTAGTACTATTAGCATACGATCTATTGGGCTCTCCTCAATCAGTATACGGCATCCTTATTGGCCTGCCAAATACCGTTCGCTATTAACAACGACCATTCCCTGCCTAACACTTAATATGCAACCAAGTGTTTTTCCTAGAATGCACAGATTTCAAGAATGTGTTCCGATGATCCATTTTCACCGTCACAGTATCTACATTTTGAACTCTAGACAACCCCCTTTCGAAATAAATTTACTTCGAGCGTACAGTACCTTGCAAAAAGACCAGGTTTTTCCTGGATAGTCTGATGTATGAACCAGATCTCTTGTTATTGTAGTTTGCCAAGAAAAGTTTTGATTGTCTAAAACCCACATGGATGGAGAACAGTCTTTGCCTCTCTTTATCTTCTCTTTCGATGAGTATCCTTTTCCAAACATCCGCTCCCTCTGCACAGAATGATTTTGGTTCCATCAACCAAATGGAAGTTTACTCCTCGCAAACTCATCTACTTACGGGCCGCTATGCGTGCTCAAGTGAGCTTTGTGATATCAGAGATACCACTCCGACCTAAACTCATCTTCTTGTTCATTGTCGAGGATTTTCATATGACCTGTCAACCGCAGTTTACCTTTATAGTTGATTCAGTTTCTCCAGACAATTTCATAAAATTTTTGGATTTAACCTCGTAAAATCTGAGTGTTTTAATGGCGGCCTGACTGTCTCGTAGTGTTGCTTTTACACCTTCTATTGAAGTTGAATTGAGTACATCTTGTGATGGCATAGACTTCCGTTCGGAAGATATCCGCGAGTTTCGTTATGAGCTCGGAATTTTTCATTCTGGCATTAAAATCTCCTGCTTTAGTTTGAAGATCCATATCTGATGCATTTGTATACCAAAAAATAGTCCCAAACTGCGATATTTTCTCTATGGAAACTTCTCATGCAATAAAGCCAAAACTGTTCTTCTTCTTCTTCTGGAACAGCTGATGCTAAGTTGGCAATATTTGGCCGAATGGGTATCGCATCGTTCCGGAACGTTGATCCAATAGCCGTGAGAAAACCAAAACTATTTGTGTTGTGTGGCTCTCGACACCGTGTTATAGGATTGCACAATGCATTACAGAGAAAATTCCTGCTTTAACCGGCTCTATCATTACAATCCTTCTGTCAGGATTACGATCTAGCTTCTCACAGCACTTATGTTGTGTGTGTTAATTTTATATATGAGTGGCGGGATCTACAGTTTAAAGTCGACTACGAACGACAGATATTTCAGTAACTTTTCATAGCAACTTCATTTACTCTCAGAGTTTTTGCCAGAAATATGCTGCGAGGAAGAGGTCGGAGAAATTGGAGATGTCTGACATGGGGTTTGAACCGTAGCCTCATGTCTAATAAGCCAACACACTTTCTACCAGATTACGAGGACTTCAAACTCTCATAATTCCTCTTTTCACCCTCCCATATAACATATTATTGTCTCGTTAAAGCATAGTACAGTACATAAGTAGAGATCATCACCTAAGGGTTGATCGTATTAAAAAAAAAATACAAAAAGCTCGTCTTAAGACGAATTTAAATTCGCTTTTAAAATGTAGTTTTTTGTTTTTTAATTTTTTGTTTTTAAGAATTTTAAAATTAGTCAAGAGTGATTCATAGAAATTCCAAAACTTTAATATTAAAAAAATGTATTTTTTTTATATTTTAATTATGTACTCTGATTTACGCAAAAACACTCGAAATAAATATTTTTTTTTAATTTCTTCATTCACTTGATTTTAGCATTCAATTATTTATTCCGTCTTCATACGTACTCTGTTGGAATTTAAAAAAAAAACGGATTATGTTTTCAATACAACAACATAATACGTAATAATGATGATGATAATGACGATGATAATGATAATGATGGTATGTTTTAACAACTAAATATGTATGGATGTTTGAGCTCCAAATACAAAATTATTCAAATTCTTTAAATATTAATGAGCGTATGTGTGTACGATTTCAATAAATGGAAGAGACCTTATGGGCAAAACAAGTTGGCAACTTATTTTTTTTTTGTTTTCTTTGTTTTGTTTTCAATAGAAACTTTTTTTTTATAAGTTTTTTAGCATTAGAAGGGGTTTTTCATATTCTACTCATACGACATAAACAATAGAATATTAGAAAGGAAGTTCAAGTAGAATTGGTGAAAACAAATACAAAAGTTATGTTAAGTTGGCAGAAGATATAGTATCTGTCCTTAGCTTTATGATACATTGCAATTATTTAAGATTGAAAGAAAGTTGATCACACTAACCATAGTATGTAATAACAAACCGAACATTAGGCACAGAAAAATATTGCCTCATATGATGATAGGTTCTAGAGATATTTAGGAACGTTTTAGATAACATAGGGTAGACTTAAATTGATTTTTTGATTGTAAAATAAAGTATAAAGGAAAGATTTTTGTAGACATAGGCCTTCCCTTGTGAATGTGCAGCTAAAAAGTAATTATCTTTATAATGGCTTTTGCAATTCAGAACCTAGTCGATCAGTTTCGGCAGTGCCATATGATAACAACGGTTGCCTTCCAAAATGTATCAATACAAAGTTTGTATGCAATTCTACTACTGTGTATAAACTATGTATATATGCAAAGTAACCAAACAATACATCAACTATAAATCCAATGCCTGATTGCTTTTTGACTGCGTTAAAAATACACATTGACGGCGTTTTGAAATAGTATACTTGTATATATTCTGTACAGCAGCATTATGAAACACGATACTTTGTTCAAACACAAAGCAACTAACATTTTGGAAGGCAGCCAACGAGTGCTAAGCAAACATTTGCGATTAGAGCACATTTAGTTCTCTAATCGTCGATGTAATAGTAAAGCATAAGAAATAGTTCAACGGCACTTTAATGCATCAATAATCGTTAATAAATTCTTTGATTGCCATTAATCGAGAGATTGAGGAAGAGTTGTACTCCATTTTCGACCAAAAAAATCCAAGTAATTGACCAAAAAAATGAAAAAAGTCAAAAATGTGCATGTCATCTGCTAAGGAAGTGAAAGTCTTCTGGGGCCGATGATGCAATGATGCAAGTCATCGGCCCAAAAAATGCAAGTCATCGGCCAAAAAGTTATAGACACAAGAAATAGAAACCATTCACAAAGAAGCAAATCATCGACGAAAAGATTCCTATTTTGCTCTCTTTATATAGACAACTTTTTTGCTCATTTGAAGAAAATAATTAGCTTCGTCTCCCATAGGAAAGGAAATCCTTGATACCATGGCTATCCAGTCCGCAAGGTCCATTTTCCCCACGAGTCCATTTTTTAACCGATTTAGGCCCATTTAAACAGATTTTTTTTTTGATAAATTGAAGGAAACAATTAGCTTCATCTCCTAAATATCTGTCCTTAATCAACGTCTGACCGTAAGTAAACCTGTTTTGGAATCCTTGATACTATGAATATATATATGCAACAAGTCACATTTTTCCACAATATCGATTATACTCCCCAGATCATGTTAACATAGAGAATATTTCTTGCCCGATTTCTTAAACTCCAAAGTTATTTGGGATATGCCACTTATTGGCTTTTATTAGAGACATCTTAGGCTTCAATTTGTATACAGTGGGATACCTGCAGCTAGACCCATTTTCCCCACAATATCTATCATTCTCCACAGACATTATTAGATTAGGTTAGGTTAGAGGACGTGTACTTGTCAATTAAGACAAGTACAGTACCCGGAGATCGAATTGATCTATTGTACAACGTCCTAGTTTCTCACACCACTTATGTTGTGTGTGTTAATTTTATACATGAGTGGTGGGACCTACAGTTTAAAGTCGACCCTGAACTACAGATTTGAGAAACTTTTCATGGCAATTTTATTTACACTCAGAGTGTTTGCCAGAAATCTGTTGAGAGGAAGTAGGCGAAGAAATACTTTTTGTATTTTGTCATGATGTCTGGCCTGGGGCTCGAACCCTGGCTTAACGTCTAATAAGCCAACACACTACCTACTAGACTACGGCGACTTCATCAGACATTATTAAAACAAAGAAATTTTTTGTCTGAATTTTTTGTATTTTCAAAACAATTTGCGAATTACGAGAGCAGCTCTTCCACTCAGGATCGTGTGGAGCATAATTTTTAAGCAATGGAATAGATATTCCATTCTCCGATATGGTATACCCCGTGACCATTTTTTATATTCCGTTAAACATTTAATATTACTCTGTTAACCTTAACATTGGCTCTTTTAAAAATTGTATGATTTTTTGTATTTTCGAACTTATCTTCACACACATCATTTTGCAATACAAAACGGTTATTAATCACAGACCAGTCACTAACTAGCTATTCACAACTGACTAACAGCATCGTTCTTCGCTTTATTTATATTTATGCTCTCTTAATTCATATCTGGCAACTTGGCAATCTATATTTAAATGTTGTTTCTAGATTTTGGAACTTTGTTTTGTTCCCTTCTCATAAGTTTCTACACATTTGTTTGCTTAATTCCGTGTACCGTACGATGTGTTTATTTTGTTGTTGACTAATAAAGGCATAAAGTAGTACAATAATGGTGGTCACTGTGTTATACGCCACATCATATATTTAAAAAAAAGGAGAAATCTTATGTGAATATAACGACGCCTCCGTTCTATAGCATTCTAAGTCGAAAAAGAGTGTTTTGAGTTATGAGTTCTCAAAGTTTTCACGCGATATACGACTATATGTGTATTCTAAGTAGATTTTTCCCTATAACTTCGGAATGGATCGGCGCATCTTAACCAAATTTTGACAGTATTTAAGTTAGAGAACGTAGAATTTAAAAATGCAAGAACATTAAAAACGTTCTAAGTGTACTTTCTAAGTGTACTTAGAACGTTATAGAATGGAGGCTTAGATAAAAAATTGTAAACATATCTGCAAAAGAACAACATCTAAGGGTTTCAAATGTTATCTTGATAAATTTTGTAATTACACGCGTAGTAGCTGGCTAAAAAGAACACTGTCAGATTGGAATGAATTTTTACATAAGTGTGGAATATGCGGAAAGTATTGAAAACATGAAATAAAAAAATTTCAAAACCTTCAACTTGTTGTCAAATAAACCCCGTAAACTTCATTTAAAAGCAGATTAAATCATTGACATTAACAATTAAAAAATAAAACAATAAATGCCGTGTATAAAATTAATCTTATAAGACTTACTAAAGTATTTAAAATTAAATAAAAACAAATTTAATAAAAATTGTAAATTTAAATGAAATCAAATCATAAAATCTGTAAAAAATGAAAGTGTTAAATCAATTAACAGAAATTTCTATTTTTTAGGTAAAATAATGTGATATTTAAGCGAACAAAATATACGAAATAATAAATAAAAGAAATTATTTTTTTTTTGAAAGTAATAAATCAAATCGAATCAAATCGAATCGAACCCATGTGAAAAAGAGGTGATAATTTATTTTCGTTATTATTTATTAAGTTTTCATATTTTACGAGTACGAATGTATTTTAAAAATCCATTGAGAGTGAGTTTCAAGTGTTAGTTTGTTTTTTTTTTTGTCTACCCTCGTCTAAGTAAATTATTTAATTTATGCAAATGTTATCGATACCCTACAAATCATCACCCCAAGGGGGCCAACGGCGACATCATCACCATCAACGTTGGTTGCTAACCCATACGTTATGGACTAGTTTAGTTGTAATTTTATTAATATGTTTGGATGTCAATTGTTACGGTAAGTACATGATTATATTTATTTTTCTTTTTCTGTATTTTTAAATTTATTTGTAAATAATTGTTGTTAAGTACTTCAGATTGATTTAAAAAGGTTTGGGAAATGAAATCTATTAAAATGTCTGTTAATAGAATGGAATTAAAATCGATTTATTTAAGCGATAAATAAGTAAACTTAGTTAAATGAAATGTAAAATGAAATATGCTTATCAATCTTTTTATTTTAATTTTTTAAATTCATTTATACTTTGTAATGTAATGATTGTATCTTCTATTCTACAAATACATTCTGGAGATGTCAATAGGAAACAGTGTCCATATGAATTAGTATTGCAAAGAAAACAATAACTCTTTAAATGGTGGCTTAAGCTAGCTAGATAGCTTGCTATCAGCTGTTCCTATGACTACGACCCTATGGCTGGTGTAGAATCAAGCAGTACTTCTAAAATAAGGCATGAAGCTTTAGAAAATCAAACTTCATGCATACAAAACATATCTTAAGCACCTACATACATACAAACATAGTTTGGCATTACAGCCCTTCAATCTGGAATACGACCTAGCTTCTTCTAGCTTCAAACCACTCATGTTATGTATATTAATTTTATACATGAGTGGCGAGACCTGCAGTTTAAAATCGACTCCGAACTACAGAATTTTGAAAACATTTTAATGGCAATTTTATTTATTCTCATAGTTTTTGCCAGAAATCTGCTGAGAGGAAGTCGCCGTTTTCTTGAATATATCTGACCTGAGGTGGCCTCACATCTAAAAAGCCAATGTACTACCAACTAGATTACGGCGACTTCGATATCTTAAGTCTTTCTGTTTAAATTCTAATAAAGTCGCACAGGTTTTCAGTGAATGCTTTAAAGCATTTCCTTCTATACCATCAAGACAACTCTAGTATATATTTTTCCCAATTCTTCCACACTCCCCGATAAACGTTTGACTAAGGCAGCTACAGCGAATTTAATTTCACAATATGTAAGGATTCCCATCCCATATAGTCTAACAACCACAGTCCTAGGTACCTATTTTATAATAAAAAGCTCTCTTTACTTGGCAAAGGCACCGCCTTTGTTACTACATGCATACATAATTAGTCATTACAACCCTTTAGTCAGGATTATGGACCTAGTTTCTCACACCACTTATGATGTGTGTGTTAATTTTATACATGAGTAGCGGGAACTACAGTTTAAAGTCGACTACGAACGAAAAATTTTTGAGAAACTTTTCAAGGCAATTTTTTTCCTCTCAAAGTTTTTGCCAGAAATCTGCTGAGATGAAGTCACCGAAGAAATATTTTTTTCATATTTTCGATTTGATGTCTGACCCAGGGTTTGAACCATGGCCTTACGTCTAATAAGCCTACACACTACCTATTAGATTACGGCGACCTTTGTTACTATCTTTGTAAACTTGTTAAACGGCTTGAAAAGAATCACCAATTATTATCATTCCAGAACCTTTTTCTGTGCACAAGATTTTCAGAAGAGTGTACTCACCGAAAGGGAAGATAAAGAGAAAGATATGTAGATCAGATGAGTTTGAAGCAATCCAACCTTTTTTTGGGGGAAATTGTAACTGAAGAAGATTTCAAACCTGCTTCAGTCGTACAACCAAGCTACTCGCACATGATTGTCGGGACCTACAGATTTCTTTTTCAAACTTCATGGCAATTTTATTTACTCCCAGAGTTTTTGCCACAAAACTGCTGACAGAGACGACGAAAGAAATATATTTTTTTATATTTTCATGGGCTCGCAAATAATAAGCCAACTGGACTATGGCGACTTCAGGAATCACAATGGTGATCGCACCGAATCCAATATGTAGATTCTGTGCGAATGAGAATAAATAAACAGAAAAATTGGTGTTAGGCAGTTAATTTTACTTGTTCACACAGTGCAGCATACTGAAGTATTTCAAGACAGTAGACTTGGGGAAGACATTATAGAGATACACTATATCGATTGAAGGCAGAAAAGAAGACCATATGGTCGCAGTATTATAACAATACGGCAATACGTGCAGTGATGTTGCTATGAACTTTATGAACGATTGGACGGCTTATAGTGCTTTCACTTAAAAACGGACCTTGAAAAATGTTACTTTTCTTAAATATAAAGGGTCCGCCAAATAACTTTTTTTTTGAAAATGCTTTAAAAAGAAAACTACTGAATATTTTCTCAAATTTCTTTTTTTATTTGAAAGTACAATCCTTCCGGTTAATAATGGAAAATAATTTGATTCAAATGGCTGCCTTGGCTGGCCATGCAGTAGCCTACACGATCGGTCCAATTTTTAAGCACATTATCGATTGTGTGCAGCTGTATTTCACCAATGGCTTCACGAATATTGTCCTTTAAAGCGTCAATTGTCTCTGGCTTGTCGGCGTAACACTTATCTTTGACGGCACCCGACAAATAATAGTCCAACGGTGTCAAATCGCAGCTCCGAGGTGGCCAAACGACATCAGCTCTGCGGCTGATAATGCGATCTTCAAAAACAGGGCGCAAAACATCGTGTGTAGTTTCGGCTGTGTGGCACGTAGCGCCGTCCTGTTGAAATCAAATGTTGCCAATATCCTCCTCTTCAATTTTTGTGAACAAAAATTCGTTCAACATGGCCCGATAACGATCACCATTGACTGTAACTGCCACTCCTTGCTCATTTTGGAAGAAAACTGGCTCAATTATGCCTCTGGACCAAAATCCGCACCAAATAGTGACTCGTTTTGGGTGCGTCGGCTTTTCAATGTATGCGTGCCCCAAATGCGACAATTTTGCTTGTTTACATACCCGCCAAGATCAAAATGAACTTCATCTGAATGATGATGGCCAGCAGAGGCAGCCATTTAAATGAAATTATTTTCCATTATTAACCGGAAGGATTGTACTTTCAAATAAAAAAAGAAATTTGAGAAAATATTCAGTTTTTTTTAAGCATTTTCAAAAAAAAAAAAAGTTATTTGGCGGACCCTTTATAAACTGATTTCAAGCTACACCTAAAGTTTAAACCTAACCCAGGTAGTGTAATTATAAAGAAATATTATTTTAATGACAGGATTATACTATTCAGGCCACATTTTTGGTTCCCCATTCGAAAGTACTCACTGCTATGTCTCGTCTACAATGTAAATGGCTTCGTATCAAAGTCGAATAGCAATCAAAGCATTAAAAGGAACTTGTGCGCATTAGAACTCATATTTCCGCGCCTGTTTCAGTGACGTTCTACTTTAAACTTATTGAAAAAAAGTTTCATTAATCTGCAGTGCTCGCCAAATCACTACAAAGGCATTCCACAGATTCTTCTTAATCTATTACAAAAGCACCGAAATTAACAAAAAAAAGCCCAATTACTTGGATTTTATTTTGAATTTTTTTTTTTTGGTTTCCGTTCTACTATTCTTTTTAAATTTTCAAAACTAAAAAACTGCACTCCCATTCATTTTGATATGAAACAAAATCAAGATCTGTCATCAATAAAAAAAATTAAGAAATCTAGACTCTAAAATAAGTTGTTCTTATTGCTGTTGCTGTTGTGCTGTTGTGTTTCATGTTATCAGGTGTTAGTTTTTTAGTTTGTTAAACTTGATTAACTATTTGCCAAAATTGGTTTAAAAACCCAATTAAATTTTTTTTGTTTTTTTTCCATTTTTTTTTTAAATTTAATTTTGTATCACGTAAATAATTTCTATGTTATACCGAAAATGCAACAAAAACAGAAACACAACAGCAACATTTCATTCCGTTTTTTTTCCAATTAGTTGCAGCAACGTTAGATGTCAATTACCACTGCCAGTAAATAATGAAAAATTGAAAAGAATTGAAAGTATTTCCAAACAAAACAGAGTATTTCTTAAAGTTTGGTTTACTTACAGCAAATATTTTATAAAGAAAAATACTTCACTCCACTCTGGATTACAACCTATCTTCTCACACCACTTATGCTGTGTGCGTTAATTTATTACATGTGTGGCGGGACCTAATGTTGAAAGTCGACTCCGAACGACAGCTTTTTGAGAAACTTTTTCATGGCAATTTTTTTTTTGCCAGAAATCTGCAGAGGAGAATTCGCCTAAGAAACTTTTGTTGTGCGTGTCAATTTTATCTATGAGACCTATAGTTTAACGTCGACTCCGAACGATAGATTTTTAAGGAATATTTCATGGCAATTTTATTTCGCTCATAGAGTTTTTTTTTGCCAGAAATCTGCAGAGAGGAAGTCGCCTAAGAAATGTTTTTTCATACTTTGTTTTGATGGAGACGTCTAACTTAGGCTTTGAACCGTGGCCTCACCTCTAATAAGCCAACACACTACTTACTAGAGTAAGGCGACATCTCAAGGTTTACTGTTTAACTGTTTATAACACATCGTTACACAACACCCTGTATAATTCGGCTTTCAGTTTTAATTAAAATTAATTATTTTGGCGTTACTCTCTGTATGAACAAATTTGGTTTATTAGACAAGAACCAGACATATGTATGTATGTTTGTATGTATTGTTTAATTTTTTACAAAATTATTATAAATTACGTTACGTTACGTTACGAACATCTGCGCCAAACAAAAGATAACAACGGCATGTGTTTTTTGAAAATGACTACACGATGGAATTCAGGAGTTGTGCTTGTAATCTCAGTTTAGTTTTTCTGGTATAAAACGGGGGCATTACATAATTGATCAGTACAACCCTTCAGGATTACAACCTACCTTCTCACATCACCCATGTCTGTGTATTAATTTTCTCCATGACCGGCGGGACTTACAGGCATGGCAATTTTATTTACTCTTTATAATTTTTGCTAGAAATCTGCTAAGACGAAGTCGCCTAAGAAAGAATCTTTCATATTTCGTTTTATTCGAAATATCTGAGCTTGGGTTTGAACTACGAGCTCGCATCTAATAAGCCAGCTACTGGAATACACAGACTTCACACTGTCATTGGATTGCCCATACTATTAGAATTAATTTCGATAATTTTACAAGAAATGTGCCAGTTTAGAATCCTCAAGGCTAAAGAAGCCATTTTCAATCAAAGAACTTGATGCTAACGAAATGGAGTCTCCTTGTAAAACAATTGGATTATATTAGAGATTAAGAGCTCCGTAGCAGCCCCAGGAGTTCATCAGCAATGTAATTTCCAACCATATCTCTAGGTCCCGTAAGCCTTCGAACGTATCGAAATTTCCCTAAGAAACTCTCGACATTCATGGACACGGCTAAACGTTTAAACTATGTTCGATAAGGGCTTATACTATGTTCAGATATGCACTTTTATTGAGTCAATATTCAGTTTATTGAGTACAATATTTTCAGACATTTGACAGCTGGTAAACAGCTGTTGTTTTAGCAACATTGTTTTTATTTTGTTTTGTTGTTTTTTTTATTTTTTTTGTCGTTGTTGACATTTGAGTTGTTAAATATCAACAGAAAGTGTTCGGATAATTGTAATATGCTCACTGAACATACTTATGACAGTGCTGCATTTTAAGTTTTACTCAATATTATAACAATTTGCGTGTTTATTGCGCAATAATTAATTGAAACTTTATATGAAATATTGAGCTCAATAATGGCGTTTATTGCGATTTACGCAATAAAGGTGAATATCTGAACACCGTATTCAATATTCATTTGACAGCTGGTAAACAAAACAGCTGGTTGTTTCAACAACATTGTTTTTATTTTGTTCGTCGTTGTTGACATTTGAGTTGTCAAATATCAACAGAAAGTGTTCGGATAATTGTAATATGGGCACTGAACATACTTATGACAGTGCTGGATTTTAAGTTTTACTCAATATTATAACAATTTGCGCATTTATTGCGCAATAATTAATTGAAACAATATGAAATATTGAGCTCAATAATGGCGTTTATTACGATTTACGCAATAAAGGTGCATATCTGAATAGCGTTTTAATCACAGCCTGGCTGTCCGAGTAAATCAAAAGATTTTCAGCTTTTAAAATTGCCATGACCTCTGCTTGAAAGACACTACAATGAACAGGCAGCCTATATGAAAGTTCATTATCAGAATTCTTAGCTAATATGCCACAGTACCATCTGTCAAGCATCTTTAAACCATCGGCATAAAGCACAAGAGTGTCATTAAGTACCTACGAAACTTTAGACCAGAAATCTCTAGTTGGAACTCTTAAATCGAATGTTCTATTCAGAAGGCTATAAGAAACTACAAAATCGATTCGATTGTGTCTGTGTGTTTCCAGAATAGTAGCAAGTTAAATAGACGAGTTGTGCTAGGGCTTGACTGCATTGAGTCTTATTGCCACCAACTCGAATCTTCTGCTTTAATAAGAGTTCAGATAGGAGCCATTTGAGTATAGCAAATAACTTCTTGGTTAGAATGCAACAGAGCACACTAGAAATCAGGGCAGCTAACTACCTGCGTACTCTATCTGTTAGTCCGCCAGACATGAGAACCATAAAGCAAGGTTGGTTCTACAAGGGGCCGATAAAACCAATAGGTGACCACATGCATATCTTGTTGACGATGCTTTTGATGGAGTAAAGCGCTGTTGTCGCTTTCTTAGTCCTCTCAACAATGTTAGCCTTCTATAAGAGTTTGGCATCAAGAATGACCCCTGGACAGTTGGAATAGAAATTGAGGACGCTTCCTCTTTACTGTATTTCGGAGAGTATACCACAAACCTCATAAAAACGAAAGCGGGCATATATGGCGCTTCAGAGGATATGGAAATCTCCTCGAATGGTTCGAACACGCACACCGTTGGTGTTGTATGAATTTCAATCTCAGAATACCTCTTCTAATAGCCTTCTAGCGCTATATATGTGTTCATAAGTCCTTCACTAAGGAGCCTCTTTAAAATGTTCAGTTCGGATTTAATCGCAAATAGAAACCTGTGGGAAAGGGATGAATAAATACCAATCAGAGTTGATCGCTAAAAGAAAATTATGCTAGATTGATGAGCCATTAAAAATGTTAGATCCGCTAAGATCTGGAAATGAGAAATTAAAAATGAATCTCGATAGGAAAGACCTGTCGGATTTAACATCAAAAAGATCGTAGTAAATATCATATTTTCTAATGCTTTTGCTTTCAACGTACTGCTCCCATGAATATAACGCACTTAGGGCCATTATTACAACTTGCCGTTAGCTAAAGGGAGGATTTTAACGGGCAGATAAATTGTTTGTCGTTATTATGAGTATCCAATAAGATAGAAGTGACCGTTAAGCTAAAGGGAGAATGATCCTACCTTTAACATTTAAAGGTCACTTTATGTTTGGACTTGCCATATTTTATATTATTTTCATTATGGCAACTTCAAATTTAAACAAAATGAGCATATACAACAACAAAACGAAGCCTGCGGTTGCCACTGCGTTAAAAAAAACTTGCACAATTGAGAAGTTTTATCGACATTGCTCTGGCACTGCCATATTTTTGAAAAATTTTATCTGTAAGTTGTAATAACGAAAATAAGTTAAAGGTAACTTTACAGTTCCCTTTAGCTAAAGGTACCTTTAACTAAACCCAAGTTTAACGGCATAATGGCCCTTAGAGGATTAAGCATTACATTCTCGGAATATTTTCTTCATGTTCATTTATAACAGCCACATTCCATACACTATACATACATACATACATACATATGTACATATTTGCATAAATATCTTCTTTCTTGTTTAAAGGGGGCTTGGCTCGTTAATTTTTATTTATTTTTAGAATTCTACGATCATTTTTCCATTTTTCATACTCTACTACAGGCAGGGGTCGGTCAAAAGCAATCAAACCGTTAGAATAAAGGCGTTTAACATTTAAAGAAAGAGGAAAACAAAACAAAACACAAAACGTCCATTGGCATTTGACTTTTCCTATACGTTGTCTTGATTAATAATCTTGGATTGAAAGCTTCACAGTTTGGTTGTTTAGATGAATACATGAAGCGCTAGAGGTAGAGGTAGTTGGCTGAGAATGTTTAGAATTTTTTAATGATTATTTCATGTTGCAACATCATTTACTTCACTCATCAATAAGAAAAAAAGAAGGAAAAGTTTTCAATACTCGTTTCCAATTGAATGGAATTCTTTGATTCAAGATCTCCGATTACCAAATGAAACGTGACCAACCAGACACTGTGTCAGACATTAGACATTAGCTTCGTTCACTCCGTTCGCTCACCACCTGGTCGTTGTAGTTATTGAACCTAAAATCTTTATAAACAAATTACACTTAAAATGTGTGTTTGTCTGTATGTCTGTTTGCTTTTTGAATTTGTTGTTAATAAATGCGAGTATTTTTTACAAGTTGTTGGAGTTTTTTTTCGCGGTAAATGAATGAAACTTTAATGGCTTTAAGGCTTAAAAACAAGCCGATCGTTGTTAAACATTTTAAACTAAAACGGAGTTAAACCGTTAAACCGCATTGATGAAATTCAGACGTCACGTCACTATCATAACAGCACTACGACGAGTAGCGTGTATGTTGTATGAATTTCAGGGGCTTAATCGTTCAAATAGTTGAAGAGGTTGGTAGCACCATTGCCATTCACTTCTCTAACACCACACATAATAAAACGCGCTACCAACAACAACACAATTTTAGCACTAAGAGCCGCAAATTAAGGAAGCGTTACAACAAACCGCATTCATTTTATTCGTTTTGTCTACTAATTATACTATAGGGTAAGCCATTTAAAAGTTTTAAATTTAAAAATGCAAAAAAAAACAATTGTCTCGGTTAGAAATGAAATATTATTTCATTCATATGGCTATTGCGACTGGCCGCACAGTATCTCATTCGATCGAACCAATATTCGTGCACTTTTTCGAATGTATAATACGGCGTTCAGATATTCATCTTTATTGCGTAAATTGCAATAAACGCCATTATTAAGCTCAATATTTCATATAAAGTTTCAATTAATTATTGCGCAATAAACACGCAAATTGTTATAATATTGAGTAAAACTTGAAATCCAGCACTGTCATAAGTATGTTCAGTGCGCATATTACAATTATCCGAACACTTTCTGTTGATATTTGACAACTCAAATGTCAACAACGACAAACAAAATAAAAACAATGTTGTTGAAACAACCAGATGTTTTGTTTACCAGCTGTCAAATGAATATTGAATAAGCAGCTGAACAGTCTGAACATGTCTCAACACTTAAAATATTGTACTCAATAAACCGAATATTGACTCAATAAAAGTGCATATCTGAACAGAGTATAAGGTCGTATCGCGTATAACGAATGTTGGCCTTCAAATGTTCAATTGTCTCTGGTTTGTCCGCATAACACTTTTCTTTAACGGCGCCCCATAGAAAATAGTGCAACGGTGTAAAATTGTAGCTTCTTGGCGGCCAATTAACATCATCATTTCGGTTCAGTAAACGGCCGTTAAACGATTAACGCTATAAATCGATTGTGACATGAGATGTGTGGCAAGTTGCACCATTCTGATGCAATATCATGAAGAGTGGGTACAAAAAAATCGGTTGTCACGGTACGATTGGTGCCTTCATTTATCGTAATGGTTGCGCCGTGCTCATTGTAAAAGAAATATGGGCCAATGAAGCCAGCGCTCCGCAAGCCACACCAAACAGTGACTCGTAGTGGGTGCATTGGCCTCTATGAGACCCCGTATGGGTTTTCTGAGCCCCAAATACTGCAATTTTTCTAATTAACGTACCCACCGAGATGAAAATAAGCTTCATCCGAAAAGATGATTTTTTTTACAAAATCGCGCAGTTTCTAGTTGGCCCATCTAACGAAGCGAAAACGAAGCGGATGGGCATGCGGCTTCAACCTTTGAACCAATTGAAGGCATCATACCTTTTCTCAAAATTCGACTTGAGAACAACGACGAGTAGATGTTGATGGATTCTCACGCACATTCTCAGCCACAGCTATGATATTTTTTTCCCAAAATCGACATCATCGTGCATTTTCTCGTTGGCTCATGTAGCGAACCGAAAACGAAGCGGATGGTTATGCGGCTTTAACTCTTGAACGAATTGAACTTTGTAAAGCGACATACCGAGATCTTTTCGCAAAATTCGACGTAAACTGGTGCGTGAAGTGCTCAATTCTTGAGAACGATGACGAGTTGATGTTGATGGATTCTCACGCAATCTCTCAGCCACAGTTTCGATGTTTTCAGGCGTACGCACTGTACGAGCACGCTCATGTCTAGGCGCATCAACAATGAACTCAGTTTCACGAACTTAAGCAATAATAATTTGCGTATACCGGACACTATTGGTCCTCCTCTGCGACCAAATTTTGTACGACATCTTCATGCAGTTCCCGATAAATTGCTTTTGTTTTGGAAATAAATTTCCAATAAATCCCAACGTTGCTCAAGCGTAAATCGATTCATTACGTTAAGGGGAGATAACATACTGAATTTTATGACAGAATAGAATGACATAAGTATTGCCAGATTCGAAATAACCGATGATTCAAATTTAAATCGATAGATGGCCCACCCTATACAATTGAAAAATTGCATATGAACTCTCTAACTAACGATCGTAGTAGTATGTAGTATGGCATGTATGTACTTCGAATTAACAATTCTAATGCAATAATTATTGATGCAAAGAATCATTAACTATGTTTACTGCAATATATGTACATAAGCTAACAACAACACCAACAACAACTAGCAACAAATATAATCGCATATAATTTTTATTAATTGTTTGCTCATCTACAACCACCATAAATTGTATTTCGAAATAATGACGTAGCACAAGTGTATGTATCTTCCTTCATAGACTTTAAGATTCGTTCGAAATCTAATGAGCATGTGGCGTAATACAGCAGATGATGATGATGATGATGAGACCGTTGAGAATTTATGATTGTTTTAATTGAATTTGCAAATTAATTAACAATTTAATCGTTTAAGTTTGTTTTGTTTTGTTTCGTTTTAATTAAAAAAGATTTCATGATTTCCATGCATATTTCAACATGTTACCAGAAGCAGCAAAGATGCATCGCTGCTGTGGAGATGGAGAACTAATTACCATTAAGTGTTAAACAATTTATACAAAATTTATAGAAGACGAGATAATAAATTTATTCTTTGATTACTATGTGCATACATACACGTACAGTTAATGAAAAAAGTCTACATACAAGGCTGTATGTTGATTTTTATCAAATTAAAAAAGGTTTTATAACGTTAAGGCAGTTACAATTAAGAATGTTTGAAGACAAAATCGAATATACATACATAAGTGGTCATTACAACCCTTTAGTCAGGATTCCAACCTAGTTTCTCACACTCCTTATGTTGTGTGCGTTAATTTGTATACATGAGTGGTGGGACCTACAGTTTACAGTCGACTCCGAACGACAGATTTTTGAGAAACTTTTCATGGCAATTTTTTATTTACTCTCAGAGAGTTTTTGCTAGAAATCTGCTGAGAGGAAGTCGCCTAGGAAATACTTTTTGTATTTTGTTTTGATGTCTGGCCTGGGGCTCGAACCCAGGCTTTACGTCTAATAAGCCAACACACTACCTACTAGACTACGGCGACTTCAAATCGAATATAAGTTATTGGAAAAAAAAACGAAAACATTAAAGGGAAAAAGTGTGCATGCAATGGTGTATGCTGACTTTTTTCTGTCACTGTAATATGGAGGCTACTAATAAGAAATCATTACAGTTTTTAAGCACAGAAAATACAATTTAAATGCGCCATTAATTTTACTGCAAATGTTGTAAAAGTTTGGTGGGTAAGAAGTTTCTGATGTCTTTTGGGTATGAAAAAAAAATTAATTGCATTGCTGCAGGAACTACCTTACTTTCTAGGTGTCGAAAGTAGTATTCAAATACCTCAAATTCTAAAGATGTTGCATTACTATTTCACTTCATTTCGATCTCTACTTACACCATCAAAACTGGAATAAAACTCTCTTATGTATGGCCAAATAACTCAAATTCTGTTTTAAGGTTGCGGACCACCTGCAGAAGATGGTGAAGATTCCGACTGGTGGTGTATTCAACTGAAGTCGCCGTAGTCTAGTCACAGATAACTCAAATTCTGTTTTAAGGTTGCGGACCACCTACAAAAGATGATGAAGATTACGACTAATAAGGGTGGTGGTGTGTTCAACTGAAGTCGCCGTAGTCTAGTGGGTAGTGTGTTGGCTTATTAGACGTGAGACCAGGGTTTTAACCCCATGTCAGATAAATCCTATAAAATGAAATATAAAAAATATTTCTTCGGCGACTTCCTCTCAGTAAACAAAAAATTGGTATGAAAATTTTTCTCAAAAAAATCTGTCGTTCGTAGTCGACTTTCAACTGAGTTCCAGCCACTCGCGTATAAAACATAATTGATGTGAGAAGCTAGGTCTTCTTTCTAATTTTTTTTTTTGCCTTAGGCCGGAGGTGGGAATCTTCGAAAGACACTTTTGTTCCAACAAAAGAGGGCACGATTCACCATCACTGGTACCTAAGTACTAACTCCCCACACCCTACACACTTCAACCACTTTTTCTCCGCGGGACTGCCGCAAGGTATTACTTCGCGGAGTGCTGGTTACCTTTAAAGCTTTGTCGCACTAAGTTAAATTTCACCTCCGTTCCTCCAGCCTTCGGAGTTCTTGCATAACCTCAGCCATTCTCTGACTGTATTGTATTGTGTAGGGCTGGCCCTGTGGGAATAATGTACTAACAATCTCCCGTAGTAAAATTGGTTAACCTAGTTTACGCTGTTCCCGAGCTCCGGATTTCCTGCAGACGACTCGGTACGCCGTCGCAAAAGGATTAATATCAGTCTCCTGGCATATCCGCTGAAAGGATAGTTTCTTGCTCCTTTTTATGGCCCTTCTAAGTCGATGTCCTCATACGCAGCCCGCTCGGCTTTCCATGTCGGTCTACCTCTCGTACGCTGGGCCCTTTTTCTCGCCCCAAAGCATGCCGACCGCAGATTCAGAATCTCGTTATTCCACTAGCAGGGGTAACGTCCCCTACATACAGTCCTCCTAGGCATAGCAGCATCACATGCAGTGTTGAGCATTTCGTATACGCTCCCCACCATTCGCTCGGCCATGCTGCCAGTTGCATGAAAATACGACAACATCAATTTATACGTCTCCTCGTCAAAACAAGAGTCCCTCCATTTAGGGCCCGTATACTTCGGCAATTCGTCTTCTCTCGTGTTGCGCCCAGTAAACGTCATCACGATTGAAGGGTTGTAATGACCAATGTATGTCCATATGTATGTATTGACCCATGTTAGGGGTCAATTTACAGAACCAAACATACATATATTTTTTTAAATGTGTGGTCACACTACCCTAGTTCTTGGAGTTTCGTGCATTTTTAAATGTTCTTTGGTTGACAACGACTTGTTGAGCCTGAGAATCCTATTGACAGCTTTCAAACTGCCTCTGGCTGTTCTTCACATCCTATTCGGCAATTCATTTGGTTGACGTATGTATACATTGAGTCAAAAATAAGCTTCGTGTCTGAAGATAACTTTCCGATAAAATTGTTTTGCAAACGTTGTTCGCTATAGTGAAATGATATTTTTGACAATGTCACATATCACGAATTTTTTTCATTAAATAAAAGGAATTACACCTAATTCTGTTTTTACACGGTCTTTTTTTACACGGTTTTGATATAACACGGTTTGAAAATAAAATATTTTTAATATTTTTATACGATTTTATTCCATTTAGCACGATTTAAAATTTTTTGTGCTTAAATTTTTTTGTCAAATTTAATTTTTGCAAAGAATGTTCATATCACAAATTTAAGGGAATTCCCTTTTTGCGCGTACAAGCAAATTTACTGGTCAAAGCAAATGTAAATGGCACAAATTTAGGGGAATTTCCTTTTTGTGCATACAAGGGTTAATATTTTGTGTTGGTAAAGAAATTTTTTATTGGCGAATTTGTTTTTCTATCATTGCATTAAATTTAACGCATTAAAATAAAAAGTAAGACAAAAAATATTTTACATTTTATAAGCTATTTATATTTTTAATTTTGTTAAATATTTTATGAATCCCTAAAAGAATATGTCAAATAAAAAGCTTCTTCTCAAAAAATCCTTGTTTTTCACTAATATTAATAGGTTTTAGAGATTAGGAACCAATCACCTATTTTTGCATACGATCAGTGTCTTTTTTTACACGGTTTTCTTTTACACGGTTTTTTCTGGAACCAATCTACCGTGTAAAAACAGAATTAGGTGTACACTGAAAAGCTAAAGAGCAAGATATCACTCCAGTTAGTTATTAATTACTCTTTCATAGGCAGCTCTTCATTAAAATTCATTTGCAATTTAATTACACCTACAAGTAGTATGTGTTGCCAGACATTATTTATAATGAAAGAAAAAAACTTGTACGATTAATATTTAATAAAAATGTGTTAAAACTGTTACACATTTGTCGGTTAAATATTAATTTTTCTTATATCGAAATTATTATGCAAATTTGAGGAAAAAAAAGAAACAAGAAGAAAATAATTATTAATTACTACCTGGCAACAATTAAGTGCAAAATTTATTACAAATTAGTTGACAAACCATGGATATTTTTCTTCTAATCAACAGCTTGCATTAAAGGTTTCTACACCTGCAGCTATTTTAAAATTTCTATGATTTTAATTTTAATTGAAATTGTTGGAGGAAATCATTAATTTGGTGTCATTATTATTTAAACACATGATCTGCATGTACTCTTATTGGCATTAAATAACTCGAGTAATGATAGAGAGTGAACGAAATAGGTTACTAAAGGTATTAATTACCAGTTGTATGCAGATGGATTTCATTTTTTAATGGGAAACTTCTCCATTAAAACGTCCAGATGTTGTTGAAATGGTGAGATATTAACTTAAGCGGTTTTGCTAAAAAATAATTGAGCAATTCACACGACTTTGTATCGTGTATGATGTATTGAATACACTTTTTAAACTGATAGCACGAAACCAATGCAACTTCCAAAAACATATGAAGAAAATGTGTATAAGTGTATCGGATTTTTATATGAAAATTATCAGCAACAAGCAAACACTGTTGTATATTCTTCCAACAGTACAATGAATACAACGATACAAGCAAGGGCTTATATGAATTGCCCAAATATTCTGATGATGAGTTTAAGCGAGTCATCATGCAATTGAATTTGATTTCGAACTAATTTGAAAAAACGAAGGTTTGCACAGAAATGTGCCTTAGAAACAGAGCAAAATAAACTTACTTGGGAAGATTATATACTAAGCCCGATAATGTACCCTCCTATTGCTAGGGGGTGTCCCGCATACATACATAATTGACTCTTTAAAACCCTTTAGACAGGTGTCCCATATTCATCAGAATCCCTTGTTCGCCCAACAACCGAAACTGATATTGAAGTCACAACCGGCCCCAATAAAATAAATACATACAGTGGGGTGCATAAATGAGTATATGTTTGTACTCTGAGCAATTTTAATTGCAGAAAAATAAAAGTGTTAAAGCAATTCAAAAAATTTTGTTGGTTTTTAATTTAGTATTTAGTACTTAACAAAATAATATACATTTCAGAATTAAAATGATCAAATTCTAAGAAAAAAAAAACAATCAAGAGAAAAATAACTCGGATGTACTCAATTGTGCACCATTCCAAAATTTTAGGGAATACGAGTATTTATAATACATAGTCCAAAGACCCTTGTTATGTAAAACCTAATTTACGCGACTTGGCATGCTCTTCACCAAATTCTCTATAATTTCTTTCGGAATATTTGTCCATTCCTGATGAATCCATTGCCAAAGCTCATCTAAATTGGTTGGGGCTGATCGGCACTGTCCCAACCGTCTCTTCGCGATTGACCACAAATTCTCAATCGCATTAAGGTCGGGACTTTGTACTGGCCACTGCACTAATTAAAAATTTTGCTCACTGAGGCATTCTTTAACGATTTTGGAGGTGCTGTTGGGGTCACCATCCAGCTGGAAAAGTACTCCTTGCGCAGGATAGGTGCTCTTGTCGACAAAATCGGGAAGATGGGTCTACAAAATTCTCAAATAATCTCCTTTTTTCATAATGTTATTGATTCTTTGCAGTCGTCCGAGGTGGCACCATGTAAAGCAACCCCATATCATGACATTTCCTCCACAGTGTTTCACCGTTTCCTTAACATGGTGTCTTTCAATTCTTTACCCATGGCGGCGCCAGCAATATTGCTTACCATTGGACTGAAAGCGGTTGAATTTTCATTCGTCTGTCCAGATCACATCTTTCCAGTCTTGTGTGAAAAAGCTCCTTTAGGTGTTAAAAATTTGTTCATTTTCATTTTTGTTAGCATTAGACGAGCATCTGCATTAGTTAGTAGTTTTTTACGATCTTTGTCTTGAAGCTAGGGAACAACAGACCGTTTTTGGACTCTGATGACTACTGACTGACTAATTCGAAGCTGTTTACAAATTTCCCTGGTAGAATAGCCACTTCCAGTCAAAGCTACAATACTATCTTCAGTTGATTTCGAGAGTTTCTTCATTTTTTAATAGAAATTGATTTTTGTTCAATAAGTTGAAAAAAATATTCGCTCAACGAGATTAAGTAATTAATATTAAACTAATATTTTCTTAAAAAAGTCAAAGTAGTGCAAAAAGATGAAAAAATAACGATAGTTTTTGATTTCGTTTTTGCGAACATATCATAAAATGGAGACGTGCAAAATTGAGTACATTCGAGTTGATTTTGCTTTGTTTGTTTTTTCTTAGGACTCGATGATTTCTGTTCTAAATTTTATATTATTTTGTTAATTACTAAATGCTAAATAAATGACAAGAAAGTTTTGAAGTTTTCTTTATTACTTTTAGTTTTATTCAATAAAAAGCGTCCAAAATACAAACATGTACTCATTTGTACTCCTCACTGTACATACATAATTGGTCATTACAATCCTTTAATCAGAATGACGACCTAGCATCTCTTACCAATTATGTTGTGTGTGTTAATTTTATACATGAGTGGCTGGAACTACAACTTAAAGTCGTCTCCGAACGACAGATTTTTGAGAAACTTTTCAAGGGAATAATCATAACGGTCTACTAGACTACACGAACATTAGAACAATGTTAGACGCCTCTTGAACTTTCGATGTACTTTGATATCTCACATACTCTTTGTTTTTTATTTTATTTTTTTATTTAATTTAAAGATAGCAAGGGCTTAAAAATACCCTATGTAGAGATTGAAATAACTCAAACACCATGGCTAGATCGTAGTACTAACGAAAGGGTTGTGTATGGCTGGGTAAAGAGAACATTTTATGTTTGAATTTTTTGTACTATGAAGCTAGCCTTATCCAGTATTGGTTACTTATTTTTCATTTAAAAGCCTTTTACACTAGCGAACATCGCATCGTGGAAATACGACCTGATGGCAAACCAGCCATCCCGTGCAATGGGGCAAAGTTCGTGTTTTCAGACCTGACCTGATGAATATTAAAAATTTTTTGATAGTTGGCTGGATAGTGTAATAGCAAAACGCTCTCTCTCATCAGGCTGTGTTTGCAGGCGAAGTTCGATAAAGTAATACTCGCTTTAGTGGCAAAAAATCATATGCTTAGTGAAGTCTCTTAAAACGAGGCGCTTATCAGTAAATTAGTTCATATAGCATAGCGTAGTTCAATTAATTCTTCCAACAATTGCATGACCCCACTGCTCTTTTTTAGAAACATCGAGACTGTCCGCTATTTGCTATTTATACCCTCCTCCTGTGTACAGCCATGAATCATTCGTTTTCACTGCTTCAAAGTGTGTCTTTGGCCCTTCAGATCGTTGAAGGTCAGACACTACAGATATCTCGCGTATAAATTTCATAAATCATAACAACAACAAAAGCAAAGTTATAAACAAAGTAACAACAATACATCCATCATACATAAACGTAGTACAACTAGAAAAAATTAAAAAAAAAATCTTGGAAACCAGTTTTCAAAACGATTGTCTTTTTGTTTTTTTTTTGTTATTGTCGTTATTAAATAGTAACATTTTATTGTTGCTGCTATCGTTGTTGCTGCTGTTGCATATTATTAATGAACTGCAAAAATGAGAAGTCTTCAAACAAATAGCGCCAACAACAACACCTCCCCCCGGAGAACCGAAAGGCGTCTAACATATGAGCAGAAAGAAAACAACAGAAGAAGATGAAAACAAATCAGAAGAATTAACAAAACAAAACAAATGACAACAAAAAGCAAGAGACACAGCAAATCAAAATACAAAAGACGACACTCAAAATTTTCTTTTTGTGTTTATTGTTGTAGTTCCAGTTTCATCTCTTTGTTTTGTCAATGTCTTCATGCTTTTGAACTCATACCGACTAAATGATACCCTGTAACTGAAAAGTAATATACTTTCCGGTACAATAAGATATTTGCTTTGTAACTATAGGCCGTTCAACTTGGAAACAGCAGTTCAAAGTTCACTGTCTGCTAATCACTTTAAAAACAAAGGTTGTGTAAGCATTCACCATAATGCCTCAGTAGACAGTACTACTATGGTTATGTTAGGTTATTTTAGATAAGTAAATCACTATTGGGAGTATATTCCTATGTTCATAATCAACAACTCGCGTACCATCAAGCTGAAACTTTGATACGTAACATACATATAAAGGGTGTTTTTTATAGAGGTATATAACTTTAAGTTGGCATTACTTTTCAAGATGGCGACCGATTTAACAGCTGTCAAGTGATTTATTCTCAGTTTGGTTTGGCAATTCATCATGAATAGACTCACGCCCGAACAACGCTTGCAAATAGTGCAATTTTATTTCGAAAATAATGGTTCTGTGCGGAAAACGTATCGCGCACTACGTCCATTTTATCGTCGACAAAATCGTCCATCAGAGCAGTTAATTCGATTAACCATGGAACGTTTTCGCACCACGTTTACTCTTATTGATAACTCGCATCCCCAGAGACGCTGTACGGTGCGTACAGAAGAAGCTATTGCTGCTGTAGAGCGTAGCATTGAGGAAGACCCGAATGAGTCCATCCGCCATCGAGCACAGGAATTGGATCTGTGTCCATCCACTTTATGGAAGATTTTGTGGAAGGATCTTGGTTTGCGTGCTTACAAAATCCAACTCCTGCAAGATTTGAAGCCAAGCGATCATCAAGTAAGGCGTAGATTCGTCGAATAGGCCCAAAACGAGATTACCGTTGTTCCCGATTTTCATAAGCGAATTTTGTTTAGCGATGAAGCGCACTTCTGGTTGAATGGCTACGTCAACAAACAAAACTGCCGCATTTGGAGTGAAGGTAATCCTCAAGTGTATGTGGAAACACCGTTACATCCAGAAAAACTGACTGTTTGGTGCGCTTTATGGGCTGGTGGAATCATTGGTCCGTACTTTTTCAAAAACGATGGTGGCCAGAACGTTACAGTCAATGGTGATCGGTATAGAGCCATGATTACTAACTTTTTCATCCCTGAATTGAATAACCATGATGTCCAGGAGATGTGGTTTCAACAAGACGGCGCAACATGTCACACAGCTCGTGCCACAATAGATTTATTGAAAGACACGTTTGGTGACCGCTTAATTTCACGTTTTGGGCCTGTGAATTGGCCTCCAAGATCTTGTGATTTAACACCGCTAGACTACTTTCTGTGGGGTTATGTAAAGTCATTGGTCTATGCGGTAAAGCCATTTGGAAGACAACATTCGCCATATTATTGCCGATATACGGCCACAAATGTTGGAAAAAGTCATCGAAAATTGGACGTCCAGATTGGAGTACATCCGCGCCAGCCGTGGCGGTCCAGAAATCATATTTAAAATGTAATGCCACAAGATTATCTTTCGGATAAATAAAATTCATGTCAATCGAATAATCCATCGTTGTTTTATTGCAACTTAAAGTTCTATACCTCTATAAAAACACCCTTTACATACAAATGGACATTACAACCCATTTGTTCAGGAGTTGCGGGAACTACAATTTGAAGTTGACTCCAAACTACTGACTTTTGAGAAAATTTTCCATGGCAATATCATTTACACCCAGAGTTTTTGCCAGAAATCTGCTGAGAGAAAGTCGCCGAAGAAATATATTGCACATAATTCGTTTTGATCGAGATATCTGACCTGGGCTTTGAACCGTCGCCTCAGGTCTAATAAGCCAACACACTACCTACTAGACTAGATACAACTGATGAAATCCTGAAAGAGTACTAGCGTACACATCCCACCAAGACTAGACAACTGCTCCAAATGTACTCTACTTTTTCTGTCAAGGTAGCTGCCAAAAATATTCAAGCATCCACGGACTGGCAACATCCCACAAATAGTGGTACCCCGTTGATTTAATCATTCCAGGCCCAATCAGACATACCGCTTTCCACAGTTAAATAGTTTCCTAGTCGTTCTATAGTTCTGTCCTTTTGGATCACTTATGTAGGTAGTGATGGTTAACGCATTCTATTTTCATCATTCTAGGCTCACTTATCAGTCATATTATATATTCGACCCGAGGATATTCTGATGTCATTACTGGCGAACCACTCCACTGTTCACTGGGATTATAATCTCACAGAAATTGACTAAGATATGCTCAAAGCTTTATAAATCAAACTTCTCGCGCACTATCATTCGATGGAATACTGATGTCAGTTCTGTTCACTGGGATACTATCTCACATAAAATTGACTCGGATATGCTCAAGGCTTCTCGCGCATTCTCAATCCAGTTTCACTTATCAGTCACACTCTACATTCGACTTGACTTAATACTGATGTTATTTCTCTTCACTGGGATACTAATCTCACAGAAATTGCCTCGTATATGATCAAGGCTTCATAGACGGCACTTCTCATGCACTATCATTCTAAGCTCACTTATCAGTCATATTCTATATTCAATCCAACAACAATTTCTTTTATATTCCTTTTAGACCCTTTAAGGAACTATCAAGTCTAAAAAACTAAAGCAAGCAACCTTAATCACCTCATATTTCATATTTAAAGTTCAATGTCAATGCAATTGAGAATTGCATTGGAACCGAATTCTGCCAATTCGGTTGCTATACTAAGCAAGACGTTCTCTGAATCCAGGGGTTTACTTCTGGACGCATTAACGTCTCACAGGTTGTGATGATTAATTATCCTCATTACAGAATCTACATGTTAAACTCCATACAATCGCCATTCTTAATAAGTGTACTCTTACTCTTCAGTGCCCTGTAAAAAGATCGGTTTCGATTGCATCAAAGCCATTTGGTTTGCGAACAGCTTTTGCCTCTCTTTATCTCATCTTTCATTGAACATAGATTTCTAAATATCCGCCTGCACTCCACGATGGTTTCTGGATCCTCGTAATATCATGTGCTTATTTCTGCGACCAGAGGTTAATACTATGTTCAGTTATGCACTTTTATTGAGTCAATATTCAGTTTATTGAGTACAATATTTTAAGTGTTCAGACATAATAAGATACGCAGTTCAGCTGATTATTCAATATTCATTTGACAGCTGGTAAACAGCTGTTGTTTTAGCAACATTGTTTTTATTTTGTTTTATTGTTTTTTTTTTGTCGTTGTTGACATTTGAGTTGTCAAATATCAACAGAAAGTGTTCGGATAATTGTAAAATGTTTACTGAACATACTTATGACAGTGCTGCATTTTAAGTTTTACTCAATATTATAACAATTTGCGTATTTCTTGCGCAATAATTAATTGAAACTTTATATGAAATATTGAGCTCAATAATGGCGTTTATTGCGATTTACGCAATAAAGGTGCATATATGAACACCGTATAACCTTATTTCCCTACACAGCCGATTCAATCTCTCCAAACAGTCCCATACTTTCTACGATTCAACCTCATTAAAAGCGAGTACTCGGATGCCAATTTGACTGTCAGATAGTATTGCGATGTCTTGTCTAAGCACATCTTTCGATCGCATAGACTTTTGCTTGGAAGATAGCCGTGAGGATTTCCATGGTTGTTGAATATTTCTTTTTGGATCAAAAACTCCAGCTACTGTTCCAAAATCCGCTCTTGACCCATATGAATACCACAAAATAGTCACACTTTAAAAAAAAAAGTATGCAGTTTCCAGTTTATTCCATTCTTATTCGTTATTAAATCTCGGCGGAACCAAGGTAAACAAATTCGTTGACTATATCGAAAGTATAGTTATCGGCTGTAATTTAGATCGAATACGCCGCATGTCCTTACTTGTCGACAACATATACTTGGTTTTATCCTCATTTACTGCCCATCTTAATAGATTCCCGTTCAATAGCGGTAAAGGCAGCAGTAACATCTCGCTTGATACGCCCTATAATATCAATATCGTCAGCGTACGCAAGTACCCTTTTTTGAAATTATTGCCATTGCAATGAACTCCCGCCTGCGGCAGAACACTCTCCATAACGAAGTTGAAGAGGTAACATGATAAGGGATCGCCTTGGTTGAAGCCTCGCACGGTATCTAAAGATTCGGAGAGGTCCATTCCTACCTTAACGGAGCTACAAGAATTCAATCACTATTTTTAAATCCTCTACACCAATCAATAGAAGTGTACTAAGACCCACAATAGCGTACGCAAATAAGCCAATTACTCGGTTGGAGACATTTTGAAACAGTAGAGCATCAAAGCAAAATAAATCATTGAAAGCATACGAAACGAAATGGAAAGACAAACAAACAAAACAAAAACCAAGCACAACATCTCATATGGTTAATGGATGACTAGAATATTGAAACCACAATCATCATCATCATCATCAGCATGAATGAATGAATGAATGAATGAATAATGCAACGAAACGAAACAGAACAAAACAAAACAAAAAAATAAAATCACTGTCAGAGACATCTGCGATCGCGACAAAAAGTATCAGATCCGGTATTTTAAATTACATTCGAATGTATTTAAAAATAGTACAAAAACTAATTGAAATTAAAAAAATAATAAAAAAAGAATGCAATTAAGTGCCGACCTTGACGACCATAGAAGACCCCTACAATGAAGTAATTCGCAAATTAACAAAACTATCAATGTCATATGTATGTATACGTACATATGTAGAAGGCTCACATTAGGTAAATTATTTAAAGATTAGTCAGCATATGCGTAAGGCATTATTTAAAGCAACAGTACAGTGGTGGTCTTGTAATTAGCACACTCATCCATACGACCTTTTTCCAGTCACAAACAAATATGAAATATTTTTTTATTTGAATATTCTATAGGATATACTTAAGTGATGTATCGGGTGGGCCATCTATGGGTTTAAATTTGAAACATCGGTTATTTCGTTTCTGTCAATATCTACGTCATTCTATTACATACATACATACATAATTGGTCATTACAACCCTTCAGTCAGGATTACGACCTAGTTTCTCATACCACTTATTTTGTGTGTGTTAATTTTATACATGAGTGGCGGGAACTACAGTTTAAAGCCGACTCCGAACGACAGATTTTTGAGAAGCTTTTCATGGCAATTCTATTCACTCTGAGTTTTTGCCAGAAATCTGCTGAGAGGAAATCGCCGAAGAAATACTTTTTGTATTTCATTTTGATGCCTGGTCTGGGGGCTCGAACCCAGGCTTTTCGTCTAATAAGCCAACACACTACCTACGAGACCACGGAGACTTCACGTCATTCTATTCTGCCACAAAAATCAGTATTTTATCTCCACTGAACGTAATAAATCGATTTTCCCTGGAGCAACGTTGCGGTTTATTGGAAATTTATTTCCAAAACAAAGATAAATTTGTCGGAAATTGCACGAATATGTCGTACAAACTTTGATCGCAGAGGAGGACCAACAGTGCCCGGTATACGCAAGTTAAGTTATTGCTAAAGTTCGTCAAACTGGTTTCATTGTTGATGCGACAAGAAGTGAGCGTGTTCGTACAGTGAAAATATCGAAGCTGTGGCTGAGAGTGTTCGTGAGAATCCATCAACGTCAACTCGCCATTGTTTTTAAGAATTGAACATTTCACGCAACAGTATGACGCCTTAGGTTAGGTTAGGTTAGGTTAGAGGACGTGTACTTGTCAATTAAGACAAATTGATCCATTGTACAACGTCCTAGTTCCTCACGCCACTTAAGTTGTGTGTATTAATTTTATACATGAGTGTTGGGACCTACAGTTTAAAGTCGACTCCGAACGACAGATTTTTAAGGAACTTTTTCATGGCAATTTTACTTACTCTCAGAGTTTTTGCCAGAAATCTGCTGAGAAGAAGTCGCCGAAGAAATACTTTTTGTTTTGATGTCTGGCCTGGGGCTCGAACCCTGGCTTTGCGTCTAATAAGTCAACACACTACCTACTAGACTACGGCGACTTCATGACGCCTTATAGTTGAAGCAAACGGGACATTGCACGATTAAGTCGATGTCGCCAAAAAAATCATCTTTTCGGATGAAGCCCATTTTCATCTTGATGGGTATGTTATGAGCAAAATTTCCGTATTTGGGGCTCAAAAACCCACACATGTTCTTACAGGAGCTAATGCAGTCATTACGAGTGTCTGTTTGGTGCGGCTTGCGGATCGGAGACTTCATTGGCCCTTATTTCATGGAAAATGAAGGGTCAACAGAGACACCCACCGCACCATGACAACCGATTTTTTATACCCGCTCTTCATCGTATTGATATGAACAATGTTTGGTTTCAACAGAATGGCGCAAATTGCCATACACTCATGCCACTATTGATTTATGGCGTCAAACGTTTAATGGTCGTTTAATTAGCTCAAATGGGTATGTCAATGGGCCCAAGAATCTGTAATTTGATTCCGTTGCGCTATTTTCTGCGGGGCGCCCTTAAAGATGAATGTTATGCCAACAAACCAGAGACAATTGAGCATTTGGAGGCCAACATTTGTGATGCCATTACCGAGAGATACGACCCCATACGCTCGAAAATGTGTACAAAAATTGTTCAGATCGAATGAGGTACTGTGAGACCAGCCGCGGCAGCCATATGAATGAAATAAAATTTCATTTCTAACCGGAACAATTGCACTTCACAACAAACAAAAATAAATTGGGCAAAATTTCAAATCGTTCTTGTGTTAATGAATTTTTAAATTTAAACATTTAAATGGCCCACCCTTTATACATATTTCGCAAATGCTAAACCAATTTAACATTACGCCATGACGGCATACCCCATGGTGCTCAAAGCACGGGTGGAAACAATGCGTCTACCAGCGCCCCCACGCGCACTGATGCAACCACATGATATGCATAAGCATGTCATTGAATGCATCCCCATACGTGATTACCAATTCGAAACCATGAATTTGGGCATGACTTCCCTCTTGGTTAGGGGTTATGCTTGACTACAGTAGGGTACACAAATGGCAACAAATCAAACGTCTAGAAAATCTACAAAAAAGGAAAGACACCGAAGAATCATAAATTATCGAATGGCAACAAAACAAAAACGGAATCATAAAACAAAAAGTCTTTATTTTAATTATTTTTAATTAATCATAGAACAAGCAACACACACACACAACATTAATGATTCGATTCGATTTGATCTTCTCATGTGGGATTTTTTTTTTTTTTTTGAGAGCGGCTGAAACCATTTGTGTTCACATTTTGAACAAGCCGTACATTGACTTGGCATTTGGAAAGAAGTGCGAAAATTAATTTAATGATCAATTAAGGTGACCATAAGTACCATACAATCAAACTTTAATTTTTAGTACGATTTTTTTAATATCTAGAGAAGCAAATCTGCTTAATAGAGAATCGAGAATAAATTCTGTAATTAATCCTTCAATACCTTAAAGGAGAGAAAAGAAATGAAGAAAAGTATGGAAAATAGATTTCCGTGATTCCACAGCATGGTGTCCATTCACTCATTCACCACTCACTACGAATGCGAATCGGGAAATACCGAATCCCTAAATCCCGTGATTTTCGGTATTTCGCAAATCCTGAATACTGGGATTTTTAAAAATCAATTCCGTTTGACATCCCTTCCCCTCACTGGCTACTAACAAAATTATCTGGGGCGGGTATCCACTGCCAAAAATTTGCTGATGACATATATAGGGTCCGCCAAATAACTTTTTGTTTTTGAAAATGCTTTAAAACAGCTACTGAATATTTTGTCAAATTTCTTTTTTTATTTGGAAGTACAATCCTTCCGGTTAATAATGGAAAATAATTTCATTCCAATGGCTGCCTCGACTGGCCATGCAGTAGCCTACACCAGAAGATGCCGATTTTGGCAAAAAAAAATCATCTTTTCTGATGAAGCTCATTTTGATCTTGGCGGGTATGTAAACAAGCAAAATTGTCGCACTTGGGACACAGAAAATCCGCACGCATACATTGAAAATCCGACGCACCCAAAATGAGTCACTGTTTGGTGCGGATTTTCGTCCAGAGGCATAATTGGGCCATTTTTCTTCGAAAATGAGCAAGGAGTGGCCGTTACAGTCAATGGCGATCGTTATCGGGCCATGTTGAACGAATTTTTGTTCACAAAAATTGAAGAGGAGGATATTGGAAACATTTGGTTTCAACAGGACGGCGCTACGTGCCACACAGCCGAAGCTCCACTCGATGTTTTGCGCCATGTTTTTGAAGATCGCATTATCAGCCGCAGAGTTGATGTCATTTGGCCACCTCGGAGCTGCGATTTGACACCGTTGAACTATTATTTGTGGGGTGCTGTCAAAGATAATTGTTACGCTGACAAGCCAGAGACAATTGACGCTTTAAAGGATAATATTCGTGAAGCCATTGGTGAAATACAGCTGCACACAATCGATAATGTGCTTAAAAATTGGACTGATCGTGTAGGCTACTGCATGGCCAGCCGAGGCAGCCATTTGAATGAAATTATTTTCCATTATTAACCGGAAGGATTGTACTTTCTAATAAAAAAAAGGAAATTTGAGAAAATATTCAGTAGTTTTTATTTTAAAGCATTTTCAAAAAAAAAGTTATTTGGCGGACCCTTTATTTCCTCGGCGACTTCCTCAGCAGATTTGTGGCAAAAACTCTGAGAGTAAATAAAATTGCCTTGAAAAGTTTCTCAAGTTTTCCGTTCGTAGTCGACTTTAAACTGTAGGTCCCGCTACCCATGTATAAAATTAAGACACACGACATAAGTGGTGTGGGAAGCAAGGTCGTAATCCTGACTGAAGGGTTGTAATGACCAACTGTGTATGTAGAAAGAAATACATGGGCGCAAATCAAATACTAAGCATGGGATTGTCATTGTTGACTCGGAACACGATTCAAAAAAGTTGTTAGGGCAATAGGGGGAGACATTATAGGGATTTCTTGTAAAGTTTGAAGGGAGTACAATACATTGTATTGTTACGCAAATGGAAACGACCTAATATCATTTCACATGCCAACATAGTTTAACATTAACAATAAACAAAAAAAGAAACAAACAACATAAGTAAAGCACACAAACAACAATGTAGTAGCGATAGAGTTCTCGAGAAGGCGAGAACACGTACCTTCCACTTCAAGAATGTTCGTTAGACTGGTTGTGTCGGACTATAAAAGGGCAAGACAAAGCAGGCAGCAGTCGGTAATAATTCAGTCAGTCTTGTGTGAAGACGCGTTGCGGTTTGAACGTAGAAGTGGTATTGCATGCAAAAAGGTTGTAAGCAGAGAAGATCTAACGAACAGTTATTAGTGTTAACGCGGACAGAAGTGTGAAATAGAATAGTGAACAAGCAAATTGCACAGAAAAGTAGTGTGAACAAGAGAGTTTAACAGAAACTTTGTTTGCAATTAACGAACTTATATTCTAAACGTTTTTAAAATGATAAAAACGTAACAGTATGTTCGCAGTACTAAGGCACCTCAACATAATAGAGTATCAAACAGTATGCTTTGACCAACTATACTTTCATTATGTCTTTTTCATTCATTTGGGGTGGGCAGTTCAAGATGATTGTTGTAATTGAATAAAAAAAGTTTGTGTTTCTCTCAAATAGACAAGTGAGTGAGTGATTGCGTATCTTAAAATTTTATTTCAGTTTTCAAGAGTTTCACTAGCAACTACGCGTTTAAGACATGGTATTCGTCATCAGCAACACCAAACACCATCACCCTGTTTTAAAACTATTACGTTTGAAGATATTTTTGCTTTGGATTTTTTCTTTTTTTTTCTTTTTGGTGATACAGCAAATACTTGAGAAACGATATTCGTTGCCATTAAATACGGAATCCCCAAAAGTAGCAACGTCATCGCCGTCGATCGCTGTGTATGTACATATGTCTGTCTGTCCATCTCACCATTCATCAGTCAGCGCTAGTGTTTAAAGTATTAATTTAAGTGATGGTAACTGTGGATAAATTGCTATTAAATGCCTGTACAAGTATATGAAACAGATGTTGTTGTTGGCATTTCTTACTTTGCTTATTTGATTTTTTATTTTTTTTTGTGAATTTTATTATTAATTTATATTATTCGTATATATGATGTATACATAAACCATAAAAATTGTTTGACTATCTTTAGTAATATTTATATGCATAATGCGTGAAATAATTATAAGGCAGGAAATATATTCTGCACATACATACTTATGTACATATTTGAACAAATTTGGCATCGACACATAAATAGTGAAACATTATAAATAAACATGAGTATTTGGAAAAAGAGTTTTAAATTCAAAAACACTCACCATAAATAATTAATTAATGAATTCTGGAGCAGTTTTGTTCGATTTTGCTTGCCCAATAGCTAACAATAGCTAACACTAACAAAGTATATGATAAGTAGGGACATGCAGCGTTTTGGATACCAGATTACGGCCGATAACTATACTTTCGATATACAGGCATGTTCTGACAAACGCACGATTTGAAATCGCAAGTGATTTTAAAAACGCAAAATTTATTTCAGGGTGTTCTGAAATTCATGCGTTTTACTTGCGATCTTCGATTTTTCGAAGTCCTTTATGAAAAAAATAAAATATATGTTTTAGAATTATAAATAAAAATCAAAACTAAAAAAATAAATAGAATAATGCCTACAGGTTTTTGATTAAGCATAATTTGTTTAAAAAAGCTGCAAACCAGAAAAGAAAAATTAAAAGGACGTGTCCTGAGGGATTATTTTAACCCATTAGACATTCCGGAGCAGGCGAAAGCATCAAAAATGCATTTCTATCAAAAGTTTAAAATTCCAGGAGTAATTGGATCGGTAGACGGCACCCATGTAAGGAACTTTATTTTTGCAGAAAGGGGTTTTATAGTTGAAATGTGTTAATTGTAAGTACTCCTATATGAAGGTTATTTATAGAATTTTAAACAATCAAAGTGATGACGCATCTAGACCTTTAAGTAACGCCAATGAATTTTACTTAGAAAAATATTCTAATGGAGACCGTGGTTACTGGTTGCTGGTCGATTCAGCATATGCTCTACAGCCGTATGTTTTAGTATCGTACGTGCGTTTAAATCGCCAATTTAAGTAAACAAATGACGCAAAAAATTGGTTAAAAATAAAGCAAGTTTTTAGCTTGGTAGTTTTATTCAGAAAAGTGTAAAATTGTTATCATTTTTTGTTAAGAAGTTTTGCTTGAGCATATTTCATCAGTTCACTACAATATACTTTTGTGATTTGAAATCGCAAATTTTTAGGGTTAAGCGTGTTCCAGGTGTTGGCGATTTTGAATCGTATAATTTTTTTTTTGCGATTTGCGTTCACCAGAACACCCTCTTGGCGTTTTTAAAACGAAAACGAAAAATTTAGGCGATTTGCGTTTTTCAGAACATGCCCGATAGTCAAGGAATTTATTTCTCTTGACTCCGCCGTTACCACCAAAAATGATGTCAGTCTGGAGATCATGCGTAGGATTACTCTTGCCAACAGGTGCTACTATGGTCTCAATAGGCAATTGAGTGGCAGACACTTCTCTCGTACGACAAAACTAAGCGCGTATCCCCTCCATGGTGCTTTTTTATGGCGCAGAGGCATGGACCAGAGATCAGCAATAAGTATTCAAGAAGATGATTAGATTCGAATCATACTCACAATTTCTGATACTTTATACGCATTCATACTTATTTTAATACCATACTCATACTACTCATATTCAAAGTTTGAAGTACTCTTCGTACTCATATTTAACAATACGCATGATGGTGGACTAGCAGGCAGTGTGTTGGCTTATTAGACGAAAAGCCAGGGTTCGAGCCTCAGGCCAGACATCAAAATAAAATACAAGAAATATTTCTTCGGCGACTTCCTCTCAGCAGATTTGTTGCAAAAACTCTAAGAGCAAATAAAATTGCCATGAAAAGTTTCTCAAAAAAATCTATCGTTCGGAGTCGACTTTAAACTGTAGGTGCCGCCACTCATGTATAAACTTAACATACACGACATAAGTGGTGTGCGAAACTAGGTCGGAATCCTGACTAAAGGGTTGTAATGACGAATTAAGTTAGTAGTATTGATAAAGAACAATAAAGCTGGAAATAGAGCAAATTTATAATATACCCCTTAACGGGGTGGAGAAGACTATCGACAGCAAAAGCAATTAGTTTCGAAACGGTAATATATCCTGTATCTATAGATAGTTTGATAACATTTCTGGACAAATAATGCCAATAAATTAAAGAGTAAATCGTACATTTAAGTTGCCCGGTCACACATCAAATAATGGATCAAACTCGTCTTTTTTGTTAATGTGTTGGTAAAAAAAAATACTCACACGTATGGACCGAGATGAGTTTGAAGAATACCAAAATACTTTTGATTTTTGCTACTTTCATTGCATACAATGCAATGATCTATTTCGAAAGTTCGATTTTGATGTGTTGCTGTGCTAAGTAAAACAAATATTACCAACACATATGGAAATTTGATCAGTTAAATTTGATGTGTCGCCATGCGCCATTAGTATGGTACTAATCTGTGCTATTGAGCAGCAGTTTTCAGTATTGTTAGCATTACCCTTTTTGGCGATTTCGAACTTCTTCGATCATGAAGAAAAACATCATCATTATTAGCTACTACTTACTTGGCCATTTGCAACCCGATTAAAGGATTTTGGTCCGCCTTAACACATTCTTACGCCACCGGCACCGAACGATAGATTTTAAGAAACTTTTCATGGCAATTTCGTTTACTCTCCAGAGTTTTTGGAAGTCGCCGAAGAAATATTTTTTCATACTTCGCTTTAATCGAGATGTCTGAACTGGGGTTTGAACCGAGACCTCTAATATGCCAACTCACTGGCTACTGGACTACGTCGACCACATGTCGATAACATGCCTATATTTCTTCATCTTCGCTTTCAGGATGCCCTTTTTAAAGTGGTAATATTAAATTAATATCCAGTCATTGATATAAAAAAAAATAATTTGATTTTAGTGGTCTTCACTACGTGCTCAACATTATTTTACTTATGAGTGGCGGGATCTACAATTTAACGTCCACTACTAACGACAGATTTAAGAAAATTTCCCTGGCAATTTTATTTACTCAGAGTTTTTACCAGAAGAGGGCTGAGAGGAAGTCGCCTCAAAAATTTTTTTTTCATATTTCGTTATGTACAAGATGTCTAAGCTGTTGTTTGAACCACGGTCTCTCTTCCAATTATTTATTTATTTATTAATTACAATTCAATTACAAATTATATTTTAATTATATACATATATATATATATATATTATTATATAACTGAGTAACTTTGCCGATATGCTCGGTGTAGTGTCACATACCAGAGTCTCTGGTGGGAATCGAACCCACGATCCTCATGCTAATAGCCTAGCACACTACCCACTAGACTACCAGGGCACCCCTTTTCCAATTAGTCAACATAGTACGTACTAGACTGCCGCGTAATTCGTAATCCCTTGATTTTGTAAATTAAAAATGATGTGACATCTTAAGTCTTTAGACATACTCGTATGCAATCTGTAGGAGCGAATATTATAAATGTTTGGATCTCAGATGTTGATATTGTTCACCTGTCCTGGAATTTATTTATAATCATCCAAAAATGAAATACATTTCAAATATCTGGGCCAGTGTGGTCATTAATGACAGTAAGGTGTCTAGCGATGCACATGTTTCACTGCTTTAAGGATATACCAATCGGCATTCGCATATTTTGAAGTAGCGCACGTTTTTTGCTTTGAGAACATTTTTCATGATCGATTAGTCAACGGATTTCGCTAAGCATATTCGCATATTAGTGATGGGCATGTAAAGAAACATCGATTTTTTTCCGCAAAGATGCCTCAAATCGATTTTCCATAAAATTCTTTGGCGTTTACTGTGCATTGATGGCAGTTTGTAACAAATTGAAGCAAAACTTCATACTACTTTATAAACACTCAGGTGTTTAGTTTTGTGATACATTTAAACCGCATGTGTGGTTGAGTTGTGCTCGGAGAATAATAAACAGTAATAATTAAAATTCATAGATATTCCAATTCTTTTCAATAAGTGGCTGTAGTCTTTTTTTTTCTATTAAACCATGTTTTATTAAAATTGGAGATTCACACTTGCGTATGCCTACTCGTAAGTCATTTCTCGAATGTACAATTTTATGTTCGTCTTTTAAAAGTAATACTGTTTAGTTTTTTCTACAAAATATTTTGAAGGTTTTCGAAATTAATTTCTGTTTTATTAAACTATTATTTCCTCTCTCAAATACCATAAACATTTCAATATTATATTTTGGCTGTTTGCCACTGTATGACCATGACTTAAATTGTCCAGGTGTTGAAGTCATCTTTTTATTGCATTCACCACTAATGATAGCAACACAGATAGTAAGCAACGCTTAATGATAAAATGGCAACGAAAACAGTGAATTAAGATTGGTAATCTGCAGAGAGACTCTTTACAATTCAAATGAAATCAAATCGAATCAATATTTTGTATTACCGTGCTAAAGACACTTATTTTTTAAAGATGTTGGTAATTAACAGAGATTTTTAGTCAAAAATAAAAACAAAATTAATTAAAAGTAATTTCATGAGAAGAAGAATTTTAGCTACGCTTCTGTTGTTGGAAGTTATGAAATTTCTTATATTAAATTGAAAAATTTTTTAATTTATTAAAATAACCACCGCAGCCTTCAAATTACATGGTGCGACAGTGAAAGTACACCCGAGTAACTACATAGTCTAAGATATTCACTAGTTTGAGTAGAACCCAAAAATACCTTTTTTATTTTTCTCGAACCCTCCAAACTTGTTTTATTTGACAAAAACAGTTTTTTTGATCTTTTCACACAAAATTATTGATTACCCAAATATGTTTGAACCTATTTTAAAAATCCAACGTTTTTTAGAAAGGGGAGAGATTAGCCTTTAAAACGGTATACATAAGCATTTTGTGCATTTTGTTTTGAGTTTTGATGGGGTAAACTTGAAAAATATTATTTTTTTCTTATTTTTTTCAAGTTTAGCTATTCTTAATTGCAAAATTTAATTAAAAAATATAAATTAAATGATGACATTCTGAAAGTGCATTATCTTGTGAAGAGATTGACACTTCGTTTGATCAAATCGAACAATAATTACCGTAGTTATAATGTAAATAGTATGAATGACGTCTTATATTTTTTATATATTTCATCTTATCAAATGAACTTTCAGTTCAAAAATTTTCAAAAGTTTTGATGGATCTTGATTGTTTATCGCATAATGTGTCAATTTCACATTTGTACGACTACCAGAAGTCGGCTAATATTTGTTTTTTTTTTTTGCAAATATTATAATTTCGCTTTGCGCAAACATTGTTCAACTTCTGGTGGTCACTCAAACATGAAATTGACACATTTTGGGATAAAAAATCAAGAATTTTTGAACAAAAAGTTCATTTGAAAAAATATATATATATGAAAAATATAACTCGACTGTTAGACTCTTTAAATAACAACGAGAGTAATTATTGTCCTATTTGATCAAACAAAGTGTCAATCTCTTCACAAGATAATGCACTTTCAGAATGTTATCACTTATTTCATATTTTTTAATTACATTTTGTTACTATTAACTGACAAACTAGAAAAAATGTGAAATAAATTCACATTTGTCAAGTTTAGCTCATCAAACCAAATAGCATATTAAGTCAAATAATATATATATGTACATCGTTTTAAAGGCCCATCTCTCTCCTTTCTAATAAGGTTTAAATTTTGAACATGGGTTCAGAAATGTTTGTGTAATTAATAAATTTGTGCGTAAAGTCCAAAAAAACAGTTTTTGTCCAATAAAACAAGTTTGGAGGGTTCGAGAAAAATAAAAAAAAAGTATTTTTGAGTTCTACTCAAATAACTGAACAACTTAGACTAGGTAGTTACTCGGGTGTATTTAATTTTTTGTATTTTGTCGCTTAGTGTTATTTATTTATTTCTTATAATACAATTACAAATTATATCTAATTATTACGAGCTGAGCAACTTAGACCATGTGCTCGATGGGAAGCGAACCCACGACCCTCACGCTAACAGTCTAGTACACTACCCACTAGACTACTAGGGCGCCCAACCTTCAAATTACAGATTTCTTTTGCAACTTTAGCTTTTGAATTATAAAATACTTGTGCATTGTTTAAATAAATAAGCATATGGTCATCAAAATTTTGGTATACAGAATCCGGTATATCATTCAATACAGCCTACTCCCTCAGAATCCCTTAGGTTATGGCAATTTGTGGGACACTTTCCTCTGATTATTTTTTATACTATGCTCCACAAGATCTTGATTGTATTTGGATCTGAAGACAGTATGGGCCAGTATAATACCTCAATATTGTTAATTGGAACCATTTCTTAGTCCACATTGCTTTGGGTCATTATATTTCTGGAACAGACATCAATGTTGGTAATTAACAAAGATTTTAGTTAAAATAACCACCATAGACTTCAAATTTCAAATTTCTTTTGCAATTTTAGCCTTTAAATTATAAAATCGCGATTTCTTAAACTCGTAAATCATCACCAGGATCACCAGTTAAATTTCCAAATCAGCCGATCATTCGACCCGAATATGGTGTTTTTAAATGTGTAGCGCGTCTGATTTTTACCTAAATTGGTAGTATATGGTTTCCACAAAATATCTTCATCTTGCCAGTATACGGCGGTATTTAGTCAGAATATCTTGTATAAGACTCTGAACCACTCACCATATTAATTGTAGCAATTTTTATGTGATTATTTCTATTATTATTATCGTCTTGAAGTTTCTATTGTACTTTTTAGGGTAATGTTTCCTCCAAGCCTATTATCATGACAAATTTCAGGATGCTACTTGGTATCGACAATACCAATTCTCTGCCCAGCACCCACATTTTTACCGCTTCCAAGAATGTGTTCCCGATGATTCATTCTCATCGTCATATAATCCACAAGTTGAGCTTGAAAAAAACCACCATACTGAATAAGTGTACCCTGAATCTGTAGAGGCCAGTCAAAAAACCGGTTATCAGATTATTCCCGATTAGTCTCTGCATGATTTAGATCTCCTCTTACCGTAGTTTTCCACGAAATGTTTTGATATTCCTCAAATCCAATTGGTCTGAGAAGAGTCTTTGTTTCTCTCTCCACTCCACAAAAGAGTTCCGGCTCCATCAAACGGCTTGAATGCAAGCCTGCTGATTGCTCAATACTGAGAATTTTCACAGTATTGCTGATACTCAGCAGAGGGTAACCTTTTTTCCCTATGTAGCGGATTCAGCTTTTCCAGGCAGTTACATACCATCTTCGATTTACCTTCATAAGAGTGCAGTGTTCGTATGGCGACCAGACTATCAGATAGTATTGCTGCAGCCAGTCTTTTGTACCGTATATCCAAGTAGAATTGACCACATCTTTCGATGGTATCAACTAGCGCTTGGAAGATGGTCGCAAGTTTCTGCATGAGCTCGTAATAGTTCATTTTGGGACCAAAAACTCCCGTTCCTGTTCCAAGATTCTTTAGTGAGCCATCTATATATCATAAAGAAGTCTCTCTTTCTAAAGTATGCAACTTCCAGATTACTTCATTCATTTTTCTTACTGAGTCTCGTTGTGAAACATTTCCCAAAATCTTAAAGTCTACTGGTTCTGCTCAGGGGATAGTTAAGAAGATAACTGTCAGGAAATCCCATAATAAATTTTATGTTGGACATGCCTCCCATTAACGTAACTGTAGACTAAAAAGCTTTGGACGCTTTTGGATTGCGTCCCAAGTGAACTTAAACCCAACAGAGGTTCCAGCGCCGCTGTAGTACAAGTTCTCAGTGCCCCGATAATGCCAACACATGATAGTCTCTGTATCTTATCCAACTCCAGTCCCAGCTGTTTTCAAATTTGTTTTAATCCGCCTAGACAATTGTCGCATAGGTCACAAGTGATCTGACCATCATGATTTACATCCAGTACATATGTCCTAGGTTGCATTTTTAGAATTTCTCTGCAAGCCTTCTGGATATCATTATGGCATGTCTGACCTTTCCTGAAATGCTCTCTATATGAGCCGTCCATGCTAATGCTATTACTACTTATTTACTTAATTGGTCATTAAAAACCCGATTAACGTATTTCGGCCTGCCTTAATACATCCTTTCAGGCGCCTGTGCTTCTTGCGCGCATTCGCCAGTTAATCACACCACTCGATTACAGGGCTTCCTCGATTTGGTCCTTCCAACGCAAACAAGGTTGCCCTCTTTGCCGACTTCCGCAAATCCCTTTATCAAATACCCGTCTCGCTGGAACATCCTCCTCCATTTGAACGACATGGCCGAGCCAGCGTAGCCGTTGCATGTTAATACGCTGCACAACGTCTAAGTCGTTGAGGAACTCATACAGCTCACTGTTGAATCGGATGCGGAGATAATCGCCAATTCACACTAGATCGAAGATGTTACGTAGGACTCTTCTCTTGAGTACTCTTAAGGCTGTTGCATCAGTGCTTAATAGTGTCCATGCCTCTGCGCCGTGAAGAAGAAACACGGGGAGGATGAGTGTCTTGTAGAGTGTTAGTTTTGTCGTACGAGAGAAGTCTCTGCAATTCAATTGCCTATTGAGACCATAGTAGCATCTGTTGGCAAGAGTGATTCTGCGCTTGATTTCCAGTCTGATGTCATTCCCAGATTTGTGAGCTCCATTTTCTGCTTGAGATTTACTACCAGATATTTTAATTGGAACTTCTATTTATTCTGTTTTTGTTTCTCTTTTGCGAAATAAATTTATACAGTGTTTTATGTGTACATTTTTGTCCTTTTTCAATTTGCAATTTGATTGTTAATTATTCATTTATTTTTATGAGGCATCTCCATAATATTTTAATATTTAAGTCATAATTATTCTGAAATATTTTACCATGTATAGCTTTTTAACATTGGCAAACACATACAGTAAGCGTCAAATGAAATTCTGCACCATGGATAAAATTCTAACAATCACTAAAGTCAACTTTTAGCACTTAAGGAGAGTGCCCGAAAAAATTTGGCAATAATTCGAAATTTTTTGTATTTGTTTCAATTTTAAAAACCGGCAATAAAACAATTTTGACGCTCACTGTACATATATGTATAAGCATTACACTTGCTTGTCATTACTTTTTAATGGTCCATTAAACTGTTGCACAAGCAGACCTTAGTCTCGTCCTTGTCTATGTGCTGTGAATGGATGCTCGGGCGGACTGTCTAAATGGTTTTCATTTTCTTCAATATTTTTTTTTTGATTTTTAATTTCAATTAACCGAAATATTTTCGTTTAAAACATTTGTTCAGTTTGTTTTTGTTTTTGTCATTAAATGAATTTTTAATTGTGATACACAATTGGCGACAATTAAATTCATTAAAATGAGTGACTTCAGACAACAATGTTAACTTGAATTCAAATGACAGAAAAAATAAATGAGTAAACAAGAGGTGTTTTTGCAGACTGTTGGATGGCTGGTTACCTTTTATGAAAGGTTTTTCAAGTGCAATTTTTTTTTCAAATGCAAACTAAGTCAAAAAATATACATACATACATGCATACATACATTTATATACAGCGATGTGAAAAATCATAGGGACACTAATATGACATTTAGAGATTTGATAAGAGAGTAAGTAAGACTTCGTCTAAGCATACGGCTAACAAGATTTTGGCATACAGAATCCGGTATATACTACCACACACACATACATAACATACATAATTGGTCATTACAACCCTTCAGTCAGGATTACGACCTAGCTTCGCACACCACTTATGCTGTGTGTGTTAATTTTATACATGAGTGACGGCGCCAATAATTTAAAGTCGACTCCGAACGACAGATTTCTTTTTTTTTTTTAAGAAACTTTTCTTGGAGGAATCTGACCCGGGGTTTGAACCATGCCTCACGTCTAATAAGCCAACACACTGACTACTAGACTACGATGATTACTATTATCATTACCACATAGCTTAAATTAATTCCCAGAGAATGTGACAATTTGTGAGAAACTTATTCTCTAATTATTATTTATACTATGCTCCACTAGTTCATGATTGAATTTGGATCTAAAGACAGTGCAGACCAGTATAATGCCTTGATATTGTTAATTCGAACCATTTCTTAATGCACTTTGCTGTATATTGAGTATCATTATAATTCTGAAACACTCATCGAAGTGGCATATTTTTATTCGACATAATGTAGCACAAAATGTCGAAGGATTATAACATAATCCACTACTTTCGAAATGTCTTGTACACGATATTGTGACCTAACACCATAGTAATGCCAATACACTACACTCTTTCACCCTTCCTACATGCAGCAGACCATAGACCCTCTAGAAAAATTAACATACAAACGAATATCTTTGAAAGGCTATCGTCGCCTCTCGGAAAAGATTAGAAGCCAATGGGAAGGGTTTCCCTTTACTAAACTCAATACAGTTTTTGGGAGCAGAGGGCACTGTTTCTAAACAACGAATTTTGAAATGATACTAAACTATAACTAAAATAGTACTTTTTTGCATCAAATGCTACATACTTTTGTAAAAAAATACACACATACACATAATTAGTCATTATAACCCTTCAATCAGGATCATGACCAAACTTCTCACACCACATAGTATGTTGTGTGTTAATTTTATACATGAGTGGCGTTAGCTACAGTTTAAACTTAAAAGTCGATTCCGGGCGACAGATTTTTGAGAAATTTTATCGTGGCAATTTTATTGACTCTGAGAGTTTTTGCCAGAAGGAAGTCGCTGCAGAAATATTTTTTCATATTTCGTTTTGATGGGATCATGTGGTTTGAACCGTGGGCTCACGCCTAGACTACCTAGTAGACTATTTATTTATTTATATTATATTTATTATATATTATATTTAATACACATACGGCCCGGAACAGAAAAACTAACGACTTATTCGTGTTCCTCATATACAAGACAAAAACATCTCATTCGGAACGTAACAAAACGTAAAAGCCCCTTTTAGTCAAACGTAGATGAAACGTAACATACATACGTTCGTTTTTAGAATGTGAAGAGCAATGCAAATGCTCTCAGAATTTTTGCCAAAGAAGACTGCTGAGAAGAAGTTGTTTTGTTCGAGATGTCTAAGCTGGGGTTTGAATCATGGGCTCTCGTTAAATAAGCTCACACCGTACCTAGCCTAACTAAATTTTAAATCAAAATTTTCTGTATGTCTTTAATGATATTTTGCGAATTCTACACGAATACCAAGTGTTTATCCTTGGAAAACAAATCGTAACAAAGAAATAGCGACAAGAAATAATTACAACAAAACGTATAGGATAAACGGATAGACAAAGATCGTACATACACAATTGGTCATTACAACCCTTCCGTCAGGATTACGACCTAGTTTCTCACACCAAGTCGACTTCGAACGACAGATTTTTTGAGAAACTTTTTCGTTGCAATTCTATTTATTCTCAGAGTTTTTGTCAGCAATCTGCTGAGAGGAAGTCCTAGAAGAAATATTTTTCATATTTTATTTTGTTGGAGATGTCTGACCAAGGGTTGGAACCATGACTACCCATCTAATAAACCATTAAATTAAATTACATTTACAAAACTAGACAGAAGGGCCACGAAACGTAGAAAAGAAGAGAAAAGATTAACAATAACAAGTCAACAGTAAATTTCTAGAAGTTGACAGATCGTAAATAAATAAAGTATGAAAAGACGAACGTATATACACAGAAAAGTTTTAAAAATATGATGTTTACTATTCATGTAATAAAATTGATAGCACAGTGTTATCAATTAAAGTGTGTTGTCAACTTTAAATAAAAAAAATTGGAAACGTTGAATTCATAGGAAAGCGTAACAAAACATACAGTACAGTTGTTTGTAACTTGGTGCAGAATTAATTTAATGGATCTTAACTTGAAAAAATGTAAATGCATGGTTTTCTCTCGCGGGGGCGTAATTTCGTCCACTTATGTGATTGATTCTTGCCCTTTGGAAACTGTGACTACATTTCTTGATTTGGGAGTATTATTGGATATGATCTTTTATTGATCATATTAGTATGATGATTGGCAAAGCTCGGGCTGTTCTTGGTTTTGTGAAAAGATGGGCTAGGGAATTCATTGATCCTTATATAACAAGACTGCTATACATTTCACTTGTTAGACCTATTTTGGAGTATGGAATCCATGCTATCGTTGTCATAGTGATTCAATAGAGTCTGTGCAGAAGCAGTTTTTATTATTCTGTTTATGTGGCTTAGGATGGGATTTTACCAATGGGCTTCCGTCATATGAGGCTAGATTAGGTTTGATAAAACTTCCAACTTTAGAACGTAGAAGAGCTGTTTTAGGGGTTTGTTTTGTTTTTAATCTGGTTAAAGGTGATATCAATTCTGAGTTTTTGCTTTATAACCTGAATTTCAGTATTTCAGCAAGATTTTCACGGCACTATCGTCCTCTTTCTTTAGGTTTTTATAGAACGAACTATGGATGTAATTTTATTTTTCGTAGATTATGTAATGATTTTAACTTATATTATGATTTTATTGATTTTAATTGTAGTATTTGTAATATAAAACGTAGCTTATATGCTGGCATTAATTTGTAAATTTTTATATAAAAATGTATTTTCGTTCTTGTCATAGGAAGTTCCTATTTATTGTTACTTTATTCAGCTTGTGATTAAGTTCTGTAGCTGATTTATGTTCTCGTTGCCATTACTTTTCCCTTACCCGCTACAGTCCGGACTGTAGTGTGTACGTGTCCCTACGTAATGGGGACGAGCCCTCCACGGTCGGGTGAGGGTGGGTTAGTGTGAGGCCGGGGACGTTCGAAAAGAAAAAAAGTATCGGTTCGTTGTCACATTTTCTTTTCTAGCCACCGGCCAACAACACTTGATAAAGAACTTTTGTGCCACATAAAATTAGAAATGTTTGAAGAATTTTTATCTTTATTTGAACAAAAAACACAAAAATTGAATTTATTGAGTGCGTTTTATTTGAAAAAAAAAAATTAAAAACGTTTTTTTAAGTTCAACATTGATCTACATAAATTAGAAATAAAATCGAAAGCATTTACAATAAAACGAGAATCGATTTGATTTACTAGACACTACAGAAGTTTTGTCAGAGATACATGGATTGCATTGGACTCTAGTCATGGTTTGCCTTTAAAAATGTTAATTTTTAATTTTAAACTTTTTTTGTTTTGGTTTTGTTTTATTGTTTCTTTTATTATATTTTATTGTAGCAAATTTAAAATTTATACGTTCCTATTTGAAAATTGTTAGTGATTTGTTGCTTTTTCTGTTGGAGCTGTAGTTGTTCTAAGTGTTTTGCAATTGCAATTTAAGACAACATTAATCGCAATGGTGATAATAAAATATTTTATGCGTTATTTTCAAAAATTTTGTTTTTTTTGTTTTTTCTCTCTTCCAATATACATTCGACCACAAAAGTATACATACGGTTAACAAATTTCAGAAATTTTTTAACCAATCCGTTTTCGTTGAAAATCTTTATAATTGTCTGACATTTTTCTACGATTTTAAGACGCTCTTTTGCATTGGTTCAGAAATTTGTAAAATTTGTTAATAGGATGTATGTATTTCAGAAATTTTTTAACCAATGCAAAAGACCGTCTTAAAATCGAGGAAACTATAAAGATTTTCAACGAAAACAGATTGATTAAAAGATTTCTGAAATTTGTTAACCGTATGTATACTTTAGTAACTGTGTGTATGTATCTTACAGTGTCCATGAAATAAGACCTGCAGACTTAAAGACACCTGTCATGTAAAATATTTTAAGTTTAAGAGTTAAAAAAACACAGAAAAAAATAATGTTACACTCATAGTTATAAACTAAATATACAGTGAGCATCAAAATAAAGTGTACACCATGGATAAAATTCTAACACTGCCCGAAAAAATTTGACAATATTTCGAAATTTTTTGTAATTTTTTTTTGTTGCTTCAATTTTAAAAACCGGCAATGAAACAATTTTTAAAATAAAAATAACGGTAATTCATTACCGTATACTTTTTTAAATGCAGTTTCTTTTGACACTCACTGTAAATACTTGCAACAACAACAATTTTTAGTTCAAGGATTATTCACCACATAAACACACACACTAAAGCCATATCATAACGAATCCAATTGAAAATTTAAAATCTAAGATTTCTGTGCGTGTAGGTAGGATACCACGTTTGTAGTCAGTTTTAAAATTTGTTAAACGTTGTTACTTTCGAAAAATTATAAAAAAATAATAACAACGTGTATGACATTCTGTGACACGCAAATTTCATTTGCATACAAGTACACCGCATTTTAAATTAAAATCTAGACCATGTCGAATTATTTTTACTTTTAGTTACACCCAACATTTTATTTGATTAGAAAAAATATTTTATTTTGTTTCAGTCTTTCTCACGATATTTTTAAGCAAAAAATAATTGTTACTTTAACTTAATAATACAGTGAAAAAGTATGATTCACAGTTAAAAATGGTTTCAATGAACTTTTGAAATAAAACTTTGCACCCCACAGTGGTCACTTATGAAATCTGTACCTCAGCACTTGAGTTTCACTCCCACTTCGTTAGAAGCATTTTAATTGTATACATATATAGTTAGTCACTACAACCCTTCAGACAGGATTACGACCTGACTTCTCACACCACTTATGTTGTGAGTGTTAATTTTATACATGAGTGGCGGGACGTACAGTTTAAAGTCGACTCTGAACGACAGATTTTTTTGAGAAATTTTTCACAACAATGTTTATTTACTCTCGGAGTTTTTGCCAGAAATCTGCTGAGAGGAAGTCGCCGGAGGAATATTTTTTCTTATTTCATTTAGTTGGAAATGTCTGACCTGGGGTTGAACCGTGGCCGTACGTCTACTAACCCAACACACTACCTGGCTGACTTTCAAAATGTATCAATATAAAGTTTGTATGCAGTTCTACTACGGTATATCAATTATGTAGATATGCAAATATCCGATGCCTACTTTGTTCAAACACAAAGCAACTAACATTTTGGAGGTCAGCCCCTTCTAGACCACGGCAACTTCAATTTTAATTGTATATTTAGTGGTAAATATCGGGTGGGCCATCTGTCGGCTTTAATTAGAACCATAGGTTATTTAGAATCTGTGCAATACTTATGTCATTCAATTCTGTCACAAAATTCAGGATATTATCCCCACTGAACTTAATGAATTGATTTACCCTTGAGCAACGTTGGAATTTATTGGGCCAAGAAAAACTGCAGGATGATGTCGATTTTGCCAAAAAAAAATCATTGTGGTGGGTATGTTAAACCACAAAATTGCCGTATTTGTGGCTCAGAAAACCCACACGCAACCACTACGGTCTATGGAGACAATTGTCGCACTATGATAACCGATTTGTTTGTATCCGCTCTTCATGGTATTGATGTGAACGATGTTTGGTTTCAACCAGATGGTGCATATTGCCACACATCTCATGCTAAGATCGATTTATTGCTTCAAACGTTTGATGGCGTTTAATTAATGTAAGAATATTCAACAGAAAATGGAGATTAAATATCTAGGAATAACACTATATAGTTCGCTGGTATGGAGGGCTCATATAGAAAGCGTCTTAGGAAAGACCAGACATGCCCTAATAATATGCAGACAGTTTGCAAGAAAATCCAGGGGATGCTGTCCTATAGTCACCAAAGCTTTGGAGACTATGGTTAGGGTGATGGGAGCCAAGTCTAATATAAAGTTTATTAGAAGATTTCGGGTCATAAGGAATTAATTGGTTGACAGTTCCCTACTTAACTAACTTAACTTAACTAACTCTATTAAGTAATCTGGAATCTGTATACTCTCTTAAAAGAGGGTATATTTTGTGTTATACAGTTGGCTTAAGAACAGATCTTGGAACAGGACTAAGGGTTTTCGGATGCCAGAATGAAATATTCCAAGCCAATAAAATATTCCATTCCAAGTAGAAATCTATGCCATCGAAGGATGTGTTCAATTCAACTTGGATAGGAGGTGCAAAAGACAGGACATAGCAATACTTTCAAACAGTCAGGCTGCCATCATAAGCTCACATCGAAAATAGTATGGCAGTGCGCGGAATTGTTTAATTGGCTGGTTAGGTAACCTTACCAGATTTACCAGGGGAATTCCGGCAGTGAGTAAGCTGACGAGCTTGCGAGAAACTTCCATGCCGTTGATGGCACCAGAACCCTTCTGTGGAGTGTGGGCGGATGAAAGTTATGCTCAACGAAAGGAAAGATAAAGAGAGGCAAACCACTAGGGCGCGTTTCAAGTACTAGGCTGAGAATAGATATTGTTGACACCAAGCAGCATTCTGACATTAGTCAGGGCAATAAGCTTGGAGGAGACATTATAGGTATACCCTATATAGTTCGAGGGAAGTACGTTAGATCGTGTAATCGCACTATGAAGGCACCTAATGACGACAAATAGTAATCAATCTTATGGTTTCTGCAGGGCTCATTTTAATGATGATCTCTTGGCATAACTGTCCTAAAAGTACTTCACAGATAGTGAAGGGACTAATATTGAAGCCCTAGACCTTTCCTAATCATTTAATAGGGTATGGTACAGTGAGTTTTTGCTTTTGTTTCGGTAATCTTTTTGCTCAAGAGATAGATTTATTGGAATGGTTATAGAAAGGTATTGTGAAGTCGCAGTAGGTAGTGTGTTGGCTTATTAGACATAAGGCCACGGTTCAAAACCCAGGTCGAACATCAAAACGAAAGTATGAAAAAAATATTTCTTCAGCGACTCCCTCTCAGCAGCTGGTTGTGTGTGTATGTTGTCATCGTCATGTGGTCGGTAGTCCGAGGAAGTCCGCTGTTGTCTTTGGGTTCAGCCATAGGTCTATGGGTGGCAGGGTTGTCGGTTTAGCTGGGCAGCTAAAAATGTGCACCGTGTCGTATGGTGCTCGGTTGCATAAGGGGCAGCAGGCAGACTATCCAGGAATAATCTGAGGTTAGTAAAGCGTCGTTTGTAGGGACACTGTAAACTTATTATATAAAATGGGGTTTGTTGTTGAGCTCAACATGTAGATTCTGTGGAGTTCTTGGAACATATAAGGCACTAATGCATGTGCCAGAAGGAAATGCTTGGTTGCATAACAGAAACTGAACAAAGAATTGGCATTATTGCCAACAAGTAGTATCGTGAAGTTCGTTAGGCGAATAGAAATAAATAAAAATTGATAATTATGGTTCAGAAGTTGTAATAACAAAAGCTCCTATCAGTTCCATATGCATGAAATAATGTATTTTTATTATTATTATATCGTATGTAATATCCGTAGATAATTTTTATTTCATCTATGTACGAGTTATGGAAACAAATAAATTCTCTTTTTTATTTATTTTTAATTAATGAATTTTTAATTGCTGTAAATAATTAAAGAATTCCACAACATTGAGTTACATTTTCTTGCCGACTTAACATATTTATTTACAAAATATTTGACTTTTAAAGTCATTTTTTTTCTTCTCTCTTTTTTCGCTTGAACCACACCTTTTATTTGTCGGAAAACGTTTAATTTTATTTCATGCGTAATTTAATGATTTTTTCTTTCATTAGTTATTCGATGGAAACCAATAAACTTTGTTCATATAAATCGATTTTAATTTTATTTGTTTTTAATTTTTCATGACTTTATTTGTAGATTTCTTTCACAAGTATGCATGTATGTAATATTATTAATCGTTTTAATTGTTATTTAATAGTTCGTTTATAAATTTTTTAAACGCATTAAGGATTTGTAATAATTTGTTAATTTGTTTTATTTTATTTGCAGAAAAAATTTATAGTCATATTGAAAAACAAAGATACGATGGCTGGTATAATAATTTAGCACACCCCGATTGGGGGTCAGTAGGTAAGTTCACATAACCTTTTTTTTTTTGTTAACAACATTTAGCGCCATTATTACAACTTGCCGTTAACTAAAGGGATGATTTTAAACGGCAGATAAATTGTTTTTCGTTATTATGAGTACCCAATAAGATAGAAGTGATCGTTAAGCTAAAGGGAGAATCATTTAAAGGTCACTTTATGTTTGAACTTGCCATATTATATATTATTTTCAATATGGCAACTTCAAATTTAAACAAAATGAGCATATACAACAAAAAAACGAAGCCCGCGGTTGCCACTGCGTTAACAAAACACTTGTATAATTGAGCAGTTTTATCGACATTGATCCGGCACTGCCATATTTTTAAAAAATTGTATCTGTAAGTTGTAATAACGAAAATAAGTTAAAGGTAACTTTACAGTTCGCTTTAGCTAAAGGTACCTTTAACTAAACCCAAGTTTAACGGCAAGTTGTAATAATGGCCCTTAATATAAAAATTCTTATTTATATACCTGGCCATTACCAATCATCATGATATAATGGAATCAATAATATAATCTCAATACAACTGAGAAATGCAGAAATTCGTTCGTATGTATTCCCCGGATATATTAATTTTCCGCTTAATCTTGATTTTTGCATGAAAATGCACAGAAACTGTATCGATATATGCATCCCGCTTTTAAGCATTGTCTTCTTATAAACGTGGAAAGTTGGAACGCAATCTCAGAAAATTGATTCTTGATAGAAAATCTGCATTACAACCGTTCAGTCAGGATTACGACGTAGCTTCACACACCACTTACGTTGCGTGCGTTAATTTTATACGTGAGTGGCGGGACCTGCAGTTTAACGTCGGCTCCGAACGACAGATTTTTGAGAAACTTTTGCATGGCAGGTTTATTTACTCACAGAATTTTTGCCAGAAATCTGCTGAGAAGTCGCCGAAGAAATATTTTTTTTCGTACCTCGTTTTGATGTCTGATGTAAAACTCTTCTACTTATCAGACCTGAAACAGGTCTCGGTCAGGTCAACAACCTGACTCTCACATACATACATACATAATTGGTCACTAGAACTCTTCAACCAGGATTACGACCTAGCTTGTCATATCACTTATGTTGTGTGCGTTAATTTTATACATCAGTGGAGGGACCTACAGTTTAAAGTCAACTCCGAACGACAGATTTTTGAGAAACTTTTCATGGCAATTTTATTTACTTTCACAGTTTTTGCCAGAAATATGCTGAGAGAGGATGTCGCCGAAGAAATATTTTTTTTTCATTTTTCGTTTTGATGCCTAATGTAAAACTCTTCTACTAATCAGACCTGAAACAGGTCTCGGACGAGTCAACAACCTGATTCTCACATACATACATACATAATTGGTCACTAGAAATCTTCAGTCAGGATTACGACCTAGCTTGTCACACCACTTACGTTGTGTGCGTTAATTTTATACATCAGTGGCGTGACCTACAGTTTAAAGTCGACTCCGAACGACAGATTTTTGAGAAACTTTTCATGGCAATTTTATTTACTCTCAGAGAGTTTTTGCCAGAAATCTGCTGAGAGGAAGTCGCCGAAGAAATATTTTTTTCATATTTTCGATTTGATGTCTCACCTGGGGATTTGAACCGTGGCCTTACGTCTAATAAGCCAACACACTACCTACTAGACTACGGCGACCTGACTCTCTGCCTATTTAATGCTACAACAGGGCTCTTGACTATGCCTATAAAGTTTGCTGCGGCGCCATCTCCTTCAGCAATTTTTTCGCAGAGATTCCGAAGTGACACGAGGCATCAGCAATTTACAACTTTTCGCATCACACCGAGCTGTAGAAGATGATCAAAGCCCTTTTTAACCAGGCGACATTCCATCGAATACGAAGCTATTGTTGTCAATGAAATAAATAGAATTGCATCAGCTTGAATAACACACGACTATTTGTCCTCAGGTGCAGGACTTCGATATAATAATTCTAACTAACGTTTTTGAAAGTGCTTATATCCGCGAAATATTGTATTTGTTATACCAGCCCTTGCAAGTGCAGCAGCTACACTGAGCGCCAAAAGTGAGTAAACACCACTGAAATAATTCATTTTCTTAGGATAGCGAGAAAAGTAAATGAGAATAGTCGAATACATTTCAAAAAATAAAAACGTTTATTTATTATTTATAAAATGTTAAAACAAAAACAACAATTCATGATAAAGGAACTTTTTTTGTACTTAAGAACAATACTGTTTTATACTTAAGAACAAAAGTGTTGACTCACTTATGGCGCTCAGTGTATATTGTTAGCTATTTTCGCCAGAGATATCCGCAGATGTAGCGTACAAACTCTCACGCAATTTGATGATTGCGTTACTGGCTGTTTTCTGACTCGTTCTGCCTATGCAGACATAGGTCACTATTGATCTAAGCATCATAATATACATTCAGTGCATAATTCCAGGGTTACACTTAACTGCAAACCTCCTATATGCCATTATGGAAAGTCTGGCCTTTCCCGAAATGCTTTCTACATAAGCCTTCCGTGTCAATTTACTACTCACTGTTGTTCCTAGATATTTGATCTCCATTTTATGTGATGTTATCTCACCAAGGAGTCGAATATTCTTCCATTTAGCAAGTTTTTTTTCTTCTTAATACTATACTATTGTGATTTTGCTTGGGTTTATTCTTACAATCTCAAGACCTCTTTGAATAATATTGTAGAGAATTACTTCAAATTTGCCCTCGGGCGTTTAGATTATATCATTTGCATATCCTTGGCACTCAAATCTTATCTCAGATAGTCTTTTCAGTAGTTCCACATCCATAAACAGGCTCCACATGAGTAGTGAAAGGGACACCACCCTTTGGATATCAGCTAGCCTAGCCTTTCAATAGTAAGATCTACTCTTCAAGCTTCTTAAACACAAATTTAAAGAAATCAGAACCCTGTAGGCAATAATATCACACTCGTTATCTCAACTCAACATCTCCAACAAAACGAAATATGAAAAAATATTTCTGCGGCGACTTCCTCTCAGCAAATATCTGGCAAAAACTCTAAGAGAAAAAATTGCCTTGAAAAGTTTCTCAAAAAAAAACTGTCTTCGGAGGTGGGTCCCGTCACTCATGTATAAAATTAACACACAACATGGGTGACGTGAGCGGCTAAGTCGTAATTCTGACTGAAGGGTTGTAATGACCAATTATGTAGGTATGTAATGTATGGAAAACTATTATGCAAGTGCTTCGTTTTTGAGACCGCTTCATGTCTGTAATAAAAATTCTTTAAAGATGCTTTCAGATAAAGCTCATAGCGACGATCATCACCTTCAGTATAAAGGGCAATTCAATCATACATAGATGTGAGTGTCAAATAATTGATTTGCATGTAAACATTTAACGGTTGACCATAATTGTAATTAAAGTAGGTTTTAATAACATCCATCAAGGGGAAGGGGAACTCCCCTATCTTTTTTAAACATGATTTTTTGAAACACATGTTCCATGTTTTCCACAAAGTATGTGGGATCTTTTTGAATCGCAAAACAGTGGCCTATTGATTTATTCATACAATTTATTTAATAATACCTACTAAATATTTAAATGCAATCAATGACTAATAAACGAATTGTCCAACAAATTTAGCATTAACGTGATTACACTTTTGTCGTGACCCAATTCAATTAATTCAACGAAGCATGATGGATGATTGGAAATGGAAATGAGCCTTAAATAACAATAACAATAAAAATTTTTATTAAATAACTTAACACTTTAATGTATTTCATTTCAATTAATTTTCAGATAGTCATTTGGTGCGCAAAGCACCGCCTTCTTATTCGGATGGCGTTTACGCTATGGCCGGTTCAAATCGACCCTCAACAAGACGACTGAGTCGTTTGTTTATGGGCGGTCGAGATGGTCTCGGCTCAAAATTTAATCGCACTGCCCTGTTGGCCTTTTTCGGTCAAATTGTTGCGAATGAAATTGTCATGGCATCTGAATCGGGTTGCCCCATTGAAATGCATCGCATTGAAATTGAAAAATGCGATGAAATGTACGACAAAGAATGTCGTGGTGATAAATACATACCATTTCATAGAGCAGCATATGATCGAAATACGGGTCAAAGCCCCAATGCTCCCAGAGAACAAATCAATCAAATGACTGCCTGGATAGATGGTAGTTTTATATACAGCACCTCAGAGGCATGGTTAAATGCCATGCGTTCTTTTCACAATGGTACACTGCTCACGGATAAAACGGGTAAAATGCCCATCAAGAATACAATGAGAGTGCCTTTGTTTAATAATCCTGTGCCGACTGTGATGAAAATGTTAAGTCCCGAGAGATTATTTCGTAAGTTTGAGGATCCCTAAATCCATTTCTATAAAATGTTTTCTAATTTGTTTTTCTAATTTTGTTTTAGTATTGGGCGATCCTAGAACAAATCAAAATCCTGCTATGCTTTCATTTGCAATTTTATTCTTGCGCTGGCATAATACTTTGGCTCAACGTATTAAACGTGCCCATTCCGATTGGACTGATGAGGATATTTTCCAGCGGGCTCGCCGTACTGTTATTGCCAGCTTACAAAATGTGATTATGTACGAGTATTTGCCCGCATTTCTGGGTTCCGGTATCCCTCCCTATGAGGGTTATAATCGTGATATACATCCCGGTATTGGACATGTCTTTCAAGCAGCTGCTTTCCGTTTTGGCCATACCATGATACCGCCTGGAATTTATAGACGTGATGCCAGTTGCCACTATAAAACAACACCAATGGGTTATCCGGCTATACGTTTGTGTTCCACATGGTGGGATTCAAGTGTAAGTAAAATCATTCATATTTAAAAACTCACATACATACACACAAATTATCAATTTCCCCTAGATTCCTTGTAAATTAGTTTGCGAACTGCTTTAATCTCTCTTTCAGCGTCTTTAAAACCTCTGGTTATAGGTTTTTGGTGAAAAAATAAATGGATAGGTCCATTTGTAGGCCATCAGCAAATATTACGCGCCACTATTGCCGCAGATAGATTCGGGATTATAGCAAATAGCCATAACAAAATTATTCTTCGTATTCCAGAGGTCACTCTTTCTTTTCGAAATTTCTTTAGCCGCTGGTAATAAATAAGGAGTGCCGGCGAAAAAATTTAGCATACACTTTTCTATATAAAAACTAAACTAAATAGTAAACCGAGTTCAATCTTTATTTAAATCAAAATACATTAAAATTTGTTAAGCCATTAATAGATCATAAAATTTTTTATGATTCCGGGTTTGATGCAATTCTGCTGGCAGTTTACCACTTTTGTCAAAGTTAACACCGCATTTTGTGCCTTAAATTTTTTTTATGAATTTACAATAATGAATTGGCTTGCCTGGGTACATAAACTACATAGTGCGCTTGATAACAGTCTCTTTTCAGGCACTCCATAACATAAATATCAGCATTTATAGAGTGGTTAGTAATGAAAGAAGTGATTCTATCGCCATGATTGCAAAATTCCCTTTCATATTAAAAATCAAAAAAGTTTCCTCAATGTTTCTCTTTGAATTCCCAACACAAAATTATAATGTCTACGCGTATGCTGCCTTTAATATGCATTGTCCTTTCCATATAGCAAACAGACTAAACAGCATAGAGTTCCACGTTGTTGATTATAAATTTGCTATAATCCTCATTGACTCTATGACTTTGGGGAATGCTTCGCAACGAGACTTAATAATCAAAATGAATAGAGTTATCTGGAAACTGTATACTCTCCTAAAAGAGGGACTAGTTTGAGGTATACAGATAAGTCATAACCCGATCTTGCGACAAGAACGGAAGTTTTTAGTCGCAAGTATCTTCCATGCCGAAGTTTATGCCACCGAAATATGTGCTCAATTCTACTTCAATAGGAGTTGTACCCACAAACGTAGCAATACTGTCACGACAGTCAGGCTGCCTTTCGAGCACTCGGCTCTTATGAGTTTGAATTGAAGTTAGAATGAGAGAAGCTGAATGGAAAAAGCAGAGAGAGTAAGGTTAACTTCATGTGCCTTCTCGGCAATGAGCAAGCAGATGTACTTGCGAGGAGCGGAGCACCAATGCTGCTGATGAGGACACAATTCTTCTCTGGAGCAGGTGTCCCAAGGTCATGTGGAAATTCTCGGCATTAAGTAAGCATATAGGCTTACAAGGACTAGAGCTTCCACGTCGTTGATGTAGTCAGGGCTTATGTTCGGAAAGGGAAGATAAAAGAAGCAAGGACTCTTCTCAAAACAACTGGGTTTAAGGTAATCAAAACTTTTGTTAGGAAATTACAAAAAAAAGGTATTTCACTCAGGAAGTCATTCATCAGTCAAACTATCCAGGAATAACCTGAGGTATATAACCGATTTTTTACAGGGCACTGTAGGGTCAGAATAGTTTTATTTAGAAAGGGGCTGTCTCGAACCCAGCATAAAGATTCCGTGACAATGAGAACCAATTCCTCGGAACACATTCTTGGAACATGTGAGACAGTGATGCATCCTAGGAGGAAAAATTTGTGTGCATTCTAGCACAGCATCTAGCACTATTCACACCGAACAGCATTCTAAAGCTCATCAGGACGATAAACTTGGAGTCTAGGTAGTGTGTTGGTTTATTAGATTTGAGGCCACGGTTCAAACTCCAGGTCAGACATCTCCAACAAAACGAAATTTGAAAAAATATTTCCTCGACCACTTTCTCTCAGCAAATTTCTGGCAAAACCTATGTGAGTAAATAAAAATGCCATGAAAAGTCTCTCAAAAATCTGTCGTTCGGAATTGACATTAAACTTTAGATTCCTGCACTCATGTATAAAAATAACGCACGCAACATAAGTGGGAAACTAGGTCGTAGTCCTGACAAAAGGGTTGTAATGACCAATTATGTTTTCTTGTAATAGACTTGGAGGAAATAGGGATACCCTACGAGGGGAGTACAATTTTATGATTGGAGACACTTCTACAGAATAATATTAATAATAACCCTCAGTTCGATGATGCCCATTTGCAAGACCATTATCTAATTTGGCAGACAAATTTCATCGCCATCGTCTAGATCGGTTAGTCGACAATCCACGCTCCATAGTATGCCGTTTCTCATTCATATTTCCTTATTATCGAGTCGAGAATGACGTGGAGTTATCGAAGTGATGGAATACATCTCTTCTTTAACAGCTTACTTAAGGTTCCTTAGCTTAGTTCACACAAAAATTCTAGATTCTTGTCTGCAACCTGCAGAATCAAAAATCAGTCCATAATATTGTCGTAGTAACGACCGATGCATTCACTAAAAGCTTTATTTCGACTGTAAGAACTATTATTTGCATTCTTATGTTAGTTCCAGTTCCAATGTCTGGATGCATACACTCAACCTTGTAGTAAAAGAATCTAAATATCAAATCTCACACATCCCGATGACAAAATTAATTACAAAAGTCTTCTCCCTTCTTCCCTTCTTACAGGATCAAAGAACCAAAAAATATCACACGCTTGGTGCATTTGAATGTCTTTAAAATATTGGTTTTCTTTTTCCGAATAAATATTTTCTTTCCCTTTTCTAGGATTTTCTAACTGATACGACCATAGAGGAAATTCTAATGGGTTTGTCATCCCAGATCTCAGAACGTGAAGATCCCGTACTCTGTTCCGATGTACGTGATAAATTATTTGGTCCGATGGAATTTACACGTCGCGATCTGGGAGCCTTAAATATAATGCGTGGTCGCGATAATGGTTTGCCCGATTATAATACGGCCAGAGAGGCATTTGGCTTGAATAGACGCAACAATTGGACTGACATCAATCCGGAATTGTTTGCCAAGCAACCGGAACTCTTGCAAATGTTGATTTCGGCCTACAACAATCAACTCGATGATGTAGATGTTTATGTTGGTGGCATGTTAGAGTCCTATGGTCAACCTGGTGAGCTGTTTACTGCCGTTATTAAAGAACAATTTCAACGTGTAAGAGATGCTGATCGTTTTTGGTTCGAAAATGAACGTAACGGCATATTCACCAAAGAGGAAATTGAGGAAATACGCAAAATCAAGATGTACGACATCATTGTGAATAGTACGGATATCAATGAGAATGACATACAACAGGATGTATTCATGTGGCATGAGGGAGACCCTTGCCCACAGCCCATGCAATTAAATGCCACTGAATTAGAGCCCTGCACCTATTTGGAGGGTTACGATTATTTCTCAGGCTCGGAATTGATGTTTATTTATGTTTGCGTGTTCTTGGGCTTTGTGCCTATACTGTGTGCCGGTGCGGGCTACTGTGTGGTGAAATTGCAGAATAGCAAGCGCAGGAAACTCAAGATAAGACAAGAAGCCTTAAGAGCACCTCAGCACAAGGGATCTGTAGACAAAATGTTGGCCCGAGAATGGTTGCATGCTAATCACAAACGCTTGGTTACGGTGAAATTTGGCCCAGAGGCTGCTATCTATACAGTGGATCGCAAAGGTGAAAAGCTGCGCACGTTCAGTTTGAAAAATGTTGACGTGGTTACTTGTGAGGAATCGGCCCATAATCATCTCAAAAAGAAGCCTTACATACTCTTAAGGGTGCCAAATGATCATGATTTAGTTTTGGAACTGGAATCCTATGGAGCACGCAGAAAGTTCGTTAAGAAATTGGAAGACTTTTTGGTATTGCACAAGAAAGAAATGACTTTAGTGGAGGTAAACCGTGATATGATGTTGGCAGGAGCTGAAACACGCGAAAGAAGACAGAAACGTTTGGAGTATTTCTTCCGTGAGGCTTATGCTTTAACGTTCGGTCTGAGACCGGGGGAAAGAAGACGCCGTTCCGACGCTTCTACCGATGGCGAAGTAATGACTGTTATGCGCACGTCCCTATCCAAGGCGGAATTTGCCGCGGCCCTAGGCATGAAACCCAATGATATGTTTGTGCGTAAAATGTTCAACATTGTGGATAAGGATCAAGATGGCCGCATTAGTTTTCAAGAGTTTCTCGAAACTGTGGTACTTTTCTCACGCGGCAAAACCGATGATAAATTGCGCATAATATTCGATATGTGCGATAACGATCGTAATGGTGTTATCGATAAGGGTGAACTCAGTGAAATGATGCGTTCTTTAGTGGAAATTGCACGCACAACAAGTCTAGGTGATGATCAGGTTACCGAATTAATAGATGGCATGTTCCAGGATGTGGGTTTGGAGCATAAAAATCATCTCACCTATCAGGACTTTAAGCTGATGATGAAAGAATACAAGGGTGACTTTGTGGCCATCGGTTTGGACTGCAAGGGAGCCAAGCAAAACTTTTTGGATACATCCACGAATGTGGCGCGTATGACCTCGTTTAATATAGAACCTATGCAAGAACGTCCCAGACACTGGATGCAAGAGAAGTGGGACAGTTACATAACGTTCTTGGAAGAGAATCGCCAGAATATTTTCTATTTATTCTTGTTCTATGTTATAACGATTGTCCTATTTGTGGAGCGTTTTATACGTAAGTTTTAGAATGTTATGGTAACTACTACGGGTAAAACATAAAAATTCTTGTGCTTCTAGATTATTCCTTTATGGCGGAACATACCGATTTGAGACATATAATGGGCGTAGGTATAGCCATTACACGTGGATCTGCGGCCTCATTATCGTTCTGTTATTCGCTGCTTTTACTTACAATGTCAAGGTATGAAGTATAATTGGTTTTTTATGCCAAAAAAAAAATTAAATTTCAACTTCCACTACCATTCTCTTTCAAGGAATCTGATAACAAAACTGAAAGAATTTCCCATACAACAGTATATACCATTGGACTCGCACATACAATTTCATAAAATTGCTGCCTGTACTGCCCTATTCTTTTCGGTGCTACACACAGTGGGTCATATTGTAAATTTCTATCATGTCTCAACACAGTCACATGAAAATTTAAGATGTTTAACCAGAGAAGTGCACTTTGCCTCGGATTATAAGCCGGACATAACATTCTGGCTCTTTCAAACGGTGACAGGTAAGCAATTATACCTAGACAATCTAGGGAATTATTCGATTCCTTACTCATTCAAATTCATTTTTATTTCTAGGCACCACTGGCGTATTATTGTTCATCATAATGTGCATAATTTTCGTTTTTGCCCATCCCACCATACGCAAAAAGGCCTATAAATTCTTTTGGAACATGCATACCCTATACATTGGTCTTTACATTCTAAGTCTTATACACGGTTTGGCCCGTCTAACAGGACCTCCCAGATTCTGGATGTTCTTTTTGGGTCCCGGCATAATCTACACATTGGATAAAATTGTCTCTTTACGCACTAAATACATGGCCTTGGATGTTATTGAAACTGAATTACTACCCTCGGATGTTATTAAAATCAAGTTCTATCGTCCACCAAATCTAAAATATCTTTCCGGACAATGGGTGCGTTTATCCTGTACTGCCTTTAGGCCTCACGAAATGCACAGTTTCACATTGACCTCTGCACCGCATGAGAATTTCCTCAGTTGCCACATTAAGGCACAGGGACCATGGACCTGGAAGTTACGTAATTATTTTGATCCTTGCAATTATAATCCAGAAGATCAACCGAAAATACGTATTGAGGGTCCATTTGGTGGTGGCAATCAGGACTGGTATAAATTTGAAGTCGCTGTTATGGTAGGCGGTGGCATTGGTGTAACGCCATACGCTTCAATTTTAAATGATTTGGTTTTCGGTACGAGCACCAATCGTTATTCAGGTGTTGCCTGCAAGAAAGTCTATTTCTTATGGATATGCCCGTCGCACAAACACTTTGAATGGTTTATTGATGTGTTGCGTGATGTGGAGAAGAAGGATGTTACAAATGTTCTGGAGATTCATATCTTCATAACGCAATTTTTCCACAAATTCGATTTGAGAACGACAATGTTGGTGAGTATTAAGAAGAAGAAAACAAAGTTGTAGTCTCGTATTTGAAAATCAAATGTGGCGAACTTTTGTGGCCATGTAATCCGGTAGCCGAAATAAGTTTGTCCCGCCACTTTCGTTCCTTGAGCAGTGCCGGGTGACCCACCTTACAAAATCAAATGACTAAGGAGGCTTCTAGTTGCCAATTTCTTCACATATTCCTCAATCGGGAGAAAGCAGGAAGTGAAAAATGACATCCAGAACTCCCGGTAGTATATGATGCCAACAGAAGCACACGTCCGTACTTTAGAAAGAATGTTCATATTGCTCCTTTGTCTTCAATGCATTCCACCATACCGTGTGTCCATAGGGAAGAATAGGTCTAATACAGATGTAAATCTGGTTTATCATTCTCAATCTGAGAACCTGTCTCTTTGTACATGCGGTGTGCAATGAAACTTTTCTTAAGCCTATCTTGAAAACGCCGTAGTCTACTAGGTAGTGTGTTGGCTTATTAGACGTAAGGAATCGGTTTAAACCTCAGCGCGATTCTATTCGAAAACTATTAAAAAATGGTTACAAAGGCCACATAACACGAGGAAATCCATAAATTTCGCATAATAAAAATTATAAAAAAAGGCTTACGCTGTAAACATGCCACAAAGGATAGCGATAGAGCGATCTTTATTAATCGGAAGACAGAAAGCATCAAATTAGGCTGTGAAAGACATTTAGTCTGAAGTAGTGTATGAGTTGTGAGAAAAGCAACCAAAGATTACAGCCATTTCCCACACAAAATATTCAAGAGCCAAGACTATCACCGAAAAATATTAAACCTTGTTTAAATCAATTGAGTTCAAATGGCATCAATTATTTCCGTTACCGATACGGCTAAAGCTAGGCATAAATATCAGGCATCAGGTGATAGGGACGTTAAAACATGATGGATGTTTAATAACGAGTTGGAAGCCTTTCTCAGAATTTGGTTTTCGACCACCGGTTTTGATCGAATGTACTATGAGTAAAGAAACCCGAACCCGCCTCAAATATTGTGCAAAGCTGTTTATTAAAAGAAGTTTCGTATAATCACGTGGCCAGCTCAAAATCCATACCTGAATTCAATTGAAAATTTATGGCCGATTGTGAAACCGCGACTGGGAAAATATGAAAAACTTCCAAGCAGTATTAAATAGATTTATTAAGCGATATCTGAATCTAAATATGTTAAAGTTTAAAAATAAGTCAGAAGTCGCCGTAATCTAGTAGGTAGTGTGTTGGCTTATTAGACGTAAAGCCAGGGTTCGATCCCCAGGCCAGACATCAAGACAAAATACAAAAAGTATTTCTTCGGCGACTTCCTCTCAGCAGATTCCTAGCAAAAACTCTGAGAGTAAATAAAATTGCCATGAAAAAGTTTCTCAAAAATCTGTCGTTCGGAGTCGACATTAAAATGTAGGTCCCGCCACTCATGTATAAAAATTAACACACACAACATAAGTGGTGTGAGAAACTAGGGCGTTGTACAATGGGTCAATTCGACCTCCGGGTACTGTACTTGTCTTAATTGACAAGTACACGTCCTCTAACCTAACCTAACCTTAAAAATAAGTCAAATTGCTAAGAAGATAGGATTTGTATTGTAAATTTATTTACAATTAAAGAAACTACGTTTAATATAACGAGAAATTAAAATTTTTATTTGCAAAAAAGATTCAGTATTTACACGTGATAGTTAAAAACAACAAAGGGAAAGCAAATTTCAATTAAGACTCATAAAATAATCACAGATTTGCATAAAAAAGGAAAATCCTTGCTGGAAATAGTGAGCATGAGTCATAATGCTATTGCTATGTGGAATGCAACCAGAGCGTCTAAAAGATTCTGAGGTAAGAGGTATTGTGAGAACATAACAATAAAGGCCAATGCATAATCCAGAGCAGTAAAAATAGCTAAGGATATTTTGCAATCATCTGAAAAGTCAGGAAGTGACGGCATCGAAACGGAGTATACGTAAGAGCATGGCGCATAAAGCCTTACATATCAAAAACCAATCAGATGAAGCATATAATTACTAAAAAAAAAATAAATGAACAAGCAGATATCGTTTTGAATGCATACTTAATGATCTTAAGAAAGTAAATACGAAGAAAAAGACATGGCGAAGTAAAAATAAAGCCGATATATCTATTTTTAAAACAGTAAAGAATGATGGGAGATCAGGTATGGTTTGGGCGTGCTTGGCAGTATCAGGAGTTGGCAATACAGCTTTTATTGAATCAGTGATTAAACAGGAGAACTATATGTATGTATATTCTCAAACAGAATGCAGATCCTAGAGTGGAGAAATTCGGTTTATCTTTGAGAAACCTCCAGAATTGTGAAGGAGAGTCTATTTTATATTACCCCAAAATCAATCGAACATCGAAAATCGCTAGACTTGAACTTGACTTTAAAAAAAAATCGGGGAGAAAAAGTTTTGAGCACACAAACAATTTCCAGACACTAAGCTAGCATTGCATCATAAATAAAAGAAAATAATCACAGAATTGTCTCTCGAAACTTGCAGATTCAATGCCTAGGAGACTATTAGCCACAATAAAATCAAAAGGAGTGCAAACAAAATACATTACTTTCATTAGACGCTTAAAAATCGTAATATTTTTGTAAAAAGTGAATTATTTTCAAAGTTAGGTTAGGTTAGGTTTTGTTTTTTTATATGTCGCCTCAATCATAATATCACATTTTGTAATATTTTCATTTCAATTTCAGTACATTTGTGAAAATCACTTTCAACGTCTATCAAAAACGTCAATATTTACTGGTCTCAAGGCTGTAAATCATTTCGGTCGACCGGATATGTCAAGTTTCTTGAAGTTTGTACAAAAGAAACATTCATATGTAAGTGGAAAATAAAATGAATTTGTTTTTATATACGAAATAAATTTGAAAACAATTTTTTTTCTTTTATTTTAGGTATCAAAAATTGGTGTATTCTCTTGTGGTCCACGACCCCTAACAAAAAGCGTTATGTCAGCCTGTGATGAGGTTAATAAGACTAGAAAGCTGCCTTACTTTATACATCACTTTGAGAATTTCGGTTAAATGTGGGAGTAAAAGTAAATTAAAACAAAATAAAACTTTTTTGTCTACAAAAGAAAAACCCACTGTTTTAAGAATCAGGCATTTAAGCAAAATAAAAAATAAAATAATATTTATAATTAAATTAAACAAATGTTTACGTACTTAGATACTTTAGAAATTGAAATTGCAAGTTTATTAAAATTAATGAATGTATTAAAGTTGTGAAAGAAAAAAACTTTTTAGTCAAATTTTATTTAAAAAAAAAATAATTGAAAATGTTTAAACATAAACAAAAACAAAAAAATATTAGAAACATGTATTTATTTAAAATATTTAATTTTTTTTTGTTTTTTTTTTAATAATTTAATTTTATTTTTAATTTTTTTGTTTATTTTTTTATGCGTTATCTCAGTGTTTCTAAACAAAGAACAACAATTACTGGAATAACTTATTTATTATTATTATGATTATTTTTTTAATTTTAATAAATTTTAAGTCAATATTCTCAAAACAATATGTTTAAAGTTTTATTTTATTTTAATTTGTTTTAATTTTTAATTGTTTTGTACCTAACTTGGCCAGTACAGTCAATAAGGCAAACGAGTGTCCACAATTTCGTACAAGTTCATATGCCACAAATATAAAACGTCCTTGTTGTTTGGGTGTATATGTATACGATAAATAATTAAAAAGTTCAATAGCTATGAGAACTAGTAGACGTCTACGATAATTATTGCCTGTATTCGTATAACTAGAACATAATAGAACCATAGAGACTAACAATAATAAATTTAAATACAAGAATAAAAATACAACACATACCTTTTAGCCAATGGGCAGGACAATGCAATACCCAGAAGATAACCAAAATCACGACATAAAGTAAATACAGGAGTACTTTCATGTTTCAAGTACAAGGGATCAGCACACCATTTAAATGCCTGTGAAGTAATCAAAAAAATTTTATTAAAAATTTTGTTCATTTAATCTTATTCTAAATATATTTTTATTGCAAAAGAATTAGTATTTCCAGCTGAAATTTCTTTCTTTCTTTTAGCAAAAACTCTTTTTTTTAGGAAATATTAGTTGAAAAGTGTACAATTTACTAAAACCTATTGAATTCCGTTCGATAACTGTACAAAATAGTTCACTATCGAACTAATGGACGTTAATAAATGTAAATACTTTGCTAAGAGTAATCGTTCGAAACACATACATATATACAGTATTTGCCATCACATCAGCCTTTAGTTATTGGGTTGTTCGGAAAGTAATTTCGTTTTTTCTTTTGTGGAAATGAAAGACAGTTTTCAATCAAGGGGTCATACTCTGTTGAATTTAATAAATTTAACCTCAATGCGATCTCACGCCGGTTTGCATCAACTAATGCCTTTATCACGTCTTTATCAGCTTCAAACGGCCTTCCCGAACGTGGTACAGCTTCGACATCAAAATTCTCCATACACATCGGCCAATTTCTTTCTGATTTGAACAGCATTTTTACCCTTCCTGTAGTAAAACAGTAAGATATGTCGAAAGTGCTGCTCATCGCTCTCCATATTTAAAAGGACACCAACCAAAAACTACTGCGTAGAATTAAATGGAATTTTTCACACACAAGCTTTGCTAGGGCTTAAGTGTGATGTTGGGTACAAAAGAATACAATTAAATCTTCTGTCGAAAAAAAAAAACGAAATTACTTTTCGAACAACCCAATAGAATTACCGCATAGCTTCTCTTACCATCCGTGTTATATACGTTAATTTTATCAGGAGTGGAGAAATTTACAGTTTAAAATCGACTCCGAACAACAGATTTGAAAATATGTTTCAAGACAATTAGCTACCACCCTGAACTTTTGTTAGAAGATTGCTGAGAAAGGTTCGGAAAAAAAAAATCAGACGTCAGAGCTCATGTGTGAATTCGAATTGCTCATTTAATAATCTAAGACATCACCCACTAAACTATGAAGACTTAATAAAATCAAAGTTAATGAAACAATTTAAATTAGATAAGGCTGCACAAGACATTAAAGCATCCCAAATATCACTCAAATTCTTCGTTTCGCTTCAAATCGAAAACTTCTCCGTTTAACAATTTTGGTATGTTGCGTTTAAATTCCATTCGGTTTCTTTCGATCGTATTGTTATGCAAACATAAACAAATTAAACGAAAATAAGCAAACAAGACAATCAGACAACAACAAAATACACACAACATACGGTAAACAGAATTACACAAACAAATACGAAGGGATAGACAAGGAGAGAATAAAAAAATATCAAAAATTTAACTACAATAATAATTCCATAGAAAGACCATGAAGTTACCAGACATAAAATAAAGGAATATTAATAAAGCAAAGAAAGATAATCCCACTGAGTGATTAATAGTCGAGAGCTGTATTGAAAAGTGCATGCGGCATTGAATACCAAAAGTTTGATCTACATATAGACGCCTCCGTTCTATAACATTCTAAGTCGAAAAAGTGTTTTGAGTTATGAGCTCTCAAGGTTATCACACCACATACGACTATATGTGTATCCCAAGAAGATTTTTCCCTATAACTTCGGAACGGATCGGCGCATCTTAACCAAATTGTGACAGTATTTAAGTTAGAGAACGTAGAATTTAAAAATGCAAGAACATTAAAAACGTGTACTTATGGAGGCGTCGATATGACTTCGTAAATGATGAGAAAAAGGAAGTCTGTATCACTTGAGCAATATAGACCTTGAAGCGATACGGGAAATCCTAAGAATCGTTTAGAAAATCCCGAAAAGAGTTTAGAAAATACCAAAATGAACTAAGAACTAGCATAGGAGAAGCGGTAGGAAAGGCGATAGTAGCGCTGTTCGAAGAATTTTAAAAAATAATGGTAAAGGAAATAAGTTAGAATTTCACAGGAGTTAAAGAAATAACCCGAGGCCTTTGAAAAGGAAACTGAAGGTATTGCAAAGGACGTTGAAGGTGTTACAAACGTAGTTGAATGCGTTAAGATAAATATTGAGTCAGAGATGATGACAAAACCTAAAACGGAAGTAATTGGGAAGTTTTATATTCTGCAGAAAACTGTTTGATGTTGATGCAGGTGCTAAGTTCTCCGCCTTAGAGAAAACTAATGGCGTTAAGTTTAGTGATATGGAGAAGATATTCAGCTGCCTTCAAAAGAAGCAAGAGGGACCAATTGTGCGCTAAGTTGGAGGAATTCTGCGAGATAAGGACGCCTTGTTTCGGTTTCCAAATTGCAATTTGGTGATATAGCTAGAAGAGACGGAGTGGTAGAAGGATTTAATTCGCGAAAGGTGACAAGCGGTCAAGCGATTCCAGTTGGAATATCCATCAACAAAATACAATTTAGCAACAAGAAAACCTACCTAATTGTCTTCGTTGCTAAGATTGTTTAGTGCATTAGAATTTGTTTGATACGCGGAAAAACGTGAAGAGTTGAACAAGCCATACAATTTCGTTCTTCAAGTCTTTTTTCTTTGAAATAAATAGTTTTCTTTGTGACATTAAAAATTCTTATTAAACATACCATTCTTACGGACCAAAACGGATCCATATCCATGAACAGCATTGCAAAATAGACACTTATCGGTACAAGTCCATAGAAAATTACCAGTAAAAAGGCTTCAAATTTACTTAGATGCAACAAAATATTTGATAAACGTTTTATCACAAACAATAAAGCAATGGCTAGCCAAGATGTTAGTATACATTGATGAAGAAATTCATTAAAAAAATATAAACGACTAATCCACAGTAGCGTCGAAAGTGCTAAAACAATGGCATATGTAAGCATATGTTTATCATACGATAGAAAATTCACTCTAATTGTGATAAATTTTACAAAACGCCAAATCAATACGAATGCGAATACAGTGAATGCCATTACATGGGATGAAGGAAAACCGCCACTAGTTTCACAACTTTGTAAATTGTAGTTAACGCCATTCATGTTTAAATCGCCATACTGTTCTTTAATCCACCAAATAGGTCGGTATTCTGGAAAGCACCTTTATATACAAAAAAAAAAAGAAAAAAAAATGAAATGTAGAACACATTATTGATTATTGTTTTGACAAAACGTACGTACCATTTTATAAGAGATGTTATGGTATTTATTAAACCTAATGATGTTGCTAACTGTACCAATAGTTTGTGATTATAACCCGCTACTAAAGGTATCCATAGGTTAAGTATTAAAATCGGATCACAATATTCATTTATTGTTTTAAGTAATGATTCTGCAAATGAAAACCTATGACCATAGGAATGCCGTTTAGATTTATTATATTGACATGGATGTTAATGACATGGAAGTTATACTTACTGATTTTGTACGTTTCTATTTATTAGCAATTCTAGTTCATAGAACGATTTTATCAAATTATGTGACTTCATTATTTATTATTCTATTCATGTATTTTTAAAATGAAGACTAGGAAAAAATACTAAATATTGTCCTCTTATAAAGGCTTCGTATTATTTGTTGTTCTTTATTGAACTGTGAAACTGGATCATACGGTTACTAGAGGCCTGCGCAATACAAACACTTTCATTGTATTTAAAATAAACTCATAAACACCTTGCTTTAGTTAAAATAACACATGAAACTGTGTGTAGACAACTGTAAATACATTAATCGATGACAACTACCTTGTCGTACTTAAATATCCGCAAACGACTTCGATGCAAATCTATTACTTAAAAATTTATTGTCCTCAGCCTGTACTGTACGGTTCCCACAAATAAGGCCGGGTTAAAGGACGTGTACTTGTCATTAAGACAAATACCATACCCGGCGGTCAACTGTCCCATTGTTTTCGTACTAAATAGATAAAACGAGATATAAGAAGGGAGGAGGGAGGTAGATTTGAAATTGAAGGAAAAATGTGGAGTAAAAAAGTAGAGTACCGCCTCTCTACCCATTATAAATCTCAGGAGAGCCCTAATGTCGACGTTTGATCTAAATCCTCAACAAAGTCCTTTCGAAGGGCCCTCAACCTCACCTTACTAATTGCTGGACAATTACAGAGGAGTTGTTCGATAATTTAAAACTCCTTCCCGTCGCTACATACCCTGATATAGTCCGGCTGGATCTGTTTGATGTCTGGCCTGGGGCTCGAACCCTGGCTTTTTTTTATTAGACGAAAAAGCCAGGGTTCGAGTCCCAGGCCAGACCCTGGCTTTTTTTTATTAGACGAAAAAGCCAGGGTTCGAGCCCCAGGCCAGACATCAAAATAAAATACAAAAAGTATTTTTTCGGCGGCTTCGTCTCTGCAGATTTCTGGCAAAAACTCTGAGAGTAAATAAAATTGCCATGAAAAGTTTCTCAAAAATCTGTCGTTCGGAGTCGACTTTAACTGTAGGTCCCGCCACTCATGTATAAAATTAACACACACAACATAAGTGGTGTGAGAAACTAGGGCGTAACCCTGACTGAAGGGTTGTAATGACCAATTATGTATGTATGTATGTATGGAATCTGTTTCAGATTATAGGTTAGGTTAGGTCGAAGTGGTAGCTTTGATTATTAAAGCTGACTTGAATACGCATAGCGGCCCGTTTCGACGCCACAGGTAAGCGCAGTCCACCGGGATTCCACGAAACTAGGAAAGAAGTTGGTCAACGCAAGTTCTGTACATTAAAAGCACGACTATCCTGCGCTGGAAAACAAGCCTGAGTTTAATAAACGAAGCTATATCATTGACATCAAAAGATGATAACTCCGTTAAGCAGACAAGGAATGGAGAGCCAAATAACCTATACCTGCACCTCGCAAGAGAAAGGCATTGATAAAGAAAGTGGACTACAGTTTCCTCCTCAGCAGCAGATCTACATTCATGGCAGAAGTCGTTAGATGGGAGCCGCTGTCTTTCTGCGTGTCTTCTCATAACGCAATGACCTATAAACATGGCTACTGTGATCAAGATGACATTACGATCAAGACCGAGTAGTTGTTTGGTGCGCCTTCTAACCATCGAGGGCCAAGTGAGTTTCAGATTATAAAAGCAAAAATTTGCAATGCCGCGTAAGAAACTCAGTAACCAGTCTCAGCTGGTTTGATCCAAATCCAGCTTCCGACTTATTCTATCTATTAAAACCTATAGACTTCTAGATATACGACAACCCTATACATCACCTAACCGCTTCTGCCCATTCTCCCTGACCCAACTGCTAACAAATTTGTAGAAGTGGCAAATAGGAGGCTTAGAACCAAATATTAAATCGGCGTTAGAAAGTGAATGTAACCCGAGCGAAAGTACAGTATGTCGCGAAATCCAATAGATACGTAACCGGTCTGATCCAAAGTACTTATAGACTCCTTACAATCACGAACCAAAAGCGATTTACACCAGACTAACGCAAAGGACAGCCTGACTGTCAGCGAAGATCACATAAGATTCTGAATATGAAGTGGCCATACTAGCTATGACTTCAAAATAGCGAAAATCTCGACCTTCATTTAACCTGAATTGAAACTAAACTCGGATATCTTAACTGAAAATCAAGGTGCTTGTAATCCATTCAACTTCGATTCATCCGTGAAGATGCATTTCGCCAGCTAGAGTACCTACATTTCTACATTTCTGAATCTAAAGTGGCCATACTGTCTATGGCCTCAAAATACTAAATATTTCGACCTTCATTTAACTTGATTTGAAACTGAAGTCGAAGATCTTAACAGCACATCCCAGCGCTTGTAATCCATTCAACTTTGATACATCCGTGTTGTCGAGTCGTTCTAGAGCGTTGATCCGATTGTCGTGCAGATAGGTATACCTTTCTGCCTTAATCCAGGTGGAAACTTCTCATCAGGCACTACTATATAGGCGTTGGTTTTATTCAGGGGTCTGTCCTCCCCTTCTGGGAACACGGCATTCAAAATATTAGAGTGTTTCATCGAGCGCTGTTTCCAGCAGCCCGATTTACTCATGTTCTTTTACTCCGGTGATACTGAAGGATGCAATCCGCTGAACTGTATTCAAGATCTTTCGTCTAAAGCTCTTGTCTAAGGTACACCAGCTACCAACACATCCATAAGTAATAACAGATTTAATAATCACCAAATAGATCCAACGAGTGATCCAATGAGATTTCTACATTGATACAGAGCATCCAGGCCGTCCTCCTTCATTTGTTTCTCAACACTTGTTTTCCAATTCAGTGCTTGACTAATGAAAGCTCCCTACCCACCTAACCTGGGCTACCCAAATAAATAAAGAGAATTGTAGATTATTTATAATGCTAAATAATAAACAAAAACAAAGAAAATATATTTTAATAAATAAAATAAAATGTCAGAATTCATAAAAACAAAAGAAAAACTTTAACCAGAATAACTTGGTCAATTAATATCGATTTTATCGATTAAATACTTAAGAAAGATATTCAATTCATTGAAATCATTGTACAATTGAAATTGTATGGGCGAATAACCAAACTCTTTTAAATGGTTATTGATGAATGCTCTTTCAGCGGCAATCTCCAAAAGCAAACGTATGTTATCATCATAGCAATGATGCAGTGTTCTGGGTGTTGAGGTTGAAACACCACTATCTGTGTTGCCACTGATCATTGAGCCATGTTTTGGTGTGGCATGATGAAAAAGTGAAAATAATTCTTGCGCATTAAAATATTTTGATTCAGAATCATTCCAATATTCCTTATTGTTATCATTTGTCGTCACGCTTAATGGTGTTGTCATGCAACTATCACTTGAAGGTTGCACATATGCATGATCATGACCACCATTGAGTTGCTTTAGTTTGATTTGTGGATTTAAGCTAAAAGCTTGACGGATTATCAAGTCTTTATTGTCATCGTTAGTCGTTTCAGAGCAATTGTTTAAACGTCTGCCTGCAAAGGACATATCCTCACTGCGACTTTTTCTTAATCTTTTAGTTTTTAAGGGTATCAATAAGTCTTCGCTGCTTAAACGTTTCAAACGTACAAAGGGTTGAAAAGCTGGCTGTTTATATTGTTCAATATTTCGAAAAGCAGTTTGGAATTCTTGTTTAAACATGATCGGTTTCGGTAACTCTGTAGCAATACCATGTGGTATATTTTTTAATTTAAAAGGCTTTGGAAATTCCTTTTCAGCAGCAATTCTCTTTTGGTTTTTTTCCTTGATATGTGTTTCAATTGTTGCAGTTTTCGGTAGATTTTTTATACTCCTTTTTATTAAAAATCCTGTTATAAACGTTGAATCTTTTTCAGTGCAATTGGAAGATTGTTTGGTTTTAGGTTTACGCTATAAAAATGTAAATGAAGTCTTATAACTAAAGCTTACATACTAAACTAATATACTTACACCTCTTTTCGAAGTTTTACGAATTGGTTCTTTTAAATTCGTATTGCTTCGGTTTATCTTTTGCCTTGTTTTATATGGTTTACGTAAAACTCTTGATGAATTTCCCTTACTTTTCATTTTCTTTTTCTTTTCGATTAAAGAATTTCTTTTTAAAGATGATGAAGATGTTGTATTTAAAGAAAAGTGTAATTTGTCTGGATTTGCGCCACGTGATTGATTTGATGGCTCGTCATTTAAATCCCTGTCATCCCTGTTAGCATTACTTACAGTATCAATATTAACATCTAATGATATGTTTAAATCATGATTAAAACTGTTGTCATATAAATTTGTTTGACTGAAATGTTCCTATAAAAACATAACCTTGTAATTCTAAACAGTCACATGAATTTAATTCCAAAAATACCTGATTATTATCCTGAGGAGTGTACGAATTTTCGGATTTAATAATTAATTCGTTGAAGGCGATCTGAAAGCGAGATTTTTAATGAATAGGTTGATATTTTTTTTTAACTCGAATTAATAAAACCAATACCGAATGATGTTCTAGTTCTTTCTTTAAATTGTTAGTATTTCAGATGAACGGAAATTGTCATATAAATGTTTAAGTTCAGACTGTATTTTTTCATTCAAAGAAATTTCCTAGAATTAATAAAATTTGCCAAAACCTTTTAGCGAGTCGACTTTAAACTGTAGGTCCCAACACTCATGTATAAAATTAACACACACAACATGAGTGATGTGAGAAGCTAGGCCGTAATCCTGACTGAAGGGTTGTAATGGCCAATTATGTATGTATGTATGTATGTATATATGTATGTATGTATTTATGTATGTATGTATGTATGTATGTATGTATGTATGTATGTATGTATGCACGTATGTATGTATGTAAATATCAATTGAGATGCGTTTATAAATTGAATACACTGGCGCGATACAAAGTATAGGCCCACCAGAGAAGAGGAGAACACCTAGATAAAACCATTGATTATATAGTGCCTGGGGCATTATTCCTGCCTGTTTTGAGGATTCTCACACCGCATAGGACAGTCACAGGGCACTGCGGAAAGGTAGAATACTCTGGGGTCATAAGTTGGATCTAGACGGGTCAAATTTGGGTTTAATCACAGGCGATTTTTACTATCTTGGAAACTCTTGAGACCGTAGCTAATATGGACATTTCAGAATGAAAATCTTGTGTTTTTCCTTGACAATCAGGCTGCCCTAAGATTCATTGAACTTTTGGATCACATCCACTGCGCCTGGGCTAGGTTCCGAAACATAGCGGAATACCTAGGAACAAGACGGCGGATGCGAGGGTGATTTAATTGTTGGTCCTAAGCTTCCCATCTGCCACTTCTACGGACTTGTCTGTAAATGGGGCAGTATTAATGAGCAAAAACGTAGTCAAAGAGTCTATTGCAGGGTATGTTGCGACGTGGAACACCTCCTCAGTAACTGTCCAGCCCTTAGTAGGTTGAAATTGAGGACCCTGGGCAGGGGCCTCTTCGAAGATTTGGACTCTTTGTCGAGTGCCGACATTAAGGCTCTCCATAAATTCATTATTAGTTTGAGCTGGTTGAGAAGTGCTAGACTTCAATGCTGTAGTCGCGCTCTCTTGTGTGTTTGTAGTCCACGTCCTCTAACCTAACCTATATTTTTCATACCAAAGGAACACAAATAGTACAAAAAAGGAGTACTGTTCTCTATATAAAGAGCATTGTCTACCACAGTGTAGCCGCCGCAGTCTAGTGGGTAGTGTTTACTTATTAGACGTGAGGTCATGGGGTGTGAACCCCAGGTTAGACAAATCCTACAAAACTAAATATGAAAAATATTTCTTCGATTTTAGCAAAAAAAAATTTGAGAGTAAATAAAATTGCTATGAAGAGTTTCTGTCGAAATCTCTAAACATACCGAAGATATATTGAAACAGTGGTTTCTATATTATGTCCATAAACAATTGCGGACACATCCTCAACAACCCGACCTAAATTCTATTGAGCGTCTATGAGATTTATTAGAAAAGAAAATTAGAAACCATCAAGTAACTTCAAAATCTAGTAAAACTCATGAATACACTCAAAAATTAGTTCATAGGGTGCCAAAAAGATTGACAGAGGGTATAAAACGCAAAGGCTTCGCTACCAGTTAATAAGAAAAGCCTAAATTTGCTTTTGAACTGGTACGCAGATTCTTTGTTTGTCTTTTTTAGATTTTTATATATGTTTTGTGATATTTGAAGAGGTTAGACAAAAACTATTTGAATTTAAAAAATTTTGGTTTACATTTTGGTTTATAGTTACTAAGTTGATGTACGTAGACTTTTTGTGCCTAATGTACTTTGAATGTAATTATGCACTTATATCCTACAATAATGTTTGGGTAATTTTTTAAATGTTCTATTCTTTTATGACATGAACGTGCAAAACTGTGTTCCATATTGGCATTATTAAATAAAAAAACATATAAAACTTACCGAATTTTCCTTTAATGGGCTTTTGTTCCTGCTTCCCTTTACACATTTAAAACTTTTTTGTAAAGCCATAGGATTTTCAACTAAATTAACAGCATTATGCTCATACTTTGGTTTAATTTCTTTAGAATACTGATTACAGCCGTGTGCCTCTTCCAGCTCTGTTTTTATTGTTACACTTTTCGCAACTGGCTGCTTTACATTGTTATTTTGCCAGCTCGCATTTGAATGTGAAGTGTTTTGAGCTTCTTCAGTTGCAGTATCTTTGTTGACTTCTTTTTTGTCTTTTCTTAAGGTCAGATCAATAGCGGTGGCGTTATTCAAATCATTGCTTTGTGGACATTGAATTTGGGCTTTATCTTCCTTTAACTCTAGGACTTTTTGTTCTATTTCGATATCATTTATCGATGTACTGTTTAGCTTACATGGAATAATTTCCGTATTTAAAATGTATACTTTTTGACTTGGTCCTTCGACATCAATTCTTTGGGATGGCTGAGGTAGGGATAAGTCTATAACATCTTCAGCATCCACAATTTTTCGTTTGCATTCTAAACCAAATTGTGGATTAAATATACTTTTACATGCAGGATCCGATTTACCAGAATTAGGTTCTGAATTGTAAGAATGTTTCTGTGTTGAAATGTTCGGAAATTCCTTGGTTTTCTGCTGTTCCTGTTTAATTTCTGGAAAACCGGCTTCACGTCGCATTATTGATTTGACATGTGTTCGAGAATCCATTTCTTTTTTCGATACTGCTACAAAACCATTCTGAGCGGCCATAACTGTTTTTACAACTTTATTCAATAAATTGTTTTGAACAGGTCGCTGCTGCCGATCATGGCAAAGAGACTCTTTGCTTTGGGTTTTTTTAAATGCCGAATAAGGTTCTCCATTTTTAGATTTGGTTTCCAAGAAACCCTTAATTTTATTCACCATTTTATATTTTTATTTTACAGAACAAAACCACATATTTTTTAAATTATACGAATTGCGTCAAATATCATCACGAATTTAAAAGTTTACAGTGTTGGTTAACGCTTTGGTAAGTCGATGCCACAAATTAACAGTTAAAATATAAAGCAGCTATTGTGAATTATTTTATATAATATTACAGTATGTCTACGTTTATTTTTACGTATAAACGCTTAAATTTTCAAATATTTTAATTGTTTACTTTTATTTTACGTTCATTGACAAAAATCAGCAAAAGAGGTTATAAATTTCATATAAAAAGACACTCCATATTGAGATAGTTAATTTTAGTCAAATGACAGCATTAGATATTTACAGTTTTTAAAAAGCTGTCAAATTCCTATCGACTTGTAGCACTTAACAATTCCAGCGTTTTTTTACAATATATCAAAAATTTAAGCATGTTTGTTTTGACAACGACAGTTGACAACACTTGCCAATTGCAAGGTGTTCATTTCTTATTTTATTTTGTTATAAACATTCTATTCAATTTCCAAATATAGCCGTTTGTAAATAAATAAAAAATTTGTATTAATATTTAATAAATTAAGTGAATTAATTAAACCAAATGAATAAATTTGTTGATATCCTGGATTCTGACGAAGAAAGAATCATAAACGAAGATTTAACATCGAACAATATGGAATTGAACGATACTTCAAAGCAGCAGTGGGAATTTGGCGGTGATGAGGTCGAGGAGAATATGGACAATTTTGTGCAAATACAAGCTCCTAAAAAAGTTACTGCATCAACAAGCAGTAAGTTCTTTCCAAAATAAGGAATTCTTGTTTTAATGTCTTGATCCTTGTCTGGTTAAAACAGCTTAAGTGGTTCTTAATAATCAACAGCAACTGTCTAACCAAGAAGCTTAAACATGTAATATTTGACCCTCAACGCTTACGATTATCATAGTGTCCACTTGTTGGATCCTGTTACCATCTTTGAAGAGTAATCTATTGTTAAAGTCATAAGATATCCTACTGTTTTGCTGTTTATTATTTGTGTTTAATTTCTTCCCAAGAAATTGTATTCATCAGTCCCAATGTTTACAAACGGTGCTGTTATTTTGGTTAGTTTACACTCTAACCATAGGAAAAGGAATAGGAATGTCCTCTAAATGTCTAAAATAAGCTAGAATACTACCGGAGAACGCATCAGTTACAATCTTAGGAGAGCCTGAATGGCGGCTCCCACAGTATATTAAAACTCTCTAATAAATCCCTAACCAAGTTATTTAATCCACAGATAAAGAGGAGGTGTTTTATAGTATAGAACTCCATCTCATCACAGGTATACAATGTAGGTTTCCAGACTTGACCACTACTATTAGACAGAATTAGATTAGGGAAAATAGAATGAGAATAGAAAACTATCTAATCAAAAAGGTCTATAAAAACTAAATAATATTTTGCACTTTTATTACAGGACGACAAATTTGTAAATGCGATAAAAAGATGAAAGAATTTCGAGGTAAAATTAATTTATTTTTATTGAATATGTTTTGAAAACATTTATTAAAGATTTCTTTGTTTCTCTGTTTTAGATTCTATGGAAAGTAGGCTTAATATTATACAAGGTAAGCAATCCAGTTGTAATTAAATGGAATATTTTAAAATGTTCTGTCTTTACATATGCAGCACAAATGAAAATGTTACTTAAAGCACAATCGGAACAGAATTTATTATTGCGCAATTTATTGGCAATCGATGAGACTGCAAATGAGGCCAACAGCGAATTTCCAATTAAAACAGAAAGTGATCTTCAAGACTTTGAGAAGAGAATTAATCCAGAAACTAGATCATCATATGTAAGTTTCCTTTCTCTTAATAGTATTTAAACCCCATTACCATTTTCATTTTGTGCTTTGTAGGTAAAGATAATTCGATCCTTATTTACACCGCAAGGTGTTAGAAAAAATTTAAAATATGTATTATCCGCCGACATTATAAATCAATATAATATAGATGGAGTACATGGCAAGAAATCTTTAAAAGAATTAAAAAGTGTCTATGATGTCATTATAGGTAAGAATTAAGATTTTATAATTTATATTGAAATATTGTAAAAATTCCTCCTCTCATCCAGATGCAATAACAGTAAATGAGTGTTCAGGATCAGCAGAACAGCAATTGCGAGAAGCTGTACGTCTCGAAAAGAAACGTTATTTTAAAAGTAAAAGTGATCATAAAAAGAAATTAGCTTTAGAGTAACCATAAACAAATTTGTGTAAAACTTTATAAACATTTTTATAAGCATTTAGATTAAGTAAAAGCCAATAATTATTTAAGTTGTAGTTTTTTTTTACATTAAATTATATTAATTTTTTATTATACAACACATTATTATTTATAAAAAGGAATTTCCCACTACATTTAAGTGTTTATCTATTTTGTAGAACGAGTATTTTACGACAAACATCGCTTTATCAAAGTTGACTTGATATTATGGACGAGTCCTCTGACTTCCGTTGTTTGATGGAAAAAGTGGTGTTTTAAAGGAACTTTTTATTCACATATCCACTTTGTTCATATAAACAAAAATTTATAAAAGCAACAACCCAATACGCAATCAAACGAACATGTTAGCTTCAATTTTCCAACGCCCAAATACGAAAATATAGTTTCTTTTCGTGCTTCAAATAGGTTTATCCTGATGAAATTAATTTTTCGGTCAAACTATCTGGCTGCTATTCAATATAAATATACTGTCAATAGCATTGTTGACTTAAGAATTAAATTATTATTTAATAATTCGCTTTGTGGTACCTACTATTCCTGTTTACGTTTCAAAATTAAAAATTGGTCATATTGAAAAAGTTCTGCATTACTCTGCATCTGTTATTAGGCGCGTCTTCAAGGTCAATAGCCCACTATAAAAAAGTATGATTATTGTAGGTCATTAAGTTATCGAACTAAGTTTAGAATCAGAAAATTAAACGTAAAATTTCACTTGGTTGGCTTGGTACGAGGAATAAAGTACATACTCGTCAAATCAAATTAAATCAAGACCATTTTAATTCACGCTATCCCTCTCTCTTTCCTTCCTAAAATTTACTTTACTTGGACTTGGAAACCCTGTATTTTTATATACCTATTTATTATTTTTTCATATAATAACTAAACTATTAAAAAGTATATTCCTCAAATTGCAATAATAATAAGACAAGCAAATTAAAAAAAATATTATTTCTATAAATTCCATTGAAAATAAAGGGTGAAGGAATAAAAGGGCGAGAAGAAATAATTTCTCTATACTACTCCACATTGTTTTTTCACTTTCGTACTTTCTCCCATTCTCCATAATTTCTTCTGAACCACCAGTAGACAATGAAGTATCAATTGCCACCTTTTCGATTACTTGTTGTTAATGTTTCGGGTGGTTGTAAGTAGCGACTTCAACAATACATCCCTGAATCGAGAACGGACTGCCGTTAAAATTTTAAAAAAGTTGCATTGCGGTTGGGAAGGTATGCCTCCATCTCGTAGTTTATAATTTCTCGATTTCGATTGTTTTTCCTTTGGGTTTTGCTTACATTAATAATTGTTAAATTTTATATGTAAGTATTTTGCAATTGTTTTGATATTGACTTACACGATAAGAACTTTTCTGCTTTCTTCACTTTTTTAATATTGATAGTCACACACATATTGACTCGGGAATGATAATTTATCTTATTTTATATTTCCTTTAGTAGCAGCAATTCTAAGTTTCTCGTAGAGGCTCTTCCTGGTCGTAATATTTTTATTATTTTGAATTATAAAATGTTTTTAACCGCCATGAAGCAACAATGCAGACGTGGTCGGTAAGACAGTTCATTATTTCAGTAAACAAACGTTATTGTGAATTTTTTTTATTATTAAACAACAAACTTTAGCAAATAAAAAGTGAAGTTTTTATAGTTTTCATTGTGCTTTTAATTAAAATGTTTAAAACATTTCGAAAATTTACAACGACAACTTAAATATCCAATAAATTATTGCATATTAATTTAATGAAGCTCTTGGTTGCCTTCAATTGAACAGCTGATCATATAAACAAAAAATTTGTTTTTGTCACTTGATTCGTAAATAAATAAAACAGAAACAAAAGAACGCGGTGTAAGAATAAACAAAAAAGGTGGAAAATGAATAAAGTTATTGAAATAATCGATTCAGACGATGATAATCACCCGACTATAGTTACAGTTTCAACTGTTCCGACAATAACGTCTTCAACCAATATGGAATTGGAGGACAACACTCAATCACAGTCACGACGACGTCGTCGTAAGAGCGTTCTTCATGCCATGACTGATCCTGATATGCAGTTTCAGACCATAGCCATTGATGATGACGACGATGAGGAGGAGGAGGACAAACCAATTAGTTCTGCGCAATTAAATTATCAACCAACTAATAAACCAAATGCGGCTGCTGTACGACCGATTGTAAAAAGCCAAAAAACATCTCCAAAGATTCTCACACCAAAATCATCGACGGGCGAAGATACATTTGATGCGGCATATGAAAAGTTTCTTAATGATCCGGAAACTGTAAGTGATATGTATTCGATTGCCGAAGAGAGAACACGTATTAATTATTTACTCAGTTTGAATGGCATACCCGAAATTAGTTTTATGCTACATACTCGTCCCGATCGTTGGCAGTTTCAATTTGAAGAACGCCTGAAACAACGCAAATTACTACATAATTGGGATAACACAAGAGTGCAGGAAAATCGCCGCAGTCTACTACAAAACAATAGTGATCAAAATGTTCAATAAAGATTTAAAACAGAAAATATTCAAGCACTTAAGGATTATTTTATAGTTCACGTATGACAAGGTAATGATTGTATGCATATTAGTAGTTAAATTGTTATTTAATGATTACTATCGCGATTATGTCTAGATTGTTAGCGATGTGATTATGAATACTTTACATATAATGCTTTAACTTATTTTGTGGTCAGCTGTTGTTGTAACAGCTCTGCTGTACTTGAAAGTATTTTCCTGTAGAGATAGAATTAGAAATTAAGAATAATTGTTTGCCTGTGGATTTGATGAATGACAGTTTGCTGACCTATGAACTTTGGAAGACTGCACGGTCTAATAATAACATCAAAACTGTTTGAGCGTGTCTGGGTTTTGTTGCATAGTTAATTCGTTCCTTTTATGTTATGGTTTCAGTCTAAATTTGCTGCCTGAATATTGTAATTCCGGCAGTATCGGTTGATATCCTATCAATTTATTTTATTGGCAGCATTATTGTACAATACCACGCGTTTACAGCAACCGGCTTCTTCATAATGTAACACAGTGAAATCACTCTGCTTTCTTTTTTACTCTTTTCCGTAATGTTTTAACTTAAAGACATTATTTGACATTTTGCGGTATGAATGAATGATACCTTCTGCGTTAGATTTTTACTCTTTGTTTGTGATACATTCTGGTTATTAATTATCTATGGAAGTTGTAATTTAGTATTGTACATATTTCCAGCGCCCGGTTTAATTTGCCACGCCCAAGGCATATTTATGCATAATAATAAATATTTATATAAATATGTTTCGCATAACTTTATCAACTTTTTCATCTTCGTTAATGCCCTGTATGTAAACATATCTTCTTACATGACTACTGTTACTACATATCGACGCCTCACTTAGAACGTTTTTAATGTTCTTGCATTTTTAAATTCTAAGTTCTCTAACTTAAATACTGTCAAAATTTGGTTAAGATACGCCGATCCGTTCCGAAGTTATAGGGAAAAATCTTCTTAGAATACACATATGTATAGTCGAATGTCGCGTGAAAATTTTGAGAGCTCATAATCAAAACACACTTTTCGACTTAGAATGTTATAGAACGGAGGCGTCGATATGTACATGGTCATTTAACCATTCATCGTTGGTCATTATAACCCTTCAGTCAGGATTACGACCTATCTTCTTACAGCACTTATGTTGTGTGTGATAAATTTATACATGATTGTCGGGACCCATGGTGTAAAGTCGACTCCGAACAACAGATTTTTGAGAAACTTTTCATAGCAATTTTATTTACTCTCTAGAGTTCTGCTGAGAGGCACTCGCCGAAGTAAAATTTTTTTATTACGTTTTGTTGGAAATGTCTGACCTCGGGTACCTACTACGGCCGCTACAGCTACAACTGTCACAGCGAATTAAAAATCCAGAACGGCTAATATGTTTATAATTATTTTATAGTTCTATTGAATCATAATTTGATTAAAAAACATGATGATGATGTTGATCAGCCGTAGCACAAGAAGTATTTTCCCTATAGTTTGCTTTATCTTTTTTTTAATTATTTTCCTTTTTTATTATAAATATACAACCGAATCAAACCAATGTTTACCGGTTTTGCAATCAGATTTGAATTCATATTGAAAGATACACGTCAGTTACCAACTGCTTACATCTAAGTACAATTCCATATGCCTAGTTTTTGGCAAAATGATGAATATCTATAAGTGGATAGATTTTAAATACTAGAAAGTAGTGTTCGACGAAATAAAAACAAATCAAGTGTTTTCACTATTTTCTTTTAAAACTTTTATAAATTCTATACAAATGACAAGTTAATGGCAGTTGTTACCGTTCTTTAACGATTAAAACAGTTTTGAACGTCATATTTAAGGCTGGACCTAAAAAAATGCCAATTAAACGAATTTCTCTTTCAGTTATGGTTTCAGAAAGATATCGTACTTTTTTAGTAGAACGAAAGGAAATAAATTTGTTATTTCATGCCAATTCTGTGTAGTTTTGTGTGTTTTTGGGGAAAAATACAGTCAGTATAGTCTCGAGGGGAGTTACTGCTTTATCTGATGGGAATCATAGGAGAACTTTCATGACGCAAATTTCTGATATATAAACAGCAATATATCTTGTTGCCTTTAGTAAGACGCTAGGCTTTAACAAAAAAAAAAAAAACTATAATGGTCGTTCTGGTTAATGGCATCACGAATGTTGGCCATCAAATGCTCAATTGTCTCTGATTTGTTGGCATAACACTTTTCTTTAACGGTGCCCCGCAGAAAAAAGTCGCACGGTGTCAAATCTCAGCTTCTTGGATAATTAAATGGCCATTAAACTTTTGACGCAATAAATCGATTGTGGCATGAGATGCGTGGCAAGTTGCACCAATACAATGAAGAGAGGGTATAAAAAAATCGATTGTCTTGGTGCGGTTAGTGTCTCCATTGACCGTAATGGTTGTGTAATCCTCATTTTTAAAGGAATATGGGAAAATATGCCTCCGCTTCACAAGCCGTACCAAACAGTCACTCGTAATGGGTGCATTGGCTTCTGTAAGACCACGTGTGGGTTTTTGAGCCCCAAATACGGCCATTTCGATGATTAACGTACCCACTGAGAAGAAAATGAGCTTCATCCGAAAAATTATTTTTTTTTTTGGCAAATCGACATCGTCGTGCTGATTCTCGTTGGCTCATGTAGCGTACCGAAAACGAATCGGATGGTTATGCGGCTTTAACTCTTGAACCAATTGAACTTTATAAGGCGTCGTAACGAGATTTTTTCGCAAAATTAGACGTAAACTGGTGAGTGAAATTTTCAATCCTTAAGAACGATGGCGAGTTGACGTTGATGGATTCGCACGTACACTCTCAGCCTCAGCTTCGATATTTTCGGGCTTATGCACTCTACGAGTACGCCCACGTTTTTTCACAATAACAGTGAAACCAGTTTCACGAACTTTAGCAATAAACTTGCGTATACCGGACACTGTTGATCCTTCTCTGCGACCAAATTTTGTACGACATTTTCAACCAATATCTGAGCAATTGTCTTTGTTTTGGAAATAAATTTCCAATAAATCGCAAAGTTCCTCAAGCGTAAATCGATTCATTACGTTCAGTTGAGATAATAAACTGAATTTTGTGACAGAATAGAATGACAGAAGTATTGTTAGATTTGAAATAACCAATGATTCAAATTTAAACCGATAGATGACCCACCCGATGTATGTATTTGTTTTTAATTTCGCAAATTGCTAATCATTAATGTTTATCTCATGTTTGCGAATTTTATATTTATAGCCATACGGTACCACCTGCAGTCCAAAAAGGAAGTCATTAAGTACAAAAACACTAACGTTTGTATTTTTTTCTTGTTTGGAAAACTACTGTCGAAATAAATTCGCAATCCTATCCTCTTCAAAAAGTTTTGTACACATTTAATGTGCTAATTTGTTAATTTTCTTTATCAAGATCGACTTTATCAGGCAGGCACATGTGCAAAACTTTGATTAAAAAAAAAATTAATAATAATTTTTGCAAAAAAGAAAACAATGATAAAAAATAAATAAATAGAATAAAAAAAAAATAAATATAAAATAAAATAAAAATTTATAACTAAAACTCGAAATTAGAAATACAGAATAATATTTTGAAGTATGAGCGAATCGACCAAAGTGCATAAAGACTTATAAATTAATTTTTAATTGAAAAAATATGAAAAATTTAACCCATTAAACAAATTAATGTTTATTTTGTATTCTTTTTTTTTTTTTGGTAAGAGATGGTTGCCAGTTACGTTTCGGTCCACTTCATCCTCTAGGACATTGTTTGTGCTATTTGTTAAGGCTCTTTTGCACATGTTGTCAAATGTTTCGCGATGAAAGATATACGATTTTTATGTTGGAATTCACGCATATAATCATTTATTAAACATAATGCGAAAAGCTGAATAAAGCTGAAATCAGCTTTAGGCCAATATTTGTGTTGTTTTTTGCGAATTTGTTATTTGTTGGCTTGTCTATTTGTATGTTGTATTCGTATAAATACTAATTAGGAAATAAATTAGTCTGTATGGTAAAAAAATTATGTGTGTGCCATAATATTTGCTCTTATAATTTCAAGTCTAATAGCTAAACACAAGAAATGTGCAAATAAACACACAATTAATGTTTTCAATTGAAATTATGCTAATAAACATGCTTATATTGGCTTCAAACTTATGGTAATTAATTCCAAATTAAAGCCACGAGATGATGTGGTTTACGCTTTTATTTATGCAACGGTATACGGTGATTAACTTTATGTCAGATTTAACTGAGCCTTTCACATCAATGTTCTTAGCCTTAATCTCTCACTTAACCTTGGGTCAAAGGATAATATGAGAGCAGATAGGATTTAAAGTTAAATGAGAGAAGACCAGAAAAACCTGGTATCTCATCTACAAAAATTCGAATAAAACGAATCGATAGCTGAGAAAGTTCGCAATGAATCTAAAGAGGGGCATATTCTCACTAAAGGCTAAAGGGTTGTAAAGACTAATTACAGGAAAGAAACCAACTAACAGCCGAGCTTCAATGAGAATTATTCTCTTCTCCGAGATGCTGGTGGGACCAGTAAAAGAAAATTTTTTCATGTTAAAATCCGTAAGAAGAATAGGGTTCTTACAAAGCATTTTCCCATCCTTTTATAATTTCATTACAATGTTTCAATTTCATTAGATTAATTAAATTTTTATTGCTAAACAGGTGTTTGACTTCGTGTAGCACGTCCGAGGTTCGATATTTGTTGTTACCTATAAAAAAATGTCCTCTAATTGAGTTTTTAGTAGAGTCTTCATGGAGGCCTTAGTCATCTTACATCTGGAGACGGCCAGTGGTTAGGCGGCATCCTGGATAGATTATTTAGAGAACATTTAAGATTTTTAATTATTAAAATCGAATTTTATTGAATTCTGTTGGATTTGAACCTGGATTGTCAAAGTTCGTAGTCTAGCACTTGAATTATTATGCCATGCCATAGTGATACATATATACACATAGCTATCCATAACTTTTAGTGGTCGGATAAAGCTTATTGGATTTTGAAGTCGCCGTAGTCTAGTAGGTGGTCTGTTGGCTTATTAGATATGAGGCCTCGGTTCAAACCTCAGACATCTCCAAAAAAAATATGAAAAAATATTTCTTCGGCGACTGACTCTCAGCAGATTTCTATTAAAAACTCTGAGAATAAAATAAAATTGCCATGAAAAAGTTTCTAAAAAATCTGTCGTTCGGAATCGGCTTTAAACTGTAGGTACCGACATTCATGTATAAAATTAACACACACAACATAAGTGGTGTAAGAAGCTATGTCGTAATTCTGACTGAAGGCTTGTAATGACCAATTATGTATGTATGTATGTTTTGAATAGATTTAAAGAATTGAATTGATCATGCACCCATATACAGCAGTGCTGTTTGAATCTCAGCAATGCGGCTATTTAAATTCATGTCTGCTTATTGAATGTATTTTCTCTAAATCTGAAAGCTATTTCAGACAATAACCATTTTGTTTAAAAAAAACATCCTTCGTAGGGATAAAATATTCCTCCCCACCCATATTATGCTTTCAAACATTATTGCTATCCAAACTTCATTGAAATGTGAATGTATCGGGTGGGTCATCTATCGGTTTAAATTTGAATTATTGGTTATTTCTATTCTCTATTTCTATTCTCTATTCTGTCACAAAATTCAGTATGTAATCTCCCCTCAACGTAATGAATCGATTTATGTTTGAGTAACGTTAGGGTTTATTGGAAATTTATTTCCAAAACAAAGACAATTGATCGGAAATTGCACGAAAATGTTACACAAAATTTGGTCGCAGAGAAGGATCAACAGTTCCCGGAAAGTTTATTGCTAAAGCTCCTGAAACTGGTTTCACTGTTGATGCGCCGAAAATATCGAAGCGGTAGCTGAGAATGTCGCCGTAGTCTAGTAGGTAGTGTGTTGGCTTATTAGACGTAAAGTAAGGGTTCGAGCCTCAGGCCACACATCAAAACAAAACACAAAAAGTATTTTTTCGGCGACTTCCTCTCAGCAGATTTTTGGCAAAAACTCTGAGAGCAAATAAAATTGCCATGAAAAAGTTTCTCAAAAATCTGTCGTTCGGAGTCGACTTTAAACTGTAGGTCCCGCCATTCATGTATAAAAAATTAACACACATAACATAAGTGGTGTGAGAAACTAGGTCGTAATCCTGACTGAATGACCAATTATGTTATGTATGTATGTAGCTGAGAATGTGCGTGAGAATCAACATCAACTCGTCATCGAGTTCACATCGAATTTGAAAAAATCTCGTTAAGACGCCTTACAAAGTTCAATTGGTTCAAGAGTTAAAGTCTCATAACCATCCGCTTCCTTTCCGCTTCGCTACATGAGCCAACGATAATGTCGATTTTGCCAAAAAAAAAACATCTTTTCGGATGAAACTCATGGTCATCTTGGCTCTTTAATAAGCAAAATTGCCGTATTTGGATGCTCAGAAAACCCATACGTGATCTTACAGAAGCCAATGCATCCATTACGAGTGACTGTTTGGTGCGACTTGTGAAGCGGAGGCATCATTGGCCCATATATCTTTGAAAATGAGGACGGCGCAACCATTACGATTAATGGAGACACCTATTGCACCATGATAACCGATTTTTTATACCCGCTCTTCGCTGTATTGATGTGTACGATGTTTGGTTTCAACAGTATGGTGCAACTTACCACAGATCTCATGCCACAATCGATTTATTGCGTCAAACGTTGGATGACCGTTTAATTAGCCGAAATTTTGATGTCAATTGGCTGCCAAGAAGCTGTGATTTGACACCGTTGGACTATTTTCTGTGGGTCGCCGTTAAAGAAAAGTGTTATGCTGACAAACCAGAGACAATTGAGCATTTGGAGATCAACATTCGTGATACCATTGCCGAAATACGATCCCATACATACATAATTGGTAATTACAAACGTTCAGTCAGGATTACGACCTAGTTTCTCACACCACTTATGTTGTGTGTGTTAATTTTATACGTGAGTGGCGGGACCTACAGTTTAAAGTCGACTCCGAACGACAGATTTTTGAGAAACTTTTCATGGTAATTTTATTTACTCTCAGAGTTTTTGCCAGAAATCTGCTGAGAGGAAGCCGCCGAAGAAATACTTTTTGTATTTTATTTTGATGTCTGGCCTCGGGCTCGAACCCTGGCTTTTCGTCTAATAAGCCAACACACTACCTACTAGACCACGGCGACTTCATCACGATCACATACACTCGAAAAAGTGCACGAAAATTGGTCCGCTCGAATGAGGTACTGTGAGTCCAGCCACGGGCGCTTTATGAATGAAAAAAATATTCCATTTCTAATCGGAACAATTGTACTTCACAACAAAAATTTTAAACCGTTTTTGTTTTATTGCATTTTTAAATTTAAACCTTTAAATGGCAAACTCTTTATATTTCGAGTGTTTGGTGGTAATTGTAAAAAGAAATTATAAAAAAAAACTTCATAAGTCATTGTAGTTCTAACGTTTGCTAACATTCATAACTTATGTCAATAGCAGTGACTAGAAATTAATTCATTTGGGTGGGGGTGGACGGAATGGTTCAAAGACATTATTATCGAATACGATAACGCGATAATATATTTCGTCAATTATTGGACAAAGGTCGTTTAAATATTACGTTATGGGATATTATCGATTGTATAATTTTATAACGGGTTGTTTAATTGTTTCGATAATAAACGATTTATTATGTAAACAGAGTAATTATTGTCTGATCGAAATGGGTTAAACACTTGACAGCAAAGGATTTTGTTAACAACACCTACAATTTGGGCAATAAAAATATAAGTATTATTGTATATTTTTACTACACATACTACATATATATAACAAACTAATCGTAAGTTATAATATTAAGTTATATTGACGTAGCCTGAGTATATTAGAATACAATGTTTTTGTTTAAAACATAATATTCTGAATATTATCGATAATTATTTGATTAAAACCAATAAGAATGAGTGATTGGCTTAAAAGTTTCTTTATGTATTTAGATTAGATTGCTTATTTCGTATTTCTGTCGTATTTTCAAATGAATTAAATACTCCCCGCAGGTAATTTCATTACTTGTGGTTCAAAAATCCAATTGTTCAAGAATAATTGTTTGGCTCTCTCAAAATTTTGACAACTGAACTGAATCATCCATCCCTCCATATAGCCAGCCCTTGATTGTATTGTATTTTTCCATACAATCTTAATCCAGTACAACAGTAGAGTATTGGAAAAATTATAATAATAACGTTGGACTTTGATCGGGAAGTACAAAAATAAATACACGTATCGTACGTTTTTGAGATTTATTTGATTTGATTTGTTTGATTGAAATATGCGGGCAATAAATTTAAATAAATAAGCGTATTACCCCCCAAATAAGTAGCGTTGGGGTGGTAAGTTCTATAAATTAACGTTTTGATAGAAGCCCATACATTATTTCAAGATAATCGCAAACTGGTCAGTTGCTTGTTGATATTATTCGTATATTATTTATGAATGTTTTGATATTTCTGGCAAAAAGTGCATTGTTTGCATGGATGGCAAATTATAATTTTAAACATTTTCTATACCTTTGAAGGTTAACAATATTTGCCTAAGAATGGCGTAATCTAGAAGCTTTATTCCTTTTTACAGTACGGAGTATTTTGAACAGTTTTTCGAACAGGTGAAGGAATTTTTGTTCACAAAATGAAATATTCCAAGCCCTCCTCTAAGTCTATGCCACCGAAAAACCTGCTCAATTCAGCTCTGATGGGAGGTATAAAGGCAAAACATAGCAATAATATCTGAAAGAGTACTCGATTCTTATGAGGTTAAATTGAAATTAGTATTGGTCTGCTGTGAAAGCTGAATTAGTTAGGTAGGCAAAATAAACTTATCCTCTGATGGGTCGCAGATCAAATGGGGAATTCTCGGCAATGAGCAAGCAGACAAGCTTGCGAAATGGGAAGTTTGCACGTCTTTGATGGCGCCAGAACTGTTCCGGTGAATGAATGGCGATGTTTAGAAAGGTATGTTCAATGAAAGGGAAGATAAAGAGAGGCAAAGGCCTTTTTTTTTAAACAGTTTGTTTGAGGCAATCGAAACTTTTGTTTGAAATTACAATAAGAAGATATCAGTGCCTTGCATCAGACTAACAAGAAATAACTTGATTTTAATCACTGGTCTTTTGACAGGGTATTGTAGTCTCGGGGGTACATTTATTTAGAATGGGGGTTGTCTTGAGCCCAATATGTAGATTCTGTGACGATGAAAATAAAACATCGGAACACATTTTTGGAAACTGTGCGGCATTAATGCATCCCTGGGATCCTCAAGATTGTCGGGGCAATAGACTTGGAGCAGACATGATAGGGATACAGTTTAAGCGGAGCACATTTGAACATATTGTTGCTGTTTTAACTCACTTCATCACGACAAATTATAATATTCATCTTTATGAAATGAGAAACATTATTTAACAACTCACTTCGGCATCAATCTGCCTTCTTCATGTGTGAGCAAGACAATCCCTTTTTTCTTCCCTTAGATTTCCAGGCTATAACAATTGTGGAAATATCGACCCTTAATTATATATTATAATAATTATTAATTAATTCCTTAAGGTTTATAAGAGCTGGTGCCATTTTGGTTTTTTTTATTTCTGTAAGATATACAGAACGGCCAGAGTATTCAAAAGATTTTGTGTAGACAATGGCTCTCGAACACTTCAATTGCTACCTTTTGCAATGTTCCAATCTTTTGGATGGATTCTATATTTGACTAAAGATTGCAGTTTTTCTATATGAAGATAAGATGAATGAATTTTTAAAATGATCCTATAGTTCCAGTAATTTTGTAGTGTGTAGTATCCATTTCTCGATACCTAAATTCGATGTGACAACTTCTAGAATCTCAGTGCACATTTTTTTACTTCTGATCATTTTAATGTGTAGTTTTGTTGTTGTAACTTGAATTTTGTTAATCTTCTTGTTAATCCCTATTCTTGTGTTCTGGTTGTGTGCCATACCTACCATTGGTGTTTCTCAAAAAATATGTCGTTCGGAGTAGACTTTAAACTATAGGTCTCCCCACTCATAGATAAAATTTAAACACACAACATTGATGGTGTGAGAAGCAAGGTTGTAATCCTGACTAATTTGTCTCTACAACTCTTCAGTCAGAATTACGTCCTAGATTTTCACACCACTTATGTTGTCTGTGTTAATTTTATACATAAGTGACGGCGCCAATAGTTTAAAGTTGGCTCTGAACGACAGATTATTGAGAAACTCTTTCATGGCAATTTTATTTACTCTTAGAGTTTTTGCCAGAAATTTGCTGAGAGGAACTCGCCGAACAAATATTTTTTCATATTCCTTTTTGAAGTCTGACGTGGGGTTTGAACCGTGGCCTTATGTTTAAGAAGCCAACACACTACCCACTAGACTACGGCGACTTCAAGTGGTCATCAAGTATGTGGGAAACCCCGAGGTAAAAAGTCCTTTTTTATGGTTAACGTAAGAAAAGGGGAATATCTTAAGGGAAAAATTATTTTTTGTATAAGTGAGTGGTAGTAGCCGTAGTCTAGTAGGTAGTGAATCGGCTTATTAGACGTGAGGCCTCAGTTCAAACTCCAGACTTCGTCGGCGATTGCCTCTCAGCAGATTTCTGGCAAAAACACTCAGAGTAAATAAAATTGCCATTAAAATGTTTTTAAAAAAATCTATAAAATTAACACACACAACATAAGCGGTGTGATGTATGTTATGTATGTATCGAGCTCATGTCTGATTTGACAGATAATTAGTTTTATCCTTCCGCTGAACGAATATGGTTATGTATACGCTTGAACAACGCCGTGAAATATTGCGACATTACTTTGAAAATCATGGTAATGTTGCAGAATGTGTGCGAAAATTGTGTACGGATTTTGGAAGAAGAGAAGCACCGTCAGCTCCGTATGTTCGTTATCTTATGAGAAAAGTGAAAGAAACTGGCATCCTTATCGATAAACCAAAGCGTGAAAAGCCAAAAACAGTGCGTACACCCGAGAATATTGTTGCTGTGGCAGAAAGTGTGCGTGAAGCGGAGCTGCGATTTGACACCGTTGGACTATTAGTTGTGGGGTGCCATCAAAGATAAGCCGACAAGCCAGAGACAATTGACGCTTTAAAGGACAATATTCGTGAAGCCATTGGTGAAATACAGCTGCACACAATCGATAATGTGCTTAAAAATTGGACCGACCGTGTAGGCTACTGCATGGCCAGCCGTGACAGCCATTTGAATGAAATTATTTTCCATTATTAACCGGAAGGATTGTACTTTCAAATAAAAAAAGAAATTTGAGAAAATATTCAGTAGTTTTTTTAAAGCATTTTCAAAAAAAAAAGTTATTTGGCGGACCCTTTATAAGTATGTGGATCTGTCGCATTTCACAACCCACAAGAAATTATGAGTTTGCAAATAAATTAATTTTATGGTTTCGTTTGCATTCATAACTGGTGCATACATAATTATGAACGGATCAATAAATAATTGACTTGACTGAGTTTTATTATCGTCAATAATTATGCAATTTTTTTTAATAAATTTCTGTGGAAATTTCTTTAATTAAGAAAAAACGAGCTGATTGGCTATTTTATAACAGGATCTGAAATAATTCAACAATGAAGACGAATAAACAGGAAGAAAGATAATTAAAAACCAAATTAATCAATATATGTACGCACATACATATATGTTTGTAGCATTGTAAATACAATAATCAAAAAAAAAAAATAAATAAATAAACAAATAAATACGGAACAATACATATCAATATCAGACACATGTTTCAGGTTTCACTTTTCACTGACCTCTAATATGTGGGAAACAGTTTAAAAATATTTTTCAAATTTCTAGTCGCCATAAATCACTGATAACAACACCCACAACACTACAAGTGCTGCTACTATGAGTACCAATCACATTTGGCAATAAAGTTTTGTTGGCTCGAAACGACTTTCACTATACACCACAACAAGGGTATACGAAAAATTCTATGATTAATTCCGTAACTCTAGTGATAGATAGGCTTATCAAATACTATAGTAAAATATATAGTGAGAGTTTCAATGAACGATATTTGAAATTTTCCTTCAGTTTTGGAACGGATCGTAGATTAAATGAAATAGAACGGCTGAAACATAAATAACGCAGGTGTTTGTCTGCAAATACACTTGAAATCGGTCAAAAGAACGCATATAAATCCGACTGTAGTAAATTGGCCTCAAGTTAGGAAATGGAAATTGCTTGATAGTGAGTGGCCATTTAATTTATCATCATTTAAAACTGGAAATTTTATGATTCAGTCTGTTACTAGAATTTATTTTAGTCGCTTAAATAATTCTTTATTTATTGTAGCATTTTTTATATTCGAAGCCGAAGCCTCCTGTTCATCCAGTTGGTATAACATCAACGGAAAAACCCCATTGAATACAAGCTGGCAGCGCCTAAAAAGGGAACAAGGTTCCTCATCCTCATTACAATAATGCAATACACTTTCATAGAGTGACGGGACCTACAGCTTAAAGTCGACTCCGATTTTTGAAAAACTATTTCATTGCATTTTTATTTACTCACAGATTTTTTGCCAGAAATCTGCTAAAAGGTTGTCGCCAAAGAAATATTTTTCTTATTTTTGTTTTGTTGGAGATGTCTAAGCCTGGTTTTGAACCGCGAACTCTCATCTAATAAGCTATCATCTAACACACTATCACCTCACAAAGTTCTCCCAAATCTGATCCGGTAAAGCGTTAGCATTTCATTGAATTCACTAGGATTGTTTTACTCTTATAAAATCTGTTGATGTCATTTAAGGTAATATTTGTAATATTTCGAGGTGCGAATGCATTTAGTCGATGATATTTCTGTCTAATTTTCTTTAGAGCTGAACACAAGATACTGCTGGTTTTCTTCTAATCTTTTTTACGCCTGTTATCTTAAGCCTTCTAAGATCCAAATCTAATACAGTTTAATCACACCCATTGACCATTTCATTACCACGAAAACCTGATGACTATTCAAAACATGTTTAACTTTTTCCTATCTAGTCGTTCCAGTGACCGAATGGAGTAGATTGCCGTTTCCTTTGCCCTTTTCGTAGTAGAAGTAAGGGAAATTGTAAGAAGAACTCGTACATAATTATTTGTGTGCAAGGCCAGGTCGACAACCCTTTTCATGGTGTATATTAGCATCTGGAAAATTTAATATTTGTCGACTATTATTATCGTTATGAAGAGATATCTTAGTACTTCAACCATATGATTCTGCAGTGCCCTTTCAAAAAACCGGTTATCAACCTCAGACGATTCCTGGATAGTCTAATGCACAATTACAAAATTTTTGATTGCTGCAATCCCATTTGGATTCAGAAGAATCTTTGCCTATCCTTATCTTCGCTTTCGCTAAGCATACCTTTCTAAACATATGGCTCCTTTATACAGAACAGCTCTGGCCCCATCAGAAGCGTGCTCATGAGCTGGGACCCAGGAGAGGGAAACTTTATTTTCCCTACCTAGCCGATTCAGCTTCTCCCTACAATCCTACACTATCTTTGATTTAACTTCATAAGAGTCGTCAGATAGCATTACTCCGTCCTGTCTTTTTACCGCTCCTATACAAGTTGAATTGAGTACATCTCCATGAGTGCCAAATGTTGCATTCAGGGACCTAAAACATACATACATACATAATTGGTCATTATAACCCTTCAGTCAGGATTACGACCTAGTTTCTCACACCACTTATGTTGTGTGCGTTAATTTTATACATGACTGGTGGAACCTACAGTTTAAAGTCGATTCCGAACGACAGATTTTTGAGAAACTTTTCATGACAATTTTATTTACTCTCAGAGTTTTTGCCAGAAATCTGCGGAGAGGAAGTCGCCGAAGAAATACTTTCTGTATTGGGGCACGAACCCTGGCTTTACGTCTAATAAGCCAACACACTACCTACTACACTACGATGACTTCGCTACTAGACTACGGTGACCTAAAACTGCGCTCATATTTCAAGATCCTTTCTTGACCCATCTGTGTACCACATCTTTCATTTTTGTTACTAAGTCTCATTGCCAAGCATTTCCCAAAATCATTAATTCCTTATGTACCAAATTCCCGTAATGAATTGCATATTAGATTAGCCGCCCATTAGGCTAACCATAGGCTCCAAAGTCTCGGTCTTCACAACCATGTGCAGTGCAGCGGACTTAAAACCAACAGAGCCTCCAGCGCCGCTGTAGGACAGGTACTCATTACACATGTTATTCCAACACATTGATACTCTCTTATCCACTTAATTCTACGAATTTTGTCTCCAGCGATTCTTTTTTGTTTCCCAACTTTAACTCCAATGAGTAAATTATTTCGTTGGACATAGCAACATAGCTTTTAGTGGCTTGAAAAAATTGCGACAAATTACGTGTAAAATAATACAAAACTATTGAATTTATTGTGAAAAAAAATATTGTTTGTCAGCACTTCAACTATTAACAACAGGGGAAAGTTTTCTGATCATATGTGGTCTCTGTGAAGTGCCTATTGTAAGATCAATATCGTATATTAAAAATGGTTTCTATCAAAATAAAGATTTGATTAGAATAGTTTTTCTAATGGTTTGTTTAGTTATGTATAATTTATTCTTCTTACTTTTCTTTTTCTTCTGAAAAATATTAACTATGGGTAGTGCCTACTAAATTTTGCAATGTGTTTTGTTTTTGTTATTGCTTTTGCATTTTGTTTATTTTAGAGAAGAAACAAAGGTGTTTTCTATTTAGAACCCCAACATGCTAGGCAATCGTGTCAGAGAATTATTTTCTTATTTTTAATGAAAGTCGATAAATCTAATCTTTGCCAGACATCGAGGCCACCGAAAGTCTAGTGATAATGTGCATTTTTATTATTGAATTCTTTTCTTTTAATAGAAATTTAGTATTGGTATAATGCGGGTGTATATTTGGTTTGTCTGTCTCTAAAACAAAACAACATAGGGGTTTAGCAAGGTAGTCATTAACAGATAAGCGCTAGTTCCACATGTCAATCAATTTCACGGCATTACTTTGGCCTGTAGCCCTTTACAATGACACCAGTTGACATCTTATGCTATAAACCCTTATTATAATTAATAAACATGCAGCTTACCTGAAGCTGCAATCGCAAAATTATTGTGCTTGCTGCTTTGCGTTTATTGTGTTTGCAGGCTAAGACTCACGATCTCACCGAGTTCTTACAGATTATTTTCAATACCCTTTATCATAGTTCCCATCTTCTGCTTGTGCTTAGCTTGGCATCAAGAATTAGCCTTGGATATTTAATCTTGAGCCTCAAACTGAATTCATTCCATTTATTCGCAGTAACATAAACCGTATCGTTTTGTAAATAATATGGTATCAGTCTTGCTAGAATTAACATTAAATACACACATCGTCGGAAAGTGTCTGTAGAACACATACCAGAAGTTATAATGGCGAAGTGTCTGAACATTGCAACGATATTGTTGACTGCGAAATTAAGCTGTGTGAGAAGAGTATTAACGGCAAGGTTCAAAATATAGGGAAAGACAAATGCATCTTATTTTACGTTACTATTGACCGCTCCCTGGGACTGTGTAACACTATCGGTCTAGACTAGACAGCTAAACTAGACAGAACTAAATAAACGTTAAGATTATGAAGAGCGGTTACCATCAGGTTAGGGCACAAGTTTCTTAACTAAACTAGACAGAACTAAATAAACGTTAGGATTATGAAGAGCGGTTACCATCAAGTTAGGGCACAAGTTTCTTAACAACGCCCTCAAGAAGACAGCCAGAATATACTCCACAAGAATTGTTCCTAATGTAAATGTATTGAGAGACAGACCGTAGTAAGCGTATGATAGAATTCTTAATATGAAGATCAAGAACTCTTGCCAGGAGATTTCAATAGAAAACAAGAGATATGATGCTTTTCCAACCTTGGGGACAAACAACTGGTTGGCTTTGTAAAAACCAGGAGGTATATATAAGGGTTACCTGTAGTATTTGACTTGAAATCATTGAAAGCGATACTTTCATTTCGAGCTTATCGTTTTCTCTTTATTGTTTCATGTTCCTGAAAAATGTATTTAACGGTATCACCCGAGATACTCACTGAGGTGGTACTACAGTGATAGAATTACATCTGTCATTGCGTACAAACAAGGTCCACTATGTTGCTCGCTATTGACGTTATACCGTCTGGATGAACAGGTGGCTTCTGCATAGAATATTTAGAGGGGAAAATAAAACTTTTTTGTGTTTTAAAATTCGAAAACCGTACAAAAAATTTTTCGCCTTTTCCCGGATTCGAAACTCAATTTTTCGTGTTCGAAGTCAAAAACTTTAACCGCTGCATTACTCTACAAAACGTAACCAAAATGCCAAAGACTATCAATTAAAACGTTGCATATTTGTATTGAAATGTTTCGAAGATGATTAATTAGTGTACTAAAGGGAAATTCAATTTCCCCAGTTGCTCCAAAAACTATGTAAAGACTGCTCTAGGGTACATATGTACATACATAGTTGGTGATTACAACCCTTTGATCAGGCTTGCCACCTAGCTCCTCACACCACTTATGTTGTGTATATTCATTTTTGCATGAAGGGCGGGACCTACAGCTTAAAGTCGACAACGTCGACAAGGTCACAAGGCTAATAATGTCCATATAAGCGTTTAACAGAATATTCTTGTATTCTCCTAAAATCGCCGTAGTCTAGTAGGTCGTGTCTTGGCTTATTAGACGTGTGCCCCTGGTTCAATCCAAGGCTCAGACATAAAATAGCAATGAGACGTCTCTCATATCTGTAGATCGGGCTCGTACTGTACGTTCTGCCACTCATGGCTTACACGACTGTATGAGTATAATTAGTATTCAAAAAGATGAGTAGAAAGATCATACTCATAATTTCTGATACTTATGTGTATGCATTCATACTTATTTTAATATCATGGAATCTCTACTCATATGATGTTGTTGATTTCGACTCTCCATGACTCAACATTAACAAGAATCGCATACGAACACAAAAATACTAACTAAAAGGTTGTGTGTTTGCTCTGCTTGCTGCTCTGTCTTTTTTGCTTACGTGTCTTTTTTCTTTTTTTGTAAATGTAATAACAACTAAGACTGTAAATTTTAATGAATTATTCGAATTACTCGAATAAGTATTTTTCTAAAGTTATGAATCAAACATATTTCGAATGGTAAGAGTTTGATGTCAACCTTGTACGCATACTCATTGCAACTTGTACTTATAAATCAACGTTGTACGCATACTCATTGCAACCTGTACTTATAAATCAACGTTGTAGTGAGTACGAATGAATCAGAATACATAGTTAAATTTCAATATTGTTGACTCACTTATATTCAAAAAAAGCCATTAATTACTGATATCTGATCCTGACTAAAGGGTTGTGATGACCAATTGAGTTTAACGTTATGAAAATTGCGTTTAATGTTTGAGTTTAAATCACTAATTTTGATGTTTTTAAGGAATTTGCATACATTTTTCATAATTCAATATGATTTTCCGCTTGTGAAGGAAATGTTTAGTTTTTCTCGTACTATATTTACTAAACAAGTTGTAGGCCATCCATCCATTCAGTGACAGCAAGGCAATACATATATTGCATGTGTGATGCTATTGGATTATCTTGTATGTTTTAACATAATTTGACAAATGCTTCACTGTACACATTACAAAAATAAAAAAAAATAAAAAAAACAATTCAAGAAAATAAAAATATCAACAGTACGTACACATAATAAAACAAGAAAAAAATTCTTGAATAAATTTAAATACTCGCACTTACAATCTTGCAGCCGCATAACACATTTTTTTACATTACGCACCCCATTCATGATGTGCATGATACAGTTTTTTCCAATGGACTTTGGACTTTGTATCCAAAGCAACGTCAGCAGCTTCTCTGCAAGATACAGATGAGAAATAAAAAAAAACGAAACAACAACAAAAAAAAATAGTCGAGAGTGCTGCTAAGAAATAATGTAAATAAATTGACACGAAAGAAAAAAAAACATTGCCTTTAGGCGCACGCAAACATAGATGGATGGATAGTGGATAGGCTGGCTGCAACAAGTGTGTAGTGGCCGGTGGCTGGCTGCTGTGGCGTTTTTATGGGTCCGATGGCAATTTGTTTTATTTGCTTGGCGTGTTGTATTCATTTGAATAATTATTCGCATTTTATTTATTTATTTTCAGTAATTGAAAGATTTCAAACAAGACATAAAAAAAATTAACATCTTGTTGACAGACTTTGCATTCATTTTTGTGGTAGTTTTCCTTACTGATTAGTATGATTAGTATCAAAGGTTAATTTCTCTGCTATTGTCATGGGGATCTGCAAAAAAATATATGAAATAAACAAATTTATTGTAGGCCAATTTATCATTGAACCGTTGCTTAAATTTTTAAAATATTTACATATTAACAAACAAAAAAAAACGAACAATATTTTTAAGAAAAGTTTTAACATTATATTTAGGTCAACTATACTTAGTAACACAGTACCTGCAATGCCTATTTCATAAAATTTTTACTGATCAAGACTTCAGTACAAGATAACTACCTTTCATTACAGGGAATGTTAATAAGCCACCTTAGACGTAAGGCCACGGTTCAAACCCCAGGTCAGACATCTCCAATAAAACGAAATATGAAAAAAATATTTCTTCGGTGGCTTCCTCTCAGCAGATTTCTGGCAAAAAAAAACTCTGTGAGAGAAATAAAATTGCCATGAAAAGTTACTCGAAAATCTATCGTTCGAAGCCGACGTTAAACTAAAGGTCTCGCCACTCATAGATAAAATTAATCCTGACGGAAGGGTTGTAATGACCAATTACGTATTAATGTTATAAGCCACCGAAAGTAAGTGAGATAGTTCCGCACTGAGAGAATAGAAGCTTAGAGGCAAATCTGTTCAAACTTAGTTAACCTCTCTTCAAGTGTTTGCATAACAACAAACCGATCACAAACTCATCGCTGCACTTTTTCTCTTAATGCTTATATAGCCACCCCTCGAAAACGTCTTTTGTGTCATCATTAGATCTTTCACACAAAATTATTTGCTTTCTTGGTCATATTATTTGAATGGCTTAGGTCAGGTTTTAGTTGGATAACTGTATTAGCAGCGGCATGCCCACTCTTGGAAATTTATTCGTTTTATTGTAAAATCTTTGAGGAAGAAGAAAAAATACGAAGCATAAAAAATAAAATGGGATGTTGACAGAGGGAAGAAAAAAGACAAAAAGAAAAGACAAAAAAGAAGAAAAGAAAAGCGAAGACAGTGTTTTATTCGACATGTAAAAGACTACACTCTAGTTATCCCTTCGGTTGACAAACCCTCTTACATCCTTATGCTTAAAGTCTCCCACGTCTACCGGTTCCTCAACAAATATATGACACGCAAACAGTTTCTTCCGAATTTAGAGATATCACTGCTCCATCTGTGTTTAAAGAAGCCTTGCCCCGTTAAGTCTCGTTGCTAATCGAGATTAGTTTCATATAGGTAGACTTCTCCTTTAACCTTAAGGCTCTTAAAACTCTACAGTCAGATCTACATATATGTATATCCATGCACGATTGGTGTGTGAATCAATTTCGTAATATGTAATATTAAAAAAGTAGCCTATTGCTAGTAGCTTCCAAAGTTGATCCCGGCCTGATTTGTCTGAAACGTTACAATGACCAGCACAATTTAATTCGTTTAATTCGTAATTTAACATAAGAACTCTTAGCAATATCTCATACTTCCAGACTTCCTTGAAAGCTGTCAATGCCGTCTGACTATCCATAACTTCGGTGGCCTTAACAACTCCTAGAATTTCCGTCTGAATAGTACAATTTAGTATAGCGCTGGAAGTCTGCTCGATTCTTTGTGAATTTCTCAATCGTCAGTAAGATAAAGATAACATCCAGAGTCGCCTGAGGTATGCTTCTGCGGGCACTTACGATTCCAACAGAGGCCTATGTCTGTTCTTTAGATAGACTGCTTCTATTTTTCCTTGATTTCAATACTTTTCTTCCCACCTATCTACAATTCAATGTATTTTTACAAAAGGGTATTGTTTGCAGGCAAACAAGACATGGCAACCAAACCATTCTAGATCTGCCGTAGTAGACCTGTTTAGCTGGAAACAATTCACCTGCGGAAGCTTCTTTGCGACAGCCCATGGTAGAAAAAAGAAAAAAAGAACAGAAATTTATCCCCTGTTTCTGTAAGACAAACAATTTCAGACGAACGTTTGTCAACTCAATGCATTTTTATAGAGGGCAACATGACACGAAATTGAAAAGACGCAAAGAAATGCGGGAGCTGCTTTGTCATAGCTCTGTGGTAAGAAAAATGTATCCCCTGTTTCTGTAGGACAAACGATTTCAGACGAAAGCCTACTTGTTTGGAAAACACAAACAAAAGGTCAAATTTTCAAAATGTTCAGCCCACTCGGTATTACACGCATATTCTTCTATCAGTAGGTAAAACTGCTTGAGGCGGTTAGCTATGATAAAGATTGCCACCGACTGTCAAATAAATTCTAAATTCGTTACGTATACAATAAATTATGGCACGGAAGACGTGTGCATGTCTCCTAAAAGTCCATGAGTCGAATTATTAGAAAATCATTGGGGTTTGGCGCTTTCGAACGCCGTACTGGACTGTCTGCAACAAAAAGGAAAAAGTTATGACTTGCGCAGAAATTATGACTTGCGCATTCTGTGCGGTCATCTAAAGATACATTTGAAAAGGGTCTTCATTGAGCTACAGTCATGTGTTATTGCGCCGTCTCTTACGATAGGAAAACTGACTTTTATTTCTACAAAAATGTTGTAAAAATATCTCCCAAGGTTTACCAAGAAACTATTGTGCAATCTGTTGTAAAACCAATTAACTGTTCTGTGTACCAAAACCAGCCGGAGATAAATCTAAAACGACTAAATCTGGCTCCATCTCCTCAGAAGAATGGCTCTCAGTGTGTGCCCATTGTGTTCATGATTAAGAAATGGCCAGCGAATCAAATTTTGATAATCAATGTAACTGAGTAATCAGACAGTCTCATAGGGGGTCGTTAAATAGTCACCTTTCATTACCCTTGAAATTATAGAAGCTAATCTAAAACAATAAAATTTACAGTCAATACGAGAATACGTTTACAGAAACGAATACACGATTAGTGCGTATACGAATGTTCGTTGGGAATTCCAAAAGAATTTCCATTCATTATATATACTTGACCAGTTTTATCTTCTTTTAGTTCAACAACGGAATTAAATGGGACTGACTAACATACATTGAATTACTCTAGGTCAATACCATTCAAATCCAAAAGAATTATTATATACATACGTACATACATACCACATACCATGCATACATATGTATGTACTTTGATATGCTATATGTACGTACATACGTATATAAATGAGCCTGAAATGCATTCGTTTATACTCAAAAAAATACATTCACAATCCTCTTCGCATTTACGATTAGGGGGGAAAAACACAAAAATTATGTTCCCCCGAAAAAAAAATAAAAGAAATAAATTGGAACAATGCTGCTCGTATGTTTTTGAATGCGATTATCTTTGAATGAAATCAAAATGTTCTTCGTATGCAAACGCCTTAGAATGTATGGCTGGCTCTGGCTATGTATGGGAACGTTCGAAATTCGAAAGAAAAACGATAAGATTAGTAATGCGATGCGAGTGGGTACTACTATGAAGTACAAATGTTTGGACTTTGTATTGGAAACGTATAAATCTTGTATATATGTGGGCCTATATATATATATAGATACCACACACGCACCCACTAAACACAATATAAACAACATGATTATATGAAAATAAAAAAAAATAAAATTAAAAAAAATTATTATTTTATAACAGCACTTGTATTGACTTAAACAATATCAATTAAAATCAATGATTAATGCCTACTTTTTCTTTATAAATGTTCGAACAAGAAATTTAATAGAAAATTTTATATTTTTTGAATTTTTAAAGAGAATTTTATAACTGGTGGGTGCAGCTCTTTTGACGTTAAATTTTGAGAACTATCATCAGCACGTTGTTTTATCTTTGAAAGTAGTTTGTTTATTGCTAATTAATTTTTAGGGCTTATAGTTCTAAAACTGATTTGATTGGGTAGAGAGATAGCACAGTAAAAATATTTAAAAAATGTCAGGCTTTCACACTTTAGTACGCTTGTAGGCCATACATGTCATAGGACACTTGGAAGAGCACTTCTTAGTCCAAACTGCACTTGTGTTCACCCTTGTATTGAACAGAAAAACTGTATTGCCTAAATAACGGTCGTTTTTTCCAGGTCCTTATTAAATCGACTCAATAATGTGACAAAACATCGCCTTATTGGTTGATAAACCCAACATAACCTTTTTTTGGCTTCGATTGTGCACAAGAAAGCCATTTTTTAACTACTGACAGTCTCTCCTGTTGTGGTTGAAAGACGCATAATTCCGTCTACAACGACAAAGATCCCTGTGAAGTTGTTACGCGTCTATACTGAACTATAAGCAAGCACGGCATTCATCGAGGTTTTATCAAGTTAACTAAGAGCTAAATTCAGAGAATAGAACAGATGAAGGGGCATTTCGTCCTCAAACTGCACTAGTATGCACCCTTGTATTCTACAAAAATCCGATTCGTTTTTTTTCTTTTAAACTGTTTTAAAGTTAGTTTTCCTTACTTACTCTCTTAATTAGTCATTACAATCCTTTAGCCAGAATAACAACCTAGCTTCTCACCACATCACCCAGTTGTGTGTGTTAATTTTATCTATGAGTGACGGGAAGTCAGTTACAGTTTAAACTAGTCTCCGAATGACAGATTTTTTTTGAGGAACTTTTCGTGACAATTTTATGTACTCTCAGAGCTTTTGCCGCAAGATTACTGAGAGGAAGTCCCGAAGAAATATTGTTTTCCATATTTTGACTACTGATAGCCTCTAACATTGTGATAAAAAGCAGCAAAAACGAATCAAACTTGGCTTATTCACATTAGTCCGTGATTTCACAAAACTCCAATGAAAAAATCCCACGCCATTTGAATTTCTTGATATAATTTGTTCTAGAAATCGTTCCTGCAATAAATCGATTTTAGCATACGTGGTGCAAGTGCGTCCAGCTTAGGCTACAAGAACTCCGTTAGTAAGTTCTAAACACGGAAGGGTTTTAAGGTAATAAATTTTCAACAAAACCACCTAGTATTACACGCGTGAGAAGTGTGAATAATAAATCCAACGTGTGAATAAAGACATGTAGCTTAATATAATATACAGTAGTTTAAGAACACTGTGGACTAATTGTATCCCAAATAATGACACCATAGCTCCTTTAACCCTTTTATCTTATGATCTATTTAGAACACATGATTTCCTATCAAATGCACTCTATACGCTCTATTCGCTCTCGCTAAGAACACCTAGTAGCTACGTCCCTCTGTGTTTAAATCTAAAATGTATTAACGCCGTACAGGTTCTAAGTAAGCGTTCTAGCGGATCTATAAATTGGGTTTGAAGCGAACTATAAATTTGAGTTTGAAGTATAAATTTAAGCAAAATACTTGAAGGGTAGAATTGTGACTGACTGTACAAGAGTGAACATGCCATTAAGGGGAACAGAATCTACTAAACAGGGGAATCTATATTAAGCGGAACATAATCTGCAAAATAATAGCAAACTAATCATTTGAGAATAGTTATAACATGGCGGCATAATATAAGCACTAAATACTAAATATTATATTTGTACGCTCAATAACTGATTAATTCACCCAGAGAAAATATCATCAACAGCTAACATTTTAAGAAGGTCAAGCAGAATTCAATAGCATAACACATTTTTATAGAAGCTAATACAAAAAATTGAGGTCGTCATAATCTAGAGGTAATATGTTGATTTGATAGACTCAAACCCCAGCTCAGACGTCTCAAATAAAATAAAATATGAAAAAAAAATATTTCTTTCGGCGACTTCCTCTCAGCAGATTTCTGGCAAAAACTCTGAGACTTGCCATGAAAAGTTTCTCAAAAACCAGTCGTTCGGAGTCGATTTTAAACTGTAGGTCGCGCCACTCATGTATGAAAATTAACACCACCAACGTAAGTAGTTTGAGGAGCTAGGTCGTAATTCTGTCTGAAGGGTTGTAATGACCAATTATGTATGTATGTATGTTTTGCAGCAATCTTTATAATGGAAAGTTCGGTCAAAGATGGCGAAAAGTAAGAGGTTAAAAACCACTGTCTTTATATGACAAAAGGAGAGTCCTGACACATGAGGTGAAAGACAGTATCTCCCTTCACCTCAAACCCAAAGTTACTGCAGAAATCATTTGCCGGAATGCCAAGTCTTTCGGCATGCCTACCATAAGGTTCGTAGAATCTTTATAATGCAATGGATGGCCATATAATTTAAGAACGACAGTAATTGAGTCCTCAGCCTTGAACTTTTAGCCATTTCGTTTACATGTTTAAATCTGTGATTTAAGCAATAAAAAATATTTTGGAAAATTACAATTTAATGTCGATTATTGGGCTTATTTTCGGAAATTTTTTTAAGCATTTAGCGGACAACAGAATATGAAGAGGTTTCAAGAAGGTACGATAATCTTATCTTTTAATGACCTTAAACGAAAAGGAGATATAAACGTTAAACTATAATGAGTTATAAGGCAAAATTATAATGAAAAAAGAAAAAACGAAGAGCAAGCAACAACTCGAAAATGTTTTCGAAAAAAAAAACGAAACTTGTGTACAAGAAATAATTTCATTAGATTGGTTGATAGCTAGAGTGACAACCAATCAAAATTTATTGGATTTATTATCGCTTAAGACACTTAAGAGAGGATATTTTTTATAAAATTTTTTCTTTTCTCAAATGATGTTTTTTTTTTTAAATTGGTAAATTGGAGTTAACTAAGTTTAAATGAGTGAAAACCAATTTGTTTTTAAGATTTAAGCATGATTATGCAATTTTTTTATTTGTTTTTTTGTTTAATAAATAATGATCTATCTATGAACTATTATAGACTGTTAAACTAAATGTTAAGAGCATATAACAGAAGTGTACTCTTTATTTTCTTTTTTAATAATTAAAGAGAAATTATTTTTATTTGCAATAAATTTCTAAGAAGGTTTCAAACATTCCAAATACAATGTCTTTGAATTACTCATCATTAAGATCGTCGTCATGATCATCATCATCATTAACGCCACTTCAATAACAAAATTATCGCTGTATGCCGCTGGCGTTGTCGTTGGCTTTGTATTGTAGTTGCCGCAATAGTAGTAAAAATTGTAGGCGCCAAAGTTATCAACGCTTGTGAATTTCAAATATGATTTTATTCAATATTTAACAATCTTTAAGTTTGGACGTTTTCAAAATGAAAAGGAAAGTTTAAGAGAAAAATATAAAAAAAAAATTGAAGAAAAAAATTGGAAGGAAAAATTGAAAGAAAAAATTGTAAGAAAAAAAATTTTTTTGGAGTGAGAAAATTGTGTGAAAAAACAAAGAAATTAAAAAAAAGTTTGAAACAAAGAAAAATAATTTATAAATAATAAAAAACATAAAAAAAAATCGAGGAAAAAAATTTAAAATTAAAACTCAGAAGAGATTTGTGCAAAACAAAAAAAAAATAGGATCATGTGCCTAATCGATCCATAATATCTTATAAAAAATACTTCAACTTTAATTGTATTTCTATTAATAAAAAAAGGTAAGATTATCTGTTCATTTTTAACGCAATAGTTCTTGAAATTCTCTAGATTTTAAATTAAAACAATATCAGCCATTTTGTTTTAAATGGACACGCACCAAAAGCGTGCCATAAAAAACAAAAAAATAAAATAAAACAAAAACATTGTAAATCTCTTACACAATATTTTTTTTTTAATTTAATTTCGTAAACAAAATATTCTTTTCGATTTTTTTTTAACTTCGAGCCAAACTTTCCTTTTGAAATCTCGAAATCATAATTATTTTCCATAAAATTGCTCCACGTAGCTTCTACGCGTAAAGCCCAATGGAAAAGAAATCAATGTTATCACTGTGTTGTGTTGTGTTGTTGTTTATTTTTTGCCACTGCTGCTGCCGTTGCTGTTGATCTTGTGGGTGGACCATTGGACTTTATTTGGCTGATAATTTAAAAAATTTTTTTTTTTTAATTAGCAAAAATAAATAAATGGGATTGAAAAAAAAACCACACAGAAATTAAATTTAAAATAAAAAAAAATTCTTCTTCTCAATCTTTAACTTATCAACAGTAAAAAAAACAACAAAATAATTAATTTACGAGTAATTGTTGTTATTGTCGTACCATCGGAATTATCCCAGTTGAATGTACGATTTATGAAGAATATAACGAACCAAAAACCAAAAAAAAAAACATCCAAGAAATCAAGTAGAAAATAATGTTTTTGACAACAAAAAACAAAAAAAAAAGGTGTTTCACGAAAACATACAGGCTCGCTTCGTTAAAGCAGGGTCATAATATGGATCACATGGCAATTGTACCGTAATCGGTGGAAATAAATGTTGAAAAGCGCTCAAGGCCTAGATTGCAAATAATTTGTTTATTTCATTTCGTTTTGTGAAAGTAAACAAATGTGATTAAAAAAAAAATCACAATAAATTGTGTGTTGATTTCTTTGAATACGGATCACACAGGCAACAAGCACAATAGCTTTCTGAAAGTCGTATATAGGCTACATAAAATAGAGCTTTATTTACAAAAAAAAAATTTAAAATCTCTTCTGTCAACCCAATGTAAATTCACCACTCATTTTGAATTGTAACGTATCGAAACAAATAGAGTCCGAATATTATCTACTTCTACTGGGTGTCTTACCTAATTCGGTTTGTGCCTCAAAATTTTGATTCACAATGGAACTTGATTAGTTGCTATGCATTGGACTTACTTTACTTAATTGTTCATTGAAATCTTTTAGTCGGAATTACAACTTAGCTTCTTACACCACTCATGTTGTAAGCGTGTTAATTTTATCCATAAGTGGCGGTACCTATAGTTTAATGTCGACTCCTAACTACAGATTTTTGAGAAATTTTATATGGCAATTTTATTTATTCCCAGAGTTTTTACCAGAAGACTAATGATTGGAAGAAGTCGAAGAAATATTTTTTCAATTTTCGTTTTCTTTCGAGATGTCTGAACTAAATAAGCCAACACACTACCTACTAGACTATGGCGACTCCCACTCACTTATATATACAACTAGAAATATTTCCTCTTTCCTTTAGTCATTATTACAACCTCTCTTCTCGAGATGTCTGAACTAAGGTTTTAACCACGAGTTCGCATCTAATAAGCCAACACATAGACTACTGCGCCTTCCATCACTAACACTTCCGAACACGGAATTCATATCTTCTTCCAAATGTATATATTAAATCGATTCTTGTTTTGAAATCCGTCTACTCTTATATTCCATACCTTGTCTTCCTTGTACTCTCATATAAGGCGATTGCTTCGATAAAATGTTCGATATAATAATGGTTCAACTTCGTCCATCATTGGTTAACTGATTTTAATTGATTTTAATTTTAGCTAGCAAATAGGCTTTCATAGGCTTTAAATAAGATTATTAAAGCGACTGCAGAGTTTGCCATCGAGGCGTGGCAATTAAAGTGCTTGACTACAAACAAAAACAAAAATTTGAAGATAAAGAGGCTCCATCGTAATGGGTGCTTTGGCTTCCGTAAGACCACTGGTGGGTTTTCTGAGCCCCAAATACGAGAATTTTGCTTATTAACGTATCCATCAAGATGAAAATGAGCTGTAGCCGAAAAGATGATTATTTTGGTAAAATCGACATCATCATGCAGTTTCTCGTTGGCCCATCTAGCGAAGCGAAAACGAAATGTGTGGTCATGACGAAGACTCTTGAACCAATTGAACCTTTTAAGTCGTCAACCGGGATCTTTTCGCAAAATTCGACCTAAACTATATATATAAACATATAATTGGTCATTACAACCCTTCAGTCAGGATTAAGACCTAGTTTCTCACACCACTTATGTTGTGTGCGTTAGTTGTATACGTGAGTGGCGCGACCTAAAGTTTAAAGTCTATAGTTTAATGTCGACTCCGAACGACAGATTTTTGAGAAACTTTTCATGGCAAAATTTGTTTACTCTCAGAGCTTTTGCCAGAAATCTGCTGAGAGGAAATCCCCGAAGAAATACTTTTTGTATTTTGTTTTGATGTCTGTCCTGGGATTTGAACCCTGACTTTACGTCTAATAAGCCAACACACTACCCACTAGACTACGGGGACTTCGTGCTTAAAATGTTTAATTCTTGAGAACCATAATGAGTTGATAATATTTCACACTCTCAGCCACAGCTTCTACATTTTTGGTTGCACAAACTGTACGAGCACGCTCATGTCTTGGCGCATCAACAATGAAACCAGTTTTACCAACTTTAGCAATAAACTTTCGTATACCGGGCACTCTTGGTCCTTCTCTGCGAACAAATTTCGTACGACATTTTCGTGAAATTTCCGGCCAATTGTCCTTATTTTGGAAATAAATGTCCAATAAATCCTAACGTTGCTCAAGCTTAAATCGACTCATTACGTTCAGTGGAGATAATATACTGAATTTTGTGACAGAATAGAATGAAATAAGTATTGCCAGATTCGAAATAACCGCTGGTTCAAATTTGAACCGATAGATGGCTCTCCCGACAATTGATCGAAAATCCTAAGAAAATCATACAGCGCCATTTCACATCAAGCTGATATACTAGAGGAATGAAAATATTGTTGAAATGGAATTGAGGTGGGCTGCTACAAAGCAACTTCAGCTTAACAGCAAATGGTCTAATTCGGTAGGTCCTACAATGATAGGATTACGATCTTTTGTTGCCTAGAAACCATATCTTCTGGGAAAATGTCTTTGATTGTTTGATAAAAAGTCTATCAAATAAGTAAACCGCTATTACAAATAATTTTTTGCGATACATCAAATCGAACGTTTGTACACGTTTTTCAGTGGACAAAATACAAACATTTCAAAATCATGACATTTTCTGCTCTCTTGTACACAAACACTTGACGTGTTGTGGGACTTGTGTGATCGTCTAATTCCCTTTTTATTGAATACCTTGAATCTTACTGTGTATTGAGTTAAAAAGAACATATTAGAGATACGAAATAACGAAAAAAAATCTGTGGCAGTTTGTTTGTTGCTGTCGTTGCTTATTTAATAAAGACGCTGTTTCAGGCACTGCTTTGTGGGCATAAATGTTACTGGTATTCATTGATGTACATAGTATGTATGTCAATAAAGCCGACGCACTATGTGGCATTTTGCCTGAGAACCTGGCCAAAATTAATAGAAGTGTTTTATGAGTTAATGGCTGGAATTTTTTGATAGTGTTAGTGATAATTAGGCTCAAGGATGAACCCAACTGGTTTTGGTTCAAATCGGTCGGTGATTTCGCCTAGCCCCCACACAAATTCCCCTCGAAATTGCACTTATTTACACATAATTATAGTAATTATGCAACAATCATGATAATTTAGCATGGATCAGTTCTATGTACTAAGAAAGCATGGTGTAAAGTTTGGTGAAAATCGGATCACATTTGACCCTAGTCCCCATATAAAGTCCCCTTTAGAAATTCACGTTTGCGCTTATAAATGGCTTAAAAACATCGGTGTCGTGATGAAATGAACATGTTTAATATGATTGTGAATCATTTATGATCATATTTTATTATGATCGGATCATAAGTGCCCCTAGGTTCCACATACGGTCCATTAAGAAAATCAAACATACATCTCATATTGTTATAATAGTCGATATACATATGTAATTAAGTTTTTAAAGTTCTATGATAATTAATATTTATTCATAATATTTATTTCACATTATTTAATACCTGACTTAAAAATACTTAAAAAGTGAAACCAACTACAATCGTTAAAATCGTTATCATTTTCATCATCAGTGTCAGGAAGGAGTAATTTAATAATATTCGAATTCCTTCGCAATTTTTGTGTACTGCAGCTTATAAAAGGGTCACTGCTTAAAAGTAACCTATTCAGGACATCTCGATTGGTATCGCTTCTACTGAATTTCCTCGCATAATGCGTACGCCACATGGCTTTATTACACTACGTCTAATTTTTTTAATTTTTCAAAAAAAAGTAAAATTTTCAAAAAATCGCCGAAATAAAATTTGCGCAAACTTTTCTTTTTGTTCCTGAATGTGGAGAGTTCATATTTTCTTGTGGTATATAACATTAAACTACTAAAAACTACTTTCACCTTTAAAATCCTTATCTTTTTTTAGGAAGGGTAAAAAAATTGAAGTGAATTTTCTTCACTTTCCTGACTTTGACATCGTCTCAAATCTACAAATCTCAACTTATGGTCGTGAAAATTCACTATATAATGCAGAATTTTGTTGTCTATCGAACTGCATACTCAGTTTCTTAAATTTCTTAAAATTCATTTTTGCCTTTTTGGCCAGCTTTTCGGGGTAAATGCCACATAGTGCGACGTATTCTAGTAGGTAGTGTGTTGGCTTATTAGACGTGAGGTTAGACATCTCCAACTAAATGAAATGTGAAAAAATATTTTTACGGCGTCTTCCTCTCAGCAGATTTCTGGCAAAATTTCTGTGAGCGAAATAAAATTGCCATGAAAAGTTTCTCAAAAATTTGTCGTTCGAAGTTGACTTTAAACTGTAGGTGCCGCCACTCGTACATATATAAAATTAACACACCCAACATAAGTGGTATAAGAAACTAGATCGTAATCCTGACTAAAGGATTGTAATGACAAATTATGTATGTATTGTTATAATGCTTAATTTGTTTTAATTAAATGAATTAATTATTTTATTTGATAATATTGGTTGTGATATAATTAATTACAACATAATATTGTGCTTGTATTACAAATGAAATGCGTAGTGAGATAAATTTTTGGCAAGCGATCATTATTTTGGCGCCTTTATAGCAACGTTATGGTTGCCAGATGTCGATGGTGCCAAAAACTAAAGATAAAAAAGCAATTGTCTCATCTGTAACACTGATCGGCAATCATATGATTCACATTCTATTAACAAATCAAATATCCTTAAATGTTCTAAAATTAACAGAAAGTAAAATTCTGCATACGTGCACTTTAACACATAATGGTTTTACATAAAAAAATCCCAAAAAAAGAGGAGGAAAATTGCTTAAGTAATCGAAAAAAAAGAAATTCTTTTTTTAAACAAAATTTGCTTAATATTATGTATTCCTTTTGTAAATTGCACATTATTTAACAATTTAAATATGAGATCTTGACATATGATAACAATTAATCGTACGACTGAAAACTCTCGTGATGTCAAGCTAGTACGTCAAGCACTATCATAATTCCTGAATTAATTCATCGATTTACGGCACTAAAAATAAATAAAAAAACGTAAAAATTTTAATGCTCAAGTAAAAAGCAGTTTTTTTTTTAAACTGTTATACATGGTAAATACTGTTATACTCATATTAATCATTAAATAACTTGCACTCATTTATAAATTGCAACAATACCCCGTATACAAATTTTAATTTGCTGTCTTAGAATAGCGCTTGTCCAAGCATTTTTTTATGCGATAGACATGACTGACCGCGTCTATAATATGTATATTAGCTCGTAATATTCAAGTCAGTTTATAAATCGGCTGCACGTTTTCATATATGATTTGCTACGATTTTATACGATTTGAATTGATTAATTAATTATTAAATTGTTAAATTAAAATAATTTAATTCAAACTAATCAACCCAGACGTTGATATAATGTGTGTGTGTGTGGATTTTTTTTTAGGTTTTAATTATAGATTAACAAATAAAATGTATAAAAAAAAGAAAATTTAAGCAACTATGCAATTTCATTAAACAATTTCAATACTGTTATATGATCGATCATAGGAAATTGATTTGCAAAAATAAGTGCGATGTATACATAAGTACAGTTTTTTCTTTGTAATAATTAAGGAAGATATACAGAAATTGAAATTAAATTCTGTTTAAGGCTGAAAAATTTCTTCATCAGAGCCGAAATAGATCTGTTATTTCGGTTAGCACTAGCATAACTCTTTATATACATACATACATACATACATAATTGGCTGTTACAACCCTTCAGTCAGGAAGCATGGCATCCATTTTGCTTTCTGTTACTCAAGTACATAACATAATTGGCCATCAGAACCCTTCAGTCAGGATTACGGCCTAGCTTCTCACACCACTTATGTTGTGTGCGTTAATTTTATACGTGAGTGGCAGGACCTACAGTTTAACGTCGGCTCCGAACGACAGATTTTTGAGAAACTTTTTCATGGCAATTTTATTTATTCTCAAAGTTTTTGCCAGAAATCTGCTGGGAGGAAATCGCCGAAGAAATTTTTTTTTTCATATTTCGTTTTGATGTCTGACCTGGGATACGAACCCGGGCTTTACGTCTAATAAGCCAATGCACTACCTACTAGACTACGACGACTTCTTGAACATAGAAATTGGTATGGCAAAGAGGTCAAAGCACTTGATTACTAGAGACAAATTCAAGCATTCCCCATTCCAATACAGTACAAGACATACAAATATCATCAAAATTTTTTTCAAAGTTGTAAAAATTAAAAGTTCTAATTACCCCTCAGCAACTAACATCACAGGTGGCTTTGTTTCCATTCAACGACAAATGGCAAATCGTTGTGACAGCTCTAATCTTATGAAAAAAGAAAGCTAAAAGAATAATAAAACAAAAATCGTTTGAATCACAAGAATGGCGTTCGAAAGCCAAGACTTTTCAAAATAGAAAGAATACGATTTTGTTGACAGAATGTATGAATCTGATATTGTAGGAGATAATGAATAATGGACCAATGTAGTCGCCGTGGTCTATTTAGGCTTATTAGACGTGAGGCCACGGTTCAAAATCCAGTTCAGACATCTCCAACAAAACTGAAAAATATTTCTTCGGTGACCTCCACTCAGCAGATTTGCGATGTCATGAAAAAGTTTTTCAAAAATCTGTCGTTCGGAATCGACTTAAAACTGTAGGCTCCGCCACTCATGTGTAAAATCAACATACACGACATAAGTGGTGTGAGAAGCTAGGACGTAAACCTGACTGCATGTATGTATATGTATATGAGATGTAAATATTTGAACACAGGAGTTGGTATGGTGAAGCGATTAAAGTACTTAGCTACTTGACAAATCCAAGCATTCCCGATTTCAAGGAAGGCAGACAAATTTGTTCAAAATCGTAAAAATTAAAAGATTTAATTTCCCCTCCTTTCTGATCCCTCCAAAAACTCCCTCACCATGCAGACAGGATAATATCAACTACTAACGTTTGAAGTCGCCGTAGTCTAGTAGGTAGTGTGTTGGCTTATTAGACGCAAAAGCCTGGGTTCGAGCCCCAGGCCAGGCATCAAAGACAAAATACAAAAAGTATTTTTTCGGCGACTTCCTCTCAGTAGATTTCTGGCAAAAACTGTGGGAGTAAATAAAAATTGCCATGAAAAGTTTCTCAAAAATCTGTCGTTTGGAGTCGACTTTAAACTGTAGGTCCCACCACTCATGTATAAAATTAACACACACAACATAAGTGGTGTGAGAAACTAGGACGTTGTACAATGGGTCAATTCGACCTCCGGGTACTGTACTTGTCTTAATTGACAAGTACACGTCCTCTAACCTAACCTAACCTATCTCCAACAAAACTAAAAAAAATTTGTTCAGCGATTGCCATGAAAAAGTTTCTCAAAAATCTGTCATTTGGAGTCGACTTTAAAATGTAGCTTTCCGCCACTCATTTATAAAACTAACACACATAAGTGGTGTGAGAAGTTAGATTGTAATCCTGACTGTAGTTTGGAGCACATCTTTGATTTTATCTTTGCCGCAGGAAAGTTGCAATACCATTTTTTATGTTTTAAATTGCACTCATTGAATGGAAAGCATTCAAAACGTCTATAAAACATTTTAAATGTTTGTTCTAACTAAACATTGCACAAAAATCTTTATGAACTGACTTTAAAACTGTTAAGTACAAAGAGGACTTTAATTCACTTCTCGCTGAGAATCTAGTCGAGAATAAAGTCGATCCATTGCGAAAAACCGTAACAAACTTCAGATCAGCATCAGCGTAACCTAAAAGTTAAACCATGTTAGAAGTAGGTTTTGACTGTTAAAAAATTGAGCAAATCTTGGCGAATGCATTAACGATTTGAAAGTCTAAATTAACTGGTACGAACGGCATATATAGAGTAGTGAGACTCTTTTCATAGTACCATTAAGGTCAAGCAATATAGAATCCGTAAAGGGTTAAACTTTCACTTTTCCAAATTACAGTAGAGTTGAAATACGCGTTCCTTATGTGCATTGTTGCATTCGGTACTTCTCCCTTATGTTAGGTTAGGTTAGCGGGTAGCTTGAATATGGCCCATTACGTTACCTATTGTAAGGTAACGCATAAAGTTGACCAACATTTAAAAGCCGCGTCACATAGAACCCGTCACATGTTGTAGTTGACAGATTTGAAATCCATATTTTCTAATGTGCCTTGTTTCACTCAATATTTCTCTGTTAATTCTATGCATAAAGTTTGTTAATTTTTACTTAAAGAGGTTCCACTTAGACCAACATGTAGCCCCACATTGATACCCCAAGCAATATTCAACCCGGGAATCACAAAAGCCCTAGAGAAAACTAACCCAAGTACAAAATAAATCTTGCTATTGAAGCAATCTTTATATTAGAGATCTTGTCAAGGGTGTCAGCAACCGGGAGTTCAAAAACATCATTTCGTTGAGTAATTTGACAGCTATCAGCTAATTTGTTTTTCTTTTTTTTTCTTTAGATTATATTTTTTTGTATGCTGGCAAATTCAATACACGTCAAAGTACTGATTGTGCTAACCTGATACGTTCTTACTCGGCTTTATGTGGTGAGATTTGCGTAAAAACTTCATATTTTTAAAATTTAAATCGAAAACCTTAGGATCATTGCGAATATTTATTGTTTTTTACGTTTTGAAACATTCGGTGCTTTTTAGAAATTGTAAAAGAAAATTCATTCAACTTTTCTCACAATGTAATTACTGTTCACACATCATCAGAAGCACAGTCTACAGTGTTTGGGAACCCCTAAATACAGGGAAATTGTTGCTCTTTGCTTAAGTTCTTTACATTGTGATCACTGTATGCTAGTGGTATAAAACTCGTAGTATGTACGAGTATATAACACACATTTTATTGGGGATTTACTTTTTGCCATTGAAATCCATTAGTTAAGTGGCATCATCTTGTTCTTTGAACTGCTGTAAAGCCCCGCGGCGAGGGAAAACAGATTGTTGTAGTTTTCAAGTCTTGTCTCGAAAAACGAGACATTTTTGTGATCACTCAGTGATGTATTTTACTATTTTACCAGGTGGGCCATCTATCGGTTTAAATTTGAATCATCGATTATTTCGAATCTGGCTATACTTATGTCATTATATTCTGTCAGAGAATTCAGTAGATTATCTCCACTGAACGTAATGAATCGATTTACGCTTGAGCAACGTTGGGATTTATTGGAAGTTTATTTCCAAAATAAAGACAATCGGTCGGGAATTCCCCGAAAATGTGTACAAAATTTGGTCGCAGTATACTCAAGTTTATTGCTAAAGTTCGTGAAACTGGTTTCATTGTGGATGCGTCAAAATGTGAGCGTGCTCGTACAGTGCGTAAACCCGAAAATTTCGAATGGCTGCGAGTGTGCGTGAGAGTTCATCAACATTAACTCGTCATCGTTTTTAGGAATTGAACATTTCACGAGTAACTGCACGATGATGTCGATTTTGCCAAAAAAAAAAACATCTTTTCGGATGAAGCTCAATTTCAACCTGGTGGGTACGTTAATAATAATGTGAGAAACTAGGTCGTAATCCTGACTGAAGGATTGTAATGACCAATTATGTATGTATGGACACGTTAATAAGCAAAATTGCCGTATTTAGGTCCAATTTGGGCCAATGCAACCATTACGAATGACTGTTTGCTGCGGCTTGTGGAGCGGAGGCATCATTGGCCCATATTTTTTTTTGGCAAAGAGGAAAGCACAAACGATTTGTTTGTACCCGCACTTCATGGTATTGATGTGAACGATTTTTGGTTTCAACAGGATGGTGCCACTTACTACAGATCTCATGCCACAATCGATTTATTGCGTCAAACGTTTGATGGCCATTTAATTAGCCGAAATGCTGATTTCAATTCGCCGCCAAGAAGCTGAGATTGGACACTGTTGGACTATTTTCTGTGGGGCGCCGTTAAAGAAAAGTGTTAGGCCGACAAACCAGAGACAATTGAGCATTTGAAGGTCAACATTCCTGATGATATTGGCGAGATACGCCGAGGTATATGAACCGAATAACGTTAAATTCTGCCCAATGATCTTGACCAAACTCAGATTATTTTATTGTTTTGCACAATTTTATGTAGAGACAGGTAGTATATGTCATATAAATCGAATAGAGTTGATTTTTTAAGGCTTTGATACTCTAATTTTCACAAATGTCCGAACGTAAGCATAAGAAATTTATTTTTTTATTAACAATATCACAAGTACACGTCCTCTAACCTAACCTAACCTAACCTAACAATATCACATGATTATTTAGCGTTTCTGCTTGAAATTCTTTTATAAATTCTTGTAATAAAATTATTCTTAACGTTACATTAATAATTTGTTTTAATTTTATTCATTATAAATTAAAATAATTACATGAAACACTTTTTTTAATGCAATAAATCATGTTTTAATAAATCATTTAATTAATATAGAAAAAAAATTACAATTACAATAAATTCATAATAAATTCCATTAATAACTTAAGCAATGAAATTTATTTCGTTCACAATTGAAATTTTAATTTAAATGATCTGCTGCTAGACACGGTAATTTATTTGAAATAATTTTTTAATTATGAATTAAGCGCCACAAATTCTAATTGCAATTTGAATTTGAATTACAAATTCATTGACATAATTTTAAACGATTCAAATTCATTCGATTCGAATCGAATGAAACTAAAACGTCATTAATATACGAGTAGAGAGGGCTTGATTAAATACGTCTTCGTTTACTTTTCAATGTCATTTCGACAATATAAAGAATTTCAAATTTTTTCTGTAATATTTCGAAATAGTTTTTGTTTTCTTTCATTCTGTCTTCTTTTCGTTTTTCTTCTTCGTTTTGTTAAATCATGTAATTAAATTGAAATTAAATAATTATACTTGATTTGTCATTCATTATTTCAAATATGACAGATTGAATGATTTTTTTTTCATTTCGTTTAGTTTTCCGTATGAAATATTTGCTAAATATTTGACGAAATTGATAACCGATTCGAAGCGGTTATTAAGACGTGACTTAAATCAAGCGATAACAATAAATTGATGTAGAGGATAAGGTTAAAAGGTTAAAATTTTTTGTAACAATATCTTTGAAATGTTAGCAAAATTGTTAATACAAATAGTTAAGAATCAATTGCGGGGGTAATAATTATACGTTAATGTTAATACACGGTTATTGAACCGATAACAAAAAAAAATTATTTTTTAAATCGTTTGAAGGCCTAACAACTGAAAGCTTAATACCGCTGATGTTAACAGGCATCTACCAATAGGTTCCTATCAGAATTTGTAAAAGCTGCTCTATTTATGTTAGGTCTTAGAGTCATTAATGGTAGACTAAGTTGTCCGCTTGATTTAAAAAGTAAAGCTTGTGTTTTTTGAATTGTAAAAAATCATTAAAGTCGCCGTAGTCCAGTGGGTAGTATGTTGGCTTATTGGACATAAAGCCAAGGTTCGAGCCCCAGGCCAGACGTCAAAATAAAATATAAAAAGTATTTCTTCGGCGACTTCCTCTCAGCAGATTTCTGGCGAAAACTCTGAGAGTAAATAAAAAATTAACATGAAAAGTTTCTCAAAAATCTGTCGTTCGGAGTCGACTTTAAACTGTAGGTCCTATCACTCATGTATAAAATTAACACACGCAACATGAGTGGTGTGAGAAGCTAGGCCGTAATCCAGACTGAAGGGTTGCAATGGTCAATTATGTATGTATGTAATAACAGACTAAGTTGCCCGCTTGATAAAGTAGAGCTTGTGTTTTTTGAATCATTAAAAAATCATTATAGTCGCCATAGTCTAGCGGGTAGTATGCTGGCTTATTGGAAGGCAGCCCATGGGTCAAACCACGCCTCAGACATCACGAAAAAAATATTTCTTTCGCCAACTACGTCTTCTCAGCAGACTACTGGCAAAGCTCTGAGGGCAAATAATTGCTATAAACTATGGATCCCGCCACTTATGGATAATATTAACACACACGACTTTGATGATATTAAAAGGTAATCCTAGCTAAATGGTTGTAATCATCAATTAAGTAAGTAAGTAGCCGTAGATATGTAGGTAGGTAGGTGCGAGTGGTAGCTTTGATACCAAACCCTCACTTGAGCACGCATAGCTGTCCGTTGTGATGCCACAGGTAAACGCAGTCCCTGTACTGACCAAGTTCCACCAAACTAGGAAAGAAACTGGTCAGCTCAAGGGCTGCACATTACAAAGCGCGACTACCCTCCGCTGGAAAACCAGCTCGATAAACGAAATCATATCCTTGACATCAATATATGATAGCTCCGTCAAGCAGACAAGATTTGGAGAGCCAAATAATCTATATTTGCACCTCACAAGAGATGGGCATTGACAAAGAAAGTGGATAACAGTCTCCTCTTACTCAGCAGATTTGCACCAACGACAGAAGTTGTTAGATGGGAGCTGCATTCTTTCCGCGTGTCTTCCCATAACACAATGAACTGTAAGCATGGCCACAGTGATCGAGATGGCATTACGATTAAGTCCGAGTAACTGGTTGGTGCGCCCTCTATCTGTACAAGCACAGAAAATGCACAATAATGTGAACACCTTGTTGAGATCTCTCCATACGAAAAAATTTTCTATATGATGTCCGTTCGCGGATTGAGTGTTTCCGAGTTTTCGAAAGCCATGGACAGTATTTTTAAATGTGTACGATCAGTTAGAAAGATCAGTGAGGAAGATTTCCATAAGAAAGATTCTGAGTTTTCTCACTATAGCACGTGTACACAGTTACGAAGAAAAGAAAGCACTCAGCAAATATGAATTTAAAAAATTATTTCAAGAGCGCATATTTAATTTGTGGCTAATAATCATTTTCTAATTAGCATGAGTTCCTATATTAATTAAATTAAATTCCATTGGCCCCACTGTGTTAAAAATATGTCGAATTGCGAAATAATTTCTGAGGAATTTTCAAAAAAAAAAATCGTAGAAAACGCTGTCAGTGATTGTGTAAAAAATAACCTTAAGGGATTTACATAAACCCTACACTAGCTAACGTATTAGTGGCATATATATATATATATATATATATAATGCTATTGGCAGCTAAGGCTAGTTTACTTCAGTTTGAATGAATCCATATTATTCAACTGCAACATATCGTGTACTGCGTCTAGAGCATGTATTTTAATAGCCTTGAAGATATGAGATTTGAAAGCTACCAAATTTGTAGATATATATGTAGCGTATTATATAGTCGTTCCGGAATGATGTTCCTTAATTCATACGTTTATTAGGTGACAAAATTTTTAATCAAATTTAACAAATAATTAAACATTTTTAAAATGTCACGGGATCAAATACATTACAGAACATTGCACTGATACTTGCCAATAAATTTAACAAATCTTTTTTAGAACTCATCATTGATTGTGATTTGAATGAGTGAGTGAGCGAGTGAGTGTGTGTATAAAAAAAGTAGCTGATAAGACATTTTACTAGTTGTAATACAATGTTCTTTTTTAAATTTTTAATTTTTTTTGTGATCAACTTTCATATGTTGGCAATAGGATGTGATTGTGCTGAAACGTCAAGAAAATCAAAAAATTGACAAGATTTTCTAAACGATTAAAAAAGCATTGAACAAAAAGGCAACAAAATCTTATCACTTTTTGAAATTAATGCGCATTTGTTAAGTGTTACGAGTAAGCAGCATAGAACCGAACCGAAGAAAAAAAAATTGTCGATAAAAATATATGTAATTGGGTTAAAAACGTGTCTAACAATTTGGCGTATTTTTTTTTTGTTAAGAACTATAGCAACAAAATGTTAAGACTTGGCTAAATTCAATTAAATTGTTAACATACTATTCATATGCTCACATATACATGCATATGTACATGAACATTGATAACCACATGTTAAGTTTATATTTAAAAGAATTTTTAAAGAAAAAAAAAAAGCAATTTTATGCAGTCAATTTAATTTAATACAAACGAATTTTTTGTTGAATTGCTTTTCTGCATAGACACGCATAAATTGTGGCCAATTGAGAAATTATACTGAGACTAGAGCATGATGCAATTTTCAATGAAATTGAAGGCATGCACTTGTTAATGTTAATTCTACAACAAGTCTCATATACAACAATAGCTCATGGCTGTTCTGCTAAGACATGGTAGTGAGCATATTAGCTATAACATGTTGATTTTTGTATTAAAAACTACTCTTAAATTGTTTTTTTTTATAAAACTCTTACTTCTTAATACTCTTTTAATACACTCTTTTAATATGCTCTTTTAATGCTCTTTATGCATATAACGGCATTTTAGAAGGGATTCGTTTTAAAAAAAGTAGCGGTAAATTATTAACATCTATTGGCCAAGAAGCAATAACCGAAAGTGAAACGAAGCACTTATTTAAACGAGAGCCAGAGCCAGAGAGCAATCTAGAGAGAGAGAGTGTATGTTTTCAAATTTAAAAGTATAAGAGTATTATCAAGTTATACACGATCATTTAATACTCGTGCTAGTATTGCTGCTATTCGTTTAAACGAAATCAATTAAAACTTCGATTGATATGGTTTCGAATTTTTTTCCCTTAAAAAATAATTCACACAGAATTCATCACAAATAAATTCTTAAAACAAATTTCGTAGCAATTCATTCATAATCAAACTACAGACCGATCAAGTGTGTGTAACAAAATTGTTTAAAGAATCGGTATATAAATTGACGTAGGCTATTAGAAAATATATTCACAATATAATTAAGTTAAATTTGTACTTTGATATTTTAAATTCATTTCAATACGTACTACGTAAAACATTCGTCATTTATTTATTTTTTTTTTGTTAACAAACGCGTGGCGCTAAGTAATAAAAAATTTTTATTACAAACAATTAAAAAAAGGAATAAAAAAACCAAATACAAACACCTTTAAAAAAATAATAAAGTTAAAAAGAAAATTATAAAAAATTTAAAAGAATAAAAATCTCAGATTTTTATTAAAAATTATAAAAAAGTGTTTAAATTTAAAGAAAAAAAGTGTGTGAAACAAGCCTTTTAAACAAATTGTTTAAATACGGAAATTATAACAGTAGAAACAAATTTCCAAAAAAGTGATTTCTACTACTAAATTTAATATAAAAAAACAAAAATATATTTTTTAATGCCAAAGTGATAACAAATAGAAGCTCTTTATTAACCAAAATTAATTTCTTAAAGAAAAAACGCAATATTAAACCAATTAATAAAAATAATCAGCAAATGCAGCAAATGGTAAATAAGTTTTAAAAATTTATTAAAAATATTTATAAGAAATAAAAAAAAAACATTAAAAACATAAATCAAACGAAAAAAATAAAAAACAAAACATGTTTATTTATTAAACTATAAAAAACAAATTTTAATTTAATTAAACGCAACACTATACATTTATTATAAATAATAAAAGTTAAGGCAATGCTATACAGTTATTATAAATAATGCATTTATTAAAAATAATCAAACAAGCATATTTCAAATAATTAAATTTAATTTAAATTAAATTAAAGACATTTACATTTTTTTTAAACAACTTCGTAAACTTTAAAAATGTTTTTTAAATTTTTTTCTAACCATCTATTAAAATTTAATTTATATTCGAAAAACAATTCCAATAAAATTATTTTCGTGTATAATTTATACAGTAAAAAAGATGCCATTCAACAGAAAAATATGTCCTTTTTTTGTGTTAAAAATTATACGATAAATTAATTAATCTTATATGGAAATTTTATAAAAAAAATTAATTTAAAAAGTAATAACAACTAATTAATTATTAATAACAATTGCTGCTATTAAATTTATTAAAATCAGTGTTCAAATCGAATTAAAATATTTCTTTTATGGAAAAAAGTAATTTTATACCGTTCGTTTCTTTTTAAAGTTAAACGATAAATTAATTAATCTTTAGCAAACAATTTTAAGTTTTTTTATATAGGAATTTACTTAAAAAAATTAATTAATAAAAATTAATAAATTAATAACATTTATTTAATTAATAATAACAATCGTGGTCACAAAATTCATTAATATTGGTGTTCAAATTAAATTAAAATATTCCTTTCATAGCAAAAAGATGTTTTTTTTAATTTTTTTTAAATTCTGAAACAATTGTATTCTATCAATTAATTTTTAACAGAAAAAACAAAAAAAATAATTTACTGTTTTTTTTCTTTTTAAAGTTAAACGATAAATTAATTAACGTTAACGAAAAACTAAAATTTATTAATCAAACAATTTAGATTTTTTATAAAGAAATTTACTTTAAAAAAATTAAATTAAAAACTAATAACAGTTATTATAATAAATTTTATTAAAATCAGTGCTCAAATTAAATGAAAATATTCCTTTCATAAAAAAATTTATTTTATATATATTTTTTTAATTTTTAAAATTATGCAATTAATTAGTTTTTGGCAGAAATGATTTTATACTGTTTTTTTAATTATACGGCAAATTAATTAATATTTAACAAAAAAGAAATTTAATAAATAAATTAAATTAAATATTAATAACAATTATTGTAATAAAATTCATTAGAATCTGTGTTCAAATTAAATTAAAATATTCCTTTTAAAGGACAATAAAATAATTTTATATTTTTGTTTAATTTCTGAAATTATACAATCAATTAGTTTTTAGCAAAACTGTTCACATTAAACTATAATGTTAGTTAAAAGCTGGGTTCATTACCAAGAAATATTTCTACTACTAAATTTAATTGTAAAAGGAAAACTGCTATGGATTAAACTTTAAAAAATTAAAATAGAACAATTTTTACAAAAATAACGAGCTTTAGTTAGTTTCGATATTTTTTAATTTATTTTTTTTTTATTAATTTTTTTAAATTCATTTAATTTATTTTTTAATATCCGATTCTTTTTTGATCAATGAAATAAAATTTGATTATTAGTTGTATTGATTTATTTAAAGCAATGTTTTTTTAATTAAAAAATTTCGCATTTGGTTTAGAATTTTATTCTATCCTTTCGAGTATACTTCCCTGTTTCTGAAAATAGAATTAAAAAGATTAAAAACAATTAAAAACACTGAATAATGATAAATACCTGCTCAAAAGGTCGGTTATTGTCTTTCATTTCAGTAATATAAACAATTAAAAACATAGGATGATTTTTAAAAATTATTATTTTAAACTTTCTTGAATTATTTTTCTTCAGAATAGTATTAATTTAAAACTTTAAATTCATATGCAATATGTAATTAAGAAATATAACTAAAACAGAGAAATATATCTTCTTCCATATATATAAAAATGAATGTATGTTTGTATGTAATTAATAGAATCGTAAACTATGCGTTTGATCATGCTATGATCTTCAGCAAAGTTGTTGCGCATGAGCCGGGGAAGGTTTCTAAGTTGTCATACCAATTTCCGACAGATGGCGCCACTGAAAATTACTAAAAATGATTTAAATCGTAAACTGAGTATTTGATCATGTTATGAAACAAATGTTAGGAAACAAAATCAATAAAATGATTCAAAATTTATTTGATATTTGTGTAATGTCTTTCCTTCAAATTTATTTTAGTTGGTGGCGCAGCAACACGCGCAGGGTACAGCTAGTTTTAAATATATTACGAAAAGTTATTTTCCAATTTTAAAAAAATATTTTAAATGCATAAAGGACCCCAAGACCATCTTTCTAAGGCTAATCTTTCGTTCATTAGCTGTGATGCAAAGTGTAGGAACAAGTCCACTTTTTTTTGTCTTATCTTTTATAAATTAGCATGCATTTGTATTTCAGTCGAATAAAAATGATATGAATGAATGATAATGATAAAAATGAAATGATATGATTATTGACATACTCACATACTCTATTTTTAGTCTTGGCGCCCTTAGATAGACTATTAATATACATACGTATATGATTCAAATTTCACCGTTAGTATCACTTACAGTCACGCACACAGGCATACTTAAAAATTATTGTAATTAAAAGAGAAAATATAAAGAGAACTGGAAGGAAATTTCTCTTAAAAAATTTAAAAACAAATATATTCTCTTTTGTTTAAAGATTACAAACAAACATACAAAATATAATTAAATTTTATTTTAAAATTTAAATATTAAATGCATATCAGATTTATACTAAATTAATTATCATATAATGTTTTATTTTAATTGGAAAATTATATTGTACTGCTTGTCTTGTTGGTTGGCATAAAAATATATCGTACAGAGTCTTTCAAGTTAGATTTTCTTCTTTAAATGCTAATGTAATACACATTAGGTGACCACATTTTTTTTCTATAATTTTATGCTTAAATGTAGTCTAACATCACTAGAACAACTCCTAGGTCGGTTGGTCCTAGAAGCAATGACTTTTGAACTCTTTTTCAAGAGATCCTTTCAATGATGTTCGTAATAGATGTCATCCTTTATAGTGGGGGGATGTTAATTAAAGTCTCTTAATTTTTAAAAGCAAATGAGCACAACGAAAGGTTTGTCAACAAAGGTTTATTCCTAAGACGATAAATCTGACGTCCTTGGTGGCCAAATTTTTACAGAAACTCGTGGAGTTGTTCATTCTAGGAACATTATTTGTGAACACAATTGTGCACATGTCACGATATCATACATAATTGGTCCTTACAACCCTTCAGTCAGAATTACGTCCTAGCTTCTCACACCGCTTATATTGTGTGTGTTAATTTTAAACATGAGTGGCGGTGGGACTTGCAGTTTAAAGTCGATTACGAACGACAGATTTTTGAGAAATTTTTAACGTCAATTTGATTTACTCTCAGAACTTTTGCCAGAATACTGCTGAGTGGAAGTCGCCAAAGAAATAGATTTTCATATATCATTTTGCTGGAGATGTCTAACCTGGGGTTTGAATCGTAGCTTCACATCTAATAAGCCAACAAATACGGCGACTACATGTCACATGTCATGACGTCGTTAACCGTTAACCACAATATCAGCTGCAGTTAACGAAAACTCTATCAGGAAATTTAAGTTTTCGGATACAACCAACAGACATCCTTTGAATGCAAATTTGTCAGCTAAACGATTAGACAAAGCTGCCGTAGTCTAGTAGGTAGTGTGTTGGCTTATTAGACGTAAGAAATTTGAAAAAATATTTCTTCGGCGACTTCTCAACATAATTCTGGCAATCACTCTGAATGTAAATTTAAATTGCCATCAAAAGTTTTTTCAAAAATCGATCGTTCGGAGTCGACTTTAAACTGTAGGTCGCGCCACTCATGTATAAAATTAATAAGTGTTGTGAGCAACTAGGTCGTAATCCTGACTAAAGGGTTCTAATAACCAATTATGTATGTACGTATGTTTGTTGCTGGAATGTGATGTGAAGCGTTTTAATATATATTTTATATGGCGATGGTGGCTACATTGTTATAGAAATTAGTGGAATTTTTTATATCACGAACTCTTTTGTAATGACAGTTATGAACATGCCACGATATCGTAACACGTTAACCAGTATTCCAGCTGTATTTAAAGAAAAGTATCTCAGTAAATTATGCTCAATGTACTGTACTCCCTCAAGTGGATATTTGTCAGCAAATTATTCTCTTATGCTTTAATGAGATTTATGGAAACGTTGACTATATAAGACTGACGTGTAATTGAGTGGTGGCATATCAATTATTTAATTCTCTTCCTGATCGCAGTGATGTGTGCAGTTTAATTGTATTGAAATGAACTTCATTAAATAAATTCAATCCTTAAAAAAAGAAATTTAAACTTGGAAGATGATGTAAAAAATTATTCGTAAATCACCATAACTTATGCTTTGAAGTAAACTTTATTCCCCATTAATTTCTTACATAATTCAATTACTATTAAAACATTCTAATATTTATAGATTACATAATACAAATTATAATAAATAATTAAACATTTTTATTAATTTATTTTTTTTATTTTTATTTCTCTTTCCAGATAATTGTTAATAGAAAACCAGTAATGCTGTAAATATTTAAAAACAAATAAAAATCAATTAAAAAAACATACAATAAATCATTAAAATCTATGATTTTACACAGACAAAGGACAAGAGTGGTGTTTTTAATGTTACCAAACAGATAGTGAAACATACATAAAAAGAAGAAAAATTAAATTTTAAAAATTTGTTCAATAAAAAAATTAAAGGAAAACAAAATCCAATTAATTTATCTCGAAAATACTCAAATAAAGTGTAATTTATACGGAAAATACAAAATAAAAACAAAACAAATTTAAAAAAAAAGCAGACAAAATGGCCAAATATTTAATCGCCTTCATTTTATTAGCCTTCTTGGCTTTGGAAAATAATCACATATACAATCGCCTTCATGCTAAATCCCATCCCAGTGGCACTACCAATGATGCTGTCATGCATTTTATGCGTCAACATCAGTATCGCCAGCATCCAACGCATGCCCACAATAAACACTATCCAGCCCATGAACAGCATCAGGCGCATCATTCGCGTAAACATATTAAACATCAGAAGCATAATTTCGATAGGGGTCAAGAGGAAGATGATACGGTACAGGATGCCACACGAGATATGGAACGTGCAAAACGCCATATGGAGCATAAGAAAGAGCAAATTTTAGAACACAACAGAAAACTGCAGCAGAGGTCACAACGGCCCACATATAGTGCAGAGTCTCTCAAAACCATGCCACGCATATGGCAGCATCTGTCAATGGTCTATGACTACGATTATTCCAATGAAAATGATCGCATGTATGGTGATAGCCCCGTTGAAGATATAATTTTGGATACGGATGAAAGTAACATTAAAGTTGAGATTCCTATGTTGGCAGAAGAAAACGAACAAGAAGAGGAGCTATACGAGAATGAGGAGGAGGAGGATGAGGAGTTGGAACCGGAGGAAGAAGAGAACACAGAAAACAAGAAATCAACACGCTGTCCCAAATGCGAAAGTAATCGCAAAGTACAACATGTCACTGAAGAAGAACTGACACGATTGCGCATCGAATATGTTAAACAACAGATTCTCGAAAAACTAAGACTCAAGGAACGACCCAATGTTTCGGCTGTCGATCTACCCAAACCCATTTATGAGGGCGTCACCATCGAACAGGAAGAAGACACGACAGATAAAAAAGATTTGGATGACTTTTATGCTAGAACGAGTAAAAAATTCATCTTCTTAGAAGTGGGTAAGTGTTTTAGTGACTATGCTATGGGAACAACAAGTAATTTTATTGATGTATTGGTTTTCTGGTTTGTAGAAAAAACCGTATGCCGCAAATTAAGCAGTCAACCCTCCATGTGTTTCTCATTTAAAATCGATGATGCCGACGCTGATGGCTATGATGTTAGTACGGCCGTTTTGTGGCTGTTCAAAAATACTCCCAAAAATCTACTGCAACGTAATGATACTTTGTTGACACAGCAAACAATAGTGGTGTCAGAAGTTCAACAACAATTAGACTCGAAATACCTGCCAGTAATTAAGACCATTGCCATACAATCGGTGGATGTACAAGGTAAGAGTTATGTTATGTATTAAAGCTAAGCTATTTGAGGGGTATTTTGTAAGAAATGTAGTCTGAAATGGAAAAAGGCTTTTTTTAATAGAGACTTTACTGTACACCCTAGTTTAGAAAAAAGTTGAATTTGTTTTAAAGAAGAGATATTTCCCTATCTTTCCCTATCCTTTTCATGCCGTTTTCTTCACGACGTTTTCAAAAAATTAATTCTAATTAGCTTCGAAAAGAAGAGGTATTAATTATAAGCAAGTCAGATTTGATAAACTTTTCATGACAATTTTATTTACGTTCAGGGTTTTTGCCATAAGGCTGCTGAGAAGAAGTCACCGAAAGAAATATTTTTTCACATTGCATTCTGTTCTAGAAGATTAGGCATCCTTGCAAATTTTAGATTTAATTCGGTTACGAATTTTTGAGAATTCTACATTCGTAACATACTTACATACATAATAAGTCATTACAGCCCTTCAGTCGGGACTGCAACCAAGCTTCTCACACCACTTATGTTGTTTGTATTAATTTTATACATGAGTGGCAAGACCTACAGGTTAATATCGACTCCGAGCGACAGGTTTTTGAGAAACTTTTCATGGCAATTTTTTATTTACTCCTTATAGTTTTGAGAGTAAGTCGCCCAAGAAATGTTGGGGTTTGAACCAACACACTACCTACTAGACTACGGCGAGTTCATAATTAATTAAAGTATAACAGCAATTGAATAAATTATTTTAAAAATTCTTAGATTCACTACGAATTCGCGGATTTATTGTCCATAGGGGTGCCCTGGTAGTCTAGTGGGTGGTGTGCTAGACTATTAGCGTGAGGGTCGTGGGTTCGATTCCCACCAGAGACTCTGGTCTGTGACACTACACCGAGCATATGGTCAAGTTACTCCGATCGTATATAATTAGAATATAATTTGTAATTGTATTGTAACTATTAAATAAATAAATAAATATCGTCCATAAGCCGCTTATTTCATTACAACTAACAGCCAGCGTTATCTTTCGGCCTATTTATACTTCATTTATTTGCAGTCTGACAACTTCTGGAACCTTACTGTTGACTTGTTATTGTTATTTGTTTTTTTTTTTCTATCACTCCTAGTTTTTCTATTGCAATTTAATATTTTTTGTTTTGTTATTGTTTTTTTTTTACTAATTCTCCTTTCGCAACCAGTTAATTTTAAAATAAATGTTAATTAAATTTTAATTAATTAAATGCTATAAATATACTGACAATAGTGATATTCGTGATATACTTAATTCTTGTTCAAAAACATTTTAATGCTGATTTAATATATAGCAATTATTATTAATTATAATTTATATTATGGTTAATTAATGAATTTTAATTATATTTAAATATTGCAATTATCATGATCATGTCATGATCAACAGTATCAAAAGCTTTTGAGTGATCCAGAAGTACCAGAAAAGACACCATGTTCTGATCCATTTTTGACCTCAACTCCTCTACAACAACCACTAAAGCAGTAACGCATCTGTGTTTAGGTCTGAAACCAGACTGTCTGTTAGTCAGTAATGAATTGTCGTACAAATGTTTGCTAATTTGCTCATTAATCAAACGTTCGAAAGCCTTAGACAAGTAAGGTAGAATCGCAATTGGTCTGTACTTTCCATCAGGTTTGAGTAAGGGGATAATTTCTGCGTGTCTCCACATTGAAGGAAATTCTAATGTCGTTAGAATAGTATTAAATAAATGTTTTATATATACAATAATGTAGTCCAGTATAATTTTCAGGAATTTCGGATGTATTCCATCGTAGCCAATTGAATCCGATTTGATGCCTCGAAATGATCTACGCACGTTCCCAAGGTTAACGTTCGAAAATTGGAAATGAAACATGGAGCCGTGAAGTTATATTAACTAATATTCGATTTAGTTATAGGGATACTCGAGAATTTAAAATTCAATTTGTCTGCATCTACATCATGACTAGTATTATTATCATTATTATCCAAGACACCCATATTTCTAATTTCCCTCCATTTACACTGTGATGACATAGCGGATTTAAATTTATCACCATAATATCTACACTTAGCGGACCTAATTTCGTAGTTCACCTTTCTTCTATAATTCTTATATATTCCTAAGTTCCGGAGTTCGGTATCTCTTCCATCGTTCGTAGGCTTTGTTCCTGCTACTAATCAGTTCTTTAATTCCATTCGAGAACCATGGCTTTTTGTTGGCACGCATTGTCTTTGTCTTTATCTGGACATATTTATCATACAAAATTTGAATATTGCAGTGTAAAAAATTCACTTGCTCGTCGACATTTGGCATATAGAAACCGGGTTCCAGAGTATGCTCATTAATTCATTCACCAGTGATGGACTGTCAATATTACTTAATTAGTAATTAACAATGCTTTATTATTCTCAGTAGATTCTTAGCAAAAACTCTGAGAGTAAATAAAATGGACATGAAAATTTTCTCAAAAATCTGTCGTTCGGAGCCGACTCATGTATAAAATTAACACACACAACATAAGTGGTGTGAGAAGCTAGGCTGTAATCCTGACTGAATTATGTATGTCTGTATATAATGCTTTATTAAAATTAATAAACTAAGATTAGATTTAGATCTTTAAGACATATGTTTGCCATACTTATGACCTTTTATGACCTTTCCAAAAACTTAATAACAAAAAGAATTCAAATTGATTATGGCTATTTTTAATTGTGTTATTTTTTCTTTCTTTCTTTTTGAATTATCAATATAATTAATTTCGAAATAACCAATTTAACAAATTATCGTTTTTATTTTATTTTTTATTTATATTTCTTATAAAGATTGGTTAAGAACTTTGTGCCTGCTGAGTAATACAATTTATAGGCCACACATCTAATCAGTAATGGCCAAAAATTATTATATTGAATTTAGAATTGTTTCTTTTTCTTTTTTTTATTAAATTCAATTTGTTTTTGTTACTATCTGCCTTAAATTTAAAAGAAATCAAAATTTATTTTGAAAATATAGACACTGTTTTTTAAGAATTTTTTTTCTTTTTTTTTTAATTTTTTTGCCTACAACATGAGGTTTTTTCCATTAACCCAAGTACCCTTTTTGCAAATAATCTGTTTTTTTTCTTCTTCTGCTTTTTCTTTTGTTTTTATATTTAAAGAAGAACACAACTACTTGCTATCTGCTGTTTTATTTCTTCATCAGCTTTTTCTTTATTCTTCTTTATTTTGTTTTAATTGGGAGGAGGAGTATTTAAAATTATACCTTAATTTTGTGTTTTTATTATTTGTTGAGTTGCCCCCGCACACATATCCGGGCAATATCTCAGATTCGTTAAAAAAATGTGGACTTTCAACGATTAGAGGAAGAATTGATTGACCTTTTTTTTTAATGGCAGAGCACAATCGAAAGTAATAAATTATTTTGAATTTCTTAAATAAAACACACACTTATTTTTTATATTTGCATACCATAATTATAAACAAAGTATGAAACTCAGATTATTAAAGAAAAAACAATAAAAAATAGGCTAGTACTTGTGGTTGTCAACCAAGGGTGACAATAAATCAAACATGATGCCATTATTCATATGTATATAGTCGAAGCATATACCTCTGATATGCCATATTGTCTTGAACGCCATCTTGTCACTTATTGTAGTCATGATTTTAATAAACAAAACAAAGAAAGAAAAAACAATATTTTGTTTATAATTTCAATTATAATTTAAATACATAATTATATTCCTATGTATGTCTGTATGTAAATATGCAAGCATAAATTATGAAAATATTCCCTCATAAATTTAGTCACGTTCAAAAATAAAACCACCATAATTATTAAAAACAATTTCAGCCTAAATACAATCTGAGCAATTTTTTTTTGGTTTAAGAAATTAGGACCCCTTTTAAATGTCCGCTTCAATTGTTTTGTGATCTTTTGATCTGTCAAAAATCATATATGATAAGAACCATACTGACTGTCAATTCTATGTAATTAAAAAAGCATTTGAAAATTGAATTTATTTCGTATAAGAGGAGTAAAATTTCATAAGTCATACGGCAGATATTTGCAACGAATTAGGTGGACTTCAGGCCACAGTTACCAATCTGTCGTATGCCATAAGGTATAATTTTTTTATCAATTTTCGCCAAATATATGACACGCTATACTCTCATGCTAACTGCCAAGAGCACAATGCTAGGGGATTTCATGGTGATTCAATTGATCCCAATAGAGCTTTCAATCAGAGCTCAACAAACACGCTACTATATGGACATTTATTGAAGCACATGGCTGTCTTCCAAAATGTATCAATACAAAGTTTGTATGCAATTCTACTACTGTATATAAACTATGTAGATATGCAAAGTATCCAAACAATGCATCAACTATAAATCCGATGCCCGATTGATTTTTGACTGCTTTAAAAATTCACATTGACGACGTTTTGAAATAGAATACATTGTATATATTTTGTACAGCGGCATTATGAAACACGATACTTTGTTCAAACACAAAGCAATTAACATTTTGGAAGGCAGCCCATCTGTTGTTTAACTTGGTTAAGCATACAATAGTGGCGGAACCTACAGTTTAAAGTCGACTCCGAACGACAGATTTTTTGAGAAACTTTTCTTGACAATTTTTATTTACTCGCATAGTTTTTGCCAGAAATCTGCTGAGAGGAAGTCGCCCAAGATATATTTTAGATATATCCCTTTGCTGGAGATTATCTGACCTGTGGTTTGAACCGTGGCCTCATGTCCAATAAGCCAGCGCACTACCTACTAGACTGCGGGGGCTTCAACTTAAACACGCTAAAATATTCAGCACGTTCTTGTATTAGAGTACCCGTTCAGGGAATTTCATTTTGATTTAATCGATCACAGTAGAGCTTCAAATGAAAACTTAACAAGCACTTTATGGACGTTTGTTTCTGTTGGTCGACTTGGTAATATGGTACTCGGTAGAACAACCATTACACAGCATACGGCAGGTTAAAGTCAATGTTGGACCCTTTTATGTTAATAGTTAGCAATGTGGACTTGGACATTATTGGCTTTTTGGAGACTGGCCTGATCTAAAAATCAGTTAATATTGAAATTATGCTGCGAACGATAAAGTCTTGGAACTTACTTACTATAATTGGTCATTACGATCCTTTGATCAGGCTCGCAGCCTAACTTCTCACACCGCCAATGTTGTGAGTGTTAATTTTATTCATGAGTGAAGGAACCTCGACTCCGAATGACAAACTATTTATAAAGGGTCCGCCAAATAACTTTTTTTTGAAAATGCTTTAAAAAAAACTACTGAATATTTTTTTCAAATTTCTTTTTTTATTCGAGAATTCTATCCTTCCGGAATGGAAAATAATTTCATTCAAATGGCTGCCTCGGCTGACCATGCAGTAGCCTACACCAGAAGATGCCGATTTTGGCAAAAAAAAATCATCTTTTCAGATGAAGCTCATTTTGATCTTGATTGTCGCATTTGGGCCACAGAAAACCCGCACGCATACATTGAAAAGCCGACGCACCCAAAACGAGTCACTGTTTGGTGCGGATTTTGGTCCAGAGGCATAATTGGGCCATTTTTCTTCGAAAATGAGCAAGGAGTGGCCGTTACAGTCAATGGCGATCGTTATCGGGCCATGTTAAATGAATTTTTGTTCACAAAAATTGAAGAGGAGGATATTGGCAACATTAGGTTTCAACAGGACGGCGCTACGTGCCACACAGCCGAAGCTACGCTCGATATTTTGCACCCTGTTTTTGAAGATCGCATTATCAGCCGCAGAGCTGATGTCGTTTGGCCACCTCGGAGCTGCGATTTGACACCGTTGGACTATTATTTGTAGGGGTCCCGTCAAAGATAAGTGTTACGCCGACAAGCCAGAGACAATTGACGCTTTAAAGGACAATATTCGTGAAGCCATTGGTGAAATACAGCTGCACACAATCGATAATGTGCTTAAAAATTGTACCGATCGTGTAGGCTACTGCATGGCCAGCCAAGGCAGCCATTTGAATGAAATTATTTTCCATTATTAACCGGAACGATTGTACTTTCAAATAAAAAAAGAAATTTGAGAAAATATTCAGTAGTTTTTTTAAAGCATTTTCAAAAAAAAAAAGTTATTTGGCGGACCGTTTAGATACCAAGCCGGTATAATACCAATACGCACCTAAATTGTTGAAACATAATATACAAGATGGTTATATTTAGAAATCCTCAGTAGCAATAGTTACAATAGACCTGCATACACCGGATTAGGTTATACCGGATGAAGGCGAAGCTCTTAATAGAATTTAATGGAATGTAACTGGCTTTTCTTACAACCTAGAAGTTATCAAATTATGGAAGACAGCTGCTCTTGTGATATTTTCATCATTGAGAAGTCTGTGGAGTCGCCGTAGCGTAGTAGGTAGTGTGTTGGCTTATTAGACGCAAGGCCACGATTCAAACCCCCCAGGTCAGACATCAAAACGAAATATGAAAAAATATTTCTTCGGCGACTTCCTCTCAGCAGATTTCTGCCAAAAACTCTGTGAGCGAAATAAAATTGCCATGAAAAGTTTCTCAAAAATCTGTCGTTCAGAATCGACTTTAAACTGTAAGCTGCGCCACTCATGTATAAAATTAACACACACAACATGAGTGGTGTGAGAAGCTAGGCCGTAATCCTGACTAAAGGGTTGTAATGGTCAATTATGTATGTTATGAAGTCTGTAGAAGGAATTGATTTATTTTGAAATTTTTGTAGCCTTTAAACAATGTTGTCGTTCTTTCTTATGACCTTTGACCTAACCAAACCTAAGCTTTATTAAATTGAATTTAAATTCTTTTAAGCAGACAATGAATGCTTAAATACTTTCTTCCTGTAGTACTTCGGTACTTTTATTCTATATTAGTACTTTTTTTCATTAGTACTTTTTTTCATTTAGTACTTTGGTACTTTTATTTATTTAATAAATTTTGTTATAAAAAATATTCAAAATTGTTTTTCTAATCCTAATATTTCTTATTATTTTTCATTTTAGATGAATGGATGAAAATCGATATCGAATGGCCGATAAAACGTTGGTTTGGCAATCATGACCTAAGTCATCTCATACAAATCACCTGTCAGTCATGTGATATTGAATCCATGGAGCATATGATATCGACGGATAAGGATTACAGACCCTTTATCATGGTCGATACTCAAAATCGCAAGAGGCAACCGCGGCAAAAACGTGAAATTAATTGTACGGATGGCGTGACAGAGTGCTGTCGTGAGAAATTGTACATTTCATTTGATGAAATTGGCTGGGGCGATTGGATCATACAGCCTCGTGGTTATGATGCCTATTTTTGTCGTGGTACCTGTGGCATGGTGGCCAGCATATCAGAGTCTCTTTCTGCACACAATACAATATTGCAGGTGAGTTGAGCTTTTATTCTAAACAAAGAATTTAAAACAATTTATTAATGTTTATTTCCTCTTTTTTATTTGCGCAGAAACTTTTAAATAAACCAACTAAAAGGCGTAAAAATTTGGAGCTGGTACCCTGTTGTACGGCCAAACAATATTCGCCTTTACAGTTAGTGTATATGGATAGCAATAATACAGCGACACAGAAAACCTTTCCCAATATGGTGGTGGAATCCTGTGGCTGTAGATAGTTTTAATAGTAGATTTTGTAAATTATTTAATATCGTATTTAATATTTATTATTTAAATTAGATTTTCATTTTATAATCATTTTACTGTTTCTCATACGTACATACATACATCCTTGCTTACCTGCATAACGAACAAAACCTATGTTTAATAATTTATGAAAAAAATAGTTTTTAAAATTTTATTTAAAATTTTTTTTGTAACAAATATGCTGCCAACTTTTTTCTTTTCTAAATATTGTACTTAATTAAGTTCTCTATGAGATACGTTTAAGTTTAATTTAATTATAGCCTGTAATTATAATTTATTAAGGCTATTCGCTGGAAATTACTGGAAATTCTTTTTTAGTTGCCTTAATTTATAACAAAATTTTTGTTGATTCATTTTTGACATAAGCCGCCTGTGAGTAGCCTAAATTGTAAATATTTTTTTGTTTTTATATAAAATTGCCATAAGATAGTTAGTGTTAGTAAATGTGTAAAAGTGATATTTTTATGTGTGTGTGTTTGTGTGTATATATAATAACGTATTTCTAAGTAGTTAAATTGTTCTCTAATAATTTCTTAAGTTTTTTTTAAGAAATTTTTTATTTGCGAAAAAAAGAAAAACAAAAATTTTATTAAAAAACAAAACAAAACACGAAAATTTTAATTAAAAGAAGAAATCAATTTAAAAAAATTAAAAGTAAACATATGTTTTTATCTTAATTATGTTAGTGGAAGAAATAATTTTTATCGGTTGGGCCATCTATCGGTTTAAATTTGAATCATCGGTTATTTTATATCTGACAATACTTTTGTCATTCTATTCTGTCGCAAAATTTAGTTCATTATCTCCACTGAACGTAATGAATCGATTTAAGCTTGATCAACGTTGGGATTTATTAGAAATTAATTTCCAAAACAAAGACAATTGATCGGAAATTGCACAAAAATGTCGTTCGAAATGTGGTCGCAGAGAAGGACCAACAGTGCCCGGTATACGGTATACGGTATCGTAAAACTGCTTTCATTGTGGATGCGCCAAGACGTGAGCGTGCTCGTACAGTGCTTACACCGAAAAATACAAAGGGCTGACAGCCAACTTATCCACATTCTCAAGAATTGAACATTTCACGCAACAGATTACGTCAAATTTTCCGAGAATAGCTCGATATGATTCCTTACAAAGTTCAATTGGTTCAAGAATTGAAGCCGCATAGCCCACCCTTCTTTATTTGTTCCTTTATTAGGGACATAAGGTCTCTAAAAGATTTTTCCAATTACTTCAATTAGTAGTTTACATACAAGATTAATTTCCCCAAATATTATGTTCTAGTTCCCTAGTTACATGCATACATACATACATAATTAGTCATTACAATCCTTCAGTCCGGATGACGACCTAGCTTCTCACACCGCTTATGTTGTGTGCGTTAATTTTATACATGAGTGGCGACAGATTTTTGAGAAGCTCTTCATGGCAACTTTTTTTTATTTACTCTCAGAGTTTTTGCCAGAAATCTGCTGAGAAGCAGTCGCCGAAGAAATATTTTTTTTTATAATTTCGTTTAGATGTCTGACCTGGGGTATGAACCGTGGCTTTACGTCTAATAAGCCGACACAGTACCTACTAGAATACGGCGACTACAGTTCCCTAGTTAATCTGATGTGATGTTATCAACTCCTCTTCGTATCGTATGCACTTCCACTTTCTTCTTGTTATTTAACATCTTATTATCTCTTGTCCTTTATCACGATTTGCTATTGGATATTGTGTCTGGCCAGAACTCGTGGCATATTATACGTCTGCATTTAATTAAAAATGCTTCTCATATCGCCACTTTTGCGGATGCCTTGTTCTAACACCATATAACAAAGTGGACTTTATAATATCCGTATTCTAGAATTTTGCGTTATTTGGGAAGATCTCTGTGTTTTTCTTAAACACTTATATAACAACCTTGATTTACCCGAACTGTTAGGGATATTCCACTGTATTTCTTCGTCCTACTGACATTATACATACAATGGTGGGTTGGTGGTTATATATGTACATATAAATTCATATACATTGCAAAAGTTTTCCCCATATTTCTCGTCCAGTTTGTCTGCAAATTCCAGGTCTTTAAGCTAACGACGAAACTTCCACACTACTCCTCTCTTTTTGAAACTTTTGTCTAACAATAGAGGTGATGAATGATAATATTGTCTTCAAACTATTATTATTTGTTGTGGTGAGGCATCAGAGTACTCCCCCTCCAACTTTATAGTGTATCCATATAACGTCTCCTCCAAGCCTATTGCTCTGAAAAATTTCATAATACTGCTCAAAGCCAACAATGACAATACGCTGCCTAGTACTTAATAGTCACCTACATGTTTCCTTCTAGAATTCTTTAATGCCTTCACAGAATCCAAATATTGGAATCTATATATATACATACATACATAATTAGTCATTACAACCCTTCAGTCAGGATTACGACCTAGTTTCTCATACCACTTATGTTGTGTGTGTTAATTTTATACATGATTAGTGGGACCTACAGTTTAAAGTCGACTCCGAACGACTCTCAGGAATCTGCTGAGAGGAAGTCCCCGAAGAAAATTTTTTTCGTATTGTTGGAGATGTTTGACCTCGGGTTTGAACCGTGGCCTTACGTCTAATAAGTCAACACAATACCTGCTTAGCTACTGCGAAGTTGTTAAGTTTTTATTAGCAATAGAAATTATTTCTTTAATTATTTACTTCCTATATTTCTAGGTTTATAATAATTATGGTATCAATTTGATATTATACTTCCATTTATCTTTATAGAAAATGAAAAACGTATCAAGAACTCGCTCTTATGATCGCACTCAATTTGTAGAAATCAATTCATATTCGACCTTTACTGCTTAAGCAATTTTTGATATAAAATTCAGTGAAACGCAATAAGTTCTTATATGAGGGTAGATATTGTAATATAATCGCCTTGAAACTACGTTTTTAACGATGTTAACTGTGCAAAAATCAATCTCTACGGTGCCCATTACTTTCAATTCAATTGCATCGTATTTCAGTGGAATTCAATGCAATGCAATTGATTTAATAAAAAAAATTTTAAATAAATTTAATATTAATCAGCAAATTCCCACAGGTCACACCACTTCGAAGGCGAAGTAAAATATTTAAAATTCTTACTCTACGGTACAATGAATAACTGCTGAGGCAGCTATGAATTGACGCCACATAATATTTATATTAATTTGGTATTAAAAATTATTTAATTATTACTATTTTGTATGGCTTAAATATGATTTACAAACATATTCTGATTACGTCTGTAGAATAATGATGTATTTTTTTGGTGGAGAAATGCTTTTAATTACATTACAGACAATGCCGCTAATATATTTACAGTCCACATAAAGGGTTTTTGTGATATACATCGTATTGAAATCACACACGCACATGTTGGCCATTTTAACACTTTAATTAAGCCTAGCTTCTCTTGGGTGTATTAACTTTACACATGTGTAGGGAAACTGACCATTTCAAGATCTCATGTAGCAAGCCAACACGCTACCCACACCTTCACTTAAATACATACATAATTGGTCATTATAACACTTCAGTCGGGATTACGTCCTAGTTTATCAGCCGTGTCAGTCTTATATGTCTTTCGCATCCAAACAAGATACAACAAGTATTAACCTGTTGTTTTGAACACAGCGTCGTTTGCATCGGACATTTGTGATTTACCAATTCGCGTACGTCAGACACATATGACTGACATGGCCCATGTAGTACTTCTTAGCGTCAGACACATATGACTGACATGGCGATGAACGTGTTAAAGTCAACTCCGAACGACTGATTTTTGAGAAACTTTTCATGGCAATTCTTTTTTACTTTCACAGAGCTTTTGCCAGAAATCTGCTGAGGGGAAGTCACCGAAGAAATATTTTTTGTATTTTATTTGTGATGTCTGGCCTGGAGCTCGAACTCTGGCTTTTCGTCTAATAAGCCAACACACTACCTACTAGACCACGGGGACTACTACCTTCACTTAAATGACATTGGGTTTTAAAAAGCTGGATAAAACAAAAAAAAAATGGACATACAAAATACTGAGAACATGTTAATTTTGGTTTTGTGTAAATAATATTTATTAAAATATCCATTGTTATCAACATATATACATACATATGTATTATTATTTAAAAATATTACAATTAAATAAATTCATTGCATTCTTTAAAATTTTTTTAACTAAACTTAAATTTTTTCGGTTCAGTCCGACATATAAATACATATTTACATATCCATATGTAAGTAAGAATTAAAATTAAATACTAAAAACAAATAAAAAATCAAAAAATAAACAAAACAATAAAAAATAACAATTCAGTCTAGTTTGATTTTGTTTATACTAGTTTGTACTTTGGTAAAAAAAAAGTTTGTAATAAGCTAATGATTTGACAAAGATAACATGAAAATTATTGCCAAAGTTATTGCAGTGTACTAAAAAATTTCTATTTAGCTGGACAAATTAAATTTTAGCTTGAAACTGGACAAGCATCAAAAAAGCTGGACAATCCAGCCAAGTCTAGCCAGGCTGGCAACCCTGCGTAAGGCTGAGGTTCAAACCCAGGTCAGACATTAAAAACAAATATGAAAAAATATTTCTTCGATGTATACCTCTCAGCAGATTTCTGGCAAATTAAACTTAGTTAATAAAACTGTCACGAAATGTTTCTCAAAGAAGTCTGTCGTTCGGAGTCGACTTTAAACTGCAGATCCAGCCACTTAAGGATAAAATCAACACACACAACATAAATGGCGTGAGAAGCTGGGTTGTAATCCAGACTGAAGGCTTGTAATTACCAACTATGTGTGCATGTATATAAATCTCTCCCAAAATATGTTCAAATTAAACAAAATTTTGTTTGATTTTTATTAATTTTTTTTCTTTATTTAATGTTTAATGACTTAAATAGATAATGTTTTATTCTTTTTTTTAATGTTATTTTTTTCATTTTTTTGTAATAGTTTTTCATTGAATTGTTTTCTTTTTTCATATTTTTTTTTCTTTTCTGATTTCTTGTTCATTAATAATGATAATATTAGCAAATAATGAATTTTCTCATGGTTTTTTTTTATTATTTGTTTTTCTTTTTTAATATTTTAATAATAATAATAATTGTTTAGTTTTAATTTCTTTTTTTCCATTTTTTTCTTCTTAACTTTCTTTAGTAGAGTTTTATCATTCATTTCTTCTTCATTTTTCTTTTGTTTTGGAAATATTTACTTAAAGTAGCCTCTCGTTTTTTCTTGTTCTTCGTATTTTCACTTATTTTTCGGTTTTTTTATTTTGGTTTTGAAAAAAGAAAAAAAATAAACAACTTTTAAGTTTTAAACAAATTTACATCATTATCATCATCATCATCATATGTATATAAATTTAAATTTAAATTTCATTAAGTATTTTACAATAATGTATGGAATTTCATTTAATTTTCTTTTTGTTTTTGTTTTTTATTTTTAATATTTAGTTTCATTGACTTTAAAAGGATTCGTTTTCTTTTTCTTTTTTTTCTTGTAATTGTAATTGAATTTTTTGTTTTTTCTTTTTTAATAATTTTTTTTAATGCATTTATTTTTATTTTCTTTTAATTATTATTTAAATATGTTGTATTTAATGATGTTTGTTGTTGTATATAGTGAAGGATTATTTAGATGAGTAATGGAGAGTAAAGATTTCTCTAAAAAGTTGGCTTTAAACTAAACAAAGATAAACTAAAAATAAAATATTCTTTTTTTGGTTAAAAACTACTTGACATTTGAAATATTTTTCTTTGAAATTTTATTCAAACATAATCTCTTTAACATCTACATCGTTCAACTTTCTGTGTACTTTGTGGGGTTTATTTCAATGGTTCAGCAACTTGCAAGATAATACCATCTTTTGTTGTGAGCTGCTCAGTAAATCCTTCTTTACACTTGACTGCTTGATAGTACTTGGCTCTCATTTTGCCACCAACCATTTTAATTCGAGAAGTTGTAAGCCCTGTATAAGTTATTTCAGCTATCTGCGCAGTAATTTCCATTTTGTAGCATGATATTCATATATGTATTCTATACGATCCTCCTAAATATGACTACAAATGGCCGATACAGAGATTAGCTTGTAGCAGCTATCCATCTAAGCAGCGGGTAGATGGATATCAGAAAATAATATCCTTCTTTCAATATTAACAAAACGCTGTTAATAGCCACATAAGGAGTGATAAAAGCCATACTTTCCCGGAATTGAATGTTTTCAAATGCTTTCTTTGAATTGTAAGTAATTTCTTGCTTCCAACGTGTCTACATACATACATAATTGGTCCTTATAACTTTTCAGTTAGGATTACGACCTAGCACCCCACACACGAGACCTAGTGCTTAAAGTCGATGCCGAACGACAGATTTTTGAGAAAATTTCTCATGGCGATTTTTATTTACTCTCAGAGATTTTGCCACAAACATGTTGCTATTACTAGTATACTTCTGGTAATATTAACAAAATAGTGGTAATGGTCACAAAATGGACTTTGAAGTTTCCCATACATGAAAGTTGTATTCCCTATTGCACTTGAGTTTAGTGACTTCACCAGTTATTCCAAATAAATTGAATATTTTCAAATAATTTCTTTGGATTCGAAGAAATTTCATGCTTTCAATGTACGTACATACATACATAATTGGTCAGTACAATCCTTCAGTCAGAATTACAACCTAGCTTCTCACACCTTTTATGCTGTGTGTTAATTTTATATATAAGGGGCGTTACCTAGTTTGAGAAACTTTTTCATGGCAATTTTATTTACTCTCAGGGTTTTTGCCAGAAATCTGCATTATTTTTTCGTATATCGTTTTGTTGGAAATGTCTGACCTGGGCAACCTATCGACTACGGCGACTTCACTAGTAATGCCAGTTGATTTGAATAAATTCAAATGCTTTTTCCGAATTCTAAGAAATTTCTTGCTTCCGTCGTACTTCATACATTTGTAATACATTTCATTTACATCAAGAGTTTCTAGATCTTTAACAGGAAACAGGAAGCCAGTACGTCAGTATACCACTAGAGGTAAACACTATGGAAATGAAATCGATATCGCTATGCTTTGGAAGAAAATTCTATAACTATATAGGCGTAGATTGACAAAGTTTATACAATCTATGCTTAGTGCATGTGAAGATAGCCGGTAATCTTAGCAAGAAGAGCAAGTTATTGTATACAGAATACATGGTTATATAACTTGAACTATTTATGTCACCAGATCGAGAAGTCATAAATAAAAGGTCGACGTAGTCTTAGTGCATAGTGTGTTGCTTTGAAATCAGACGTCGGTTTGAAACAAAAAAAAATACTTTCTATGACTCTCCCACAGCAGCGCTGAGGCAAAATCTCTGAGAGTAGATAATTGCCTTAGAAAAGTTTTTTAAATCTGGCATTCGACGTTAAATTGCAGGTCTCAACATTAATAAATAAATTTATCACACATAACCTGTGAGAAGCCATAGTAAATTAAAATTTTATGTACCTTCATAAGGCACACATACCTATATGCCAAAGGAAGGATGAAAGTAGTGCTAACTCTTCAAGTAACTAAAAATAGCCCCTCATTATTCTACCAAAGACTTTTAAAAGTATCTTGATACTGCGGTTTATACGACAACTTTTGAGACGTTACATTTCTAATGTCTCACTTTGCCTGGTGGCGAACAGTGTAGATATTAAAGAGGCTTTTCATTACTTCTTTCAGATTCCTCTTTGAATTATTTCCTGCATGGCCTTACATGAATGATCAATACGACATTTTTACGATTGCCTTGGTAAGAGAAAACTTGACAATTCAACAATAAAATCAAGTTTGAAGGCATAACTTTGATGTTTTGATGTTCTAAGCAAAACAAAGTGTGGCCTACACATACAAAAAAATTTGAGTAATATTTGGATGTGCTGCCTTGCTGCTTTAAAATCAACTCTGACTCAAGTGAATCGGGTGATAGGCAACAGAATAGAATTATTCAAAACAAAGTTCATGGCATAGTCAGCACAATAGAGAGTACTTTAGAAAATAAAATGTTCGTTCTGATGGGTTTTCCGGACACTGTCGGAATGTCACGGGCGATGTTTTTAAAGTGTACGAAAATTTTCAAACTCAAGTAGTTTTTCGTTAAAATTTAATTTTAAAATAAAACTAAAGAACATAAAAAAAAGAATTCAAAATAAATTATTTTTCCTAAATGTTTTAATTGTTAAATTCTTTGATTTGTTTTTTTGAGAAATGCTTACAATAATTATAATTAATTTTGATTTAAGGGATTTAAATTTTGTTTCTTATAAATTTATTTCTAAATATGTATTGTTTGTTGTAATTTTTTTTATTTCTCTTTAATTTGATTTCCAAAAAGTTTTTTTTCATGGGCTTCACTTGTTTTTTGGTTAAAAAATTTTAATGACAGAGTTTTGCTTGCTTTTTTCACTTTAATTTTTATTTATTTTATTTTTTTATGAATTTTTAATATTTATACTGGACATGTATATTTTATTTACTTATGTTTTATTGCATGTTCTTTAAATATTTTCTTTCTTTTTTTGTAAAGTTTTAATATTACTTCAGAATAATGCCGTCAAGGAAAATAAAAAAAAATTGAAAAAATTTAAATTAAAAAGGAAAAGAAAATATTAAAATAATATTTGTTTTATAATTGTTTTTGTTTTAAATTTTTTTTAATTTGAATTTAAATTTATTTAACTACAATCGGTATAATGAAATATGTATTTAAGGAGGAAAAACATTTTTTTCTTTTTAATTTTTTTATTATTTTTGTTTAAATTGCAAATGTATGTGAGAGTTTTTTAAATATTTTTTTAAATCGATTATATGAGGAGAGAAGTTAATTTTTTTTAGTGAAAATTGTATATATTTTTTTTGTTTTTGTTAATAATTTAGTATTTTTGTTTTTTAATAGTATTTTATAACTAATTGTATACAAATATTTTGTATAATAAAATATATATTTTTTAAAAAATATGTTTTTATTTATTTGATGTTTGTTTTTTTATTTTTTTGGTTTTTAAAAATCTTTCATAAACAGTTTTATGTTGTATTTACTTCTTAAATTTGTAGTTTTTATTTTTAATTTATTTTTTTATTTTAGTTTTTTTAATACAATTTTCAAAACATCCAAATACAATACATACAATATAACAAATTCAATTATTTCTTGATATACTCATGGATCTAGTCGCTAGATCTTAATATCTTATGCATTTTTTCTTATACACTTTTCTTTTGGTTTTCATATATAATAATATACAATATATAAAAGGAAATATATATATATGTATATATTTATGTATGTATATGTATATATATTACATAAATACTAACTGGACTCATACACTCATTAAGACAATCAATCAAACAAAACAAACATCCAATCAATCATTTAATCATTCAATCAAAACTTACAATCATAAGCTCATTCATCAAGCACACTACACTCGTTCATCAATCACACACAAAGTATTAATCAAATCTTATATATTTTTTTATAGATACAATCGATATACAGTCGTTTTTATAATTTAAGTTTTTATTCTGAATATTAATCATTCGTTCTATTAATTGTTAATAAATTTCAAGTCATCTTATACAGGAGTTATGTTTACACAATTACATACGAATTTAAAAACAAATTTAAAGAAATTCATTCTACACATCTAACGAAATTAAATCGATAACTCTTTGATAAAAAAAAAACCTATGCAACCGATAACATACATTCACAAGAATGATATGCAGATTGCTTGAATGGAAATCCCAGGAATTATGCACTGAATGTGTACCATGATGATCCGGCCACCTATGCGGCCATTATCTAAACAGACAGAACGAATATGAGAACAACTCCACTGAAGTTGGACAAAATACATATATTACTGTCTGTTCATCAATCAATCAATCAAAACTTATAATCATAAGCTCATTCATCAAGCACCCTACACTCGTTCATCAATCACACACTAAGTATTGTACTTTTTGTTCTGAAGTTATAGATACAATCGATATACAGTCGTTTTTATAATTTAAGATCTTTAATAAAATGTTAATAAAACCTAATCAGTTACCGTATTTAAACGAATTTGAAGTTATCTTATACAGGAGTTACAATTACAAACGAAATTAAATTGAAATTCTAAAAAATTCATTCTACAAATCTAACGAAATTAAATCGATAACTGTTTTATAAAACCTAAGCAAACGATTCACAAGAAACTGTAGCCAAGTTTACATGATAGCTCAAATTGACTTGCAATTCGATCTTCTATCGCTACGTCAACGGAATATGCTCGAAGGAGATAAAGGAATTTATTTACGAAAATCACATATTTTTACGTAATATACGTCTGTTACATAGAATACATCTTCTACAGACAGTAGCCACAAATACTAATCCCTCTCGTAACCAATTTTTCTAATTCCAATACAATGCACTGTATTCAGAGGGGCAATCTCTTGTAGCCAAGTTTATATGATAGTTTAATGTATGGCTTGTATTTCAATCTTCTACTGTTATATCAACGGAATGTGCTCGACGGAGATAAACAAATTCCTGTTCTCATACATAGAATACATCCACTACAGACACAATTCGTTTTTAACTTCACTACACTCTTTTCCTTTAAACGTTGTTCCAGTCGTTTATAATACAAATTGATTGAAACCTAATACCCATAAATACTACTCCCTCCCTTGACCAATTTTCCTAATTCCAACACAATTCTTTGTATACATAGGGGTAATCTCCAGAGTGTAAAAAAAACGGATGTAATCGTTGAATTCTTAACTGCACAAGCCTGCCAAACTATCTCAGCATACATGTTCGATGCTTTTGAAAATCGATTGTAATTCAGTATATAGTCCAACAGGCCTTTTAAGTAAGAAAAAATGCTCAAGAAATTTAGAATCTCCACAAATAGGAATGTAATGAACAAATATATTGGTTGTGGGAGTATTTGGCATTCATTATAGGCATCAGTCTGTAATTATAATTCAGTTTCAGGAGGGCGTACGTCAAACAAAAAAAATTTGTATTTAAAGAGCATTCCCTGTAAATATACAGGTTTACTTGGACAGTCATGTCATATCGACTGTCACTTATTTCTGCGTAAAATTCCGTGTTGTTCAAAGGTTTCTCCTTATTAAGATCATGGAAACACACACACTTTAAAAGTGTTATGCCAACGAACTGGCCAAAAGATGTACCGTACTGGATAACCCTATATTTGATCACTAGAGCTGTCCTTGGCCGAGAAATTTGGTTATTTGGAAATTAGGTTGAGCTAGCCGAATCATCGATCTCTCTCTCTCTACTAAACATGATTTCAGGCCTTAGAGAACATTGGTTATGTTAGGTTGGAGTGGTAGTTTCGATATAATATATATATATATATATATATATATATATATATATTTCGATATAGGCATAGCGGCCTATTCTGGTGCCACAGGTGGATATAATTTCAGGCCTTAGAGATCGCTGGTTAGATAAGGTTGCAGTAAAATTTTTGATACTAAAGCTCACTTGAGCATACATAGTGGCCTGTTATGGTGCCACAGGTAAGCGCTGTTCTACTAGATATGATTTCAGGCCTTAGGGAACACTGGTTAGATTAGGTTGAAATGGTAGCTTTGATACCAAAACTAACTTGAGCACTCATAGTGGCTCGACGTGGTACCACGTTTCCACTAGATATGATTTCAGGCCTTAGAGAACACTGGTTATGCTAGGTTGAAGCGGTAGCTTTGATATCAAAGCTCACTTAAAAACATTTAGCGACGTAGTCCTTGTACTGACCGAATTCCACCAAACCCATGTAAGAAGTAGGTCAGCACTGGGGTCAGCACAAGTCCCCTAAGGGTGATAGCAGCCTGAAAGCTTAATAAACGAAGATATATCCTTGACATCAATGGATGATAACTACATTAAGCTAATAAGGAATGGAGAACCAAAAGAGAGCATTCGTTACAGGGGAGGCATTACCATGGTCTAAGCACCCCCTAGTGGATTATCTGATGCAATTGCAACCGATTTCCACTTAATGTGCCATTGCCTAGCACTCGGGAAGAGGCGTTTGAGAGTACTGAGAATTTGGCTAAACTGTTAGAAGTGGGATTAAAAGACATTGTCTAGGAGATTCTTCCTAATGGTAGACATCAGTGACATCTACATGATTATGTGCTGCTCAAATGGCTTTACACACATAATTTTACATAATTGATCATTAGAACCCTTCAGTCAGGATTACGACCTAGCTTCTTACACCACCCATGTTGTGTGTGCTAATTTTATACACGAGTGGCGTGACCTATAGTTTAAAGTCGACTTTTTGAGAAACTTTCCATGGCAATTTTTATTTACACTCAGAGTTTTGGCCAGAAATCTGATGAGAGGAAGTTGCCGAAAAAATATTTTTAAAATTTCGATTTGATCGAAAGGCCTAACCTGGGGTTTGAACAGTATATACACATACGGCACGGAACAGAAAAACTAACGACTTATTCGAGTCCCTCACATACAAGACAAAAACAAATGATTAGGAAAATAACAAAACGTAAAAGCCCCTTTTAGTCAAACGCCGATGGAACGTAATGTAACATACGATCGTTTTTAACCAACAAAGAGCAATGCAAATGATTACCGAAATTACATTACCGTTCGGCAAGCATTTTTATTGCTTTTCGTGTTCTAAAAACGAATTTACGTTCCGTGGACGTTTGGCTAAGCGGGGCTAAAGCCTAATTCTACCTTTAGCATTATGTTGAACATGTTGCTAATGCATTAATAGTTGACGTAAAATATGTAATAATAAGAAAGTAATGAAAACGTCGCGGAGGTACTGCGGTATTTTTGAAATGAAAAAGTACTGAAAAAGTACTGAGAACATGGCTAAACTGTCAGAAGTTAAATTAAAAGGCATTACACTTGCATCGTTGATGCTAAGCGGTTCTTTCTGATGGTAAATATTACTTTCCTTCTGACTGATTATGTGCCTCTCAAATGGTTTTATACAATTTAAATATAAATCTTTAACCCTAAAACGTTCACATCGGGCTTCTGTGAAGGCATTTTAATTAATTAAATAATAAGAATACATAACAATTATTGAAAAAAAAACTAAAATTCAATTGAATTAATTTAATTTAATAATGTTTGTTTGTTTTTCTAAAATATATTGTATGGATATATGTATGTATGTATAATACAGAGATTTACAATTTTACTAAATTTAATTTTAAATATTTTGTTTTTTTTAGTTTTTATTTGTTATTTTTGTTTTTTTGTTTAGTAATAGTTAAAGGAATTTTAAGAATTAATTCATTGCACATTACTTAGAAGTTAAATTATCATCATCATTATCAGTATCATTATCAGTATCATTAATTACAATCAATTATTATTTATATCGTATGTTAATAATAATTTTTAATTATAATTATTTACTAATTTTTTTGTTTTTTTATTTTTGACTAAATGGTTTTGGTTTTTTTTTTAATTAATTAGTATGAATTTTTTTAATTTGTTTTGTTTTTAATATTAAATTAATAATTTAAAGTTTAATAGTAGTTGTTGTTTTAAATACATAATAAAAATCGTTTTTTGTTGTTTTTTTCTTTTTTCTTTTAAGTTTTTTTATTTTTTTTTTTTTTAATTTAATGGAAGACATTCTTTTTATACAAGTTTTAAGACACAGAAAATGTTTTCTTTAAATTGTTTTTTTTTTTTGTTTATTTTAAGTTAATGTTTTTAGTGTTTTTTTCATTATTTTATTTTTTTAATTTAATTTAAAAATTTTATTTTTTATGTTTTTTTTAAGTCAATAATTAATTTTTAATTTTTAATAGACAAATAACAATAAATACATTGACTAAGAAATTAAAAATTAAAAATAATAATAAAACTGTGTAAAAAGTATAAAAAAAGCAATTTTTTTAAGTTTAAAATTTTTTTTGGAGGAAAATGTAAAGAAAATTTTAAAAAAAATTTAAGTTTTTTTACAATATTTTTATAAAAAATTGTTTTTATTTTTATAAGAAACTTTTTTTTAATGTAAACAAGATATGTTTTTTGTTTTACTTTTGAGTTTTGTTGTTGTGTTATTTGATATTTAAAAAAATTCTTTTTTTTGTTGGTTTTGGTAAAAACAAATCTTAGGACATTCTTAGCATTTCAAATTTTTAATACAAATACAAATTCAAATTTTATTTTTTTTGTCATTTAATTAATATTTCTTTTTTCTTTTAATTTTAATTAAGATAAAATTTATAAAAATAAAATCTTATTTTCTTTTATTTTCTTTTTATTCAATAATGTCTTGTGTGATATTGCTTTTAGAGCGCAGTGTAACAGGTTTAAAAAGTATGTTTCAGTTGTATAAACACATTTGACGTTAAATTTTTAGTCCTTAGTCAAATTGACAAAACTATCTAAGGCAGGCATCTTCGACTGCCAAGAATATGCACATGCTATGGCATTGGAAGGGACGCTGCAACATTCTTCAAAGACCACAAGAGTAAAATTAAAAATAAGGAGAAAACTTTCGAAATGGAAAAATATTTCACTCCTGGCTGAGATGATACCTCAGAGAGTGGATGCAAACTATCTCAATTAACATGGATGCAGATCGCTTGAAAGGAAATCACAGGAAATATGCACTGAATGTATGCCATGATTGTCAGACTAATATTGAACTTATGAGGCGATTGTCTGGGCAGACAGAACAAAAATGAAAATAGTTCCTCTGGAGTTGGACAAAATACAGACATTAGCGTGTGTTCGTATAACACGGGCAATGAGAAACTGTCCTACAGCGGCTTTGGAGACTTTGTTAGATTTAACACCGCTGCACATGGTAGTGAAAAACAAAGCTTTGGAGATTATGTTTAGATAGATGCAAGACAAGTTTAATATGAAATTCATTAGGAGATTTCGAAACCTCGGAATTCTATTGGCTGGCAGCCCACATCTTAACTGCTATCTGGGTAGAACCAGTAGACTCTAAGGTATTGACGAATGTTTTGCAACGAGAAAAAAAAATGAATGGAGTAATCGAAAAACTACATACTCTCTTAAAAGGGATACTATTTTGTGGTATACAGATGGGTTAAGAGTTTCTAGTCCAAAAATAAAATATTCCAAGCCAATATAGAAACTTACGTATATCTGCCATGCGACAGCTTATGCAATTGAAAGATGAGCCCAACTCATTAACTTGGATATGAAGTAAAATACTAACTGAGGTTAATTTGAAAATGGTGTGGGACTGTCAGAAGAAACTGAATCAGCTAGGAAGACCTGCTGGGTGCAAGGTCATGCTCAAATTCTCGACTTTGAACAAGCAGACGAGATTGCGATGAGGAAAGTTTCCATGCCGTTGACGGGGTCAGAATCGTTGTATGGAGAGGTGGCGAAAGAAACACCTGGGTGTTTGCCTTTGTTGATTCCGAAAAGCTTTCTGAATTCTGTCAGGGCAATTTGCTCGGAGGAGACATTGTAGGGATACCCTATAAAATATGGGCAATAATAAGGCTAATGGAACAGCAGTCAGGATATCTTGAGACAGTGCGAAGTAACAATATATGGGAGTATGGAATAGGAAAACCCATATCATAATGAAGGTTGCCTCACTTTATTTTTTGCATTTATGAAGGGTCTCTAAATGAAGGTGAAAAAATATGAATACAGTGATGCGCCACTCTTTCAACCTAACCTAGGAAGAGAGAAATATGCAACATCTTCTTTGCGACTGTGAGGTCACTTCGTTCCAATGTGTCTCTGGACTAATGGATCTCTGGGTAAAGAGGGGGAAATGTGAATACAGTGATGCGAAACTCTTTCAACCTAACCTAACCTAACATAGGAAGAGAAAATTATGCTACATCTTCTTTACGACAGTGGGCTCACTTCATTCAGCGTATCGAAAGTATACCAAATTTTATTTTTAAAATTTTAAACTTAAATTGTAACAAAAATAGTGAGAGAGGTTGGAAGCCAACGTCGAATAAGAGCAGCTCTCCATTAACTTCGGACATAGAAGCCAGTGATCAGCAATGAGTATTCAAAAAGATGAGTAGAATCCAATCATACTCATAATTTTTGATACTTATACGCGTTCACACTCATTTTTATGGAACCTCTACTCGCGTACGAACACTAAAATACTCATTAGAAGGTTGTGTGCTTGCTCTTGTCTAAAGTTATGAAGCTGAATCAGTAGGCTTATGAATCAAACATATTTCGAATGGTATGAGTTTGATGTCAACGTTGTACGCATACTCATTGCAACCTGTACTTATAGATCAACGTTGTAGTGAGTACGAATGAATCAGAATACATAGTTAAATTTCAATATTATTGACTCACTTATCTTTAAAATTTCATAAGTGCTGATGAGTAGCGAAAAAACGATTCTTTGACAGAAACTAGAATAGCATCTACAACGACAGGTTGAATGCTAATTGCTTACGTATAAAAATTGTGTACATTTACAGTTATATGCAGCCATTTTCTTTTTTTTTTTTAAACTTGTTACACTAAGCTACATAATTTTTTTTTTTAATATTTTTTTTCTTGGATAATATTTTTTGGGAATAAAATTTTAATTTATTTAATACGAGTACGAGTATGTTACGTTTTCTTGCATATTTGATATGAACAATTTTCAGTTGGAATCAATAAGTGTAAGTCTTTTAATATTTTTTTTTAAATATTGGTTTTTCATTTTTGTTTTTGGATTCTTTTCTTTTATAATGATATTTTAAACGCTTTTGATACATACTAATATACTTTTAATTTCTGTTAAAAATAAAAAAAACAAAAATGTTTAAAATATATTTTTTTTTTGGTTTTTAAATAATTGTGCGTCTTTTTTCTTTCTTTCTGTTTTTTTTTATATAAATTCAGTGCAAAAATTAATACAAAAATTGTTTAAATATTTTTTATTTTTGGTTTTCTTCATTTCTTTTGCTATTGGTATATGATAATATGTTTTTGGTTACTGTTAAAATGTGATAAAAAAAATTAAAGGAAAAATAAATTTAAAAATTAAATGCGTTTTTTTTTAATATTTTTGTCTACGTTTATAATAAATTTTTTAAATGTTTAGTTTGTTAATAATGTTTTCAGAGAGTGAGAGTATATTTTCCGTTTGTTTATTTTTTTTAATTTTAAAATTTCTTTCCTTAATGAAATCACCTTTTAAAAACGAAATAAAGAAATCAAAATTTTCTTCATTTTTTGTTGAATTATTTTTTTTTAAGTTTTACAATGAAATAATCGGTAGGAATTTCTGTATTTTCTGTATATTTTTTACGGCTTCTGTTTTTGTTTTTGTTTTTCTTTTTTTTTAACACTATTTACACAAAAAGAGTTTTTAGTTTTTAATGTTATTTATACTTTTAATTTAATTTTTAATTTTTTTTCTTTTTATTTAATTTTTTGTTTTTGTTAATCTCATTAATATTTACCAATAATAATAATAATAACTTTCATAAATCGCTTTAACTATTCTTATGGCATACAGTTTAATAATGTTTCCTTCCTCTGACTATCTTCTGCTGTCTGTCTATCTGTTCCTATTTATCTGTTCAGTTTTTATTTTAGCATTGTTAATATCTTATTTATTTAAATTTTTATTTTTTTAAATTATTTTACTTGAAACATAACATTTCTTTTGGTTTTTTCTTTTTCTTTTAATGCCAACAATATACATACATATTTTAGATTTCATTGTTTAACTTTCATTTTTATTTATTTTTAATTTTTAATCAAAATTATTTTTTAATTTTTATAAAAAATTAATTTCGGTTTTATTAAAAAAAACTTATAAAAATTTCCTAGAAATTATTGTCTACAGAAAGAAAATAAAATATCATCATATGCTATTACTACTACCAAGCTTAACCCATTAAAAGCGTACACAATGTATGATAAAAAGATCTGTTAATTCTTAAATATCAATCCAGACTCAGGTAATGCTTTAAAAGTGTTTATTTTTTTCTTTGAGTTTATGGAATAAAGTATACCCTCTGCCATATTAATTATGCTTCTGCTGGATGCTATATGAGAGCAGTGTGCTGTGAATGAAGATGTATTAAATGAAGTCTCTCAAGCCAAGTCGAGCATTGGGATTAAGCAGATATATCTGCTGTCTGTTCTCGTAGAATATTTTCAACAAGCAAACAAAGATATCGAATGTGTATCCCGTAATATGAAGTTATATTGGCATAAAAAAATTAAAACCATTTGATTAAATAATGTTAGAATACTCAACATCATGCTACAAGATCAATCAGTTGAATGTGGAAATATTCTCTGCAAAAAAGAAAGGGTCAAAAGACGACAAATATCCAGCCGAAGCAACCTTAGAGTACTCAGCATAAACATATGTATGTGCAGTCTACCACATACATATATAACCTAGCTAATTCCAAATACAATCATGCTAAAGCTACACGTGTTCATCAAAAAATTACAAATGGCCAATTCTGAAAGCGTCTGTTGTATCTTGAAGAGAAGTGCTAGGATTTAGGATCACTGTTTGATGATCTAAGCACGTAAGCCATTCACTCAGTATTTCATAAATCCGAGTAATTGAATAAAATTACTTCAGTTAAAAATATGTATATTGAAATCAATTTAAATTAAATGTTCGTAAATACTTAATTCGGAATGAGATGAAATGCATGAAAACAAGATAAAGTATCTAAATGCGGTTAACATGGCGACCTCCAGACCAATCCTTGTCTTACTGTATTCTTATTGACAGGCAGCCTTCATTTGGCCCCTCTTGGATGGCATACTAGCACTCGCTAAATGTTAACTAATGCGTACAGCGCAGTCCAAACCCTTGTACTTTAAATCTAGGGCTTGGAACCTACCACGTAATAACTTTCTACAATGAAAACCGAACACAAGCCTCTGTAGAGATCCCCTCAAAAGCTGACGACCGCCACGAAAGTTTAAGATTAGGCCCATTGAATGTCAATGAAGGGTCACAGGGTAAGCGTTTTCACCCAGCCGGCAGACTTAGGACTAACATCACTGCCAACCAGTAAATGCGATGCAAAAGGCTTTTATCGTGCGACATATACTACAGCTGTCATGCGGATAAGCACGAATACGGAGACGGGATTGTGGTTAATGAAAGACTTCACCATCTTATCTCAGGGTTCTCTTCTGTTGACGAAAGAATAGGCACAATCTGCATCAGGGCAAAATTTTGTAACGTCAGCCTTATTTGTGCTCACGCCCTGTCGGAAGAAATGGACGATGAGCCTAACCTCGAGGACCTAAGGGATTAGTGCACGACTCATAACACCAAAATTGTCTTCGAATGTTGTAATACGCAAGTCGTATCGCTGGTAGGTATCTTTGACCCCACTGCCTACTTTCCAATGGTATGAGGCTAAACGATTTCATAGCGGCGCGACACATAGCTTCAATTTTCAACACCTCCATATTCATAAAGTCCCTTGGATGTCTCTCGATCAATCAACATCCAACAAGATTGATTAATTGATGAGACAGAGGTCCAAATAGCTTCTCGGATCACTAATTTGTCGCAGTCCTGTTTCGATAACGCAGTAGCTCTTTGAGGTCTACGCGATCTAGTACATTGGACTTCAGCTAGACTTCAAAAAGCTGCATCTAACCTCAGCGACATTGGTGGACTGTGTGCCAACATCTCCCACTCCTTGCGCACTATTGCGGCAACAGTCCTTGTATTCGAGTGCCCGTTCCAACAATACCAATGGTACGATAAGGAATGTCGTGGTATAACTGCAGCGAATAACTTCCATGCAACAAAACGGGCTGAGAGACAGCTTTTAAGACGCAAGAAGAGTGAGCAGGAAAGACAAGAGCGTGAGGAAGTCGAATTGTACAAATGTAGGAATGATGCCCGAAAATTCTATCAAAAGGTTAAGCGTCTAAGCGAAGGTTTTAAACTCGGAGCGCCTTCCGGTAAAGATGAAAACAAAAACTTGATAACAGTTTCGCAAGGTTTACTGAGGTTATGGAGGCAACACTTCTCTTCTGCGAGGCGATGACGACACGGATTCTGCCTTTTGTGATGGTGTACCGAACCCGATCGATGTTGACGGCGTAGAAATTTCTTCGACTAGCCATGAAGAGGTCAAAGTAACGATTATGCGACTTAAGAACAATAAAACTACTGGTCCTGATAGCCTGTCCGCATGAGTTGGTAGGGTGCATGCACCAGCTTATTTACATAATATGGCTAGAGAAAGGTTTGCACAACGATTGGCACTTCAGTGTCCTCTGTCCTGAAAAAATGCACCCTACGATATGCTTCAGCTACACAAGTGTAAGCCTTCTCTCTATTGGATATAAGTTCTTACGGGCATTTTGTGTGAAGGACTAAAGATACTCGTCAAAACGCTGTGTTAACCTTATCAGTACGGCTTCAGGCCTGACAAGTCTACCATCAACTAGATCATGCCATTACGTCAAATCCTGCAGAATACCCATGTAAAACAAGTCGACACATAACATCGAAGGCAACCAAAATAAGATGAAATAAGGAAATGGATAGCAAAGAATGTGAGGAGAGCTATACCGGTTGTTGGAGAAGGTTAAGTATTATATTGACATCAAAATCATTTAGGTTTAGTGCACCGTACATAACTCTACAACGAAATACAAGAAGCGATAAGAAATTTTGGAAAATAAACTTGAAGGACCTCCAATTGGTCGGATACATATTGGAAGTGTCACGGTATTGAGAACTTATGTTTCATGTTCATTTATTGCCACAATAAATGAAATTCACAACAAGTTTTCTATGTTGAAATAATTCATTGGAAGATATGGGTTAAAGATCTTAATTAACCATCATAAAAGTGTTCTGAATTTCAGATAACCACCTGAAACAATTCGGAACGTGCCTATTGATTCTCTAGAGTAAATGACATTCTGTTGTATTTAATAAACACAAAGAGAAATAGGTAAAAAGCTAAGTTTGAGGACGTGTACCATCATGAAGATAAGTAGAAATATCACGCGAACATTATTCGACCCATTGTGATCGTCTTAAAGGTATAAAAGAAGAATATAAAAAGATCAGGAAGGAAAAATAGAAAGAGTGAGAAATGAACCATCGCGTATTTGGAATGTAAACGAAACTTTTACTTCCTAGAAATGATAAAAAGCAAATGGGTACGATGACAACAGCTGATATCAAAGGTTTCTGGTTACTGTCATTACTTGCATGAATTCAATCAGAGCAGAGCTTGTGTTATATTTCATACCCTTTTTTATAAGGATGGTCTGCCCGGAGGAAAAAACGTGGCATTTGCCTGGGTTGGTTTAAATTCTTTTTTTTTTATTAATTGTCTAAAGAGAAAAAGAAAAGGAAGCACTTCAGCAGATAAAATTCATACATAACTCAACATAATTGTGTCTCTAGGTGTAGTAAATGGGTTAAGCATTGTTATTTTTTTACAAAATTTTTAAATTAATTTTTATGATTTTAGTTTGTTTTTGTTTTCTTTTTTGATTTTGGAACTAATTTCTAAAATTACATCATTTACTAAACAAAATTATTAATTAATTAATTAATTTAAATTATTAAACTATGCATGTATTATTCTTTTAGTTTTTAACTTTTTTTCTTTGTCTTCTTGATATTTTTCTTTCAATTTGTAAGTTTTGTAGGTACAATTACATAATTTACTTAATTTATTAATTAATTTACTTTTTTAATTGGTTTTTCTTCTTCTTCTTCTGCTAATTAATTTTAATGTTGAGATTTTGTTTCTTTTTTTAGGTTTTTTGTTTTTAATTCATTGTTTTTGATAAGATTTTTAAGATATTTTTGTTGTTTTTTTGTTGTTTTTATTTGAATTACTAACAAAATCTAAGTTGCTGTTGTTGGTTTCATGTTTCGTTTTACTAAATAAATTCTCTCTTGTCATTTTAATTGTTGCAAATTTGTTTACTTTTGTTGCTTTGTTTTGGTTTTTTTGGGTTTTTTTTTGGGGGAAATTGTTTTTCTTTGTTTTTTTTAATTTACATTTCATTACAAAATTAATTTCAAATTCATTGAATATGAATAAAAAAATGGAAATAAAACTCTTCCATGCCTCCCATTAACTTTATACTTAGGCTCTCAGTGATTCATTGCGAATTCTTAAGTACACTGAGAGAAAAAACAAATGTTTTATGGTGTACGAAACAAAACATACACATGAGTACATATTTTTTTTTAACTACAATTATAATAATTAATAATTATTTTATGACAAAATAAATCTATCCTTCTTCTTCCTTTCATTCTTTTTAATTAAATTTTCTTTTTACTAAATTTGGTTTTAAATAGTGTGTAGTATTATGCTTTCGTTAAGTGTAGGTTTGGTTTGCCTTGTAAAAAATGTCACTAAAAAAAAATCATAATGAAGTCATGTTGTTTGGTGTAACACTGTCTGATGATGATTGTGTTAAAAATAAGTCCTTTAAATTAGTTGACTAAATAGGATAGGTTTTACGTAGCGGCACTTAGTATCACGCGTTAGTAAGTAATACAGTCACTATGATCATGACTACATGGGCAATTAAAATGGAGGCGGGATTTTGTAGTAAATTTGTGCCTCTACCGCACTGTTGTATTTCGATTTCTTCCGGATGATAATTTATACATTTACGTGGTCTTCGTCTTTTTTGGGTTTCTTGTGATTGGCGTCGTGTACTGCAGGCTCCTTAATATGACAGGAAATTCCCAAAATATATCTTTTTTTTTTTTGGAACCTTAATTTTAATCTCTACTTACCCACAATACCAGACTCCTCCATGGGTTCTATATCCAATTGTTTGGAGCCACAGGGACATAAAGTGTCCACAACTAAAAGTATTAGATTACTGTGTGGTATTTTCTGTACACTAAATGGACGTTCGCAGCCAGATACATGGCAATTGGTTAATTTACCCTGCAACATATGGTAACTCTGTGTAATCAATTACCTTCTAACAATTACAACACTTGGTTTAATTACCTTTAAAGGATTATTTTGGCCGCCTTGATTTAATCTCTCCGGCTGTAGCATATATAAATCGGTGCGTAAATCGCAACGGCGGGCATTATTTGGATCGGGATTTGTACGTAAGCCAATATGTGGCTTATGCTGTTTAGGTGCAGGTGTGGTATATTCCTGAAAAGCAACAAAACAAACTTCCTTAGTAAAGATCATCCTATCCTTGCTTACTTTAACACTTTATTTATTACCACATCGGCGGTGGTAAACATTTCATCCATTTCCTCGTCTACCGGTGAGCTGTAGTCATCATCAAACGGTTCATAGTCATCGGGATAGGTGGGTTCTTCAAAGCCTTCTTCGTTGTAATTGTAATCATCTTGTGGCCATGCCTTTAAGGGTTCAGGCAAAAATGCCAGCCATGTTGTGCTTAACGATAAAATATATTTGAATAGCCAGGAGGCTGCCCGATGTGGTCGTATCATTGTACTATCCGCGGTATAGGGATTATCGGCATTTGAGCACACTCCTTGATAATCATTAACTGTCACCCGTTTGTATATACGATCCTGTACCAAGGAATCCATAATAGTGCCATCGATTTGGCCAAAAAACTTGCCCGTATGTTCTGGTTCTTCAGATATGATAACAAAACCGCTGTTATCCAATACATAACAGTCCAAATTGTCGGAAGCACAAGTACGCTTGCAGCCTGTCATGCCCGTGCACTATGAAAAAAAAGAAATTCCTCGTGTTGTATTCAAAATTTCAAGGCGAACTTGGTTTTCTTTTGAAAAAACTTACAGCCGATGTTATACTTATAAAATGCTTAGCTAAGGAATCATGTTGAAATTGCAAACCCACCACAGCAGCCGGTGCTTTATGGCCACGATGTTCCACAAATATGGCATGCGATGCTGTTACTAAAGTGCTATTAGTCTTGGTATTATAGCCGGACCCAAAAGGCACACTATAAACGAAACTATCCTGCTCCACGGTATGCTGATCAATGGCTCTCTTATACCAAGACATATCCATGGCTCGGCTATTATCTTCACTAAAGTGTCTGTAAATAGAAATGTTTATATGTATAGAAATGCCCTTCCAAAGTATCCATTAAAAACTTACGGTTCTGGTGAGTCTTCAGGTGTTTTAATGTGATCAATCCATCTTAACAGTCCCGAACGTGTGGCCACAAATGATGTGGTAACCACAAATTTTTGATAGCCTTGCCTGTAAAGGGAAATGCCAAAATGTTAGTCTATATTCATCAAGAAAAGTTTTCATATCTTAAGTTCAACTGATTACGGAAGTGACGGAGACGGAAGTATTAACAACTGCAGTACGTAAAATTAAGATACTTTCCATCACTTTAACAATTCACCTTCGTGCTGGACAGACGATTACTGTTAGCATGGGAAAACTCATTAAAATCCAGACGAATCAAGACTAAAATTTTCAACACTTGTATAAAATTTACTTTATTATACGAAAGCGAAAACTGGATGCAAATTCTCGCATTAAGGTTCAGGTTTCTAAATCAAAGACGCAGTATTTGTAGGTTAAAACTTAAAAGATATTGCACGGAGGAGGAGATTATTAAAAATTTCACGTCCAAGTATTGTAACTTGGCAATTAGCTTTGGGAACTGCTCTCTTAATGCTTAATGACCATCAATATGAGATACGGCCGATAAATATACTTTCAATATAGTCAAGGAATTTATTGATCTTGGCTCCCCCGTTACCAGCAAAAATGGAGTCAGTCTGGAAATAAAATGTCAGCCTGGAAATGTCGTCTCAATAGGCAAGTAAGTAGCAGAAACCTCTCTCGCAACGACAAAACTAGTATTCTCCAAGACGCTCATCCTCAACGTGGTGCTTCTTTATGGCTTACAGGCATGGATACTATTAAGAACTGATGCAGCAGCCTTGAGAGTATTCGAGAGAAATGTCATACGTAAAGAGATCTACGGTCCAGTGCGAGTTAGCGATGATTTCCGCATTCGATCCACAAATGAGCTGTATAAGCTCCTCAACGACATGGACGTTGTGCAGTGTATTGGCATCCAGCGACTGCTCTGGCTCGGGCAGAGAAGAGACGGGTTTTTGATGCGCGGATCTGCGAAAGTCGGCGAAGAGGATGACTTTGTTTGCGTTGGAAGGAGCTAATCGAGGAAGCCCTATCATCGATTGGTGTGACCAAGTTGCTTAGGCGTGCGAGAAGTAAGTAGCCTGGCAGGATGTGTTTAAGGCAGGCCGAAAATCGTTAATCGGGTTTTTAATGCCCAGTTAAGTAAGTATGATGTGGTACAAGGTGTATGAGCTCTTCCACGACATATACGTTTTGCAACGCATTAACATCCAGCGTCTGCACTGGCTGCACTGTGCGGCTGGAAGAGAATGGGTATTTGATGCGAGGATTAGCAGAAGTCAGAGCTAGCAGGGATATATTAAGGCAGCCGGAAGTTCCGATAAACAGGTTGTTAAGATTTTGTTGTACAAACACCAAAAGTAAAATAAAAAAAAATTCAATAAACTCTCAAAAGAAAGCGGATGCTAGGCCGTATGAGGAAACATTTCTTTTCAAATTGAATAAACAGACACCGTCTGTAGCTTATATTAAAAATTTTAGGTTTTCCAAAATTGGAAAAAGTTTTTCGTAGATAGTCTAACAGAAAAAGTAACACTGAAATGCACTCTGCGTTGTTTTTCCGATGATAAAAAAACAAAGTCGAACGATTTTCACTTTTAAGACAATGTGAGGAAGAAAGTTCAATCCAGATACCACTCTCGTGCGACGAAATTAATGTTCCACAAGTTGCTCATCCTCTCAGTGTGTGAATGTTTTAAGGCGGACCGAAATTCGATAATCGGTGTTTAAAGCTAATGAAATAGGTAAATGTTTATTAATAAATGCCTTAGAGTCCAAACTGTAATTAAGCCAATTAAACACAGTAAATGAAAACATATCTGTTGTACTACCATGAGAAAGGATGATTGAACCATCGGGACTGCTCAAGAGCTGATTTCGATCAAAGAGCTTCTGAAGTCGTTATATTTCATAAGAGCTAATGCATTACAGCCGTATAAAGGAGTGCTTACCAGATTTGTACATTAACAAAACAAAGTAAAATGAATGAATCCGTGATCTAATAAAGTGTAAAAGTGCATACAACCCTTCAGTCAGGATCACGATCTAGCTTCTCAAACCACTTATGATTACAATTTAAAATCGATTCCGAACGACAGATTTTTTTTGAGACATTTTTCATGGCAGTTTTTATTTACTCTCAAAGTTTTTGCCAAAAATCTGCTGAGAGGAAGTCGCCGGAAAAATATTTTTTCATATTTCGTTTTGATGTAGATATCTGTCCTAATAAGACAACACACTATCTACTGGACTACGGCGAATACTAATGAAGTGTGATGGTTCTTAAAAAATTAAATAAAAAAACGGAGAGAGCCGTACGACTGTCAAATTTCCATCGGTATTTTCTCTCAATTTCATGTGTGTAATAGTCTAAATGCCGATTAAGTCGAAAATATTTTGTGAAAATCATATGCTCCCAGTAAAGTAGGATGTAGTTTTAGTTAACAAACTTATACGACGGATTATTTTTAACAATTTATAATTAAAATGCTACAATTGCCTTTTATAAAAAGCATAACTGCTAAACAAACGTTTCAAGCTTGTAATAATTGTGAGGTTATGGTTTTGAATGCAATTTTTGTTCAGAACAGAATATGACTCAAAATTATGGAAAAATTGATGAGAATTTCAAATTTTTAAACCAACTTCAAAGGAAATAATGCATTACAAATAAATATTCTTTTCATTTTATTTGAACAACATTACGAAATAAAAGTGATGACATTGTAATCCCATGCATTCGCTGCTGATCCGCCAATAAAATGAAGTGCAATCCGGGGAAAAAAAATTCTAAAGTGTGCTAAAAAAAATTACCTTTTTAAAATTGCCATCAAAGTGGCGATTGGACTATAAAATTTGAATTTTATAATTGAAGGTGAGTAATTTAATTAAATATTATAAAAAAACAAATAGTTTTTGCATTGTAAAGGAAAGAAAAAATATAAATTTAAAAGAAAAATTCCATTGCATTTCATAAAAGAAATGAAATCAAATAGAATTGAGTGAAGGAAAATACAAAACACATAGAAAAGAAAGGTGCTGCTTTAATAAAATGTGATTTCAAAACTGAAGAATTCAAAATTAAAAAAGTTTGAGTGCTTTTAAGTGCTTTACTCAAAATTAAAAATTAAAAATAAAAATCAAAAAAAACACTTGTTTTCGTTTTAGGTTCCTTAAATTAACAGTCAAACCTACTTTTTGTCTTCTTTGCCATTGCTGGTGCCAGTAGAGTTACGATCCAAGCCATCCGTAACCATAGCATCTCTAACTAAACTTTGCAACAGGGTTCGATCGCAATAATAAGGTTCGGCTTTGCGAGAACCCTGTACATTCATATGCTGGGCAAAGTGGCCCACAGGTGCTGCACCATGCAAATTATGATGGGGTTGTGGTGACTTTGGTCGTACCTTTAGGGGAATAAATACATGTTATTAGTTATCTATCATTTCAATATGATTTTAATTGATTTCATTTTAAATTTTTGCTTACCGACATCCATTTCCAACCCGGTCTACCGGCTCTGGCTAAAAAGTGCAACACCTGTTCTTCGGGCGAACCAAAACTAGGCTCTTGATCTCTAGAACCCGAATATTCACCAGAACTTTCACGTTCTTTTTCCAAATCGCTAACACTGTTGTATTCGCAATATACCCAATCGGGATGGACACGCCAATTGTCACCCTTAAAATATTCGGTAACTAAAAAGGGAAACAGAAGTGAAATCAATATGACAAATCAATCAAACAGCATGAATAACAATTTGCTAAGGCCTTACCATTCTTACGCGAATGTCGTATTTCCTGCTGGGAGACTAGTTCATGGCTGCCATATTTTTCAGGCAATACAACAGCGAGCGTAAATGGTGTATCCTCTATGGGACCGTAGAAATATCTGTAAAAATATAAAGGCACTTTAAATGATAATATTTCGTAATAGTTTTATTAATTAATTTTATTTATGGTGCCCCAGGCGTACTCAAAGCCGCACGTTTGTCGACTTTTTATGGACATTTTTTGACCACTAGTTTTTAGCCTAAATTTGTAGGAAAAGTTTTTCGACTTTTTAAAAATTAAGTGTCTACATTTCTTCTAACTAAATAAGAAAATTATCAGGCACCACCTGCTTATAGAGGACAACACTATGCGAAGGACTCCTCATTATTACATTAAATACAACAACCCAATATATTGTTACGTTTTTACCTTTTAAAAACGTTTAAAATATGAGTTCGTAGATTGCAAATAAAATAAAAATAAATTCGTGTTTAGTTTTAATTAAAATTCTTTATTATTCGCACAATTCTGTGTGCCACTGTTCACAACTTGACGTAAACAACAATTGCTTTGTTTGTTATTTTTCTTTACACTCTTTTGGGTAAGCAATAACAATTGTTCGACAGATTTTTATAACGGAGATCTTTAAACCACGATTATTCTCTTTAAACACCGCGCGTCTTCACACAAGACTGACTGAAATTTAACTAACTTTGTTTACTAACTCCGTTGCGTGCTTTGTCTTGCCTTTTATATGCCAACGTAAACAGTCTGATGAATGATCTTGAAGTTAAATGTTCGTGGCTTCGCCTTCTCGAGATCTCTTGCAGTGTTTGTTGTTGCATTTTTGTTTACTTGTTTATCAAGTAATGGGGTTTTGCACGATAACTTGCTGCTATTGTAAGATACAGAGAGCTTCAAAAGATGCAGTCAATTGAACAAGATATCTTAAGGAATATCTAACAGTCAGGCCGATATCCAAATACTCGTCTTGTGTCACATTAACTCGAGCATAGTATGGGACTTTCTATTAAAAGTAGGTTCAGCAAGTAAAAGGAAATAGGATCACCTTCTGCGAGAGACCAGGCCATGTAGGAATTCATAGGCAAATGAGCTTGCGAGGAGGAGAGATTTTACGCCACTGACAGGGCTAGAAGCGTTGTGTGGAGTGGGAAGAGTACCTCAGAATAGTATATTAAGCGAAAAGGAAGATGAAGAGAGTCGCCCAAGCCAAATGAGCTTGAGACAATCTGAACTTTTGATTTAAATTAGACTGAAATAGACTCAGCAATCACTTGAACAAAATCGGGATTATCTCGAACCCAATATGTAGACAAAATCATCAGAACACGTACTCCGCATCTGTGGGGCATTAATGCATACAGAAAGGAAATCCTGTCTGAAGTTTGTAATTATATATTGAGAGCAGTGCAATAGATCATTTGTTCTTGGACTGTAGCACCTTTACATGAGTACAACAAGAATTGGCAAAATATTGGATCAATCGATTTTTATAAGATTGTTTTATTAGCTAATTATTATGCTAAGATGTATAAGAACAGCCTATCGAAACACCGGAAGCTACAGATAACCACTTTCGTAGTGAGAACCATTTCGAATGTTCGCCACCATTTTACTATTACCCTTTCCTTATAATATTATCGTAATAAACCACGTTTCATTATCCGTTACTATCCGATTCGTAAATGGTGTAAATTTTTTAGTCTGCAGTACTGCATTTTTAGAAAATGATTGAACACGCAAAAATTCAGAGTGGGAAGCCATCGTAAGCCGCGTTCTACTGGTGACCTGTTGGTACGCTGTAGTTCTATCGAAATTTATTGCTTTTGGTGTGTCTAATCAATTTTTTCGATTTATATCGAGTTTGATTATAGATCGCACAATACGGATTAGTTGATGTTAAACTCAGGTGTATGACAAGATTCTGTTATATTTTCAACTCTATTTCTCAGTTTTATTAAGGATCTTGTTACACTAACTTCTAATTTCCTCTGCTCTTTTGAAGATGATAGTAATACTTCGCATATCCATTCCTTAAATGGGCCGAGCACTTGGGAGATCCAGGCGAAAAGATTAAAAATTAATAACACACTCTCATTCGACGCGCAGTCAATATTCGAATGCGGCCGTATCGATAGAATCGATTTTAATGCGTGGAGGACTAAATGTTCAAATGCCTCGTTTTCTTAAGATGGTGCAAGAAATACTTCACACCATCTTATCTTCTACAACTCTTTTGTATGGGCCGGCTACTCATAGTCTATTTGGAGGCTTCTCGAACGATACAGGAGAAGGTGCTTGTTTTTCAGTGCTTTATCGCTACAACAACGGATTTAGCTGTAGCTAATTGCATGTTTCTCTCAGAGTACATCCGCTTGTGGTGATTGTCCAGTGGATCTTACATTATAGACAGAATTCGTTCTATAATCCTACTATACGTATGTAGAACTACATTTCTGAAGAAGTCTTTCCTGTCACTTATAACTCTACTTAGATGTCTATGGCCTGCTGTAGACAGTGAAAGAACAGGTTGGCTGCTGGGTTTGGATAAGGCCAGCTTAAGGATAGTTTTGGGTTTATTACGGGGCACTGCAAGATTAGATCACTGACAAGGATCTGGAACAGATCCCAGCCGGACTATTGCAGGGTATGTTGCTATAAGGATGAGTTAGAGACTATCGAACATCTCCTCTGTAACTGTCCAGCCCTTAGAAGGTTGAGGTTAAAGACCCTTGGCAAGGGCTTCTTTGAGGGTTTGAATTCTGTGTCGAGAGCCGACATAAAGGCTCTCCATAGATTCATTATTAGTTTGAGCTGGTTGAGAAGTGCCAGGGCTTCAATAGTGTAGTCACGCACTCTTGTGTGTTTTGTTAGTCTGTGTAATTGCTCTACTTCCTTGTGCTCCATATCTCCCCTGTTATTCTCTCCCCTATAGGATGTTGTACAATGGGTCAACTGGACCTCCGGGTACTGTACTTGTCTTAATTGGCAAGTACACGTCCTCTAACCTAAACCTATAACTCTACTCTATAACTTCGCTACCATCTCTTTTCTCCTTCCCAAAACCCATTTTTATAATACCAACACTATGTACTGCATGAATAGGGGCCATACCCTGAGCGTTGGTTGCAAATTAACCTTTAAAATCGATATTTAAGTAATATTTTAATGTGGACATTTCCTTGTTAGCTTGTTCAGACTTAGGAGCCCAATTCTGAAGTTTCAAGTTGGCCGAAAGGAACACAGCTATATTAAGTTTAACTTCTTCTTGGACCTCTTGCAACAAACAATAACTTTAGAACCAAAGGGTAGACAGAAAAAATAAGACAGTGTTTCTTGCTATTAGAATGATGTTAGGTTAGGTTAAGCCGAAGTGGTAGCTTTGATTACCAAAGCTCACATGAGCACGCATAGAGGACCGTTGTGACGCCACAGGTATTGAATGATGTTACTGGGTGAAATAGTCGTTGGATCGTATGTTAGTAACTGCAGCTAGAGGTAGTAAAATAAACGAATCAAATTATTTCGACACCTAATGGCAATCAACGTTTCGTGTCTTGAGGCCTGATAACTAAAATTACTTGTCATGAGCATAATGAGCTTATTTGATGTCAGTTAAATTTAGATATGATATCTCACTCTACTGAATCTTATCTCAATAATGAAGTGATAACCTTTAAAATTCTTTATTTTCAACGCAGTAATGCTTACCTATGAGATCTTGCGCTAACACGTTTCATATCATCGAAATGATTTAAGATGGTGAATTCGGTTTCACCCTCTTTGGGCATAATCATATCGCTGCGCATCTGTAATATGAAAATAATAAATCGCCATTGCTTGTGTGCTATATTAAATGTGTTCGTTCGTTACTTACATCATATAAAAGATTTTTATTCATTTCGACAATTTCATGATCGTTGCCAATTTCGGTTTCCGGCAATTCCAACTCCGTTATATCGACCGATGTATAACGTGGTCTCAACTGATCGATATACTGATTACCATCGTTCAACGGCCTCAAGTCCGGATGATAGAGTACACGACCATTGTTATCAACGATAAACGAATATCCATTCGGTCCTAATTTATGTTGCGGTATCATTTTACGTATCTCCTCTATGGGGACATCAGTGCCGACAACACCCAATAAATTTGCTACACGTACCGAATGGTTGCGTCTATCGAAGACCGGAGTTGAAACTGTCGTCACCAAACGTCTTTGATATTCCGAGTCTCGGGCCAAACCGCCTGATTTGCCAGCCACAAAAACTGGACTCCAATGTACCGGATGATCAGCCTGATACATGATCATCGGTCGTGCCATAACCAAGGCATAATCCATGACTTTGCGACGGGCATCTTCCATATCGTTGATTTGCACAAAGAAACCCTTATTCGAACAGGCCATCTCATGTAAATTGCTGCGACTACCAGAATCCGAACCAATCAGGTAAGTAAAAATGCGTACTGGCATATGGGGCCAATTGTATTGTTTGATAATCTCCTTGTGGGATTCAGAGGAACTTTCGGTTAAAAGCATTATTGCCTGATTACATTGACTGCCTTCGCCAGATTGGTTATACTGGAAAATAAGGGGAAATTTGTTAAGTAATTATGGTCTTCGGCTTCCCGGTCGTAATTCGTTACCTTATGCAATAAACTGAAGGCATATTCTAGGCCTGCTGTAAAGTTAGCAGTTTCTTGTAATTTAATGGCCTTAACGGCCGATTTGATTTCCTGGACATTGTCTGGTGTGGCACGAACCATGCGATCTTTAAAACAAGGTACGGGTGTTTTAATTACATCCGCAAATGTAATTAAATTTACGAAATCATTCTCGCCCAAGGTGTCCAAAATGTTAAATGCCGTCTCCATGGCCAAGTCGAATGATTTTTCCGACATGCTGGTTGAAGAGTCCAATAAAATCATCTAAAAAAGGCAAATAAATGTAAATCTATGGGATAATTATTAAGTGGAGTTACTCACAATATCTTTGGGCGAAGAGGCTGCCTGGACAAACCAATTTTGCGTGCGAAAATCATTGATTTGCTTGCTGCCTTTGGAGCCTTCCGGCGGCCATGCGGTGCCGGGAAAACGCCGTAAAAAACCAGAGGTTGAGCCAAAATACTGCCACGACAAAGCCGGATCTCGCTCCAAGTTGTTCTGGAACAGTGGATCCAAATGTGAACTCCACTGTAGTGCTGCCTTAACGTCTCCATCATCCAATGAGACACCATTAGGCACCAGAATCGAACTTAGACTGAGATTAACGGGTAGTCGCTCAAAACGTCGCATAAAACGAATATCCATATGTCTAGCCCCATCCGCCAATTTACCATCGGCATTGTATTCGTTAATGCGTCGTGCATCGTAATGTTGATTATTCGCCGTGGCCGAATGTGAGCTTTGCGTATCCAATTCCGATAAGGCGGCCTGTTCTGCCGAATCCATAATGCGCTAGAAAGATAAAAAACGAGATTCGCTGTTTAAATTCCTTTCTCCATGGAGTGTCGCAATTTAAATTTCTTGTTTTAAAACGCTATTTAAAGTTTTGTTTCTCTTTTGTTGTTGTTGTTTTTTTAATTTTATTTTAATTTTTCATTTTATTTCGTTTGTTTATGTGCAACTAGAAAACCAAATAAAACTTTTTCGTTAAGCCGAACTCCTTGTGGAGTTTCTTGTTCATGTATTTCTTCTTCTTCCCCAACGCCCTCATCCTCTCTCTCTCTTTCCCTAACACTCTATCACTGTTGTGTTATGCAATTTATTCAAACCCCTTTACTATTTATGTGTGTTTTTTCCTCGTTTATTCCTTTGTGCGCTTGTGTATGCATGTGTTTCTTGTAGTTGCAATGTAAATAGAAGTTTTCTTTCTCTCTCTTTTTCTGTTTTTTTTTTTAAATTATACAAAGCATTTGCCGAAACAAACACAAATACACACACACTCGCTCAAATCCAATTACTCCTCATACGCCCTTATGCACATATATACTTATTAATACTCATGCACATGTACATGCATACATGTGCACTCGTATCATGTGAATAAAATTTTGTTAGTGGCTTGCTTGATTGTTTGGCTCTCTTTCCTTTCTTTTGTTGAATTTAATTTTGAAAATATTTAATAATAATGGATTTAATTCATCCAAAATAAACAAAGAAGCAAACAACAACAAAGAACAAAAAGAACACAAAAATTAAATAAAAGAGAAATAGGAGTGGTAGTACCGCCCAAATGAGTTATTGTTCACTGTTTTAATACAGCAGCAGGAAAATAAATTTATTTTCCATAAAAACTAAGACAAAAAACATTCACTGACTGGAGCTTAAAACTTAAAAGGGTATAGAATTAGAAACACAAAGAAGCCTTTATTTAACTATTGTACCGTTAACTTTGATAATAACATATGATCGGTCAAAGGTTGTACAAGATATTAAAGGGTCCGCCAAATAACTTTTTTTTTTGAAAATGCTTAAAAAAAACTAATGAATATTTTCTCAAATTTCTTTTTTTATTCGAAAGTACAATCCTTCCGGTTAATAATGGAACATAATTTCATTCAAATGGCTACCTCGGCTGGCCATGCAGTAGCCTACACGATCGGTCCAATTTTTAAGCACATTATCAATTGTGTGCAGCTGTATTTCACCAATGGCTTCACGAATATTGTCCTTTAAAGCGTCAATTGTCTCTGGCTTGTCGGCGTAACACTTATCTTTGACGGCACCCCACAAATAATAGTTCAACGGTGTCAAATCGCAGCTCCGAGGTGGCCAAACGACATCAGCTCTGCGGCTGATAATGCGATCTTCAAAAACAAGGCGCAAAACATCGAGTGTAACTTCGGCTGTGTGGCACGTAGCGCTGTACTGTTGAAACCAATTGTTGCCAATATCCTCCTCTTCAATTTTTGTGAACAAAAATTCGTTCAACATGGCCCGATAACGATCGCCATTGACTGTAACGGCCACTCCTTGCTCATTTTCGAAGAAAAATAGACCAATTATGCCTCTGGACCAAAATCCGCATCAAACAGTGATTCGTTTTGGGTGCGTCGGCTTTTCAATGTATGTGTGCGGGCTTTCTGTGCCCCAAATGCAACAATTTTGCTTGTTTACATACCCGCCAAGATCAAAATGAGCTTCATCTGAAAAGATGATTTTTTTTGCCAAAATCGGCATCTTCTGGTGTAGGCTACTGCATGGCCAGCCGAGGCAGCCATTTGAATGAATTTATTTTCTATTATTAACCGGAACGATTGTACTTTCAAATAAAAAAGGAAATTTGAGAAAATATTCAGTAGTTTTTTTTTAAAGCATTTTCAAAAAAAAAAATGTTTTTGGCGGACCCTTTAGAAACAGATGAGTAGAATCGAATCATACTCATAATTTCTGATACTTATACGCATTCATAATTATTTTAATATCTTGGAACCTCTACTCATATTCAAAGTTTGAAGTGCTCATCATATTCATACCAAACAACACGCATGATGTTGTTGATTTCGACTCGCCATAACTCAACATATACACGAATCACAAAATAAGTATGATTCGCGTACGAATACTAAAATACTCATTAGAAGGTTGTGTGTTTGCTCTGCTTGCTGCTCTGTCTTTTTGCTTATGTGTCTGTTTTCTTTTTTTGTAAATGCAACAACAACTAAGGTTGTAAATTTTATTGAATGATTCGAGTCGCTCGAATAAGTATTTTTCAAAAGTTATGAATCTAAAGTCGCCGTGATCTAGTAAGTAGTGTGTTGGCTTATTAGACGAAAAAGCCATGGTTCGAGCCCCAGGCCAGACATCAAAATAAAATACTAAAAAAGTATTTCTTCGGCGACTTCCTCTCAGCAGATTTCTGGCAAAAACTCTGAGAGTAAATAAAATTGTCATGAAAAGTTTCTCAAAAATCTGTCGTTCGGAGTCGACTTTAAACTGTAGCACACCACTCATGTATAAAATTAACACACACAACATAAGTGGTGTGAGAAACTAGGTCGTAATCCTGACTGAAGGGTTGAAATGACCAATTATGTATGTATGTATGTACATATGTATGAATCTAAATGAGTAGGCGGCTTATGAATCAAACATATTTCGAATGGTATGAGTTTGATGTGAACGTTGTACGCATACTAATTGCAACCTGTACTTGTAAATCAACGTTGTAGTAAGTACGAAAGAATAAGAGTACATAGTTAAATTTCAATATTGTTGACTCACTTATCTTTAAAATTTCATGACTACTTATGAGTAACAAAAAAAACAGTAATAGTTCTGAGATTGCATATACAACATTGGCACACTGCATCTTAGTTATATAGAGTGGGCCATTTAAAAGGTTTAAATTTGAAAATGCAATAAGAGAAAAACGCTTTGAAATTTTGCCAAATTTATTTCGTTGTTGTGAACTACAACTGTTTAGGTTAGAAATGGATGCCTCGGCTGGCCTCACAGTACCCCTCATTCGCACGAACTAATTTTCGTGCACTTTTTCAAGTGCATGAGGTCGTATCTCGTCAATGGCATCACGAATGTTGGCATTTAAAAGCTCAATTGTGTCTGGTTTGTCGGCATTAAACTTTTCTTTAATGGCGCCAAACAGAAAATAGTCCAACGGTGTCAAATTGCAGATTTTTGGCAGCCAATTGACATCACAATATTGGCTAATTAAACGGCCATTAAACGATTGATGCAATAAATCGATTGTGGCATGAGAGGTTTGGCAAATTGCACCATTCTGTTAAAACCAAATATCGTTCACATCAATACCATGAAGAAAAATAAGTTACCAAGGTGCAATTAGGCGTCGCCATTGACCGTAATGGTTGAGTCGTCCTAATTTTCAAAGAAATATGGGCCAATGATGCGATGATGATGGCGCACCCGATATTATTTGTCAGAATTATTTATTTTAAAGACTTTCCTGGATTTCACTCTCTTATATACATCTTTAACTTCTGTTAATACAAAGAAGCAAACACAATGCTCAGCAATTTCTGAGATAGTTCGCTTCCTGTTTGTTTTTTTAACGAGGGCAATTTCCATTGCTTTCTAGGTTTGTAACAAAGTGTTAACAGAACAGGAACAGGAAACTTGATTTTTGATTTGATATGACAGTTGTAAAGATCTGCCTGCATAATTATTAGTGGTGCAAAGCGCCTACGTTGGCATTGGAAATAATGCCAATTTCTAGTTTATTTTTAGTATAAAGCCTTGGCGGCTAAGATTGGTAGGCATCTCTGCGCGACTAGACAGTAGCATGGATATAAAACTGGTCAAACAAGGATCCTGAAAGAATTTGGAACTCTAGGGAGTAGTGTATACATAAGATCTCTTAAGGAAATTCAGGACATCCATTCAAGATAAAGAGGTCTAGAAACCTCATAAAAGACTTCATCCATATATTCACTAATGTATTCTCAAATTTGGAAACACCTTTAAAATCCTGTGAGCAGATAATTGACAGTGCAATCAAGGATTCTGTTAACGTCTGATGGATGGTTTCGAATATGGTCGGAACGGAGCAGAAAATATTACCAAAACTAAATAGAAAGGCGCACGAAAATTCTGCTTTTCAACAAAGGAGCACTCTTAGTATGGTTGCTGTTATTGTGATATAGGCACTGATGGTATTGCGCATTGGTATTGGACACCATGGCCAACGATTTCTGCAGAAGCTGTAGATATAAGAAAGATAAGGAGACTGTTCTTCACCTATTGGTTACATGCATAGCACTATGCCGGAGAAGAAAAAGGCATTTTGGTGCCCGCCCATAGACGTTTGAATACGAATCTCTAACTCCAATGCCACTTCACCGTACACATGGAAGTTCTGCAAAAAAATACAATCCGAAATACTGTACTATGGGCTCCGATACACCAATCATCAAGTCATTTGAAACGGAAGTGGAAACTGAACTAATATCTGCTTACAATCGCACCAAACCTTGTATACAGACGCTGTGATTCGCTGACAACGTTCGCTCACTTGTCATCGAATGTTGATGAATGATTTGCGGAAGTCACTTGCCTGAAAAGATGGTGGTTAGTCTTCTGGGCTGGCTACTTAACAAGGTTTAATTTTAATTTAAAGTACAGTGATTATTTGGGTTAAAAAATCGATGTTTTTAAAAGTGGGCATCGTACAAGAGTCGTGTAATCCGTGTTGTCTACGAAAAATCATAGCACGACTCGTGTTTGTTAACCGCAAAACTAGTCCTCTGGTTATAAAAAGAAATACAAAAGGTTGTAAATATTGAAAGCAAACGTGGAAGTGAAAGTAAAAATAATTTGCACATCCCCGTAATTCAAGTAATCAAAACAACCTAACATCTCTGATTGACAGCAAAAAGTTCTTGTCCCTTGCACTAAAGACAATAAAAGTGCAATTGATTGTTGCCATGGTTAATAATGTTGCTTACATACTAGGTTATGGTAATCATCTAAATTACTGGCATGAGTTTCAGGAAAAAATAATCTAAGGTTGTTAATTTTAATTAATTAAAGATTGAATGCTTTTTTATGCTTTTGAACTTAAATATTTTCTTTAATTTAAATAAAGAAACAAGTAATTTTATCATTCCGTTTAGTTTTTATAAAGAAAGGTGCGTGTACAAATTTTTTCGTGCGCTTTCCTTTAATAAAAAAAAACTTAAGCAAATATGCGAAAAACTAAGTTGTAATTATTATCTGATTACTATGTTTAGTTGCAGTCCCCGTAGTCTTGTAGTGTGTTGGCTTAATAGACGTGAGGCCACAGTTCAAACCCCACATCTCAACAAACATCTCCAACGAAACGAAATATGACGGCGACTTGCTCTCAACATATTTCAGGGAAAAACTCTGAGAATAAATAAAATTGCCATGAAAAAGTTTCTCAAAAATCTGCCATTCGGAATCGACTTTAAACTGTAGGTCCCACCACTCATGTATAAAATTAACACACGCAGCATAAGTTGTTCGAGAAGCTAGGTCTCAATCCTATCTGAGGCGTTGTAATGATCAATTATGATATGTATGTATGATTGTTTACTAATTAAATATTTTAATTTTCTTAAGTAACAGCATCACATAACAAGATTCACTAACCGAAATACATGTGAATAATTTAAATAAGAAAATAATTTAAGGCCTTTAAAGTATTTCCCGTTTTAAAGTTTTACCCACATAAAGTTTAATACACAGGCTTTATTCATTTTTATTCTGAATACAAAAAGAAAAAAATCATTATTAAAGCGAAAAAGAAAAACAAATCTCAACTAGAAAGTGGAACAAACATGAAGCAATTGGCTTTACTTGCATTCTTTATTAACGAATTTCTGGCGTAGAGAGTATCATAAAGTAATAACAAGACACCTGCACCTGCACATGCACATGCACATGTAAAATGCAAGAAAAATCCTTTAAGGAATTTACAATCAGACGGATACGACTATTTGGTCACCTATACCACACCAAGCAAAGGAAATCATATTTATTTAATTCAGCAAATGGCTGCAAAACTCTCTAAATGGAGGTTAGAACCGAGGGTCCGTTCCTCGTTATTATCCTGATTATGATAATAAAAAAAATTACTCATGGCACGGGTACTTATTAAAACCCATAAATTCCTGCTGCTTATCGCCTGCAGGTTAAAGGGAAATCGATCAATCAAGCCCACAACTTGTGTCACCAGAGTATAACTTTTTTTTTTAGGCCAACACTCAGGAGCTGGCTCCTACTCATTCCATTGGGTTGGACTATCAGAAAGATAGGAGAACGGAAGAGCCCATCTTTGAGCGACAAACTCTTATTTTGAAAACATTTTTTGTAATAAACCTTCGTCATTTTTTTTCTCGAGAATTAGGTAGGTAGGTAGGTAGAGATGGCTGCCCATCCAAGACAAATTCTTGGATGGACTCACTTAGGCCGCATTGGGCCCCTTGTGCTACACACACAGTTATCCGCTATCCCCTAGTCTCAAAATCACTCGCAGCTCCTGATGAAGCGATTTAGGCTGCCAATGTCAATCGTTGACAGTTCCTCCAGATCATCCATGTAGTAGGTACCCAAGTACTTCCTTCTCCTTTGGCAAAGAGCCGGGCATGTACCCAGCAGGTGAGGGACAGTCTCCTCTTCTTCCTCATATCTATAGCTTCTGCAGAAGTCGTTAGCAAGGTGTCCAAGACCATTGCTCCTCGCATATGCAATGCCCCGTAATGACACCGACAACTACACTGAGCGCGCCTCTTGGGAGTTTAAGTAGACTCATTGTGCGCCCCTCATCCAGCTTTGGCCAGATTTTTCGAGCCGTTCTACCCGTGTCCGAGGCCGCCCACCTGTCGTTGACGGAATCTACGATCGCATTATCAATTATGAGCTTGCAGGTCCTCATGGGGATCGAGAATTCATCGGAGAGTTCGATGGTCGTGCCCCACCTGGCAAGTTCTTCAGCTCTGCAGTTACCCGGAATACCACTGTGCCCCGGTGTCCATACGATATGGATATCATATCGTTCCGCTAGCTCGTCGAGATCTCTGCGAGTTCATCATGTTAGAACTTAGAGCCTTGATAGCCGCCTGGCTATCAGAAAGTATGGTGACGTCCCGCTTGGAGACCCTTCCGTCCCCAATTATTCTCGCCGCAGCCTATATTGCCACCACCTCCGCCTGAAAGACACTGCAGTGGTCTGGCAGTCTTATAGACTGGGCTATTCTAAGCGATTCCGAAAAAATTCCGCTGCCAACAGCTCGGTTCAACTTCGAACCGTCTTTGTAGATATGTACGGAGTCCCTTACCGGGTGGTTCACAACACCCTTCCAGACCCCGTTGTCCGGAATCGATGTCTTGAATCTCCTCGTGAAGTCGTACCGCGGTGTCATGTAGTCACTGCTTCCGACAGCTCCAACTTCCCTCATGATCTTTGCGTGGCCGATATCCGAGTCCTGCCACTGTCCAGTCGTTCTCGAGAATTACTTTGGAATAATTTTCTCTTTCTTTTCCTGGTTAATCACAAATAATGTCAGACGAACAATCCGACAATAACAAACACCAAGAGTCTCTTTTAAAAATCGAACCTATAGCCTCGGCATTTCTAACTAGACCATCGGGGCACCCGAAGGGGCTGGAAGGATACTCACTTAACGCGGTATTAACCCACAGGATGACTAATGTATCACCAATTGCATAACTTTTATACGAGATCTAATTTGGGAACTTGTGGCTACACTGGTGGCTCTAAACATAGAGATAGGACGAGACTCAAGACTATATACCAAAATTTGTCTCCTGGACCATAATAGATTGATATGATCGTAATGAAAGAAAAACCATGAGTGTATTGAAACTGAAACGAAAGTCGCCGTGTTTTAGTAGGTAGTGTGTTGGCTTACTAGACGTGAATAACAATAGCGCAGATTGGCGGCAACCTAATAGTGGCAGGCGACTTTAACTCCAGAGCTGTGGAGTGGGGAATGCGGAATACCAACTCAAGGGGCAGACGAATTGTGGAGATGGCAGCTCGAACCGGCATGATCTTCGTGAATGAGGGGAGCGTATCTACCTTTAGACGACCGGGTTGTGAGGGCACTATCCCTGATATAAATATGGTCTCGGAGAGCATATGTCACATCGTCAGGGACTGGAAGGTTTTGGAGATATATATGGGTAGTGATCACCAGTACATATCGTACATCTTCGCTTCGGGAAATAGAGGAGAAGAGGTCAATTACACTCCGAACAGTAGAAGATGGGATGCACGAAAACTGAATAAAAATCGAAATCGGCTGACCTTGGAGGTTGACAGATTGTGTAGCAGTTGAGCACTCTGACGACGCGAGGACAGGAGTAGAACAAACCATGGAGATAATAAGACGCGGATGTAAAAAGACAATTCCCTTGTTGAGACCCCCGAATATCAGAAGGAAGGCAGTGTACTGGTGGGACGAAAATATTGCAGCACTCAGGCGGGAGTGTTTACGACTACAATGGAGATACACCAGAGATAAACCCAACGGACCAGCCGTTGACGAAATGCGAGTATACAAAGAGGCAAAGAAATCTCTGAAGGAGGCTATATCGCGCAAGAAAAACCAGGCGTTCCAGGAACTACGCGATGACATAAACCGTAAACCCTTACGAACTTGGATGCAAAATTGTAATGGACAAACTGAACAGGAGGAAACCAGTGGAAATTATGGAGGAACGAGTGATGAGAAATATAGTGGATACACAATTCCCTACTCATGAATCGAGGATCTAACGACGGCAGAATACACTCAGTATGGAATTCTTACCAGTTACCGAAGAGGAGCTGAAAATAGCTGCAGCCGAACTAAAACCCGGTAAGGCACCGGGGCCCGATGGCATCCCGCCTGAGGTAGTGCGGGAAATTGCCGATCAAAGACCGCAACTCTTACTGGGAATGTACAACGCGTGCCTAAGAGAATGTATTTTCCCCGAAATATGGAAGAAACAACGGCTAGTCCTGATAAGTAAGGGAAAGGGCGATTCGGAGGACCTATCCGCGTACAGGCCGCTGTGCATGCTGGATACGTCGGGGAAGCTGCTCGAGAGGCTTTTGAAGCCTCGGCTTGCTGCCGCGATTGAAAATAGTGGCGGAATAACCTCACATCTATGTATGTAAAGAAAGAACATAATGTTTATAGCACCTACAATGAGGTGTAGGGTATCATTTTGATTTGGGAACATCAACACATTTACGTACGTTGAATGAAAAATAAAATATTTTAACGTGTGTTATGAATAACTAAATAGACAGGAAAGAGCAAAAATATCCAAGCTAAAGAACAATAACGAAGGAAAAAAATTATTGCGACGATAATGAAGATGAGTATCACGATGATGGTTGTTGGAAAGGTATCTCTAAGTAAACAAACGAGGTTATATTCCAAATTGCATTAAATTTCGATTCAAATATTGTATATACTCGTATGATGGAGATGATGTCAATTGGGCAATTAGATCTTGCGATTAGACCCTGTTAGACTTTTTCCTGTCAGGTTTTCTTAAATCGTTGGGGTATGCGAAATAGCAGTGGTCAACAAAGCCAACATAAAACGTGGCATCATCCTGATTTATGCCCCAAAATCATGGAGGTTTTAAACATTTGGAATACGATTTATCCATAAGATGTGGCGGATTTTTGACAGATTTTATATTCCACACACGAGGGCATCAATAGATCTTTTAAATGAATAAAAAAATTTCGATGTTAGCTTAGGTTAGGTTAGTTTGGAGTGGTAGCTTTGATACCAAAAGCTCACTTGAGCACTCATAGCGACCCGTTGTGACGCCACATGTGAACGCAGTCTCTGTACTGACCAAGTTCCTCCAAACCAGGGAAGAAGTTGGTCAGCGCAAGGGCTGCACATTTAAAGCGCGACTTGGCGTCCCCAAGTCGATTGAAGTGGATTCCGGAGTGTTGAAGAGCCCAGAAAGAAGGTCGAGACAGCAGCGATATTCCCTGATGATCCTGAAGTTATTCACAACGATCGATATAGATCTTATGGCAGCCTGACTATCAGAAAAGATCGAGATGCTGGTGAAAGGAACATCGTAGGCGAGGATCCATTGAGCAGCCCGATAGATGGCCATTACTTCTGTCTGAAACACGTTACAATAATCCGGCAGTCTGGGCGAAATGTTCAGGTCCAGTTTCCAAGAGTAGACTCCGCTACCCTCTCCGCTATCGACTTTAGAGCCATCGGTGTTTACTTCCAGTAGTTCCGGGGGGACGATTATGTCATGCTCGGAGTTAAAAAGTGCAATCCCCTGTCAAAACAATACTCCACAGGGAGATAATCGATGTTCAGTGGGGACACAGGATCAATCTCCAAAATAGAGGAGTGGCCAGAGGGGATGACGCGCCAACGAGACAGGACATTGAATTTAGTCGCAGTGAACTTAACTAGTTGCTTAGCGAGAAGCACAGTAGGAATCCAGTTTAGCATTGCGAACAAGGCCTTTGTGGGAGTGGTGCGTAGTGTAATTTATTCAGAGCAGACACCAGAAAGCAACACCGTATAGGAGGTTGGGTTCGATGACTGCAGAATAGATCCAGCGTATGACCTCTGGGCGGAGACCCCATCTGGATCCAAATGCTCTACTGCAGCCGTAAGGAGCACAGGAAGCTTTGCGCACCCTAGCAGCCAGTTTCGCCCTCCAGTTGAGGGCGCCCAAGTATTTAACCCTGGGACTCAACGTGAGGTGGTCCCGCTTATACTAGGAAGGGTCGGAACCTTGTATCACATACAAACATACATAATTGATTATTGCAACCCTTTAGTCAGGATTATGACCACCACTTATGTTGTGTGTGTTAAATTTATATATGAGTGGAGGGACCTGCAGTTTAAAGTCGACTCTTAACCACAGATTATTGAGGAGCTTTTCATAGCAATTTTATTTTACTCTCAGAGTTTTTGCCAGAAATCTGCTGAGAGGAAGTCACTAAAGAAATATTTTTTAATATTTCGTTTTGGTGAAGAGGTCTAACCTGGAGTTTGAACCGAGACCTTACGTTTAATAAGCCAAACACACTACTTACTAGACTACGGCGGCTTCCCCAAAGTCTAGTGCTTTGACAAATTTCAGTTTGCTGCTTGCTGTCAACAATAACAATTCCCTGCCCTGTATTTGGTATGCACCACGTTGTTATCTTCTGTGATTCATGAATGCCCCACAGGTACCAAGCATATGGTCCGAGTATTCATTATCATCGAATCTATATATTAAGCTCGAGACAGAGCCCATTTCTGAATAAGTATACTCTTCAGTCTTCTACAGTACCCTGGCAAAATATTTCTTATTCACCTCAGGTTATTGCTGGTTAGTCTGATGCATGATTCAGATCTCCTCTTATTGCAATTGGTTGATAAAGATACCGATGCGCTTCCGTAACATGTAACTGATATCATTATATCTGCTAAAAATGTTCTGTTTAGTTCGCCGTAAGATGTGATAAGTTCTGTTAAGGTGGTTTATACCATCCGCTCTGGAGTCAGAGTTTGATGTTTTAAATATATGCTATGTCACGGCTATAGTTTTAAGTCGCCTCAGACTCCACTTCGCTCAGTTTCGACTTCATATCATTGAAACTCTGCATATTTGTTTTACGTACACTGTAAGTTAAAGAATTCAATAATACTCATACGTTCGCATAGATTTTAGTTGATAATTTAATTCCAAATAATTTGCAATTAGCCTACGTATGCATGTCTATTTACAACAACTGTTCCAAAAATATTTCGAAAAAGATTTTTTTTCTTTTCCAACTGCAGAGAATTTTATAATCTTCACCAAGTAATTCTGTGAACACATGCTGTCTATACATGTGTCTCTCTCTCTCTCTCTCTCTCGCTATATCACGTTAAGCTCATATTTTCACCAAAAGTGTTGCCATAGTGTTTTTCCAATGAAAGGTAGAAAAGGTTTTTGACACTAGAACTAAGACAAATTCTCAAAATTCTGCAAAATACGCGTCGCTAAACGCTTAATTTAATCAGAAGAAATTTTCTACCGTCTTATCTTCAAAGAGAAAATGGAGGGTAATTCTTAACATTAGTGTTTGTTGATCAATTTAACTTTGGAGTTTGCAATATAACAATGTCCCGACCTAATATCTACCATTATGACCCAATCAATGCAAATGCCAACAACATTCCCTACAGAATTTAAATTTACACTATAAAGAGAGTTCTGCTAATAATAATTCGTAAGTGGAATATCCGGTCTCACACCAGCTACGCTGATTTACAAAAAAAGATGGCATATCGAACCCACTTGTGGAGAGACCAGGCTGATTTGATATATATGCAGAACGATAAACACGGCCGGATTCCATCTTAGGGACTTCATATGGGAATATCTCATAAAGACATCTGGAGAAGCTACAACGACAACAAAGCAGAGAACACCATTAAATATCTTCTTTGAATTAATTGACAGAATGTGCCCAGATAAAGGTGATTCATAAAACTCTTGAAATGGCTGAAAGGTGCCATCCAGGATTTATAATTATTTGACGGAATGGATAACACCGGTAGCACAATGGGACTTTATAGATAATTAAACTATGCCCATAAAGGCGGCTATCTATTTAACTTAATGTAACCAAACGCCTAGGCTTTATGGTAGATGTATCAAAACTTCCTTGACAGAGCTTCCTAAGTTTCTGTGTGGTAACTAAAGAAGTGTCTGGACTAGCGTTATCATGATGGATACTATTGATCAATTAATGATGTGGTAATGAGGCGTATTAGTACGGTAGTAATACGATTTATTGAACTTTCCTCCAATTTCATAGGATATCCCTATAATATCAACTCCAGCCTTTTGCCTTGACAAAGTTTAGGATGCTGCTCGGTGTCAACCGTGACAATTCCCTGCCTAACACTTGATATGCTGCCAAGTGTTTCCTTCTGGATTACATTATTGCTTCACATGTTCCAAGAATGTGCTCTGATGATTCATCATCGTTGTAGAATCCCCATGTTGGGTTCGAAACAACCCCTATTTTGAATAAGTGCTTTTTGATTCTACAGCGCCCTATCAAAAGATCGGATACCAACATTAGGTTATTCCCGGATAGTCTGATGCATGACTAAGATCTTCTCTTATTATAGTTCCCACAACAAAAGTTTTGATTGCCTCAAATCCACTTGGTTTGAGAAGAGATTTTGCTTGTCTTTATCTTCAGTTTCGTACTACTCCCACTGTACAGAAGGGCCCTGGTTTCATCAACTAAATGGAAACTTCCCTCCTTGCAATTCTCTGGTTCTTTATTGTCATAAAATTCTAACATGACCTAGGTTTAAGGATGACCTTATTTTTCCTACCTAACCGATTCAGCTTCTCCAGACAGCCCCATACTATTTTCGATTTAACCTCAAAAAGAACCATTGTTCGAATGGCTTTCTCACTCAGATAGTATTGCTATGTCTGTTGTACTTCCTATTCAAGTTAAATTCCGCTAGGAAGGCATTTACGAGTTTCCCAATGGACTGAAAATTATTTCATTCTGGGACTAAAAACTCTTGCCTCTGTTCCATTCTTGGTCCATCGGTGTACAGAGAAGTAGACGCTCTTTTAAGAGAGTATTTCTCTAGGTAGGCAACGGTTTTTAAAATTTTCATGAAAAGTTCCTCAAAAATCTGAAAATTGAATTTAAACTGTAGGTTCTGCCACTCATGCATAAAATTGACACACACAACATAAGTGGCGTGAGAAGCTGGATCGTAATCCAGCCTGAACGGTCGCGCTGACCAATTTTGTCCTTATATTCCAAATTATTCTTTTCATGTATGTTACTAAGTTTGGAAGCACTTGCTAAAATCATATAGTCTACTGCTTCTGTTGAGGGGACAGATTAAGATAAACTAGGTCACGAAATCCTCTAATGAACTTCATTTTAGACTTGACTCCCATCAACCTAACCTTAGTGTCAAAAGCTTTGGTCTTCACTACCTTATGTAGTGGACTTAAATCTAAAAGAGCTTCAAGCGCTAATGTAGGGTAGGTCTTCATTGTCCCTGTTATGCCAACACATGCTAGCCTCTGTATCTTGTCTAGCTCGATGCAATCAATATTACACAAAAAATTTTAACATTTTTAGCTAAAAAAGAACACAATGGCAACACTAACCTTTTACCTGTATTTACGCGAATATGACAAATTTCTCTTGAATGTTTGAGGAGGAATTAAAAAAAAAGAAAACAACGAAAATATTTAAATATAACAGGGAATAAGAAGAGAATAATAAACAAACTGGGAAAGAAAAAATACAAAATGTAAACATGCAACGAACATATAATATATGTGCGTACGAACGTTAGTGGTTGTATGTTTATGAAAATGGCAATAAGAAGGATAATAACTAGAAGAAGCGTGTTCAATTTCAAAAAGACTGTGAAAAAAAGTACAAAAACAACAACAGCAACAGTAGCATTAGCAGTAATAACTGTAACAACAACAACAAACAACAGCGTGTAAATATTAAATATTAAAAGCCTTTAACACGACACTGTATTTTTGTTGTTGTTTTTCGTCATCTCTCATTATTATTTCCACTGATACTTTAACAGTAATTTTGTATGATAAAATGTCTCATAATCTTAATTAATACTCAGCACAACAAGCACAAACACAAACACAAGCACCAGCATCAAAGCACTAGGACTACAAGCAAGCAAGAGAAGTAAGAAAAAAAAGACGAAGAGAGAAATTTTGTTTGTTTACACTTATGCTTACACTCACACTCATTGTTCATTCATTCATTCAGTCATTCATTCCCCTTTAAATATTTAAATATACAACACAGGCATGCAAAACTGCTTGCATAAATTTATTAATACAACCGGCGCGGTCTCATCTCTCTACATACGAGTGTGAATATTAAAACTGACTTAAGCAACAGTAAAGAGATAAAGAGAGAGAAAGAGAAAGAAATGAGAAAGGGTTACCGTAAGTTATTGTAACAACTTAAAAAATCCTTTGTTTTCTTTGATGTTTCATTGATTTGCTTAGTAAACAAGGAATTATTAGGAGGAATTTTTTTTTTTTTGAAAATGTTTAACTTTTTGCTTATGACAGCCACCAGTTAATCAAAAGTTGGGTTTTATAATTAAACTAGCTGTACCCTGCTCATGTTGCTGCGCCAACTACTAAAATAAATTTGAAGGAAAGACAAATGCCCAATTAATTTTGAATCATTTTATTGACTTTATTTCCCGTTATCCTGATGATTCACATGAACGGGCCTGTGTAGTACGCATTCGATCAGTTTCTAATCTCACTTCTCGTTGTTCAAGTGGTTCAAGCGAACGTGTCGCAGCGGTATATACTTGAAGATTTTCCAGTCTCAATGCTCGTCTGATTCTGAGGCTCGTAATGCTCTTTTCTTACGTGCTCGAGGTGTAGGTCGACCAATTGCTTGTCATTCATTTTGAATAATTTTCAGTGACTTCATCTATCGGAAATTAATCGCACCAACCTTCGTCGACTCATGCGCAACAACTTTGTTAAATAATGCACAATTTACGATTTAATTCATTTTGAGTAATTTACAGTGGCACCACCTGTCAGAAATTGGTCATACCAACTTAGAAACCTTCGTCGGCTCATGCGCAACAACTTTGCTAAAGATCATACAATGATCAAATGCACAGTTTACGATTTCATTCATTTTAAGTAATTTTCAGTGGCGCCACCTGCCGAAAATTAGTCATACCAACTTAGAAACCTTCTCCGGCTCATGCGCAACAACTGACACGTGACACGCCCACTATAGCCAATCCGCCCATTTTGTTCACATATACGTCAAAGTCGTCCATACAAAATTTGAGAACTCTAGCTGTTGCAGTTTATGAGATATGCGACATTAAATACTTATTAGGTATGTGGGCGCGGCACCTCGCCTACTTGAAATTTTAAAATAAAAAGATAGCCTATAGTTCCTTCCAGACATGCAGGAAGGTACTGTTAAAATTTCAAGAAAACCGATCTAGCCGTTTAGCCGTCTGTAGACTTCAAACAAATCCACAAACAAATAAACAAACATTCATTTTTATATATAAGAAGAATATATAAGAAGAAAAAGATAAGATTACATAGAACTGACGGGTGACGTATACGTAATATTTTGTTAGACAATACTCATACTTTTTATATATTTTATTTTATTTGCCTATTTTAACATAAAAACACAGCTGCCAGATTTGACGATTTATCGTCATTTTGACGATTTTGAGGTCCAAAAATATCATATTGACGATTTGACGATTTATGCCCTTATTTTGACGATTTTTAAAAATTAAAAATTTATATCATATTCTTTACTTTCGTATATTAAAAGCCACTTTAAGCTTTGTATTTGCTTTGCAATTGTTACTGTTATTGGAAATTTATGTTAGTAATTACAAGGAGTAAAGTATTACATTTTTAAGTTACATTCGAATACAAGTGATGATTTTTCTATATTTTATTCCTTTTTAACCCCTTAAAAGCCAAAAAATTAAAACTCCCAAATAACCTCGTAGTTGCTCATAATTTATCATTTACGGTTGCAGACAATTTTAAAAATTCGAGTATAGCTTCTAGTATTACCATCGGAAGAATAAAGGCAAGCGCCGTTATTTTTGTTCGTACGACCAACACTCAGGAGATGGACGGCATTGTGTTTGGAACTATGAAAATATGTTATGTGAAGAAGGAAAGAGAGAACAGCGTTTATGGACACTACGTTTGAATAAGTAACAGATATATCTACAACATAAGTAACAGAAAAAACCTTTCCAAGAATTGAGTTTGACATACGAATAGCCCCACTAAAAACGAGTTTTGTCTGTAATGCAGTGTGCGATGCACTGGCCAATGGACCACATCCGGATGTGCTGGTCGAGAAAGACAAACAAATCCCCTTATTTCGTCGAGCAAAATCCGTTGCAGTAGCAATAGAACAGTGAAACATAAGCCACATTGCAACGATGAATCAATAGAGTTCGATACCCTAACGTCATTAACGAGCAACTTCACCCTCTCCTGTACGCGGTCAAGATGTCTCAAAATAGACGTTGTTTAACCGATCCACACATGGGAGATGTATTATATTCTCGGTCGGATATATAAAGTGAAGTATTTCTTACGCGGTCTTAAAAAGCCAAGGAACTGAAAACTGTGTCGATTCCAGCCAACATTACACTGAATTTTCAAGTTCAGAGCATCAAAATCTTCTGACTCCCTAATATCTACACCGCCCATAGACATAGATGATGCAATATTATTGCTGCGCTTATGTGTCAATAAACAACGCTGGCATAGATTGTTTAAACCTTAAACAATTTTTTTTGAAAATAATATAAAATTTCTCCATTTTTTGGAAACTGAGGGACACTAGCTTTTAATTTCCAATAATTTCTTTTTAAATGTTTCATTTTTGAACTCATATATGTACATACATTGACTTTATATGTTTTACAAGAATAGAAATAATTTTGGTTTTTAAAAACTTTTAATTTATTTATTTATTTTTTCTGACAATTTTTCACGATTTCAATAAACGTCTTTGACGATTTTGACGATTTTTTCTCAAATATTTGACGATTTGATGCTTCATTTATCTGGCAGCTATGCATAAAAAGTACCCTATAACTCCTTCCAGACGTACAGGAAGATACTGGGAAAATTTCAAGAAAATCGGTTCAGCCGTTTAACCGTCTATAGACTTCAAACAAACCCACAAACAAATATCATTTTTATATATAAGAAGATATATTCTCTCACTTTAAGTAGTCTAGTAGATAGTGTGTTGGCCACGGTTCAGACACAGGTCAGACATCTTCAACAATATTTTAATATTTCTTTCAGTGACTTCCTCTCAGCAGATTTCTGGAAAAAACTCTGAGGCTAAAAAAATTTCCGTGCAAAGGTTTTCAAAAATCTGTTGTTCAGAGTCGACTTTAAACTATAGGTTCCGCCACTCATATATAAAATTAACATTTACACGAGATAAGTGGTGTAAGAAGCTAGGTCGTAGTCCTGGCTGAAGGGTTGTAATGACCAATTATGTTATGTATGTACGTACATATGTATGTAATAGACTTTGGAGAGACTTAATAGGGATGCCTTATAGAGTACAATAGATCAAATGCCACAATTGATAAAAATTGACAGTACTAAGGCAGTTTTTCAAGACCTTAACCTAAGGCGAATCCATCAAAGTTTCTGACTAAAACATTTATTTTTTAAACGCATTTTAGCGGTTTAGTAAGGAAATTCATTTAAATACTTCAGGTATTAAAAATTTAAAAGAAATTTGAATTAATATATGAGTCTCTATTAAATATTTAAACAGAATTTAAAAACAAATATCAGCTGCAAGAAATGAAAACAATTTCAATACAGTTTCAAGAAAAATAAAAAAAAAAAAATTTTTTTGCATTTAAATTCCCAACCCAACTGACTGCGTTGGAATAAGAAATTTGAAAAATGATTCACATTTTCTCTGAACTCTCTAGCTCTGTCTCTAGTTTTTCATTTTTATTTTCTTCAGTTTTATCTTAAACAGCTTAAGAAACCCGAAACACCACTAATAACAGACTGACTGACTGCATGAATGAATGAATGATGGTGGTGGTTACGTGAATAGAGATGCCTGCACAAATTGATGGATGGATGGATGGATGGATGGAAGGATGTTTCACTGACTGTTTGCATGTCTAATTTCAAGCTTTGGCCGTGTGTTTTAGTTTTCCTTTTCACATTCCTTAGAAGAGTTCATTTGTTGCAAAAAGAGAGTGTGGGTAGGAAAAAGTAGAAAAAAAACAACATGATCCAGTCACTGCTTGTCAACAAACTGCTGCTGCTATACTATACTACTCAGCAAATTGTTGCTGCATAATTGCATAGCAAGAGAGAGAGAGAGAGAGAGAGAAAGCACAAGCAAGAGTACTTAGCTAGCTAGTAGTTGTGTTGTTCACATACACATTTGTTTTCAAAACTGACAAACATGTCCGTACATGTCTCTAGTAATCAAAATGCAGACAAACAAGAGGTTATTGTTACAAATAAACACAGAAACACAAACACCAACACACAGCTCATATGCGGACATTAGCACATATGCATGCATGCATGCTCGTTAGTTGTTTAGTATGTGCAGAGTGAGAGAGAGAGAGAGAGAGAGTGGGAGTAAGAGATGAATAAAAAGTAACATGTAAGAAACCCTGAATTACAGTGTCATTTTTCTAACACTTTTCATACTAACAACAACAACAACAGCAACAACATGTAATTTCACATACATTACACCACCGTTACCCTCACCACTCTCTTCACCTACATATACTTTAGCTGTAGTCAAGTTTATGTGGCGTGCAACTTAGGAAGGGGAAGTCTTGTAAACGTTTCGTTTATTGTGTTGTTGCAATTGCAGTTTTTCTTTCGTTTTTCTTCGACTGTCTTCATCAACATCGTTAAAATTGTCTTATATTTCGTCTTCTTTTCAAAGTCTATGTCTGTTGTGTTGTGTTGGCTGCCATTGTTGTTCTTTTTTTCTTTATTCTGTACACCACCCTCCATAGCCTCTCTTATAATGATTTCAACCTCTTGACATTTGTTTCTGTTTTTGTGTGTGTTTATTTCATTCGCCCGTATTTTTATTTTTTATTGTTTTTTGTTTTTTTTCTGTTTTTTTCTTGTACATTTGGCGGACATTTATTTTCAAATCATTTGCATATAGACCAACTCTTGCTGTTGTTGTTGCTGTTGTCATAATTTTTTTCTTAACAAGTGTCTGCTTGTACTTGTACTTCTACTTTTTTCTACATCTGCTATTTGCAACAAATCATAACAACAACAATAGTAATAACGTTGAAGCAAAGAGAACGAAAATCTCTTTCCCTTTGTCTGGCAAAATAAAAGTTCTTCAACTTACAAGTTCATATGTCTCTTGAAAGAGAGAGAGAGAGAGAGAGAAGGAAAACAACAATATTTCTTAAACCCCTTCATCATTAACAGTTGAAACTCGCATATGGGATGCCATACAAATGTCAGTCACTGTAAATCAATGTCTTTTCGATTAGATAAGCCACTCTATAGAGCCATTAATCAGGCGTATGCATATCAAATCTAAAATAAATCCAAATAAGACTCAAATCCGCTGCAGTGATTATGATTTGCTCTCTCATTAAAGTTACACTACGTACGTAGAGTTTATTGTTCTTAGATGTTGTGTTAAAGCAAAAACGTTTTGTAGGTTATGTACGAGAGATAGGAAGAGTTTAGTAACCAATATCAATAAATAACTATGCAGTTGGTGCATTACAATTCAATTACGCCCAAATGCTAACGCATAAGCGTTTTAAACATCAAATCATATTAAATCGATCACTCTGTCAAGAATGCTTCTACATAGAGGGACGTCTCCCTACTTTCAGACAATGGTAATAGTGTCTCATCATTCCACATGTAATTGCAACTACAAAAGAAGTCCTTGAGCGTAAGATGAAATTAATCTTGACAGATATCTTGTTAATCAATATTCACTGCAGACTATATGCTCTGAGCCTTAAGAGAATTAAATGAGGCCCCAATACAGTGGCTTACTTCTTACTTAATTACAGCCTAATTTCTCACAACACTTATGTTGTGTGAGTTAATTGTATGCATAAGTGGTCATCATGGCTTTAAAAAAGAATCTTTCCCCTGTAAAGACATTCTCCTAGACAGTCACTCCCGTTCTATTACATTCTCAAGTCTTTTAGATCCACCAATTCCTTAACAAATCGAATACAAAGGCAGCTCTGCTTGCGAACTTTCAGACAAGGACACGTAAGTACGTAATTGGTCATTACAACCCTTCAGTTAGGATTACGATCTAGCTTCTCTCACCACTTCTGTTGTGTGTGTGTTAATTTAATCCACGAGCGGCGGGATCTACAGTTTAAAGTCAATTCCGAATGACAGAATTTTGAGAAACATTTCATGGCAATTTCATTTTACTCCCAAAGGTTTTTGCCAGAAAACTGCTGAGAGAAAGCCACCGAAAGCAATATTGTTTTCGTATTTCATTATGTTCGAGATATCTGAGCTGGGGTTTGAACCACGGGCACACGTCCAATAACTCAATACAGACATAATTGGTCAGCATTACTACGTGGCTTCTCACACCACTTATGTTGTATATGTTAATCTAATAGATGAGTGACGGGACCTGCAGTTTAAAGCGGACTTATACAAGCTCAGGGTGTTTGATCCGATGTGAGTTTCTGCCAAAAATCTCCTTCCATGTACTCTTAACAGTTATAACGGGGTACTAACGTCTAGGATTAATGCTCGGGGGCTGAAATGACAAGGAAAAAACCTAGCCACAGAAAAACTTAGACAGCCTAAATTTATTGACAGAAGTTATTTACTTAATTCCAACCCTTTAGTCAGGTGGATTACATCCTAGCTTCTCACACCACCCATATTGTATACGTGTTAATTTTATCCATGAGTGGCGGGACTTAGAGTTTAAAGTCTACACCGAACAGCAGAATTTTGAGAAACATTTCATGGCAATTTTATTTCGCTCACAGAGTTTTTGCCAGAAATCTGCTGAGGAAGTCGCCAAAGAAATATATTTTCATATTTTTCGTTTTGTTGGAGATGTCGGAGATATGTGGGGTTTAAACCATGGCCTCACGTCTAATAAGCCAACACACTACCTACTATACTACGACGACTTCAATGTGACTATTGTAAGATAGCTTACAATAAATTACAAATGGATCTCGGTCTGCTATTATAAAGATCTTAAGCTCTATTGTTCTACGGTTTTGCAATATTCAGATTCAAAGCCGAAATTTGTGCTATCCCTACTTACTTAATTGACCATTAACAACCCGATTATCGGAATTCGACCTGCACATCCTTCCAGGCGCCTCTGCTTCTTGCACGCCTTCGGTAGTTGGTTACACCAATCGATGACAGAGCTTTCTCGAATTGATCCTTTCAATGCATACAAGGTCGTACTCTTCGCCGACTTCCGCAAATCCCCGCATCAAATACCCAAGTCGCGTGGACCATCTCTCATCCATTCGAACGACATGGCCGAATTAGCGTAGCCGCTGGTTTTTAATACGCTGCACAACTGCCACATCGTTGAGCATCTAATGCGGAAATCATTGCCATCTCGCACTGGACTGGAGATCTTGCGAAGGACTTTTCTCTCGAATACTCACAAGACTGCTGCATCAGTGCTTAATAGTGTCGATCCTTTTGCTATTCTTTATACGTTTAAATGATAAGAGGCGCTGTTGTAAAAATAACCTTAGGTGCCCAGATGATTGCAATACCTTTTCCAAGATTCAGCAATTTCTAACCTTGTAAGAGAGGCATTAGAAATGACATAAAGTAGTGGTTATTACACTCGGTTAATACACCAAGACTACAAACAATTTTCAACCCTCAACCAATGCATCCCGAGTCACCAACTTAGCAAAGATAAAATTAATAACGAACATTATAGGAAGGCCATCGCGTTATATGCAGGTGCTGCTCTCGGGAAAGAGCACAACACAACGGCCGAGTTTAATTACCTTTACTTCTAGGACAACAATTCAATACATATTCCCAGCGATCGTTATTTCAATGCAGATTCTTTTCTAAAACCAATACTCAGTACAGGGCAATAATTCTTGCCATGTCTTGTATTGAAATTAAAAAATAGGGAGGCAGGAAGAGTATGGTTTAGTGATTTTAAAACCGCTGATCTGTTAAGGTCAAGTTTTTGTTCAGAAGAGCACGGATAGTATCATCTAAAGTTTACATTGTAAACTCAATATATAATGAGAGTGTACGAAATTGAAAGAAAATGTGAATTAAAAATTTGGCAGTAAATCTGGCAACATCTATCAAACTTCATTTGATCAGGGTTGCATTGAATTTTCATTGTTTTGGTCGTTATAATTATTGATCTACTGTTCAAGGAATTGGCAAAATTACAAAGAAATTTGAAGAGACTGAAAGCGTTAAAGACGGGAACTGGTCAGTATATCATCGCAATGTATTTACTGTCGAACATATTCTGTTCATGTTAGTGAAAGTATCGCCAATAATTCAATTCACAACGCCATAAACATTTTGATCCTGCACTAGATAAACGGGCTTTGTAAGTCCGTTTTGTCGACCAACAAAATATTCTTCAGCTTTAAAGGTTATTTCTCACTTGGTGGGAAAAATTCAGATCTGAATATGACTGTTTGGCGTGCGCATTACGATCTGACAGTGTTATTGGATCGTTATTTAGAGAATTTCAATTTCGAGCACTGTAGTCGTATAGTAACCGACTTTTTTGATCTAAAATTGAAGATTATGATATGAACAGTATGTGGTTTCCACGAGATCGATGTTGGCTTTATTGCACAAGAATTTTCCAAAAATGCCCCACTGTTTCTAAGCAGGTTCTTTTGTCACCCCATAAAAAGTCAAAGGAGTCAAATTGTTCGATCTTAATGGTCGAACGATCCACCAGTGACGATCATAACCTCAAATCGCTCGTGTAGAATATCCAATTTGTCATGAGCTGTATAGGACGTACCATCGTCCTGTTGTAACCACATCTCTTTAGTGGCCAGATCTCCCAATTCAGACCAAAAGAAGTTGTTCCACTGTACCTACATACATACATAATTGGCCATAACAACCCTTCAGTCAGGATTACGGCCTAGCTTCTCACACCACTCATGTTGTGTGCGTTAATTTTATACGTGAGTGGCGGGACCTACAGTTTAACGTCGACTCCGAACGACAGAATTTTGAGAAACTTTTTCATGGCAGCTTATTTTACTCTCAGAGTTTTTGCCAGAAATCTGCTGAGAGGAAGTCGCCGAAGAAATACTTTTTTTTTCATATTTCATTTTTTTGATGTCTGACCTGGGATACGAACCCGGGCTTTACGAATAGTAAGCCAACACACTATCTACTACACCACGGCGACTTCCACTGTACCTAAGGAGGTTCTATTGTGACCTCATAAAAGATCTAACGGCGCCATATCGCACGATCTCAATGAGCACGATCTTGATCCATATGTGACGATCGTAACCTCAAGTCGCTCGTGCAGAATATCCAATTTGTCATGAGCTGTATAGCACATAGCAACATTCTGTTGAAGCCACATGTCTTCCATGTTCCGACCAACCAATTCAGGCCAAAAGAAGTTGGTAATCATCGACCTACAGTACCTGACATTAATCATATCCTCAAATCGCTCCTGCGGAAATTCCAATGCGGCATGGCACGTAGCATCGCCCCGTTGAAACCACATGCCTTTGATGTCCAAACCACTCAATTCGTGCTAAAAGCAGTTGGTAATCAGCGGTCTACTGTGCTTGCCAATGGTCGCGATGGCCTGACTAATGCCATTCTCAAAGAGATATGTACCGATGTCGCCGCCAAACCAAAATCTACACAAAGCAGTGACTTTTTCGGAATGTATTGGAAGCTCTTGGATCTCAGGTGGATTGGTATTTTGTCATATTCAACAATTTTGTTTATTTATGTATCCATTCGTCCTGAAATGGGTCGCATCGTTGAGTAAAACTGGAGTCAATTGCCAAATGCACTAGAGCCCATTCAGGAAATACAAATCGTTGTCTACAAACAGACTGAATAAATGACAGCTAATTTGGCAGATGTAACTTTAACAGGATCCGCCGTTAGCAACTCACAAAGTCCAAAAGTTCCTATTGGACGACCCTATACTTGATTTAATGATTTATTTCATCCCAGTTCAATGGCCTTTAATTAACAGGCTGCCTTAATTCGACAAAAAGAAACACGTGCCATAGACGACATCGTTCTGTGCTGTTGTAAATTTTGTGATTTTTCTTTTGCTGTCATCCTCCAAATCAGTGACAACGATTGCATTGCAAATAAAGGCCGTTTGTTGCAACAATTATTTGGTCGCTCATAATGTTACATTTTATGTTGACCACCACAGCCAGTGCTTCATTTGGCCAGGCAATTGACATTTTCGGTTGCATTTATATGCCACACACAATCACCATCAAAGTGTATGGGGAAAAATAAACGAATACGAGCGAATGGCCAATTCAATAGACAGTTTTTCTGATGTTTTTTTTTTGTCAAGAATTTGTTGGAAAAACAACAACGAAAGAAGAGGGGAAATTCATAAAAATGACAATGTTTTTGCATCATTATCCGGCATATAACTGTACATGATCTCTGTATACCCTTCCCTTTACATTTTGGCCTATTAATGACGTTACTATACCACACAATATGCCACGAATTTAACAGCATACCGGCACAAAATACAGTTTGTTTGTCAATCAACCAATTTGGTGCAAGGACGTATAAGTAACAAACAATACACGTCCTATAAAACTGTAAAAACAACAAATACTTGTATTTCCTTTCGTTTTTTTGTTTGTTTTTGTTTTCCATTTAATTTGTATGTGGCTGATGAATAAACCTGATTTTTATATTTTCATTGCATACTTTGAGGGTGAATGGCATTCTTATTGTAGTTGCATTACAGCACGGGGGCACAAATGCTTGCGCTCACCTCATACACCAGAGACACACGCACACATACTTTTGCACTTTTGCTTGCATGCACGAACAGAACAACGTCACTGTATCGGCAATTTGCGCTCATGTCGAACATGAAAATAATGAAAAACAATTCGTGCGTAAAACACTATACTGTTGATGCGATGCCTGCCTGCCTGCTTGCCTACTTACCAAACAAACAATCAAACTATGGAGTGAAGTGAAGGCAAAAGAGACTGAGAGAAATTGTGAGAAAACATTGCAGTATCAATAAGGTTTGTCACTCTCTCTCTCTCTCTCGCTCGCTCTCTTTATATTCTCTTTAAATTTAACTAGACATGACCAGACCAGACCAGAACAAATGAAAGCAAACCAAACCAAACCGGACTAGACCATAAGGCAGCCAGCCAGCCAGCCATTCGATTCTTAATAACGCGACAACCAACAAAAGGTGTAAAGGAGTATGATAAGAAATGGTAACAGGCAACAGCAACAACAACAACAACAAAAACAAAATAAAAGAACGAACACAAAAACACTTGAAACACACCAAAAGTCATCGTTGTTCGTGGGATGTTAAAATGAAAACCAAAAACAAAAACAACAACAAAATCATGACGATGATGATGGCGATGATGATTTTCAAAAATTTATCAGGGTTGTCAAAACGTTTCTTTGTTCTTATTTTGTGTTGAATTATTTTCTCTTTTATCTGTTGTTGTGTAAATCGTAAATGATGTATTACAGTACCACACAGTAAAAGGAGGTAGAAATTGGGCCAGTGGTCTAGGAACATCTCAAATGAAAAGCTTTTTGCCAAAGTTCTGCTTTAAAATGGAAGACAAAGTAAAATGGTTTCCAATTATCAATGAAGGCTATTGCTGGGACTCTTAAATGATTCAAAAAATGTGTTAAAATAGTTAAAAAACCTCTTGTAATTTCTCGAAACTTTGTGCCAAAAATTTGATCAAATTTTAAACAACTTGTGTTTATATTTGAGAAGAGCTTTCGTAAAACAAATATGTGATCGTTTTTAGGGTAAGGCCAAATATAAAGACAATGTAGAGCTAGAGTTTTGTATTATATTTACCATTAAGACAGTTCTGCGGAGATCGAAGCAAGTGATATTCTGAAGGTGCAAAAGCTAAGAGGCACTAAGACTTCCTAATCAAGTTCTCACAATTTCTGTCAGGTCAGCGAAGCTACGCCGTTGTTCAATTCTCGCTGTTTTAATCAAATTGCTTGCTTCAGTCTGTTAATTGTTGACACCAGAGAACTAAGTCACTCGTTTGAACAAATTTAAAAAGCTCACCAAAAACAACTTCCTTCTGATTGTATCACTTATACAAAATTACTTTCTTTTAAGACCAACTGTCAAGGGATGTCCCCTACTTTATGCGGTGTATTGTGTTGGAATTAAGAAGAAGGGGTTTTGAAGTCGCCATAGTCTAATAGGTAGTGTGTTGACTTATTAGACGTGAGGCCACAGTTCAAACTCCAGGCCAGATATCGCCAACAACAGAAGACTTCCTCTCAGTAGATTACAGATTACCATTTACCCTGAGAGTAAATAACATTGCCATGAAAAGTTTCTCAAAAATCAACAAAACGAAATAAAACAAAAATAAATCTTCGACGATTTCCTTTTCAGCAGATTTCTGGCAATAACTCTGAGTGTAAAATAGAAAATTTGTCATGAAAAGTTTCTCAAAATAAAAATCTGTCGTTCGGAGTCGATTTTAAACTGTAGATCCCGACACTCATGTATAAAATTAACACACACAACATAAGTGGTGTATGAAGCTAGGTTGTAATTTTCCCTGAGAGGTTGTAATGACCAATTATATATGTATGTATGTATGTTTTGAGAAGAACGATGGTTGTGGACATTAAATTTGAATATTTTTATATTATAAGTGAGAAGAAAAACCTCGCCAGCAAAGGGGTCCCATTTACGGATAGTTTGGCTATAAAGAACGATTTCTGATTATGCGATCCACTAGCCAATTTACTACAAATGGATGTGCTCTATGTTACAGAGAGCTATTACGTAAAAACATGCGATTTTCGATTCCTTCCAACACCTGTTGTTGAAGTAGCAATAGAACAGCGAAACATATGCCACAATGCGATGAAGCTCTAATGAATCAATAGACGACGTCATTCAATGATTGACTGTAAGTCGGATCTGTAATATAGTGGGCCGGAGAAACTAGAGAAATATGATCATTAATAAAACTAAGAATTTAAAATAGAACAGAACTTTGAAATATCACTGAGTTTAACCTCAACTTATCTGATGGAATCCCATCCACAGCAAGGTAGATAGTGCGATTGCTGAAAAAAAGCTCAGTGTTAATCAAGAAAAGTGACTACCAACACCAAAAGCCATTAGTTTCGTTAGAAGTGCAAACATGACTTTGTTATCGTCTGAGAAGCTGAATTACAGAGTAATTTAGGTTTTGGTGATGTCAATAGGGTAACAGAATTACCCGAGTTGATGCCGTTAGACATTTTTCGTGGGGGTTCGTTGCAGCTTACGAAAATCAATATTCCTCATGTTATTGCTATGATACTGCATGAAATGTGTGACAAAGAGATGGACTCTAAGGCTTGAAATTGAATTGTAAGTAATGCCAGGACTCGGTTAGAAATTTCTTGGTAGAAGAAAGCACTGCAAACAGCAGGGTAAAAAAGAAAACTTAATTGAGAAAATAAAAGGACAGACTACCCTAGTAAATAATTCGGTGCGTCAATTTTGTGAATTGAAGTGTTTATGTGACGATCATACAGCGATTCGACTTCTCATTCCGGATATGAAGGACTCCGTACAAATCTTCGCTGATGCTACTAAATTAAATAGAACGTTTGGAATAGCCTAGTTTATAAGGGTACCGAATCACTGTAGCGTCTTTAAAGTGAAATTATCGACAATACAAGCTGCGGCGAAAATTATTGATGATTTCTGATAGTCAGGATGCAATCAAACCACTAGATTCTAACGCAATGGACTTCAAAATTGTGTACAGCTGTCGCAGACATCCCGATGGGGTAGCGAATCGATATGAAGTCCATAACACAAGAGTACCAGGACGTACTGACATCTAGGTATCTGTAGAGCGTATGAACTGGCCAAATGCGGCACAACCATTGAACTTTCCCATGAATTTTCAACTTTAGGAAGCACTCTAAAGCTTCGCGAGCTTATTGTTGACAATGTAGCTGTGGATTCCATTTACGTGCATTCGGTGGCTTTAGATACGAGCAGAACGGTGCAGAAAAATACACCAGAACTGAATGGAAGGTGCACAAAAAGTTTGCTCAAACTCCAAAGAAGCACATTCAGTATGGTTGTCGGAGTTTTTAAGGAACATGGCACATTGGACTTGGAAATCTAGCAAACGATTTCTGCACTCATTGAGTACATGCTCAGCATTATATCAGAGGAGAAGAGGCCATCTTGGTGCCTACTTCTATACATAGATGGTCTGGACGCATTGATAGTTTAAGTCGCTTTGCCAGTAGGTCCGAGTGGTTCTAAGACGGGGAGATAAGGGAAAACTGTGGTATCACAATGGGCCCTATGTGGTCTAAGTGTGTCCATTCAACTTCTTTGGATGAACACATCTTTACCTACTGACCATGCTACGAATTTTTTTTTATTAAATTCAAGTACATACATGAATTATGTACATATATGTGTACATATGTATGTTACGTTTAAGGGTTAATTTGCAAATATTTCCACATTTTTTAAGATTCTACTCACGCCTTAACAAAATTTGTTCCTCTCTGTACGACAGTAAACATGCGTTGGTACGTGTTTCAACGACGATACGGTAACGTCACTCAACTTGAAATGAATTGAAGAGGACATAAACAAACATACGCGTACACACATGAAAACGTAAAAAATACGAAATAAACTGTGTATGTGCACATACATATGCATTTAAACTTGCTTGCATATGAAAAAAGAGGAAAATTAAAATAAACAACAACAACAACAAACAATAACCAAAAGAACACAACAGCTGTAAGACGGTAATAAAACCTCAACTTATTTGTTTACCTTGAGTTCCAGTTACCATACCGTAGTGTTGAGGTTGGGGGGAGGGTGTATTGTAAAAATCACACACATTACATATGTTCAATGTTCGGTTTTATTTGTTTCGCTTTTCGCACTCGTCGTTTCTCTCAATGGCACTTCGGATTTTTTTTTTCTTTTTGAAATGAGAAGACGGCAGGCAGGTAAAGTAATTTCTAACTGTCAATTGTATGTGTGAGTGAGTCAATACAGTGTGAGCACAGAGTGTGAGAGTGTCTGGTTTGCATTACAATGGCTTCCTACATTTTTTCTCTATTTGTGTTGTTGCAGTGTGTTGTTGTGTGTTTTTTTCTCTACTTATCTGCAACTATGTTGCCTTTTTGTTGATATTTTTTGTTGTATTTTTCGTTGCCATTTTTAAGTGATACTTGAACACTTTTGCTGGCTGGTGTCAATTTGTTTTTTTCTTTTTTTCTGTAACACACACTTGCACATGAATACACATTTTCAATAACAATTTTTGCCACATCGTAACAGGTCGTAAATGTATTTGTGTGTGTGGCAAAATAAAAACATCAACACTAGCAAAGCAAGAAAGAAAAAAAAGCAAACAAACACAGTAAACGAGAGAAAAACATCACACTAATGGTAGAATTGGTTCGTTTTTAACCTCAATTATTATAATTTTTTTTGTTTTTTATTTGTTGTTAGCTTTTGCAAGCAAAGGTTTTGAAGGTTTTGAGAAGGTGGGGTTGCATTTGCTTGTGTATCAAGTTAATAAAATTTCTCAATTGTCCGTAAATGTTTTTTCTTTTTTTTTTTATTAACAAATTTTCTTCATAACCTTACATTTTTTTGTGTGGTTCTTTTATGTTCATAGAAGCAGTTTCCAATTCTCGATCAATTTAAAATTCCATCAGTGTCACTTGACAATGCTGATGGGCTTTTAAAGTTAAAAGGGATTGGTAACGAGAAATAGTACGTAGCATAGAGTCCTAATGGAAGTCAACGGAGAAGACATTGTCAATAGTTTTCCACATGACAGGCCAATACAGGCAAACAGTCTGCTTGAAAGAATATTTTAAAGTGAAAATTGACTTCTAACACACACACGAAGGCAGAGACGCAGTCATATATACACACAAAAAGAATACCAGTGCCTACAACACTCTCTATTTTACACCCAAGTTAAGTTGTACTTGCTGTTTGTGTGCGTTTGCATGTGCATGTCTCTCAATGCTTGTCTTTCTTCAATTACGATTTTTTTCTTTCATTCTGTCTTGCCTTCTTTCTACTTCTGATGACATTTCATATGCTGATACACAATATTTCTTCGTTTTTAAAGTGCTTTGACTGAGTACCCTTCAACACGACTATGAAATGTTAGTTTGAGTACACTAAACTGAAATGCAACAGCATTTGCACATAAACACAGTTACTCACTTACGGATTAAATGGCAGCAGGCATGTGAATACTGACTAGAATGGTAGACACTAAAAATTAAAAAAAAACGCCACACATTATCAACTCATTCTTAGAGTAGCACTTTCTTAAATTAAAGAAAGACTTGAGTCTCCCATTAGTTTAAATTTTTTGTAATATTTTAACCCGATAACTTTTCATAGGTTAAATTTGATTTTCGGGGAATTTTTTAAGTGAAAAGACTTAGCCTATGTGATTACCTAAAGCTGATTAGCTTTAATCAGACAGCGGAGGAAGTTATTAGTATTCGGATGAACCAGTATAATAGCACTCCGACCATGCTGTCTGTAGGGTGTCCCTATAATTTGCTCTGAAAAACTTCAAAATGCTACTCTGTGTCAACAACACCAATTCCCTACTCAGCGCCTGGTTTGTAAAGGGTGTTTTTTATAGAGGTATAGAACTTTAAGTTGGCATTACTTTTCAAGATGGCGACCGATTTAACAGCTGTCAAGTGATTTATTCTCAGTTTTGTTTGGCAATTCATCATGAATAGACTCACGCCTGAACAACGCTTGCAAATAGTGCAATTTTATTTCGAAAATAATGGTTCTGTGCGGAAAACGTATAGCGCACTACGTCCATTTTATCGTCGACAAAATCGTCCATCAGAGCATTTAATTCGATTAACCATGGAACGTTTTCGCACCACGTTTACTCTTATTGATAACTCGCATCCCCAGAGACGCTGTACGGTGCGTACAGAAGAAGCTATTGCTGCTGTAGAGCGTAGCATTGAGGAAGACCCGAATGAGTCCATCCGCCATCGAGCACAGGAATTCGATCTGTGTCCATCCACTTTATGGAAGATTTTGCGGAAGGATCTTGGTATGCGTGCTTACAAAATCCAACTCGTGCAAGATTTGAAGCCAAACGATCATCAAGTAAGGCGTAGATTCGTCGAATGGGCCCAAAACGAGATTACCGTTGTTCCCGATTTTCATAAGCGAATTTTGTTTAGCGATGAAGCGCACTTCTGGTTGAATGGCTACGTCAACAAACAAAACTGCCGCATTTGGAGTGAAGGTAATCCGCAAGTGTATGTGGAAACACCGCTACATCCAGAAAAACTGACTGTTTGGAGCGCTTTATGCGCTGGTGGAATCATTGGTGCGTACTTTTTTAAAAACGATTGTGGCCAGAACATTACAGTCAATGGTGATCGGTATAGAGCCATGATTACAAACTTTTTCATTCCTGAATTGAATAACCATGATGTCCAGGAGATGTGGTTTCAACAAGACTTAGATGTTTCCCTGTTGGGATGCATTAATACATCATCATCATTCCCATCGTCACAAAATCTACATGTTGGGCACGAGACAAAACACATTCTGAGTAGGTGTGATCTGAGTCTACCGCCTGTCAAAAGACAGGTTATTCCCGGACAGACTGAAGCAGGACTTCGATCTCTTTTTATTGAAATTTTCAAACATATTTTCAATTTCCTTAAACCCAGTTGGTTTAAAAAGTCTTTGCCACTCTTTATCTTAACTTTTGTTGAGCAACGCTATCCAAATATCCGACCACACTCTACAGAAAGTTTCTGGTTCCATTGATGGCATGGAAACAAACATTCTTGCTCGAGAACTCCAACACGACCAGGGACCCAGTTTTAGAGTAACGTTATTCTGTCTACATCGCCGCTTCAGCTACTTCATGCAGTCCCACATTACATTCGATTTAAAATCATAAGAGCCGTGTGCTCAAATGCAAGCCTAACTGTCAGATAGGATTACTACGTTCAGTCTTTTGCACCTCCTATCTAAGTTGAATTGCGCACATCTTTCGATTTGCACTTGGAAGATACCCGTGAGTTTATTCATGTGCTTGGAATGCCGCTCCTGTTCCCAGATCCATTCTTGACCCCTATGTATACCATAAAATTTTTTTCTTTTAAAAGAGTATGAAGCTTCCGCATTATTCCACTTAGTTTTGTTAAAAATTACAAAGTCTACTGGTTCTGTCCTGTTCCCTGAATGCAGCAGTCAGTTATCAATTCCTTAGGTACCGAAATCCCTAATGAACTTCATGTTAGTCTTGTCTCCAATCGTATATATGTTCCTCTAACTCCTCTAGGAGGCCGCAACAAGTTGGTTCCAATAAGCTCGATCGTCAGTGCGGTGTTTGACTTCGTTCCACTGTAGACGTAGTTTGGATAATTCGATTGTGATTTGGCGTTTCCAGGTGTGTGATGATCGTCCGATGCGCCTGCTTCCCTGGGGGTTCCAGTCTATGGCTTTCCTTGTGATGTCATCTAATGGCGTGCGAAGAGTGTGCCCAAGCTAGCCCCACTTGCGTCTTCTTATTTCCATCTCTATTGGTGTCTCCAATCAACCTATTCATATGACCTTCACTACCACTTAAATCTAACAGAGCTTCTAGCGCTATTATAGGTCAGATTCTCATTGTCGCTGTTATGCCAACTCATGCTGGTCCCTGTATCTTATCCCACTTCAACTGAGCTGTTTTCTCATTAGTTCTGTGTCCCCAGAAAATTGCTCCAGACGTCACTATTGCTTTGTGGTGTTTGTAATTAGGTAAGCATACATACATACATACATAATTGGTCATTAGAACCCTTCAGCCGGGATTACGACCTAGCTTCTCACACCACTCCCAAGTGAATCAAACTTTTCCTCAATAATTTCAAAAAAAGGAACACGTGGATAGTCGCACTGACCTCTTCTCTGTTTCAGCATTCAAAACTGAGACAGATTCTGCTAATTAATCCACAACTTCATTGCTTATTAGGCCTCAATGGCCCGGTAAACAGCATAATCTAATCGGATAATCTGACATAGGGTCGCATAGCAGCTTTTTACATTTCCAGACCAGATGTGACCTTAAAGTCTTCAGTGTTGCCTGGTTATGTATATAAAAACAGGTTTTTTTTCCAAAGTTTTGTATTAAATTGGAAAACAAAGTAAAATGGTTTCCAATAATCAATGAAGGCTATTGCAGACACTCTTAGAGCCGTTTTTTGAATGCAAGTTTAAACTCGAGATTAAGTTAATCTCCAGTTAAAGTTAATCTCCAGTTAACTCAGTTTTCATTTTTTGAATGGGAATTTAACTGGAGATTAACTTTGTAGAGCTACCGTACTTATAAGCAAAAATGGCAACATTTTTTCGTTTACTTTGTTCTGTTTATTACTTTTTGCAAAGTGTTTCACAACAATTTGCTTTTGTATATAACAAAAACAAACAAACAAAAGCTGAATACTGTTGATCTTTATGTAAAAAAATTATTTTCTTAAAATAATAAATAAATTAAGACTCTCTGTTGTCAATTTGTGTTTTATATAATTCATAGTTACTTAAATATTTGTCTTATTCGGCTTCCCCTCACTTAAAAGCTTTTTTTTAATAAAATTTGTCAACTACTTTTCATAGTTAATCTCGAGTTTAAACCACCAACGTTGCTGGTTTAAACTCGAGATTAACTACTTAACCGTAAGGTTAAACTCAAGATTAAGTGAATTCAAAAACTGAAAACGGAGTTTAACTGGAGATTAACTTAATCTCGAGTTTAAACTTGCATTCAAAAAACGGCCCTTAAATGATTCAAAAAATGTGTTAAAATAGTTAAAAAACTCTTGTCATTTTTCGATAGTTTGTGCCAAAAATTTGATCAAATTTTAAACAACTTGTTTTTATATTTGAGAAGAGCTTCGTATATCAAATATGTGATCGTTTTTAGAGTAAAGCCCATATTCAATCAATGTAGAGCTAGAGTTTAAGTTTTCACCATTAGGACGGTTCTGTGGAGAGCAAAACAAATGATATTCTGCAGCTGTAAGGTCTAGGCTATAGCTAGAGGACATTAAAACTTTCATGACAATTTTATTTATTCACAGAGTTTTTCCCAGAAGACTGCTGAGAGAAAGTCATCGAAAGAAATATTTTGAATCCATACGTATTTCGTTTTGTTCGAGATGTCTGAGGTGATGAGATGTTTGAACGACGGGCTTGCATCTTATAAGCCAATACACTACCTACTACACTACGGGTGTGCTCTTTTAGAACATGGAAGTTTTTCCTAGAAAACTGCTGGGAGAAAGTCATCGAAAGAAATATTTTTTTCGTATTTTACGTTGTTTGAGACGTCTGAGCTGGGATTTGAACCACGAACCCCTACTAGATAACGGCGACTACATGGAGGAGTTATTTCCGACTTTTTTATTGGCTAAAATGTAGGTACTGGCCATAGTTGACATTTGGGTTTTAAAAGACGGTGCCACATGTCACACAGAATTCGAACCCAGTGAGAGGAGAGTCATTGCTGATATGTCAACCGAAATCCAGGATTTTTTTTCAATATTGGATTTAGACAGTGGATTGGTATTTAGCTACGGCTGTGCTCTTTTAGAACATGGGAAACTGTTGAGAGAAAGTCATTGAAAGAAATGTTTTTTCGTATTTCATTTTGTACGAGACATCTAAGGTGGGGTTTGAACCACGGGCTCACATCTTATAAGCCAACATACTACCTACTAGACAACGGCGACTTCAGGGAGGAGTTATTCCCGATCCTTTTATTGCCTAAAATGTAAGAACTGGCCATGGTAGGCATTATGGTTTTAAAAGTCGATGCCACATGTCACATAGTATTTGAACCTAGCGAGAGGAGAGTCATAGGAGAAATACCAGCCGAAGTGCTGGAAGAATTTTTTTTTTTCAATTTTGAAATAGAAACGATTAAAAAAGTAATTTGGTGGGATAGCTTGGAAAACAAATTCATAAGTAAAGGCTCCGCCAAATAACTTTTTTTTTTGAAAATGCTTTAAAAGAAAAACTACTGAATATTTTCTCAAATTTCTTTTTCATTTGAAAGTACAATCCTTCCGGTTAATAATGGAAACTAATTTCATTCAAATGGCTGCCTCGGCTGGCCATACAGTAGCCTACACGATCCGTCCAATTTTTAAGCACATTATCGATTGTGTGCAGCTGTATTTCACCAATGGCTTCACGAATATTGTCCTTTAAAGCGTCAATTGTCTCTGGCTTGTCGGCGTAACACTTATCTTTGACGGCACCCCACAACTAATAGTCCAACGGTGTCAAATCGCAGCTCCGAAGCGGTCAAACGACATCAGCTCTGCGGCTGATAATGCGATCTTCGAAAAAAGGGCGCAAAAAATCGAGTGTAGCTTCGGCTGTGTGGCACGTAGTGAATTTTTGTGAGCAAAAATTCGTTCAACATGGCGCGATAACGATCGCCACTCCTTTCTCATTTTCGAAGAAAAATGCCCCAATTATGCCTCTGGACCAAAATCCGCACCAAATAGTAGCTCGTTTTGGGTGCGTCGGCTTTTCAATGTATGCGTGCGGGTTTTCTGTGCCCGAAATGCGACAATTTTGCTTGTTTACATACCCGCCAAGATCAAAATGAGCTTCATCTGAAAAGATGATTTTTTTTGCCCAAATCGGCATCTTCTGGTGTAGTATACTGCATGGCCAGCCGAGGCAGCCATTTGAATGAAATTATTTTCCATTAATAACCGGAAGGATTGTACTTTCAAACAAAAAAAAGAAATTTGAGAAAATATTCAGTATTTTCTTTTTAAAGCATTTAAAAAAAAAAGTTATTTGGCGGACCCTTGATTTCAGTTGAAGAGGAAGTATATTTCGCCGTTAAAATTTCGATTTAAATTCAAAAGACCCATCATCCTTTTAAAAAAATAAAAAATATTTCACCTTCTTTCGTGTAATAAGCCGGCATTAAATTCTTAATCAAACTTTTGATCATCCCGGTTAAATGCTGCTATAATGGACACTGCGAGGGATAGAGGAAGAGAAACTGAAAGAGTTTAAAGCAAGTGTACTCGTATAAAATGCATTTTATCGATATGTTCCATTTTGTTACTGTAAAATCATAACGTTTAGTTCGTTTAGTTTTTTCCGAAAGAGTTAAAGCAGCGTTTTAATGCAGTTACTTGCAAGTAAATTGGTAACTTGTCAGTAAATTTGATAGAGTTTGATGGGTACTTAACTAAACACACACACACACACACACACATTGAAATTAATTCTAACAGTAATTGCTTTACATAGCCATGTACATGCATACATACTATACATATTTATGAGTGTTTAAGTGTAAGTGTTAAAGTAAGTGTGTATGAGCAATTGTAGTTTAGCGTTGAAGTTGAAGCATAAAACTGTAGAAGTAGGATATTAAGAGGGGACCCATAAAGAGTTTAAAACGAATACAGGCAAGGGTGAATGGTGAAGAGAGAGAGAGAGACGGAGAGAGAGGGAGAGAGTAAGAGCAAGTGTTAAAGACCGTTTTTTATAATATTTTCCTTTCTTTTTGTTGTTGCTGTTATTGTATTATTACAAAAGTCCATTAAATTGTGTCATTTACAGTTATGTTTTGTTAATAACAACGTTTTTTTTTAACATTTCTCGTTCCATTTTTTTCTCTCTTCTTTATACTGGCATCATAACATCATGAGAGAGTAAGCAGCGTAATTTTACATTAAAAACTACTTAAAATATCAACTGAGATGAGAAGTACTTGTACTTTACAATGGATAAACAAAATCCGTAACTTTACAACAGACAACGTTGACATAGGTTTTCTGTTGTTTTTTTTTTTTGTAAATAACGGGTGATTTTTTTAGCAATTATCTTTTTGGCCACACTGGTTTAAACAGCTCACGCACGTTTCGTGTTTTGTTTCACAGTCAAACATCTTCCGTTTGCTCTATAGTTTAACCATGAATCGTCTTCTTACAAACGAATAACGCTTGCAAAATCATTGAATTTTATTATCAAAATGCGTGCTCTGTTAAGAAAATTCATCGCGAGTTTCTTCTATTTTATGGTCAGTTTAATCGACCCACTGAAGCGGTTATTCGGGCTATTGTGACTAAATTTCGTCACCAAATTTACATTGTAGGACGCTTACGTAAAGTCCGAACTGAAGAAAATATCGCAGCTGTATCGGCCAGTGTTAATGATGACCATCAATTATCGATTCGTCGCCGTTCGCAGCAATTGGGCCTCTGTTACTCAAAAACGTGGGAAATTTTGCGGAAGGATTCAGGTGTGAAGCCTTTCAAAATACAGCTGGTGTAAGAATTGAAGCCGAACGACCTACAGCAACGCCGAATTTTTGGTGAATGGGTTCTTGGAAAGTTGGCCGAAGATCCACTTCTTTATCGAAAAAATTCTGTTCAGCGACGAAGCTCATTTTTGGCTCAATGTATACGTAAATAAGCAGAATTGTCAATTTTGGAGTGAAGATCAGCCAGAAGCATTGCAAAAGCCACCAATGCATTCAGAAAACGTCACAGTTTGGTGCGGTTTATGGGCTGGTGGCCTCATTGGACCGTACTCCTTCAAAGGTGAGCGCTACCGTGAGATGATATCCAACTTTTTTTTGCCCAAAATGCAAGAGCTTGACTTGCATGACATGTGGTTTCAAGAAGACGGTGCCACATGCCTCACAGCACGCGTAACAATGGACTTATTGAGAGGCGAGTTCGGTGAACATTTTATTTCACGTTCGGGACGATTTAATGCCTTTAGACTATTTTTTGTGGGGCTCATGTCTATACAGACAAGCCCGCTTCAATTGACGCATTGGAAGACAACATTGGAGCATTTATTCGTGAGATACTGGCCGAAATGTTGGAAAGAGTATGCCAAAATTGGACTAAGCGGATGGACCATTTAAGGCGCAGTCGCGGTCACCATTTGCATGAAATAATCATCAAACATTAAATTATATGGACCGTACTATCGATTCAAATAAAGATTTCATGGATTTTTCTGAATTTTATGTGTTTTCTTTTTGAAAACATTTCCTATATGTAGCTCTTAAAAAATCACCCATTACAAGTATTTCAGCGATTCATTAATGAAATCAAGGCTGTCATAATGCATAATTACGACACATTTACTCATACATACAGGAAAATCGTGCTGCAATTTAAATTTACAGCCATTATTACAAAAAATGGCAATAAAATACGTTTTTTTTTTCTAAAGCAGAGTCAACAAAAATTATTGTATTCCAAGGCTTAGGGCAGTACCACCAAGCTCATTAAAAGTGTTAGAGACTAATTAAGCAAAGTTTCACACCACTACACTCTATGCAACAACCCATTCGATTTCAGCAGATGTCTATGTTTCTAAGTAATGGGCGATGGCAAAAAATTGATTAATCGAAATTAGGTTCTAGAACTGATTTGGGCCACTTCTGTGATACTCAAATGAAGTGGAATTAGAAAGGAAAAAATTGCAGCAGATAACAATGAAATTTAGAGCCAAGAAGGGATCTTGAAAGAAGAAGTTTTTGATTCTAGAATCAAATATTCCGAGTCCATGGGAAATATAGAGTCTATGATTTTGGTAATTGCTTCGCTTCTGGAATCTGAATACTCTTTTTAAAGAAGGAACGGTTTCGTGATATACAGATGGGTTAAGAACGGATCTTGATGCCAGAACGAAATATTCCGAGCTTATGGGCAAGTCGCCGTGGTCTAGTAGGTAGTGTGTTGGCTTATTAGATGTAAAGCCCGGGTTCGTTTCCAGAGTCAGACACCAAAACGAAATATGAAAAAAAAAATATTTCTTCGGCGATTTCTGGTAAAAACTCTGAGAGTAAAATAAACCTGCCGTGAAAAAGTTTCTCAAAAATCTGTCGTTCGCAGTCGATGTTAAACTGTAGGTCCCACCACTCATAAAATAAATTAAATAAATATAAAATTAACGCACACAACATGAGTGGTGTGAGAAGCTAGGTCGTAATCCTGACTGAAGGGTTGTAATGGCCAATTATGTATGTATGGGCAAAGTCAAGAGTATTTTTTAAACGGAAGTCTCTGTCATCGAAAGATGTGCTCAATTCAACATGGATAGTAGGTACAAAAGACAAGACATAGCAACACTATCTGACAGTCCAGAAAGCACACGGCTCTTATGAGGTTAAATCGAGTCTGGAGAAACTGAATCGTCTAGGTAGGGCAAATAAAGCTATTCTCTGCTGTATCCCAGATCATGTGAAAATTCTCGTCCAAAAGCAAGCAGACAAGCTTCCATGACACCTTCTGTGGTGTGGATGTTTGGAAAAGTATGCACAACGAAATGGAAAATAAAGACACGCAAAGACTCTTCTGAGGCGAAATGGGTTTAAGACAATCAAAACTTTTTTTTTGGAAATTACAAGGTCCAGAAATAACCTGTGGTTGATAACCGGTCTTTTGACATGACAGTGTAGGCTCAAAGTACACTTATTACGAATGCGGTTTGTCTCGAGCCCAACATGAGGATTCAGTGACGATGAGAATGAATCAGCGTAACACGTTCTTAGAACCTGAGTGGCTTGCATGAATGCATTCCAGAAAGATGAATCATCGTAACACATTCTTGGAATTTGAGGAGCATTAATGCAGCCCTGGTGAATATGGAATGTTAGGCAGAAATTTTTCATTATTGGGACGAAGTAGTATTCAGAGTTTTATAAGGGCAATAGGCTTGGAAGGGATATTAAAGACGCAATGATTTCTAGATGTTTAAAAGTGTCTTCATTTTGTCGACATAAACAAGTGACTTTACGTAGCTCCAAACAAAATAATCCAAGAGTTTTAAATCAATCACACGATCTTGGTGGTTAATAACACAGCCCTGCAAATTTGAACTTTTTATGTGCAAATAAGATGGCTCCAGGTGTTTCCGAAGGCATTTTGCGCGCTGATCTTTTCATAACGTCTGGTTTTCGAGAAAAAGGGGATTGGAAACCCATAAAAATAGCGTTTTTGACCATTTTTGAAAAATTGTAGAGCTAAACACTGACATGCTAGAACCATCGCTATTGTCAGAAAATGACAATTGATCTTTGCTCTTTAAAATGAGCCCAAAGCCAAATTGTTTGCATGCACCCTTGAAGTAGGGGGTGGGTTTATGTCAAGGGGTGCAAGGGAAAAGGAAACATTACGGAGGTCCTTAAAAATTAATCTGATTTACTTGAAAATTGTTACTCAAGGGTTTTTGGGGTCGCTGATTACAGATCTTCATTCAGATTTAAAAAATTCAAAATTGCGGATCCAATATGGCGGTCAAGTAAATCTGATTAATTTTTATAAACCTCGACCGATTTTCTCGAAACCCTGACGTGGTGGAAAGTTTTTGAATTCGTGTTCAGCGCGCAAAATGCCTTCGGAAACACCTGGAACCATCTTATTTGCAAAACCCATGCAAGGCTGTGTAATTGGACCATCATGTGAAATTACTTCTTCATCAAAAGTTTCTTACGAAAAATAATTTCTATACTATTCTGAAGTCGCCGTAGTCTAGTATATAACGTGTTGGCTTATTGGACGTGGTTCCGCGGTTCAAACCCCAGGTCAGACATCTCAAACAAAATATGAAAAAATATAAAAATCTGACATTTGGAGTCGAATTTAAGCTCTAGGTCACGACACTTATGCATAAAATTAACATGCGCAACATAAGTGGTGTGAAAAGCTAAGCCGTAATCCTGACTGAAGGGTTGCAATGACCAATTGAGTGTGTATGTATACCGTTCTGATCATCATCGTTTTTGAAGACATATGGACCAATGAAGCAATAAAACACACCAAACCGAATTTTTCTGTGGACGTAATGGTGTTGGGACAAAAGATTATGGAGAAGTCTCACTTGAAGTGCCACAATTCTGCAATCCTGGTGCACCAACGGGTAATATCCTAACTCTCGTATTTATTCAAGTATCCTAGCTCCGCAAGCTAAACGCGCCTTGACTGAACAACATCTGTCCAAAAAATTTTGTAATTAAAAGACCATAAAACATGGAAGTGTAGAACTTGTTGTAATCTAGTTTAGGAAAATGAGAGCTAAGTGCCGTAAGAAGCCTATGCGTAAGTTAAAGTGTAAGCGCAGAAAAATGCATGCAAGGTCCTGATTACTCTATTATTAGACAAGTACACTACATTGTTCTCACTTTACGTCTAATTATAATTTCTAATTATATGTGGTTGGCTTATTAGAAGCAAGGTTGTGATTCAAATCTCAGCTCAGACATCTTGTCGAAACAAAAAATGAAAATGGTCATTCCTCTATTTTGGGGATCGATCCTGTGGCCCCATATGATATTGATTATCTCCCTGTGGAATACTGTTTTGATAGGGGTTTCGACTTCCTGATCCCGAGCAGAATCGACTGGACCCCTGACACGACCGTTCCACCCGAACTCCTGGATGTCTACACCGACGGCTCCAGACTCGATAACGGGTTGGGCAGTGGAGTATACTCTGGGAAATTGGACCTGAACATCTCACTCCGGCTGCCGGACTACTGCAGCGTGTTCCAGGCGGATGTAATGGCCATCTACCAAGCCGCACAGTGGATCCTCGCTTATGATGTTCCTATTCCTTTCACCCGTATCTCAATCCACTCCGATAGCCAGGCTGCGATGGAGTCTCTGTCGAACGTTGCGGATAATTCCAGGATCGTCAGAGAATGTCGCCGCTGCCTTCCTTTCCTTTCTGGGCGCTTTGGCGTCACACTTGTCTGGATTCCCGGACACTGCGACATTCCGGGAAACTGCAGAGCCAATGAGCTGGCCAGAGCTGGCGCACTACTTCCGGAATCTTCCTCAATCAACTTGGGAATGCCACTTACCTCGTTCAAACTGGCCATTGCGCGGAAATTCTCCCGATATGTCAATCGGTCCTGGATCAATGAAGAGTCCTGTTCCATCGCTAGGCTCACTTGGCCCATAATGGATAGGAGGCGTACCAACCAGCTGCTTGGACTTGGCCGTAATAACATCTCGATCACAGTGGCCATGCTTACAGACACGCGGAAAGAATGCGACTCCTATTTAACGACTTCTGCCGTTGATGCAGATCCGCCGAGGAGGAGGAGACTGTCATCCACTTCCTCTGCCAATGCCCATCCCTTGCGGGGTGCAGATATAGGTTATTTAGCTCCCCAACTCTTGTCAGCTTGACGGAGGTATCGTCCATTGATCAAGGACTCGTTTATCAAACTTTCTGGCTGGTTTTCCAGCGTGGGGTAGTCGTACTTTTTGAAAATGTGCAGACCTTGCGCTGACCAACATCCCCCTCCTTGGATCGGAGGAAATTGGTCAGTACAGAGGCTGCGTTCACCTGTGGCATCACAATGGGCCGCTATGCGTGCTCAAGTGAGATTTTTGGCAAATTAAAGCTACCACGCTAACCTAACCTAACCCAACCACCCATGTTGTTGTGAGAAACTAGGTTATAATCCTGACTAAAGGGTTGTAATGACTAATTAAGTAAGTAAGTTCTTTCGCAAAATCTTAAAAAAAAACGGAAGTACACAACCTCAACGAATGGAGTGACTTAGATCTACTTTAACGATTCCCTGTACTGTAGCTACAGTTTCTTCCATGTGCACGGTATGCACAGATAAAACGTTGGCCGAGAACGATCCATTTTTATTCACAATAACCGCTCTGAAGGACGATTATGTACGTCACAAAATGGATGAAGCTTGAATGTGTTGCTCTGGCATCAGTCTATCCATAATGAAATGTCAAGTTAATCTAAGAAAAAATGAAACTATCAGCTGTTAAATAAAATAGTGTTGCCAACTCAAATATACCCATTACATCTGTGCGAAAAACATTAAACATGGAATTGTGTTCTCAAGGATAACAGAAATTCAGAGCTGAACTCAAGTTCTTTCTTCCCAAATTCCAAATTAAATTTCCCCATTTAATGCTGAAAACGTTATGTTTTCGAATTCATTTATGAAATAAAAATAAATAATAAATGAAGGATTTGGCATTTAAAAATTTTATTTCTTTTTAAAAGCGAAAAAATGAAAAAAATTCATATTTTTCACTTAAAAAACGAAAAAAAAAATAGAAATCCCTCTCTTTTAGGAAATACAATTGCTTGACACGTGCTTTCTTTTTCTTCTTTCTTTGTGGCCAAATGGCCGAAGATAAATACCGAAGAAGAAATCGAAAACGAAGTTATAAACGTGGTCGTGGTAATGGAAACACTTTAAAAAATTTCCTTCTTTAAATACAGACCAACTGTCTGTCCATTTGTCCGCCTGCTATGTCTGCCTTTATTTGTTTGCTTTTCAGTTCGTATGCGTATTTACTTAAGAACGTAAAATGAGTGTGTAATAAATAACCTTTTTTCTCTTTGTATGTGTGTGTGTGTGTGTGTGTCATTGAGTAAATAAAGTTTCATTTGAATAACTGTTAGGTGAGCATTTGAAGGGCATAACGTACAGACCGTAAAATTTCTAGTTTAAGTTTAAATAACCCCCAGAAACAATCTATCAATACTCTTTTCTTCTATAACTTTTGAAAAGTGAAAGAGATGGGGTAGGCGATAGCATTGAAGCCTTTAAGTACGGCCAAAAAAATTGAACATTTTGTTTTACTTCTAGCATTGAAATTAACAAATGGCGCATTTAAATACCGTTATGAATTAAAATGGTTGTAAGTCTACAAACAAAGTAAGTCAAAGCAAATTTCAAATGAAGTTGAATAAGATACAGAGACTAGCGTGTTTTAGCATAACAGCGGCAATGAGAATCTGTCCTACAACTGCGATTGAGGCTCCGTTGGATTTGAGTCCGCCGCACGTGGCAGTGAAGACCATACTCTCTTAAAAGGGGGCTATTTTGCGGCATACAGATGAGTTAAGCACGGAACTTAATATTATTCTACAAGCGGAAGTCCATGGCATCGAAAGTTGTACTTAATTCAGCTTGGAGAGGAGGTACAAAAGACAGGACATAGCAATATTATTTGACAGTGAAGCTGGCGTTCGTACACTCGGCTTTTATGATGTTAAATCGAAGATAGTATCGAACTGTCTAAAGAATCTGAATTGGCTGGTTAGGGAAAATAAGATTACCCTGTGCTAGATCCCAGACCATAGAGGAATTCCCGGCGATTATTAAGCAGACGAGATAGTACATCGCTAATGCGGCCAAAAAACTTCTGGTAAGTAGGGGCGGATGTTTTAAAAGGTATGACCAGCGGAATGAGAGTAAAAGAAACACAAATACTCTTCTCAAAACTAGATGGGAAACCCCTAAGTACAATGCAGTTAATTGGCTGTTACATAATCACTGCGTACACGTGACTGTTTTGAAAATCCTGAATAGGCCATTCTTTGAAAAGCCCTCGAATTACGCCTCGTATTACCTTGCATGCAGTATCGATTTATACAACGATTAAAAATTAACACCAATCCATACAAGAGTGCATTCCTAAAGATAATTTTAAGTACTGATATGGTTTGTGGCCTATTCGCATACAAATTTCTCTTACAAGAAAGTGGCTAATGGGGCCAAATCAAATAAAGTCGGTAGCGCCAGCTCCAATCACCTCCACTTGAGATGGCCATACCCTCAAATCGCTTGTACTGAATATTCAATATGACATGAGCTGTGTACCATGTAGTAATTTTCTATTGAAATCACAGGATCTTAAAATTAAAACCAAAGGAAGTTGATGATCATCGATCTATAGCGCTCGCTGGGCCTGGCCAACGCCGTTTTCAAGGAATATATGGAACGATGACACCCAAAGCCCAAAATCCATACTAAACATTGCTTCTGTCGAGATGTATCGGACACTCTTGCACCCCGTGTGGATGAGTATTGTGCCAAGTTCAACAATTTTGTTTATTCCGGTACCCATTCATCTAGAAATAAGCCTCATCGTTGAAGATAATTTTTTGATGACAAGTTCGCAGTATTTTGCCCGAAGAGAACACATACTTTCATGAAAAAAAGTTATTATTTACACGTGTTGTTGAAGCTACATTTGTCCATGGTGAATAAGTGGTAGTCGCCGTAGTCTAGTAGGTCATAAGGCCACGGTTCAGACCCGATGTCAGACAACTTCAACAAAACGAAATATGAAAAAATAATTTCTCCGGTGACTTCCTCTCAGCATTCGGCAATTTCCTCTCAGCAGATTCCTGTCAAAAACTATGAAAGTAAATAAAATTGCCATGAAAAGCTTCTCAAAAATATGTCGTTATGAATCGACTTTAAACTGTAGGTCCCGCCACTCATGTATAAAATTAACATACAACATAAGTGTTGTGAGAAACTAGGTCGTATTCCTGACTGAAGGGTTATAATGTCCAACTATGTATGTACGTATGTATGAATAAGTGACAACTGATTTGGCAGATGTACCTTTAACAAGATGGCCGTTATTAACTGTCAAAGTTTGAAAGTCTCTGTTGAATGACACGATATTTTATATATTGTATGATTGAGAATGTGTGTGAAGATGAATTCGAATTTGAAAATCCAAGACGCAATCCATAAATTTTTAGCAGAGCCACATTTGGCTTTAACAGAGCAAAATTTCCTCTTAACAGAAGAAAATTTGCCCTTAACAGAGCACTGTTAGCTATTTAACAGTATCCAACTGAACAAGCCCACATGTTTAGGAGGTAATTTTAGGATATATATTTGGACTATGAGCACCATATCACACTCAAAGGATGTTTCCAAAGCCTCTTAATATAATCAGCAATTAAGTCACATATAAAGTAATATCGTATTAAGAAAATTGGCTTTGAAACTATAAATTTTTTGTTTGAAAAGTCTCTAGAAAATCAGTGTGGCCATTTTGGAACATATAAGAAATAGTACACCATACAGGCTATACGCAAATGGTAGTCCACAGGTTTCTCTTTCGAACGGTAGCAGTGGGATAGGTGGAATAGCAGTGAGATAGATGGGAGAGTTGAGAAAATTTTATCCCCAACCAACCATCCTATACATTTCAACACTTTTGTTCACAAATAATAATGATCATAACGAGAATTTTATGTCAATTGTCTGCAATAATTACAAAGAAGAAGAATAATCTACTATTGTCTCTGCTAAACAGTTAACAGTGCTCTGTTAATAGCAAAGTTTACCCTGAATTCGCATTCTGCCGTCTTTCAAGTGCCCAGTGTATGTGTGTCATCTTTCTATCATTATGTGCACAACCTCTGTGTCTTTGTCTGTGCCAATGGGGTCGCATTTATTTAATTTTATGCAGACCCACACAGCACAACTTGACCTGAGAAAAATAACAGCAGTCCGACCAAATCTACACCCCCGCCCTCCCCCACAAAAGAATAGAAAAACAGCTGCGTTCTCCAGCCATTTTCAGGCATTCAGATGGGGCAAGGCAGCAGTAGTAGTAGTATCGGCTGACTACTGAATAGGCCTTTATTTGGAAAAAAAATTTTTCGGTGTAAAATTCGGCCGCAGGCACCATTTTCCGTTTTAATTTTTTCTTTTTTGTTTTGCTTCATTTTATGTTTAAGTTTTCTTTATTGATTTCAATTTTATTTTAATTTAAATACGCCTGCAGCCATGGGAAGAAGAAGAAACTTTTTTTGTTGTTGTTGGCGTCTTTTCAATACTGGCATACAAGATTTTGATTGTTTTTTCTGCCAAAATTCATTGAATTTCCTTTCTTGTTTTCTATTTTCTTCTTCTTCTCTTTTTCTTTTGTTTTTTTAATATTAATACAGTTACTCTTTCCTTTTCTTTTGAGAGTAGCGAGGATGTTTTTTCCGCTCTTCTTTATTTATTGAGCGCGAACGTAATTGTTTTATTGAATGCCACCAGTTTTATTCACGACATTCATGTTTTTTCATGTTTAGTATTCAATACACCAACACCAACTGTATTGTTGTTGTTGGTGGTGTTGTTGTGTGTATTAAACAATGTTGCAAACTTACCATCACTGCATTGCGTTTAAAATCCATAAAGTTTTTCACCTCAGCTGCCAATTCACGCAATAGTATGATGCCATCCTTTCGTTTCACCTCAATGTCGTTGTCTTTGAAACGCTAGAAAGAGAGCGAGAAAGAGAGAAAAAGAAAACGTGTAATTAAATGCAAATTTAAATTCAATTAATAAATAATTTATGTACACAATACCTGCCTGCATTTAGAAACTCTATTTTAAGTCTCAAATATCTTGTAATAAAAATTTAATTGAATGCCGGGTACACACTGTATTAACAAACTTAATTCAAAGAAAGCTTCTGGAATTGTTAAAATTTGCAACACAATGTTTATTGAAATGCCTAGTATAGTCATGAGCATTCTTCTTGAATATTACTCTCAAAAGTAGAGGGTGGTTCTAGTTAAAATGATAACTAAACCTAGCCAAGGATCAAATGAAAGCGGAGTCCTACTTACATACTTAATTGGCCATTAACAACCAGAGCAGCGGATATCAGCCTGCCTTAACACATCCTTCCAGGCGCCTCTGCTTATTGCACGCCTACGCCAGTTAGTCACACCAATCGATGACAGGGTTTGTTCGAATTGATCCTTCCAACGCAAACAAGGTCGTCCCCTTCGTTGACTTCCACAGATCCCCTCATCAAATACCCGTCTCGCCGAAGCATCCTCCTCCATTCGAGGTGGCCGAGCAATCGCAGCAGCTGGATGTTAATACGCACAATTAGCAGAGGAAGATTCTTGTTCTAGTACCCTATTCGCATATCATAGATTGTAGCCATAGCTGCCAGATTTGACAATTTATCGTCATTTTGACGATTTTGACCTCCAGCAATATCATATTGACGAAATGACGATTTATTCCCTTATTTTGACGATTTTTGGAAATGAAAAATTTACATCATATTCTTTACTTTAGTAAAGGGTTATCCATTTCGTGGTCTCAAAAGTATGGGACTGGAATTCGAAATCTGTCAATTTTTTTCTTTTCAGTTGAAAGTCTGACATTGACGAAAAAGGATCGCTTAACTATCACACAACGCATAAAAATTATCAAAACCTACTACAGAAATGGTGATTCTGCCACAGCCACGTATCGAACAAAATTTTCTTCAGCGATGAAGCACATTTCACACTCGGTGGGTATGTTAATAAACAAAATTGTCGTATTTGGAGTTCTGAGAATCCTCAAGTAATTGAAGAGAGGCCATTACATCCAGAAAAAGTCACTGTTTGGTGCGCTCTTTGGTCCGAAGGTGTGATTGGACCTTACTTCTTCGAAAACGACGATGGAACGACTGTCACCGTCAATTCGGAGCGTTATGGTCATATGATAACCGACTTTTTTTTGTCTGCTATTGAAGAATACGACTTGGAGACTATGTGGTTTCAACAAGACGGTGCCACATGCCACAGAACTCGAGCGAATATGGCTTTATTGCAAGAGACATTTCCTGGCTGCGTAATTTCTCGTCGTGGCGATATCAACTGGCCACCAAGATCATGCCTTTTGACACCATTAGACTTTTTTGTGGGGCTACGCGAAAGACCGTGTTTATGCAGATAAACCTCCAACTCTTGAGCACTTAAAAACCAACATTCGTCAAGTTATGGCTGAGATACCGCCCAATATGTATCAAAAAGTGGTCGGAAATTACCTCAAAAGAATCAAAGCTTGCAACACTTCGCGTGGAGGTCATTTAAATGATGTAGTGTTTCACACATAATGCCAACGTTCAAACTTTACAATAAAAAAGAAATATCATGAAAAAAATATTTTATATGTGTTTTATATACGTTTACTTTTGAAACCACGAAATGGATAACCCTTTACATGAGAATATTATTCTATTTCGGATATAAGTGGTGTAAATAGTAAGAAGATCAGATGATCTTCTTTCTTGCACTGCCTTAAGAAGCTACTGAAAAATGTGTCGTTTCCAGCGAACAGCACAATTAATTTTCAGGCTCAGAATGTCAAGAACTTCTGACTCCCTAATATTTGCACCACCCACAGATTTAGATGATGTATTATTATTGCTGCGCTTGTGTGTCAATAAACAACCCTGTAATGGACCCTGAACAATTTTACTTTCGATATAGCCAAGGCTATTTCATTTATCTTGGGTAACTCGGAGCAATAGGTGCTACTATGGTCTCAATAGGCAATTGAGTAGCAGAGACCTCCCTCGTACGACAAAACTAATGCTCTACAAGATGCTCATCCTGCTCGTGCTTCTTTATGGCGCAGAGACATGGACACTATTAAGCAGCAGATGCAGCAGCCTTGAGGGTATTTGAGAGAAAAGTCCTACGTAAGATCTTCTGTCCAATGCGAGTTGGCGATAATTTCCGCATTCGATCTAACATTGAGCTGTATGAGCTCCTCAAGGACATATGTAAAGGGTCCGCCAAATAACTTTTTTTTTGAAAATGCTTTAAAAAAACTACTGAATATTTTCTCAAATTTCTTTTTTTTATTTGAAAGTACAGTCCTTCCGGTTAATAATGGAAAATAATTTCATTCAAATGGTTGCCTCGGCTGGCCATGCAGTAGCCTACACGATCGGTCCAAGTTTTAACCACATTATCGATTGTGTGCTGCTGTATTTCACCAATGGCTTCACGAATATTGTCCTTTAAAGCGTCAATTGTCTCTGGCTTGTCGGCGTAACACTTATCTTTGACGACACTCCACAAATAATAGTCCAACGGTGTCAAATCGCAGCTCCGAGGTGGCCAAACGACATCAGTTCTGCGGCTGATAATGCGATCTTCAAAAACAGGGCGCAAAACATCGAGTGTAGCTTCGGCTGTGTGGCATGTAGCCACACAAATGAATCCAAATGTTGCAAATATCTTCCTCTTCAATTTTTGTGAACAAAAATTCGTTCAACATGGCGCGATAACGATCGCCATTGACTATAACGGCCACTCCTTGCTCATTTTCGAAGAAAAATTGCCCAATTATGCCTCTGGACCAAAATCCGCACCAAACAGTGACTCGTTTTGGGTGCGTCGGCTTTTCAATGTAAGCGTGCGGGTTTTCTGTGCCACAAATGCGACAATTTTGCTTGTTTACATACCCGCCAAGATCACAATGAACTTCATCTGAAAAGATGATTTTTTTTTGCCAAAATCGGTATCTTCTGGTGTAGGCTACTGCATGGCCAGCCGAGGCAGCCATTTGAATGAAATTATTTTCCATTATTAACCGGAAGGATTGTACTTTCAAATAAAAAAAGAAATTTGAGAAAATATTCAGTAGTTTTTCTTTTAAAGCATTTTCAAAAAAAAAAAATTATTTGGCGGACCCTTTAGATGATGCGCTGCCACATTTTCTGTCTGGATATCATTACGAATGCGGCATTATCATCAGCCACATATCAGGAGTCAAATGGATGTAGATTTGACATACCCATAGGAAACCCCAGAATAATATGGCACGTTAAGTTTTGAACTGAAATCCAAACAGCAGTTGCAGTAAAGGCTGATCGAATAATACGTGGAGAAGACTGGTAGATGCAGAATCTCGAGGAGCAAGCTTTCCTTGCGCGAAGTTAAATATCTTGCTTTAGATAAGACAACATACATACATACATAATTGATCATTACAACCCTTTAGCCAGGATTAGGACCTAGCTTCTCACACCACTTATGTTCTGCGTGTTAATTTTATCCATGAGCGGCGGGACCTAGAGTTTAAAGTCGATTCCGAACGACAAATTTTCGAAAAACTTTTTCATGGTAATTTTATTTACTCTCAGAGTTTTTGCCGGGAATTTGATGAGAGGAAGTCGCCCAAAAAATATTTTTTCATATGTTTTGTTTTGACGGCCGACCTGGGATTTGAAACGAGGCCTCATGTCTAATACCCGCGACCTACTAGACAACGCCAATTACATTGGAGGCTTTAGAAACCAATATTTTTGAAGTTATCGGTAAGATACCGCCCAAAATGTGCGATGCTTTGTGAGACTTTGCAACAAACAACGAATTTGTTGTACGAAAGCCATGCTGGTTTACGTGAGATTTGCTTTGCCTTCTCGGCTTCTTCAACGTCTGCTGGCAGTCTGTCTAAACAATTGCTTCTGGTGCCAGCGAAGAAAGTAGTCATGTACGTCAAAATTTTCAGACTAATAGACTTTTACCGTTATATACCCGTACAAATGAAAACGAATTCAAATGGAATGAATTTAAAGCAGAATTTGTTTCACTAGCATGATTCAATTCCTCGTCTTTTAAGCCACAACATGCTTGGCGTTCAGATTTAAATTTAAAACAGGAAGCTTTGCGGAAATCTTTAATAACAAAAATATAGACACTGTTATAGCAACAATAACAACAACAAGAACAACAACAGCAGTTATAACAGTTTAGTTTATTGTATTTAAACTTGTGTTGAAGTGCGTGTGCATGTGTATGTGTGCGTGTAAGTAAATATCAACAAGAAATTCGTTTTGCTGTGCTTAAAATGTTCCAAGAGCTTAAGTAAGTGCAAAGAAGGCTCTCTCTCTTCTCCTTCTGCTTCTGCTTCTCCTGCTTCACACCAAATCACAAAAGATCTGAAGGTGCATGTGAATGTTGGTTGTTGTGTTGGTACAACAACAAATAAAATCATATCGTAAATCAACATAAGCCAGCCGAACAAATATAGAATTTCACTCGTTATTCATATATTTTTTAAGTTTGTTTTTGTAAGTAAGATTCACCACTACCACTACCACACACACTCACTCATTCACTATATTATGACTACTTTGACTTGCAAGAGCATTTAATACGGAACACAGATGCATGCACAACACACACACACACACACACGCAGTCATATCTCTGACTCTCTTGTCTATGCAAATATTTATGTCTGGCCCTGTCATTTAACCAGAACCATATTTTCTCTTGGTTGAAAAAAAAATAAAATAAACAACAACAAGAAAAATAGCCGAGAAGAGAGTGAAAAACTAAAAGAAAATCATTTAAAATAAATGCACAAGTCGAAATGTAAACGGAAACGTGTCACCGCAGTCACTGTATGGAGTACGTACACTTGCAAAAATTAAAGAAAAATGGAAGAAGGAGAGAAAGAGAAACAAAACAAGGCAACAATATTGAAGTAAACATTGTACAGTACACTGTAAATAATTGATTGAAAGGCTCTGACAGCTCGCTACTTAAATGCTTTCCAACTAAACTTTGTAACAAAAATGCATGAAGTAATCTTGAAGCTGCATGCGCCCTTAAAAGAGGAACTATTTTATGGTATTTAGACGAGTTAAGAAGGGATCCCAGAATGAAATATCCCGAGCCCAAGGCAACTCGTAGGTAGTCGTCAAACGAAAGTCTATACCATCGAAAGATGTGCTCAATTCAACTTGAATAGGAAGTATAAAAGGTAGGACATAGCACCACTATCTGACAGTCAAGCCACCATGCGGGCACTCGCCTATTGTGAGATTAAATCGACGGTAATATGGAACTATATGGAGACGCTGAATCGGCTGTGTACGGAAAATAAAGTTTCTGTCTGCTGGGTACCAGGTCATGTGAAATCTCTCTGTTGTGATGGTATGCTTATGGGACCAAAATCCTTCTGTGGATTGGAAGTGGATGTTTGGAATGCTTTTGTTTGAGAACTGAGTCATTCATCAAACTATCCAGCAGTAAAAAAAGGTTGCGAATCGATCTTTTAACAGGGCACTGTAGATTCAGAGTACATTTATTATTATTATGAGAATGGCGATGAGAATGAATCAATGGACTCAGTCCTTGGAACGTATAAGGCATACAATACACCACCAAATGAAACACTTGGGAGCATATCAGAAGCTAGGCAGGGAATTGCAAAAGCAGCTAAGCAGCTTCTAGAATAGTATTAGGTATCGAGGAGACATTAAGTCTGACGGGAAGTGGAATAGATCGTATGGTTGCAGTACTCTTCACGATAATAACAATAATAATAGTAATGCCCATGCTCTAGTTGTCTACTCACTCTAGTGAGGTGAGCACACTTAGGTTAGGTTAGGTTAGAGGACGTGTACTTGTCGATTAAGACAAGTACAGTACCCGGAGGTCGAATTGACCCATTGTACAACGTCCTTAAAGAGTGAGCACACTTATATCATTCATCTTTTCTATGTAGCAAGGGGTAGTGAACATCACTTACCACTTCATATTTGGATGATTACCAACTTCTTTTGGATTGAATTGGACGATCTGGACACGTCCACGACATGCGGTTTGAATAACGCGGCGCTAAATGTCACATAGCTCATGCTACGAGTGATTTAAGGACGTAGACATCTCAGTTGATTGTGAATGAGAACGTAAGGTTTTCATAATTCGGGGGTGTAGGCGAATAACTCACAAATCACAGCGGCCCTTACAGGCAACATAATCCTTGCCGTCAATCAAATTCAGCCCGACTTATAAGCCAAGTTTGTATGCATAAATTAAACATTTCTAATGTGCTCCACCATGAGAAGCCGTAGCGGACACTTGAACGAGTATTTGAACACATAATGGCATCAACAGGTATTTCAAAGGAATTAAACTTTCGATGATATCGCACACACACTTTGTTTAATTAAAACTTAAAGATAGGAATTGTAGTCTAGTAGGTAGCGTGTTGGCCTATTAGAAAAGAGGTCACGGTTCAAAGCCCAGGTCAGATATCTCAAACAAATTTAAATGCAAAAAATATTTCTTTCGGTGATTTTCTCTCAGCAGATTTCTGGCAAAAAGCTCAGAGTAAATAAAATTGTCATGAAAATTTATACTTTAGGTTCCGCCATACATGTATAAAATTGTGAGGAGCTAAGTCGATAGAAATCGTTTCATGAAAGACCCTACATATTCAATAATAATGAGAGTGGAACTAAATGAAGAGATTGGAGTGGTTACAAATATTGAAAGGCCTGTGCATCATCGTTTCGCTCGTTCCGCTGAAAATATCGCTATTGTAAGTGAAAGTCCTAAAGGAATTAGGACTGTCTTACGGCACAATATGGCGTATTTTGCATTTAGATTTACACCTACATCCATATAAAGTCCAGCTCACGCAACAACTGAAGCTAGCTGACCATTCACAACGTCGTAGAAACGTGGAATGGATGCTTGAACAACAGGCGGTGGACGGCAATTTTTCGAACAAAATGTTCTTCAGCGATGAAGCACATTTCACACTCAGTGGGTATGTTAATAAACAAAATTGTCGTATTTGGGGTTCTGAAGATCCTCAAGTAATTGAAGAGAGGCCAGAAAAAGTCACTGTTTGGTGCGCTCTTTGGTCCGAAGGTGCGATTGGACCTTACTTCTTCGAAAACGACGATGGAACGACTGTCACCGTCAATTCGGAGCGTTATGGTCATATGATAACCGACTTTTATTGCCTGCTATTGAAGAATACGACTTGGAGAATATGTGGCTGCAACAAGACGGTGCCACATGCCACACAACTCGAGCAAGAGTTGACATTTCCTGGCCGCGTAATTTCTCGTCGTGGCGATATCAACTGGCCACCAAGATCATGCGATTTGACATCATTAGACTTTTTTTGTGGGGCTACGCGAAAGACCGTATTTATGCAGATAAACCTTCAGCTCTTGAGCACTTAAAAACCAACATTCGTCAAGTTATAGCTGAGATACCGCCCAATATGTGTCAAAAAGTGGTCGGAAATTACCTCAAAGAATCAATGCTTGCAACACTTCACGAGGAGGTCATTTAAATGATGTAGTGTTTCACACATAATGTCAACGTTCAAAATTTACAATAAAAAAGAAATATCATGAAAAAAATATTTTATATGTGTTTTATTTACGTTTACTTTTAAAACCACGAAATGGATAACCCGGTAAATGAAGGGAACTGACTAGCAACACCAAAACCAATCATTTTCAGTAGAAGTCTAGAGTGCCATATTCTGTTAAATTCTTTGGAAATATCTAAGAATCATATCTCACTACAGAATTCATCAATTTTACGCCATGTTTTTTTTTAACAATTTCAATGTTATTACCACAATCGTCCCGTTTCTCTCAGTGTATGTTATCGTTGTTAATGCCAACGAAAAGATCTCTGGTGTAACATTAAAACACGCATAAATTATTATTTTTATTATTATTTAAACATTTTAAATACACACACACACATGCGAACTCTCTCTTTCTCTCTCACACAAATAATACACAAAAAGTGGAACCATTGTAATAACGGTATATCTTTTGTTTTTTGTTCCTGTGTTTTCTTTGGGAAATTTAACGAAAACATACACTCTGTTATTATAGACTCGGTAGCAGGACCCGAAAAAACAAAACACAAGGAAGAGTTTTTAAATAATTTTGTTTTGTTTTTGTGTGTGGCAGTATTACACGAGCAGTAGCAACGGCATCAGCATCAGTTTCTTTTTGGATTAAGAAACGGTTGAATGAACATGTGGCTGGTGTGTTCCATTCTGGTTTATAAACGATAACACTACTGTGTAGACATTTCAAAAATTTTTAGACAGCTTTTTAATTACACAATTTTTACAACAACAACAGCAATAGCAACAACAGCAGCAGCAAAAACAATGTATAAAAACAACAAAGAAGAAAAGGAAATATTTGAAAATGTTGAAATAATAGAAGAAAATAGAAGAAAAACGATTTCTAAATTCCTATAAAATAGAATGGAATGGCTTCTTCGTTTTTTTCTTTTTACCGTTTGAAAAAAATGGCCGACACAAAACTACGAGCGTAAAATAAAATTATTAATCGATTTATAAAAACCCCTTTTTCCATTAAAAATCAACCATAAGTTTAGTTTATGTTTGTTACAGTAATAGCCTCATCAAAGTCTTCGTAGTCTAGTAGATAGTGTTTTGCCTTTATTAAACGTGAGGCCACGGCTAAAACCTCAGGACAGACATCCCCAATAAAAAGAAATACGAAAAAATATTTCTCGACGACTTCCTTTCACCACATTCCTGGCAAAAATTTTGAGAGTAAATAAAATTGTCATGAAAAAGTTTCTCGAAAAATCATCCTGACTGGGTTGTAATGATCAATTATGTGTATGTATGATCGTCTCATTGCAACTTTACTCTTTAAAACAGGTCTACGGACCAGCTCAGTCTGTTCAGACATGGAAACAATATGGAAGTAAACATTGTACAGTACACTGTAAATAACTGATTGGAAGGCTCTGACAGCTCGCTACTTAAATGCTTTGCAACTAAACTTTGTAACAAAAATGCATGAAGTAATCTTGAAGCTGCATGCGCCCTTAAAACAGGAACTATTTTATGGTATTTAGGCGAGTTAAGAAGGGATTCCAGAATGAAATATCTCGAGCCCAAGGAAACTCACAGGTAGTTGTCAAACGAAAGTCTAGGCCATTGAAAGATGTCCGCAATTCAACTTGGATAGGAATTATAAAAGGTAGGACATAGCACCACTATCTGACAGTCAAGCCACCATGCGGGCACTCACCTCTTATGAGATTAAATCGAAGGTAATATGGAACCATTTGAAGATTCTAAATCGTCTGTGTACGGAAAATAAAGTTTCTCTCTGCTGGGTACCAGGTCATGTGAAAACTCTCGGCTATGATGGTACGCTTATGGGTCCAAAATCCTTCTGCGGATTGGGAGCGGATGTTTGGAATGCTTTTGTTTGAGAACTGAATCATTCATCAGACTATCCAGCAATAAACAAACGTTGCGAATCGATCTTTTAACAGGGCACTGTAGATTCAGTGTACATTTATTATTATTATGAGAATGATGATGAGAATGAATCAATGGAATCAGTCCTTGAGAAGTATAAGGCAATAATACACCACCAAATGCAACACTTGGGAGCATATCAGACGCTAGGCAGGGAATTGTCATTGTTGACACTAAGCAGCATCTAGAATAGTATTAGGTTTCGAGGAGACATTAAGTCTGATAGAAAGTGGAATAGATCGTATTGTTGCAGTACTCTTCACGATAATAATAATAATAGTGATGCACATGTTCTAGTTGTCTACTAATTCCAGTGAGCTGAGCACACTTAGGTTAGGTTAGGTTTGAGGACGTGTACTTGTCGATTAAGACAAGTATTGTTTTTATTAATTGTTAACCAATTACAAGTGAACGGAACAAGATCGAGCTTAAATTGGCAGCCGTCTCAAAAAACATAGCTTAGTTGGGTCCTACAAGATCAACGTGTGCCTCTGATTCTTCAAGTCTTCTTTATGTGTCGTATTGACTGGAATATCATTCTCAGATTTTCTGTGCATATGTTCTAACTATTTTCACATACTTACTTAATTACTTAACTGGCCGCTAACAACCCGATTAACGGATTTCGGCCTGCCTTTACACATCCTTCCAGGCGCTTCTGCTTCTTGTGCGCCTTCGTCAGTTGGTCACACTAATCGATGACAGGGTTTCCTCGATTTGGTCCTGGCAACGCAAACAAAGTTGTCGTCATCGTCGACTTCCACAGATTCCCGCATTAAATACCCGTCTCGCCGGAGCATCCTCCTCCATTCTAACGACGTGGCCGAAACAACGTCCATGTCGTTAAGGAGCTCATACAGATCACTGTTGGATCGGATGCGGTAATTATCGCCAATTCGCACTACACCGTAGATCTTACGTAGGACTTTTCTCTCGAATACTCTCAAGGCTGCTGCATCAATGCTTAATAGTGTCCATGCCTCTGCACCATAAAGAAGCACGGGAAGGATGAGCCTCTTCACATACGATATTCTATATCGTATTGTATTGCATGATGTTCCATAGCTGGAATCGGGAATGATTCCTGGACAAAATAAAATTTTCCGTTTGCAGTGTTCAAATATCATATTTGCTTGTGCCAATTACGTCACTCAAATTTCTGGCTAGCATTTCAAACACCATTGCTATAAATCATAGAAGACAAGTAGGTAGTGTGATGGCTTATTAGACGAGGGGCCACGGTTCAAACCCCAGCTTAGACATCTCAAACGAAAGGAAATATGAAAGAAGTATTTCTTCGGTGACTTCCTCTCAGCAGATTTCTGGCAAAAACTTTTTAAAAAGTTAAATTAAAAAATTTCCATTAAAAGTTTCTCAATAATCTGTCGTTCGGAGTCGCCATTAAACTGTAGGTGCCGCCACTCATTTAGAAAATTAACATGCATACAATATGGCTGGTGTAAGAAGCTAGGTTGTAGTCCTCCCGACTAAAGGGTTGTAATTAAGTAAGTAACAGCTGTCAATAAATTTTGGAAGCCCAGCATTTTCTGTCGCTGTCTTTTTCCTTGTCATTTCAGCTTCCGCAGAATTCATTGTGTGGCATTCTCAGTCTCCATGCATTACGCCCAGACGCTACTCTTCCGTTACAACTGTTAAGAGGAAATGGATGAAGATTTTTTCACAGAAAGTCACATCGGATCAAGCGGTCTGAGCATGAAGAAACAGCTAAGGCAAAGAAACATTCATCTCAAATCTTCGGAAAGCTAAAAATCGTTGGCCTATAGAGAATATATGCCAGCAAGCACACTAATTCCGAGGTTTAAAAGTCAATCAGTACCATGTTACCACAATCCAATCAACATTGAAGGTGGGTGACTTTTGATGCAGGGTTAGTCGATTGAGACAGTCACAGTACAAATTACAAATGTAATGTTTTACAAGGCGCACAGTACCTCATTCGATCGGACCAATTATCGTGCACATTTTCGAGTGTATGGAGTCGTATCTCGGCAATCGCATCACGAATGTTGCCTTTCAAATGCCCAATTGTCTTTGGTGTGTTGGCGTAACACTTTTCTTTAACGGCGCCCCACAGAAAATAGTCCAACGGCGTGAAATCGCAGCTTCTTGGAAGCCAATTGACATCACCATTTCGGCTAATTAAACGGCCATCAAACGTTTGACCCAATAAATCGATTGTGGCATGAGATGTGTGGCAAGTTGCACCATCCTGTTGAAACCAAACATCGTTCACAGCAATAACCATGAAGAGCGGGTACAAAAAATTAGGTTATCATGGTGAGATTAGGTGCCTCCATTGATCGTAATGTTTACGCCGTCCTTATTTTCAGAGAAATATGGGCGCTGATGATGGGAATGATGCCTACGCTCCACAAACCACAACAAACAGTCACTCGTAATGGTTGCATTGTATTCTGTAAGACTACGTGTGGGTGTCTGAGCCCCAAATACGGTAATTTCTGCTTATTAACGTACCCACCAAGATGAAGATGAGCTTCATTTGAAAAGATGAATTTTTTTTGGAAAAAATCGGCATCATCGTGTAGTTTCTCGTTGGCCCAATAAAAGCCCAAGGTTGCTCAAGCGTAAATCGATTCATTCCATTCAGTGAAGACAAAAACCCTGAATTTTGTGACAAGAGAATGACGTAAGTATTGCCAGATACGAAATAACCGATGATTTAAATTTAAATCCATAGATGGCCCACCGGTTATTAGAAAGTCGCAGCAAGGATGTCAGAAAGTGGGAGTCAGAGGTCAGCAATGAGTATTCAAAACAATAAGTAGATTCGAATCATACTTATAGTTTCTGATACTTATACGCATTCATACTTATTTTAATGTCTTACTAATACTACTCATACTCAAGGTTTGAAATACTCATGGTACTCGTACTTAACAATACGCATGATGTTATTGATTTCGACTCTCCATAACTCATAACATGTACACGAATCACAAAATAAGTACGATTCGCGTACGAACACTACAATACTCACAAGAAGGTTGTGTGTTTGCTCTGCTTGCTGTCTTTTTCTTTTTTGTTTATGTGTCTTCCTTCTTTCTTTGAAAATGCAACAACAACTACGACTATAAATTTTGACGAATGATTTGAGTCACTCGAATCATTTACGAGTATTATAAGTACTTTTCTAAATTTATGAATCTAAATGAGTAGGCGGCTTATGAATCAAACATATTTCGAATGGTATGCGTTTGATGTCAACGTTGTACTCATACTCATTGCAACTTATACTTATAAATCAACATTGTAGTGAGTACGAATGAATCAGAATACATAGTTAAATTTCAATACTGTTAACTCACTCATACTCAAAATTTCATGAGTACTTATGAGTAGCGAAAAAGCGATTCATTGCTGATCTCTGGTGGGAGTTGAGAAACCTCCGCCTCCTTATGGCCAGAGCAGGGGGCACTGACCCATCAGGTGAAAGGCAGTCTCTTGCTCCCACTTCCTGGGTGAATTTAAAATGAATGACAAACTAAAGCAATTGATTCATATTCATGAGACCCTCCACCACTACAGCCATCAATATGTCAATAAATTTTCAAATAAAATGTCACCTTAAAACCATTAATCTTCAAACGATTTTTGCGTTACGTTACGTTACGTTTTTAAATTTTCAGTTTCCGAGAAAGAAACAGAGGAGGAAACAAGAAAAAAACGAACCAGAAAAGAAAACCGCATCTCCCCTTGGTTTGAGAGTGTTTTTTAAGATATTTTGTGGTTGCTAGTGAATTAATAAAAATTAAATTTCACAATTTAAGGAGAGAGACCAAGCCAAGAAGGCAAAACTCCAAAAACAATTTTGTTTTGCTGCATCAAATGAGGTGGAAACTCCACAATGCCACACTGTCTCACAGGGTATGTGTAACATATTAAAACATGCCCAGACAATCCAGGGAATATCTAAGCTAATATGGCAAAAAGGAAATCTCCACCACTACCTAAAACATTAGCATTATTGCTGACTTTGTGTGCCACTCCACCGCTATTCCACTACCACCACCAGCACCTGCATAGAGGGTCGTTTTTACCTGAGACGTGCCAGGAATTTTATTAATTTTTCCTTTTCATAGATGATTTTCAATAGTTTAGAAAAGCAACAACAAAAAAAGAGCGAGTGGTATTGAAACAACGAACCAATTTATGGATTTTTAGAAGCCAAACCTCCCTCCCCAGCTTAGCCTCCTAGAGACACAGAGAAGAACATCAGTTTAGCAAAATCATGTAGAGAGCTTAACAAGGTATTTTGCTGCTTCTACAAGGTGTCGTTCTTTTTTGTCTGCATTTTAAACTCTTGCGTTTGCCCGACAAGCAACCAACCTTTCACCAGAGTGAGGAAGCTTGCAGGCACCAGAAATTCTTGATTTTATTATTCCAAACGAGCATGTCTGCAAAAAAAAGCTTCTTAAATATGCTGAAAACAGTTTCTGCATCATACGAGTAAGTGTGTCCCTCGTCTAAAGCAGTTGTGTTTAAAATAATAGCACCAACTATAGGCTTCGGATTATATTGTTACGAAAATGGGAAAATCAAGATACTGGTATTTCGCATTTACATTGTTTAACATTAAAATTATAAACAAAAGCTACAAAAACAAAACAATGCAGTAAACAAACCGGTTTACAAATTATCATACTGCTTAATATAACAACAAACACCAGCATAAAAAATGGTAAACAAGTAAACAAAGATACAACAACAAACACCAGCATAAAAAAATGGTAAACGAGTTAACAAAGATACACCAACAACACTGCAAGAATAAATAAAAACAACCATGTTTACATTTATAGAGATTTCGAGAAGGCAAAGTCATGAACATTCGCGTTCAAGAACATTCATCAGACTGTTTTTCTCTGCCAAATAAAAGGCAAGGCAAAGCAGGCGACGGAGTGAGTGAAGTTCAGTCAGTATTGTGCGAAGACGCCGGGCCTTTGAAAAGAGTAATCCTGGTTTAAAGATCTCCGTTACAAAGATCTGTCGAACAATTGTCTAGTAATTGTTGTTGTTTATGCCAAGGGTATAAATAGAGAAATAACAAAGAAAAGCAATTGTTGTTGTTTACATCAAGTTGTGAACAATGGCACACATAACTGTGCGAATAATAAAGAATTTTAATTAAAACTAAACACAAAATTTATTTTTATTTTATTTGTAATCTATGAACTCATATTTTTAACGTTTTTAAAAGGTAAAAACGTAGCAATATTTTCTATGCCTTCACTATTATTTTGCACTTTGCTGTAAACGGGTATAACAGGTATAAGATACACGTTTCTTGTTTTATCGCTGGTAGTTTTATTGGGTTCAAAAAAAAAAATAAAATACTACGCGTACATGGTGAAATATTTTCGAACATAATGATGAGCTTTAGTTTAAAGCCACTCTGTTCTACTAAATCCACTATTTTATACTCCTTTTTGCTTAGCAGAATACATTATGAATTTTATGTTTTCATATTCAAAAATCTTTACCAACAAATTGAGGAAGCGTTTAAGAGGCCAATTTGTCAATGAGGATACCTCTGCTACCTGAAAAGGTCTCATATATGGTTGGACAATATACAGAGAGTAGCATGTGCTGGCATAATAGGGGCAATGGGAATCTGTCCTCCAGCGGCACTGTAAGCTCAATTAGAGCTGCACACGATAATGAAGACCAAAGCTTTGCATACTATGGGCAGTTTGATCGAAAACAAGTCTAATTTCGCATTCACTAGTGGATTTCGGAAGCTGAACTACAGAATGGCTGACAGCTCTCTTCTTAACAGTCCCCTCTACAGAACTAATAGACTACGATTTTGGGAAGTGTTTCGCAACGAAACCTAATAACACAAATAATTGAGTAATCTGGAAGCAGAACGAATCTTGAACAGGAGAACGAAATTGTTTGGTCCCAGAATGAAATATTTGACACCCATGGGGAAAAACTCGCGGGTATCTTCCAAGCAGAAGTTTATGCCATTAAAAGATGTGTGCTCAATTCAACTAGGTAAGGAGGTTCAAAAGACAGGACATAACCATACTATCTGATAATCAGGCCGCCTTTCCAGCACTCTAGACTGTTATGAGGTTCAACCGGTAGTAATACGGAGCTGTCTGAATAAATTTAAATTGTCTACGTAGAGAAAACTAGGTTACCCTGTGCGGAATGGATGTTTCGAGAGGTATTCTCAATGAAAGGGAGGATAAAGAGACACAAATACTATTTTCCAATCAAATAGGTCTGAGGGAATCAAAACTTTTGTTGGAAAACTACAATAAGAGGGGATCTGCATCATGCATCAGACTAACAAGAAATAACTTGAAGTTGATCTCCAGTGTTTTAACAGGCCACTGTATACTCGGGTAGCAAATCTAATCACAATTCTTCAGTCAGGATTACGACCTAGCTTCTCACACCAGTTATTTTGTGTGCGTTAATTTTATGTAAGCCGCAACTCTTATCCACAATTTAAAGGCGACTCCGAAAGACAGATTTTTGAGAAACTTTTTCGTGGCAATTTTTATTTACTCTCAGAATTTTTGCTAGAAATTTTCTGAAAGGAAGTCGCCAAAGAAATACTAATAAGCCAACATACTACCTACCAGACTATGGTGATTTCAGGGATAAACTGGCGCGAATATTTCGAGCGGAAGCCAATGTAATTGAAAGATGTACTCAATTCAACTTGGATAGGAAGTATAAAAGACAACACATAACAATACTATCTAACAGTCAGGCCGCCATGCTGGCATTCGCCTCTTATGAGATTAAATCGATGGTAGTATGGGATTGACTAGGGAAACTGAATTGGCTAGGTGGGGCAAATAAGATTACCTTCTGTTGGATCCCAAGTCGATTGTTAATTCTCGAAAGTAAACACGGCAACAGTCGGGCATGAAGGGACGAATGTTTGAAAAGATATGCTCAACACAAAAGAAGATAAAAAAAACCCAGTTGGCATGAGGCAAAGAAAACTTTTGTTAGGAAATTACAATAAAAGGAGATCTGAGTCATGCATCAGACTACCCAGAAATAATAACCAGGTTGATAACCGGTCTTTTGACAGGACACACTGTAGACTCAGAGTACACTCACTTAGAATGAAGCTTGTCTCGTGCCTAACATTTAGATTCTGTGACGATGGGAATGAGTACACATTCATGGAACATGTGTAGCATTAATGCATTCCAGAAACAAGCACTTTAGAGTATATCAAGTGCTAGGCAGAGAATAGTCATTATGGAAACCGAGCAGCATTCTGAAGCGATATGCTTGGAGGAGACATTATAGAAATAAGCTATAAAGTTTGAGAGGAGTACAATAGATCATATAGTAGCAGTACTAGGGCAGCTCTTCACAACAATAGTAATAATAATCACCTCGCTAAACCTATATACTTACAGGATTACAATCCTTTAGTCAGGTTTACAACCTTTTAAAGTCGACTCTGAACGACAGATTTTTGAAGTTCTTTTCATGGCAATTTTATTTTACTCTCAAGAGTTTTTCCAAGAGGATTGCCGAAAGTAATAATTTTTCGTATTTCGTTTTGTTCACAACGTTTAAATAAGGGCTTGATCTGCGGAGTCGCCTCTAATAAGGCAACACACTACTTACGCTACTACGGCGACTTCAGTTTTAGGTTAGTCTTGCTCGAAATTTGTTTTTTTCCAACTTTTTTACAGAAATATTCCCACCAGGTGCTTAATTGGGTTCAATTATGGCGTTTGTGGCAGAGTGTTTTTGGTGTACAATTAAACCACCACACTCCTTTACTATTTTGGAGGTGTTTTTGAGAATCATTGTTCTGTTGAAACATACAGTTGTTTAATGACTCCAAATTCTAATTCTGCTTTGCCTTGCCTTTTAATGGGTGATTTTTTAAGAGCTATAGGAAAATTTTTCAAAAAAAAAACACATAAAATTCAGAAAAATGCATGAAATCTTTATTTGAATCGATAGTACGGTTCATATAATTTAATGTTTGAAGACTATTTCATGCAAATGTTGACCGCGACTGCGTCTCAAATGATCCATCCGCTTAGTCCAATTTTGGCATACTCTTTCCAACATTTCGGCCGGTGTTTCACGAATAAATGCTTCAATGTTGTAGCCCCACAAAAAAATAGTCTGAAGGCGTTAAATCGCACGATCTAGGCGGCCAATTGACCGGTCCCGAACGTGAAATAAAATGTTCACCGAACTCGCCTCTCAATAAGTCCATAAGTTACGCGTGCTGTGTGGCATGTGGCACCGTCTTATTGAAACCACATGTCATGCAAGTCAAGCTCTTGCATCTTGGGCAAAAAAAAGTTGGATATCATCTCACGGTAGCGCTCACCATTCACAGTTACGTTACGATTCGCAGCATCTTTGAAGAAGTACGGTCCAATGAGGCCACCAGCCCATAAACCGCACATAACTTTGACTTTTTCTGGATGCATTGGTAGCTTTTGCAATGCTTCTGGCTGATATTCACTCCAAAATCGACAATTCTGCTTATTTACGTATCCATTGAGCCAAAAATGAGATTCGTCGCTGAACACAATTTTTCGATAAAGAAGTGGATCTTCGGCCAACTTTCCAAGAACCCATTCACCAAAAAATCTGCATTGCGGTAGGTCGTTCGGCTTCAATTCTTGCACCAGCTGTATTTTGAAAGGCTTCACACCTAAATCCTTCCGCAAAATCTTCCACGTTGTAGAGTAACTGAGGCCCAATTGCTGCGAACGGCGACGAATCGATAATTGATGGTCATCATTAACACTGGCCGATACAGCTGCGATATTTTCTTCAGTTCACACTCTACGTAAGCGTGTTGGTGGTTTAATGTCCAACAATGTAAATTTGGTGCGAAATTTAGTCACAATAGCCCGTTATATGAAGTACGTAAACAGTCTGATGAATGTTCTTAAAGGTGAATGTTCGTGGCTTCGCCTTCTTGAGATCGAGATCAACGATAAACATCGTTGTTTCATTATTATTGTTTGTGTATTTTGTTTACATTTAGTCCTAGAGTGTTTGTTGGGATATTTTTGTTTACTTGTTTACCATTTTTTTAAGCTGGTGTTTATTGTTATATTGCGCAGTGCGATAATTTAAATTAGTAAACAAGTTCATTGTTTTGTTTTGTAGCTTTTGTTTATAATTTTAATGTTAAACGATGTAAAAACAAAACACCAGTATGTAGATTTTCGTTCATTTTCGTAACAATACTGAAAAAGCGGGGCTGCAAGCGATTAACCTTCTCTAATAAACTCTTAAAAATTGATATTAAATCAATGACAATAATAATCTGGCAACTATTGTTGCCAATAAATAGTTTAAAACAATAACAATACAACGTAATTTAATTACAAATGCTTAAAGTAACTTTGCCTTGCAGTGACACACATACAAACACATGTACACACGGTATTACAAGCACAACAAAATTAAACAAAAAGAGAAAGAAGAAAAAACAGAAAGACGAAACAGAAGAATGAAATAAATATGGAGCAGCTCATTACTTTCCGTCCTGCATATTAAACACTTTACTTTACGTTACTGTGTGCGTTGTTGTGTTAGTGTGTAAGTGTGTATGCTTGCCTCCGTGCATTGGAGTGTAAAAAAACAAAAACAAATTTTGTTTTTGTATTTGTTTTATTGAAACAAAGAATGAAAAAACAGAAAAAACATAAACAAAGAATGGAGAATGATAGAAACAAAAAGTAGTAGAAATTGTACAACAGGAAACAGGACATGTTCTGTTAAATGGTGCCACACATTTATTATTTCATTTGTTTTTTACATTCTACATATACTCGCACTACAAAAACAACAACAACATTAGAAGCAAACACTTTCCATTCCATTCCCTTTAAAATTGTATTTTCACTCCTTTTTCTCACTTAATTTCTCTAAACTAGAAGACTTGTCTGTAGCTTCGGTTGTTGCAAGCAAAGGTGGTTGTGTAGGGGTACATATATTGGAGCTGTGATGGCTAAGGAGGGGATGGCTAAAGGAAAATTTAAAGCGTCGCTCTGTGACATCATTCAAAGAGGTCTTGAGATTGGAAGTCATGAGTGCATAACATTGGATCAGAGGATAAACCTGGATAAGGCCATTAGTCAGAAGAAGAATACTTCCCACTCCTGTCTAGGATAATATCACTGGAAATGGATGTAAAATATCTGGCAATAACACAGGATTTCTTCGGCGACTTCCACTCAGCAAATTTCTGGAAAAAACTCTGAGAGTAAATAAAATTGCCATGAAAAGTTTCTCAAAAATCTGTCGTTCGGAATCGACTTTAAACTGTAGGCTCCGCCACTCACGTATAAACTTAACACACACAACATAAGTGTCCTTCAGTCAGGATTACGACCTAGCTTTTCACTCGACCTAGGTTGTGTGTGTTAATTTTATACATGATTGCTGGGACCTACAGTTTAAAGTCGACGCCGAACGACAAATTTTATTTTGAGAAACTTTTTCATGGCAATTTTATTTCAGAGTACTTGCTGGAAATCTACTGAGAGGAAGTCGCCGAAGAAATATTTTTTCGTATTTCGTTTTGGTGGAGATGTCTGATCTGGGGTTTGAACCGTGGCCTTACGTCTAATAAGCCAACACACTACCAGTAGATTACGGCGACTTCTTCCTATAACATTCCGAAAGCGAAATTTAATTTCGAAACTTCAGAAACTAGGAACTTCAGGTCTGGTGATCCGGATGTTTCCAATCGGACCCTTGAGATTTATGGGAGATTTATTTACAAAGATTTATGACAAGGGTTCTACTGTGCAGCTTTCTTATACTTTGAATGACCACAACAATGTTTTCCAGGCGGTAGTCATAGATATTTTGAAAGCAACGCAATGCTTGTCGGCTAGCTAGACATTCCTTGAAATCTCTTGTTTCAACCCCACACCCAGGCGATGATTGAGTCTTTAACAAACGTACATTAAACATCCGTTCTCGTCCATGAATGCCGACAATCTTTTTTATGGGTTCCGCAACATAGAGATATCCTTGGAAATTGCAATGTCAGGGTCGGTACAGAGCTCGCAATCTCTGACATATTATAGGGGCATAGGTACCCCGTTTACATGTATACATACATACATACAGACACGTCGATAATGCTGTATGATTGCCCAATATGGTCGGAGGCACTCTCCGTGGGGACGACAAGGAGTATACTGTCCTCGGTGTATCGTCTAAGCGCGATTAGACGGATAAGTGGCTTCAGGACAGTGTCTGATGAAGCGGTATTGGTGTTGGCAAAGACAATACCAATAGACATATTGGCGGATGAGAAGAGGAGGATATACCTTCGCCGTCTCGAGTGCCCGGGAAGAATAGAAGCTATAAAAGCAGAGGAACGAAGGACTTCCATGCACAAATGGCAGACACGATGGGAGAGCAATTTAAAGGGAAGATGGACGTTTCGCCTTGTCCCTGATGTAACCCTTTGGATGAAGAACGAACATTGCGAGCTGAACTACTACGTGACACAGTTCCCAACTGCTCATGGGTGCTTCAGGAAGTACCCGCAAACTGTGTAGATGAGGAGGAAGATGCGGAACATGTTTTAACATGCTGCCCCAGATTTAGATGGCCCGAAGAAAAGCGTTTGGGACCGAACCGGCTAATGGAAGAGCTGTTGAATTGTAGGATTCTCTGGAGTCAATATAGTCAGAGAATGGCTGAAGTTATGCTAGAACTCTGAAGACTGGAGGAACGGAGGCGAAATTTGACTTAATGTGATAAAACTTTTGAGCTAACCAGCCCTCCGCGAAATAATATCTTACGGCAGTACCGCGGGGGGAGAGTGGTTGAAGAATATAGGAGGTAGGTTTAGTATGTAGGCATCAGTGATGGTGAATCGTGCACTCTTTTGTTGGAACAAAAGTGTCTTCCGAAGATTCCCACCTCCGGCTCAAGACAAAAAAAAAACATACATACTGACATAGTTGGTCATTATAGCCCTTCAGTCAGGATTACGATCAAGGTCCGTTTGCCTCAGTTAAATTGGATATTGTGCAACCATTTTATAGGGAGGATCAATCTCGTTGACAGCAGGAGCGTATGTGCAATATTGCTAGACTACCTATTAGAGGACCTACTCACAATAGCAGTACTCAAGGACCACTGTTTTTACTTTCATTTGATGCTTACAGTAAGTCTAATAGGTCAGCCATGAGCTTTAAGCTGCTGTTGGTTACTCAGAACTAAGACTCCTGTGGATATTGTTACGGAAAAGGAAAAATCAAGATACTGGTGTTTCGCATTTACATCGCTTAACATTAAAATTGTAAACAAAAGCTACAAAAACAAAACAATGCAGTAAACAAACCTTCAAACTTTCAAATTATCGTACTGCTTAATATAACAACAAACACCAGCATAAAAAATGGTAAACAAGTAAACAAAATTACAACAACAAATACCAGCATAAAAAAGTAAACAAGTTAACAAAGATAAACCAACAACACTACAAGAATAAATAAAAACAACGATGTTTACATTTATAGAGATTTCAAGAAGACAAAGTCATGAACATTCGCCTTCAAGAACATTCATCAGACTGTTTATTCTGCCAAATAAAAGGCAAGGCAAAGCAAGTAACTGAATTAAGGAAGTTCAGTCAATCTTGTGTGAAGACGCCGGGCGTTTGAAAAGAGTAATAGTGGTTTAAAGATCTCCGTTACAAAGTTCTGTCGAACAATTGTCTAGTAATTGTTATTGTTTATGCAAAGGATTTAAACAGAAGAATAACAAACAAAAGCAATTGTTGTTGTTTACATAAAGTTGTGAAAAGTGGCACACAGAATTGTGCGAATAATAAAGAATTTTTATTAAAACTAAACACAAATTTATTTTTATTTCATTTGCAATTTAAAAGGTAAAAACGTAACAATATTATTACTTCGGATGACTTAAATTATTGTGTTCCGTTAATAAATATTTCACCTTGGTTTTCAACAGTTGAAGTCATTTTAAAGTGTGCTTGGAAACCCTCTTCTTTTTATGTTACACACACACATGTTTTCAAATGAACTAGAAATAAAACCCGTTATATTAAAACTAAAAACAAATAAGAAAACTTTAATTTTTATTACAAATTCATCTCACATACTCCTTTGAAACATGACAAACAACGAACAGAAAATAAAAACAAAGAAAACGAAAACTGAGAAGAAAAAAATGAGCAACACGAACATATTCTTCTTCTTCTCTACTTTATTTGTTGTTGCTGTTACTGTGACAAAATTATGTCAGATGTTACGGTTATTTGTTTTTGTTTTTCCTGTACTCAGTTATGAAAAAAAGCGTACATAAAGTATGAGCTGTTAACACACTTCGTTTATTTTCTTGTTTCTTTTCGTTTTTGTCTTGTGAAAATATTGAAACAAAAACAGCAACAACAATATGAAAATGAATTTTCATCAAAAAGTTTTTTCTCTTTCTCTTTCTCTTGCTTTTTTCTTTTTCTTTCTCTACAAGAGAGCAAACATCTTCACATGTATGCATACATATACACACGGTGAAGGCTTATGTTTTTCTATGGGAAAGTTAAAGTTGACATGTTCTCTCGGTTGATGATGTTTTTGTTCATTTCCCCAACATTTCTTGAGTGTTGTTTTCATATTGAAAATAATAAATTATTTTTCGTTTTCTTCTATCTCTATCTCTCTCTCTCTCTCTGTTAGCCACAACATATATTTCATTTTTATTTTATATTTTACGTCTGTTTCAATACTTTTATTTCAACATTTTTATGTGTGTGTATGTGGCAATGGTATGGAGGTTTTTATTAATGCTTTAAGAAAAATATTTTAATTTTATTGACCCTTTCACATGCATACATGCCAGGTACAGTGTGGGGCAAAAAAAGTGAACAAAAGTGATGAAATTATGTGGCTTGGTTTATCAATTGTTCGATGGAAATTTGGATATAAAAAGTGCCTCAAAAGACAACCTAAAATTGTGTAACGCGCTTAGTGGGACAATGAGGTGACTGTAGGAAATTCAATCAATCAGCCTCTCATGGCCGAACCGCATGATAGTGACACTCCCAAATTTCAAAAATTTAAGCTCTTCTTAATTTTATAACCTTTAGTCATCACCGTTCCATTGAATTTACATTATTTTTTTAAGTCGCCGTAATCCAGTAGGTAGTGTATTGGCTTATAAGACGTAAAAGCCAGGGTTCGAGCCTCAGGCCAGACATCAAGACAAAATACAAAAAGTATTTCTTCGGCGACTTCCTCTCAGCAGATTTCTGGCAAAAACTGTGAGAGTAAATAAAATTACCATGAAAAAGTTCCACAAAAATTATGTCGTTCGGGATCGACTTTAAACTGTAGGTCTCGCCACTCATGTATAAAATTAACACATACAATATAAACGGTGTGAGGAACTAGGACGTTGTACAATGGGTCAATTCGACCTCCGGGTACTGTACTTGTCTTAATTGACAAGTACTCGTCCTCTAACCTAACTTAACCTATATAATTTGAATAATTTTACGCGAGCCGGTGGTTCAAGCCCCAGCTCAGACAAATCGAACAGCGCGTAATAAGAAAAAATATTTCTATCGGCAGTCTTCGGTGAAAACTCGGAGAGTAAATAAAATTGACATGAAAAGTTTCTCGAAAATCTGTCGTTCAGAGTAGACTTTAAAAAGTACGCCTCAATGCACGCGGATAAAATTATGAGACACAACAAGAGCGGTGTGAGAAGTTAGGTTGTTGTCCTGACTAAAGGGTTGTAATGACAAACGCTATGTTTCCGCTATTTTATTAAACTGACGCCCTAGACGTTTTTGATAGGTTCAGTGAGGCGATTGTTATTATTGTTGTGAATAGGTACCCTAGTACTGCTACTATACGATCTATTGTAATCCCCTCAAACTTTATAGCTTATTTCTATAATGTCTCCCCCAAGCATATCGCTCTAACAAACTTCAGAATGCTACTCGGTTTCCATAATGACTATTCTCTGTCTAGCATTTGATATACCCTAAAGTGCTTGTTTCTAGAAAGCATTAATGCCACACACATAGCTGCCACATTTGACGATTTATCGTCATTTTGACGATTTTGAGCTCCAAAAATATCATTTTGACGATTTGACGATTTATGTCCTTATTTTGACGATTTTTGGAAATTAAAAATTTACATCATATTCTTTACTTTAGTATGTACATTAAAAGCCACTTTAAGCTTTGTATTTACTTTGCAATTACTATTGGAAATTTATGTTAGTAAAGTAAGTTACTTTCGAATACCTGTGATGATTTTTCTGTATTTTATTCCTTTTTAACACCTTAAAAGTTAAAAAATTACAACTCCTAAACTCTCGTAGTTGAGAATACTTTATCACTTGTCGTTGTAGACAATTTTAAAAATTCGAGTATATATAGCTTCTAATATTACAAACGGAAGAACAAAGGCAAGCGTCGTTATTTTGTTTCGTACGACCAACACTCAGTTGATTGATGGCGTTGTGTTTGGAACTATGAAAATATGTTATTTGAAGAAGCAAGGAGAGAACAGTGTTTATGGACACTAGGCTTGTATATTTTTTTTACCATAAGTAACAGGAAAGGCCTCTGCAGGAATTGAGTTCCACATACGAATAGTCCGACTAAAGAACGTACTTTTTCTGTAATGCACTGTGCGATCCACTGGCCAATCGACCACATACGGAAGTGGTGGCCGGGAAAGACGAGCGTTGTGTAGGAATATATGATTTTCGGGAAGAGTCCCCTTATTTCGTTCGAGCAAAATCCTTTTGTCGAAGCGATAGGGCAGTAAAACACAAACCACATTGCAACGATGCTCCAATGATTCAATGGAGTTGGATACTCTATCATCATTAACGAGCTACTACGGCCTCTCCTGTACACGATCGAGAAACCTAAAAATAGACGTTGGGGCACCGACCCATACATGAGAGTTGTATTCCATTTTCGGTCGGTTACAAATGGTGTAAATAGTAAGATCAGATGATAAGATCTTATTAAGGAACTGAAAAATGTGTCGGTTGAAGCCAACATTACACTGAATTTTCATGCTCAAAATGTCAAGAGCTTCTGACTCCCTAATATTTACACCACCCATAGAGTAAGATGATACAATATTATTGCTGCGCTTATGTGTCAATAAACAACACTGGGATAGATTGTTAAATCCTTAAACAATTTTTTTCTGAAAATGATATAAAATTTTACCCTTTTTTGGAAAAAAAATTAATAAATAAAGATGAGGGACGCTAGCTTTTAATTTCTAAAAAATTTTTCTTTAAATGTTTCATTTTTGAACTCAGATATGTACATACATAGACTTTTTCTGTGTTTTACTACAATAGAAATAATTTTGGTTTTCAAATACTTTTAATTTATTTATTTTTTCTGATGATTTTTTGACGATTTTAATAAACGTCTTTGACGATTTTGACGATTTTTTCTTAAATAATTTACGATTTGGTGCCTCATCTATCTGGCAGCTATGGCCACAGACAATCTCTATTCTAAGTTCTTCTGTGTCCCGGCAAAAGACCGGTTATTATACCTGGTTGGTCGGATGCATGATTCAGATCTCCTCATAAGAGGCGAGTGCTGGAATAGCAGTCTAACTTACAGATATCGGGTGCGCCATCTATCGTTTTAAATTTGAATCATCGGTTATTTCGAATCTGACAATACTTATGTCATTCTATTCTGCCACAAAATCCTGTATTTTATTCTCCACTGAACGTAATGAATCGATTTACGCTTAAGCACCATAAGGATTTATTGGGCCAACGAGAAACTGCACATTTTGCCAAAAAAAAATCTTTTCGGATGAAGCTCATCTTCGTAAGCATATTTGGGGCTGAGGAAACCCACACGTGGTCTTACAGAAGCCAATACAGCCATTGCGAGTAACTGTTTGGCGCGGTGGCATTGTTGGTCCATATTTCTTTGAAAATAAAGACGGCACAACTATTACGGACAATGGAGACACTTATCGCACCATGATAACCGATTTTTGTATCCTCTCTTCATGGTACTGTTGTAAACGATGTTCGGTTTCAACAAAAGGGTTCCACTTGCCACACGTCTTATGCCACAATCGATTTATTGCCTCAAACGTTTGATGGCCGTTTAATTATCCGAAATGGCGATATCAGTTGGCCGCCAAGAAGCTGCGATTTGACACCGTTGAACTATTTTCTGTCTGGCGTCGTTAAAGAAAAGTGTTATGCCGACAAAACAGAGACAATTAAGCAACAGTCATGATGCCATTGCCGAGATACGGCTCCATACCCTCGAAAAAGTGCACGAGTCTCCTTTTATTGTACTTTCCTAACAATAGTTTTGATTCTCACTTGTTTTACAAACAGTCTTTGTCTCTCTTAACAGTCTCTGTTGACTTAACATTCACTGTAAAAACAAAAGTGTATAACTGTAGCAGCTATCTTCACACAGATCTGCAATATTCTCTTCAGTGCACATATTTCTTTGTCTTTTTGATGCTTTTTGAATCGAGGAGAGTAAAATTAACGCGAAAACTGTCTATAACTGCACGAATTGCTTACACATTAGCTCGATTACTTATTTACTTCATTGATCATAACATCCATTTAGTCAGGATACTCACATCACCCATGTTATACGGTTAATCGCAATAAACGCCATTATTGAGCTCAATATTTCATATAAAGTTTCAATTAATTATTGCGCAATAAATACGTAAATTGTTATAATATTGAGTAAGACTTAAAAAGCAGCACTGTCATAAGTGTATTTAGTGAGCATATTTCAACTAACCGAATACTTTCTGTTGATATTTGACAACTCAAATGTCAACGACAACAAAAAGTTTTTGAAACAACCAGCTGTTTCGTTTATCAGCTGTCAAATGAACATTGAATAAGCTGCTGAACTGCGTATATTATTATGCCTGAACACTTAAAATATTGTACTCAATAAACCGAATATGGACTGAATAAAAGTGCATATCTGAACATTGTATTATGTTTGTAATTTTATTCATGAGTGGCGGCAATTACAGTTTGAAGGCGACTACGAACGCCAGATATAGGAAGCTTTTAATGACAATTTTATATTAACCCCAGAGATCTTGTCATAAGGATGTTGTGGGGAAGTCGCCAAAATTATTTTTTTCACGATGTCAGAGCTGATATTGAAACTCACGATCTCTTCTGTAGTAAGCCAATACACTGCCTACTCCTTACGCGGCCGTTATACGATTCCAAATAAATGTCTTGTATTTTTATGAACAACTTAAGTCCTACTACATGGGTTTTATAATGTCATTTAAATTAATTTTAATCTTTTAGATTTCAACAGAATATGTATCATGAATTAGTTTGAAATTCGAAAATAATTGCTTTTCTTTTAAGATTTCACTACACATTACGATTCATAAAAGCCAACTATCCGTTCATGGCTCAAAATCAAAATCAATAAATCAATTACGATTGCGATTACGATTACGATTACGATTACAATAATTAATGATTTTAAATTGTTTTTCAATTTCCAGCAATCACGTTTGTTGTTTTTTTTTAACCCATATTTCAAATATTTCCTACCCATTAAATACGTAATAAAAGTTTATCCAGTTGCAGCAGAGAGATACAAAGGGCCAGAATATTTTAAGGCCTTTTAAAAGAAGGCAATTCATATTAAGGCAATTAATATTTTTCATCTCACACAATATAAAAATTGTATCTATTAAGTGCAGAAAAATATTGGTTCTGAGCATATTTTTCAGGACGTCTTTTGGCATTCCACGATTATCACAATTCTTAACAAGAAATTTTTAATATTCATCAGTTTATCGATTTGTTTATACGTCAAACGGTCAATTTTTTTTGACATGGGGAACTTTTATTTGAACTTTTTATCTAAGAACTTGTTTGCGTAATGAATTAATAAATTCTAACTGGGATATCGACCAGAAGAGAATATGGCAACACTTTTACTCAAGATTCACTTTCCAGAAATGTTGTGTCATGTAATGTCATGTCATGTCAGATTATATCATAGCATGTAATACAATGTCATGTAAGATCATGTCATGTTATATTATGTCATGGCATGTTATACAATGTCATATTATGCAATGCCATGTTATTTAATACCCCCGACCTATGGAATGTTAGCTACGACGGAATTCTGAGAGAGGATATGCTGGAGGGAACTTTTTTGGTTGGATACGCAGACGATATTGCAGCTGTTATCACGGCCAGGATTACGGAAGAGGCGCAATACTGAGACGTCTTATGCTGAGAACAAAAACATGGTTGGATTCCCACGGCCTAGACCATGCATAAAACGGAATTGTTGCTAATCACTGGCCGCATGTGGACATGAGTATTGGAAACGAGGTAATTAGGAGCAAGAGCTCGGTGAAATACTTGGGTATAAGGCTGGACCCAGACTACCATTTTCGCATCAGATTCAGTACTCGGCTAACAAGGCCCAGAAGATCGTTGGACATCTCAGCAGATTAATGTCGAACATTGGAGGCCCGCTACCGGCGAGACGGAGACTCCTGATGGAGGTTGGAAACAGCATTATGCTTTATGGGAGCGAAATTTGGGCTGAATCACTAGATGTTAAGAAGCGGGCAAACTCACTTGTATCGGTACAGAGGACGGCTGTATTGCGTATCGCGTCGGCATATTGTACAGTGTCCGCTCCAGCCGTACTGGTGATAGCAGGTATAATCCCTGTGGATCTGCTGGCAGCGGAGCGGATGGAGATTTATAAGACGAGATCGGCTGGAAATCACATAACCGGTTACTTCAGGGAAAACACCATTTTAAAATGGCAACAACGATGGAACGAGGAAGATAGAGGAAGATGGACAGCGAGACTTATTCCGGACATAAGGCCATGGATTGGTCGGAAATTTGGAGAGGTAAATTACTACGTTACACAGATGCTATCGGGTCACGGATATTTCAGGATGGGCAAGACCGCCTCCCCTTACTGTCTTTACGAGGAAGGGGAGGTAATTGATGATGCAGAGTACACTGTTTTCGAGTGTGCACGCTGACAGAGCTATTGCTCCGAACTGACGTCGATAGTCGGGACGATCACGGCCGGTAATATTGCCGGGGTTATGATAGCGAGTAGAGAAAGTTGGAGAGTATTCTAAGGCTGAATAAGAGGGATCTTGAGGCTGCGGAACATGTGGTGACGACTTGCTCTATGGTGCGGTTAGGTACATTTACCCCTCCTCGGCGTAAAAAAAAATGTTATATTATATCATAACATTTCGACGCCTCCGTTCTATAATATTCTAAGCCGAAAAAGTGTGTTTTGAGTTATGTGCTCTCAAAGTTTTCACGCGATATACGACTATATGTGTGTTCTAAGTAGATTTTTCCCTATAACTTTATCATCAAAATATCAAAATATATTTCTATCGGCGGCTTCCTCTTTGGCAAACAAAAACTCTGAGAGTAAAATAAAATTGTCATGAAAAGTTTGGCAAAAATCTGTCATAATGATTAGGACGTTAAACTGTAGACACAACATACATACATATGTAGGTGGTGTGAAAAGCTAGTTTGTAATACCAAATAAAGAGTGCTAATGTCCAATTATGCCGGCGTGTAGTCTAGTAGGTAGAGTGTTGGCTCATTGGAGGCGAGGCCTCGGTACTGCTGAGCGGAAGTCGCCAGAGAAATATTTTTTCATATTTCGCTTTGTTAGAAATGTTTGACCTTAGGTTTGAACCATAGTCACTTCTAATAAACTACAGCGACTTGTCCCCGAAAATGGAATATTTTTAACTAAGTTTTGTCTGTCACTTCACATGGAGGTCATCTATTGCTATTCGTTTGGCCTGCAATGCAAGGAATTCAAGAGAGAATTTATTTTTCCTGCAAATAATTCTGCTATCGCTTGCAATATTAAAATCGTATGTCCGTAAATAGCACTTCTTTCTTGAGGCCTCCTAGTTCGAATATAATACACTGCACATGTAGGAGCACACCCCTTAGTGTTTATCGTATACGAAAAAATACGAAAAATAAACTACATGTGTAGAATCTTAACATAGAATTAGTCGCCGTAGTCTAGTAGGTAGTGTGTTGGCTTATTAGACGTAAAGCCAGGGTTCGAGCCCCAGACATCAAGACAAAAAGTATTTCATCGGCGACTTCCCCTCAGCAGATTTCTGGCAAAAACTCTCTAAGAGTAAATAAAATTGCCATGAAAAGTTTCTCAAAAATCTGTCATTCGGAGTCGACTTTAAACTCTAGGTCCCACCACTCATGTATAAAATTAACACACACAACATAAGTGGTGTGAGAAACTAGGTCGTAATCCTGACTGAAGGCTTGTAATGACCAGTTATGTTATGTATGTTTGTGAATTCATTTATCTTGCTCCTGTACTCATAACATGAGGCCTTTATAATGGCGCCCTTGTTACCCTCAGACCAGCTTAGCAACGTACTCGCATCAATCATTTCTGGTTTTGTACTAAAAATTATTTTAATTGCTACTCAAACCAATAACAACATCAAATACATCGTAAAAATAAAAACAAAAAAAATAAATAAATTGTGTATGTGTACGTGTTTGTGTGTGTGAGAGAGAATGATGCAGGAAGAGAGACAAGAGAGTGAAAGAGCAAAAAATAAAGTATTTTATGAGAGTAGGAAACAAAAAAAAAAAAACAAATCTAAGCCTTTCAAAAACTGTCATCGTTCGAAAATATGAAATTATTTTGAATTTTTTTTCCGTTTTTTTTTCATTTTTGTTATCGTGCAGAGTGCGTGTTATTTTTCATTTTCTGCTTTCACTCTCATGCTGTTGCCCTTACTCTTTCACTCTCACTCACTCTTTCATGCTTGCTTTCTAAGTGCACTGTTCTTAGCAATTTTTTAATTACACGTAATTAATAGTGACAAGAGTGACATTTCTGTCAGATTGACTGTTACAGTTACAGTTACAGTTTTTTTTTCTTTCTTCATTTGAAACATGCGTAAGTTCTGTGTGTGTATGTGAGTATATTAATATGAGTTTATGTATGTGAAAGCGTGTGTTAATTTGTTGGAATATTTTTAATGCTGCTTGCCTGCCTGCCTGCTCCTTCCTGTCTTGTCCTGATTTATTTTTTTTTTGTCTTCACAATTTGTGTCAAATAAGTTTCCGTTGATTCATTTTCATTTTAATTTCGATTTTCATTTGCCTTCGTTTTTTTCTTCTTCTTGTTTTTATTTTTTTTATGGAAAATTGTTCAATAAATTTGAAATACTTTCAAAATGCTTTAAACGAGTGCAAAAGAAAACATAGGGGGAAATATGAAAATTCTTAAGATATCTTAAAGGAAAATTGAAAATTAAATGTTGCACTGACAGTCACTTATGAAAAATCTTGAGAATAACTTCTCAATACCAGGAATAAGTCAGGCTTTCATGATTGTTTTCTATTAAAGAAATTTGAATCAAAGAAATTTAAAAATTTCTATCAAAGAAATTCAACAGTACGACTATTTTGCTGTATTTCAGTTTCAATGTTATCACATCTTTAGTTATTTTCATCACAGACTGACTATTTACAAACGTATTTATACTGTCTTATATCTCATGTAGTAACGTCGTGATCTTTCTATGATATTTGTTTTGTTCCCTTCCAGTAATTTCACACCCGTCTGTTTTTGTAATTCTATGTACCGTACGATGTGTGTATTATGTTGTTTACTTATTTTTGTTTACTTACACAACATAAGTGGTGTGAGAAACTAGGTCCATAATCCTGAATAAAGGTTTGTAATGACCAATTATGTATGTGGTGTTACGTATTTCAAGCAAAGAGAATGAGAACATGTCCTAGAACGGCGATAAAGGTTCTGTTGGATTTAAGTCTGTTGTACAAGGTAGTTAAGACCAAATCCTTGGAGACTATGGTTAGGTTAGTAGAAGACAAATCAAATATGAACTTCATTAATGGACTTCGAAACCTAAAGAATCGATTGACTGACAGTTTCCTTCTTAACAGTCTTCTGCTTTTGGAAACAGCTTTGCAACGAGACTTAGTAACAAAAAATTAGTGGAGTAATCTGGAAGCTGCATATTCTTCTAAGAGAAGGACTATTTTGTGGTTCACAGATGGGTCTAGAATGGGTCTTGGAACAGGAGCATGTACTTTTGATCCCAGAAATAATTTTAACAAGCATACTTAGTAACAAAAATGCATGAAGTAGCCTTGAAGCTGCATACTTTCTTAAAAGAGGAACTATTTTGTGGTATACAAATAAGTTAAGAATGGATCTTGCTCCCTGAATGAAATATGCCGTGCTCAAGGGGAAATTCGCGGGTATCTTCCAAACGAAAGTCTAAGCCATCGAAAGATGTACTCAATTCAACTTGTATAGGAAGAACAAAAGTCAGATTATAGCAATACAATCTGAAACAGTCAGACCGCCATTCCTTCACTAGACTCTTATTGGGTTAAATCGAAAATAGTATCGGATTGCCTGAAGTAGCTAAATCGGCTAGGTATGGAAAATGAGGTTACCCACTGCTGGGTGCCAGGTCATATGGGGATTCTCGGCAAAGAGAAAACAAACGTGCTTACGGGGAGGATAGCTTCCATGTAACTGACGAGGTCAGAATCTTTCTCTAAAGTGTGGGGTGGACATTTTGAAAGGTATTCTCAACGAAACGGAAGCTAAAGAAAGGCAAACACTCTTCTCAAATCAAACCAATTGACATCACCATTTCGGCTAATTAAATGGCCATCATACGTTTGATGCAATAAATCGATTGTGGCATAAGATGTGTTGACATCAATACCATGAAGAGCGGGTACAAAAAAATCGATTAGCATGATGCGATACGTGTCTGCATTGATTGTAATGGTTGCCCTGTCCTTGATTTTCAATTCTGTTTCTTAACGTACCCACCAAGAAGGAAATGAGCTTCGTCCGAAAAGACGATTTTTTTGACAAAATCGACATCATCGTGCAGTTTATCCCAATGGCCCAATAAATCCCCAGCGTTGCTCAATCGTAAATCGATTTATTACGTTCAGTGGAGATAGAATTGCTGAATTTTATGACAGAATAGAATGATGATTCAAATTTAAGCCAATAGATGGCCCAGCCGATATAATGTCATTGTGACGGCAATAACCATAACGCCTATGAGCTATATTACAATCAGCACCAAATATAATAATAAAAGAATAATTATTATTTGTGAATCAATGTGTTCGAAAGAGGGTCCTCTGGACTACCATTTGCATATAATCTGTATGGTGTGCTATTTCTTATGTTCCCGAATGGCCACTGATCTTCTAGCAGTAATGTGAGAAAGTGAGAGCTTAAAAACCTCCATCTCTTCATGCCTACAGCCAGGCAACGACACATCAGGTGAAAGATAGTATCTTCCTCCTCCTCAGGCCCACAACCTCACGTAGAAGCTATTTGACGGAATGCCAAGTGTTATGGCATGCCGACCAAAAGGATAATGGGCCGTGAGAATCGAAATTGTGCGATCGATGGCCATGCGATTTAAGGAGATAAGTGAGTCGGTCCTATTCTTAACAACACATTTCCTTATCGTCGACAATTTCTGTGAGATATCCCTGGTATTCATGGACAAGGACAGTCGTGGAAATTGCTTTCGTTAGGTACTTACACGCAGCCTGGGTGGTAGGTAGTTGGGAGTGTTAGCTTTGATACCAAAACCTCACTTGATCACACATAATGCCCCGTTTTGACGCCACAGGTAAACGCAATCCTTGTACTGATCGAATTCCACCAAACTAGGGAAGAAGTTGGTCAGCGCAATGGCTGCATAGCCTGGCTGACCGAGTAAAACAAGGATATATTTTTGAGAAAAATCCCGCCAGTCAACAAGCATTGCACCACTTTCAAAATGACACTGACCTCTTCCTGGAAGAACAGTACAGTGATCAGACAGCCTATAAGAAGATTTAATATCAGAACACCCTTAATAGGGTAGGCTACGGCACCCTGTCATGCATATTTTTGCATGAGCGTTGCAATTATTGCAGGCTATTGACATAAACTTTGATTTTCATTATGTTCATTATTATTTGTAAATAAAAATGTAGAAATATATGGAGGTTGGTGGATGATTATATGTGACAATGTTGCTGATTGTATTAATAGACTTTGGAAACTTTCTTTGAGTATGATATGGTACTGATAGACCTAGTGTATGTCCTAAAATTAGCTCCTAAACAAGTTGCATACTGCTAAACAGCTAACAGTGCTCTGTTAAGGTCAAATTTTGTTCTGTTAAGAGAAAATGTTTGCTCTGTTAACGCCAAATGTGGCGCTGCTAAAAATTTATGGATTGCGTCTTGGATTTTCAAATTCGATTTTATCTTCATACACATTTAAGAATATCCTCTTCCGTTGCCATCATGCCTCATATGAGTACTTGTCTTTCATATTTTTTTATGGAAATTTATAAACATTTTAATCGCAAGTAAAGCATTGAAGAATGCAAAGAAAGAACTCTTCAGCTCTCTTCTTTTCCTCCTTTATTTTTTTAATTTTTTACGCAACTAACACCAAAAGAAAAACAACAAAAAATACACAAGCAAAGCAAATTATTATGAAAACAATTTCCTGTAAATTCTTCTTCCACCAGATGATGATATTCCTGCCATAGTGTAACAAGGAAAACTTAATACACAATTGCGTAAGTGTGTATATATGTGTACATACATATGTGTGTATGTATATGTAAGCGTGTGTGTATGACACAATATGAACTTTTAAGAATTGCATGTTTAAACTCTCTCTATTCTTTTATATCCCCAATGCTCTCTGTATTTCTCATAAATTTCCTTGTATTGATGTAAGTTTGAAAAAAATGGTTGCCTTTCCCTCTCTCTCTCTTACTCTCTTGCACTTGCATAGAAAACATTTTTACAATAATTTTTAGTCTCTTGAGTTTTAAGCAAAATAACAACGCAATACAATACTTGCAATAACTATTAAAAAAACAACAACAACAAACAGTTTTATAGGGAATCCAACAAGAAAAAGAAAATCATCAACTGCAACAACTACAACTACAACATTAACATCAGTAGTTTCAACAAAACAGCAACATTAGTTGCCATCGTAGGGATTTGTAGAATACAATCGGAAAACGAAAAAAAACGAAAAAAAACTTGAAATTAAATATTGAACTCGTATACACTCCCTTTCACAAATACGGACGTACGTACACACACATAAAAATGTATATGTATGTCTGTCTGTTGTGTACTTGTACTTCGTGCAAGTGTATGTACAAATATTTCTTATGCGTTAGTTTTTCTTTAAACGAAGAAGTTATTTAAATTGTGCGTTGGTGCATTAGGGCGCAAAATTCAAACGAGTGCAACCGACATTATTTAAGCAACACTTTCTAGTGAAACTTTTCGGGATTTAAATGTTTTCAGTGTTTGCAAGACAATTAACGATGAATAATACTAGATTGGATGGGAAATAAAGCAATAAATTCCAATATAAGCTTAGAAATGTTAAAGACCAGTAAGGGTTATAAGACTACTTATTTTATTTTACTTTATTTGGTTTTGGAATAAGACATCTAGACATAGCATATATCCTATAATTAGCTCTTAAATCTATGATCTTTTTCAGATTTGATTCTGTTAAACAGTTAACAGTGCTCTGTTAATAGCAAATTTTGACCTGTTAAAGTAAAAATGTGGCGCTGCTAGAATGTGGGTTTGCGTCTTTGGTTTTTAAATACGAATTTATCTTCACACATAATATTTTTTCATATTTCGTTCACGTCTAATAAACCAACACACTATCTACTAGACTACGATGACTTCATTAGATTTTGAAATTTGAATTGTGTTGCTTAATAGGATTGCTTTTCGTCCTGTCCTGTCACTAGGTATATCTGTGCCATATCATACTCAAAGGAAGTTTCCAAAGCCTCTTAATATAATCAGCAACATCGTGACATATAAAGTGATGTGGTATTAAGAAAATTGGCTCTTAAAATATCAAGTTTTTGCTTGAAAATTCTCTAGAAGAGGAACATATAAAAAATAGTCCACCAAAACGACTATAGGCAAATGGTAGTCGAGAGGGTCCTCTCTTGAACCGTGGTAGTGGAATAGATGGAATAATTTTGAGAGTTGAAAAAATTTACCCCCCTTTAATACGTCACCAACCTCCATATATTTATACACTTTTATTCACAAATAATAATGATCATCATTGAAGTTGTCGTAGTGTAGGTAGTAAGTTGGCTTATTAGACGTAAGGCCCGAGTTCAAATATTTTTATTACTATTTTTTCGGCTACTTCCTCTCAGCAGATTTCTGGCAAAAACTCTGAGAGCAAATGAAACTGCCACGAAAAGATTTTCAAAAATCAGTCGTTCGGAATCGATTTTAAACTGTAGGTCCCGCCGCTCATGTCTAAAATTAATACACATAACATAAGTGGTGTGAGAAGCAAGGTCATAAACCTGTCTGAAGGGTTGTAATGACCAATTATGTTATGTAATAATGATCATAATGAGAAATAAATTTTATGTCAATAGCCTGCAATAATTGCAAAGTAGAAGACTAATCTACTTATAGCCGCTGTTAAACAGTTAACAGTGCTCTGTTAAGAGCAAATTTTGCCCCGTTAAAGTCAAAAAGTGGCGCTGCTAAAAGTGTGGGTTTGCGTCTTTGGTTTTTGAATACAAATTTATCTTCACACACATTTCATTCTCATTGTTATAGAATCTCTATGTTGGGCTCGAAACAATCTCCACTCTGAATAAGTGCACCCTCAGCCTTTATTACCCATGGAAAGACATGAGCGAAACCAATTGAATATGATCAAATAAAAGAGGGACTTGTTCTTTAACTTCTTTTCTTTCTCAGCAGATTTCTGACATAAGTTCTGAGGGTAAATAAAATTGTCGGGAAAAATTTCTCAAAAATAATCCGTCGTTCGGTGTGGTGTGAGAAATTAAATCGTAATACGTAATACAAATGACCAAATTAAGTAACTGAAAGTTAAGTTACTGAAAGTAGTATACTTCTGTGTAACATTCGTCTGTAATTCGTAATCGATTGGTTAGGGGATCACACAATCATTAAAAAGAGAATTCGTGCCTTAGGGACACTATCGATATACGAAATTCACTACTCGTAGAAGGCAATTAACACAGATTCATATCTAACGACCATATATACTACAAGTTCATTTTGTCAACCTCTTTTCCAAATTCAAACAGAATATACTGCATGAGTAGGAGACATCCCCTGAGTGTTGGTTGTACATAAAAAAAATAATTCAACGGCAGCATAATATTACACAAAGTATTCCTTCGGCGTACTTCCTGTCAGCAGATTTCTGGCAAAAACTCTGAAAGTAAATAAAATTGTCATGAAAAGTTTCTCAAAAATCGGTCGTTTGAAGTCGGCTTTAATCTGTTGGTCCCACCACTCATGTATAAAATTAACACACACAACATAAGTGGTGTGAGAAGCTAGGTCGCAATCGTGACTGAAGACCGATTATGTACATGGCGATATTTAGAGTGAAAGAAGAAAAATCTAAGACTAGGCAGAAATACTGAATGCCTCTCATTTCAGAAGATCATGGATTGCACTCGTAAGAAAAGCGGTTTATTACGGTGTGATCAATTTTACTATGACTTATAGACAACGGACTCTTTTGAGGGATAGGGATTCCATTTAGGCCAGCATTTCGGTTCATTGTGATATCACAATCAAAATTCAACCCGAGGAGGAAACCAATCCGAGATCAAAATGAGTCTAGCTATTGCAGCATTCTTTATATAGAAGAGCAAGATCAAGGATGTCAGAAAGTGAGAGCTTAAAAACCTCCATCTTTTCATGCCAAAAGCAGGGCAATGACAAATGAGGTGAAAGATAGTCCCTTCCTCCTCGTCAGGTCCACAACTCAAGCAGAAGCTATTTGACGGAATGCCAAGTCTTTTGGCATGCCAACCAAAAAGATAATGGGCCGTGAAAATCGATTTTGTGCGATGGATGGGCATGCGATTTAAGGAGATTAGTGAGTGGGTACTCTTCTTATAGGACATCAATGCAATTTCCCTATGGTCGATAATTTCCCTGAGAAATTCTTGGCATTCATGGATAAGGACAGTCGTGGAAATGGCTTTCGTTAGAGACTTACTTGCAGCCTGGCTGGTAGTTAGGTTGGAGTGTTAGCTTTGATACCAAAACCTCACTTGATCACGCATAATGCCCCGTTGCGAGGCCACAATCCCTGATCGAGTTCCATCAAATTAGGGAAGATGTTGGTCAGCGCAAGGGCTACACAACCTGGCTGACCGAGTAAAACACGGATATATTTTTGAGAAAATCCCGCCAGCCAACAAGCATTGCACAACTTTCAAAATTGTCATGACCTCCACCTGGAAGACACCACAGTGATCAGACAGCCTATGAGAAGATTTAATATCAGAACACCCTTAATGGGGTTGGCTATGGCACCCTGTCATGCATATTTTTACATGAGCATTGCAATTTATTCTTGCATTCATAACTTATTCCGGAATTAGAGGAATTTCCTTAGAGGGATCAAGGATATTGCAGGGAAACCTAATGCTTTGCAGTGGAGTGGAGTAGTCCTAAGACACCTCACGTTATTCTTTTCTATGCAGATTTCAAGCTCCTGCTTGAAAAGTAGGGTAAAAAAGAAAAATATGAAAGAAATAAAATTAATTTTAAACAAATCTTGCCAAGGGAATATACAGTGGGTTACAAATAAAACAAATGACAAGAAATTTTTTTTTCGGCAAACAATTCCCTTTTATTGGCAAATTTTTATAAAAAATAAAGAAAAGGAAAATCAAAACAAGTTAAGACACTTATTTAAATCCTTTCCATTATTTCTGAAGTAAAAATATTTGCCTTAATTTTGTCCACTTTCAGCCCACTGTACGTACATACTCTGTCTATGTGTAGCTGTAAGACACAAAACATGCATTGTGATTGAAGATTGAATTGAATTGGATTGAATGACTGAATAACGGATTGAATGAAATGGGAATAACGAGATGAAAAAAAAAACTGTTACAAAGACAACAGATTGAGAAAGAGAGGGAGAGAGAGAGAGAGAGTGAGAGAGTTACGTCCACCACGCACAATATAATGATAATAATGGGGGGACTATAAAGATTGATAAACTGTTTGACTAAATGGTTGAATGGAATCGAGTAATCATATGGACAAATGGCTTGTAACACTACTACACTCACACACAAAAACACATACACAGATACATATTGCACATGCACTTGAACAGAAAAATTGATGTGAATGCATGTATGGGGATATTCAAATCGCATGTCTTGTACTTGTTACCCATGTTGGGTGTGGGTGGAATGGCAGAAAAAGCATTTCAAAATATTTTATTGCAGCATTGATAGGGAATCGGAGTGTTGTTTTTTTTTATTGAGAGAGATTAAGTCTAGAGGAACTGGAAGAGAATTTTAAGGGCCACAGTTTCAAAGACATGAGAAAGTTCTAAGCAAATAAAGCCTGAAGTTAAGTTCTGCAAAGGCAAGAACAAGTAGCGTCTTGATGTCATTACTCATAAGATTTGGATTTGGACTGATATAAGGGACGAGGGTGCATTCACAGTTAAATCAAGCTAATCTTTTAGCCCAGTTAACTAACAGTCGCCTATGTGTATGAAGATAAATTCGAATTTGAAAATCCAAGACGCAATCCATAAATTTTAGCAGCGCCACAGACAGCAAAAAATATCCTCTTAACAGAACAAAATTTGCCTTAACAGAGCACTGTTAACTGTTTAACAGTATCTATCTGAACAAGCCCACTTGTTTAGGAGGTAATTTTATGACTATACTAAAGTTTTTTATAGAGGTATAGAACTTTAAGTTGGCATTACTTTTTAAGATGGCGACCGATTTAACAGCTGTCAAGTGATTTATTCTCAGTTTGGTTTGGCAATTCATCATGAATAGACTCACGCCTGAACAACGCTTGCAACGCTTGAATTTTATTTCGAAAATAATGGTTCTGTGCGGAAAACGTATCGCGCACTACGTCCATTTTATCGTCGACAAAATCGTCCATCAGAGCAGTTAATTCGATTAACCATGGAACGTTTTCGCACCACGTTTACTCTTATTGATAACTCGCATCCCCAGAGACGCTGTACGGTGCGTACAGAAGAAGCTATTGCTGCTGTAGAGCGTAGCATTGAGGAAGACCCGAATGAGTCCATCCGCCATCGAGCACATCGTTACAGTCAATGGTGATCGTTATAGAGCCATGATTACAAACTTTTTCATTCCTGAATTGAATAACCATGATGTCCAGGAGATGTGGTTTCAACAAGACGGCGCAACATGTCACACAGCTCGTGCCACAATAGATTTATTGAAAGACACGTTTGGTGACCGCCTAATTTCACGTTTTGGACCTGTGAATTGGCCTCCAAGATCTTGTGATTTAACACCGCTAGACTACTTTCTGTGGGGCTATGTAAAGTCATTGGTCTACGCGGTAAAGCCACAAACGCTTGACCATTTGGAAGACAACATTCGCCGTATTATTGCCGATATACGGCCACAAATGTTGGAAAAAGTCATCGAAAATTGGACGTCCAGATTGGAATACATCCGCGCTAGCCGTGGCGGTCATATGCCAGAAATCATATTTAAAATGTAATGCCACAAGATTATCTTTCGGATAAATAAAATTCATGTCAATCGAATAATCCATCGTTGTTTTATTGCAACTTAAAGTTCTATACCTCTATAAAAAACACCCTTTAGGTCTATCAGTACCATACCGTATTCAAGGGAAGGTTCAGCAACATCGTCACACATAAAGTAATAACGTATTAAAAAAATTGGCTTTCAAACTATAAATTTTTTGATTGAAAATCCTCTAGAAGATCAGTTGCCATTTAGGAGCTGTTGCCGAAAATATATTTGGCAACAGAATTCTCATATTTTTATATACATATATATTTTTATACATATATATTAGTAAACATAATTCCTTTTGATATTACTAATTAGATAACTTCAGCTGTACATATGAAAATATTTTAGTACGTTATCTAAAGAATGTAGAAAAACCAGTTTTATTTTTGTCTATTATCTTAATTCCTTTTTCCCGTATTAATTATTTATAATATCTCTCATTAGTACTACTTTAGTGAGAGATGATCCCGTTACTTTATTTAGTACAATTGCTTACAAGTAATATTACTTGAATTTAGTAAATCACTTGTGCTTTGACTTTGTACAAGAACAGTTTACTTGTCTTACAATATAATCTATACTTAAAAATAAATCTATACTTAAAATACTTTACATAAAGTTCTTTGCATAAAGTCATTTTCTCTACATACATTACTTCAACAGGAGCATATAAGAAATAGTACACCAACCCGACTATGCCAAATGGTAGTCCAGAGGGTCCTCTTTCCTCTTTCGTGGTAGTGGGATAGCTGGAATAATTTTGAGACTCGAGAAAATTTACCCCCTTAATCCCAACCTCTATATATTTCAACACTTTTATTCACAAATAATAATGAACATAATGAGAATTATGTTTTATGTCGATATTCTGCAATAATTGCAAAGTAGAAGGCTAATCAACTTATTGACGCTGTTAAACAGTTAACAGTGCTCTGTTAATAGCGTATTTGGGGGTCGTATCTCGGCAATGACATTACGAATGTTGGCCTTCAAATGCCTAATTGCCTCTGGCTTGTCGGCATAATACTTTTCTTTAACGGCGCCCAAAGAAAATAGTTCAACGGCGTCAAATTGCAGCTTCTTGGCGGCCAATTGATATCACCATTTAGGCTAATCAAACGACCATCAAACGTGTGATGCAATAAATCGATTGTAGCATGAGATGTGTGGCAAGTTGCGAATTTGATTATTTATGCTCTCTACTAATACTCTCACATGTACATGTGAGTTTTTTCTTTGTTTTCTTAACTTTCAAACAAAAATTATATGTTGACTCTCGTACGTACGTACGTACATGCATATAAAAATGCATATCCTTCTCTTCTTATTACAATATATTGAATTACGTATGTATGTATGTATGGCTGTGTGTATGTATTGATGTTTTTATATGTTTACAGTTTTATCTCCAATATATATTTTTATTTTTGTTGCATTCGTTTAATTTTTGTTTCGTTTTGTTTTGTTTTGTTCTCTCCGTATTCGATATTTGAAAAATTTAATCTGTGCTGTGAAATCAGTTATAACGACGACGAGAAAATAAAAAACGAGAGAATCGAAGAGAAAAACAGAAGAAAATAAAATACGAATGTGACTTACATATGTATGTGTGTACGTCGTATTTATGTATGTATGTTATGTTTATAAATATGACAGAATGTTTCTTTTTGTTTTTGTGTTTGTTCTCCGCTCATCTAAATAAAAAATTTATTTGAATTTTCCATTTCCAAGCCACTGGCACTCTGGTTTTTTAAATAATTTGTACTAAAACGGGATCAAATCGTGGGATTTGAACTTTCAAGATTTTGCTAGCACGGCAATAAAGCTTATTACTGTCGTATAATATATGCAAGACTAGAATTATGTGTAAAAATTTCCGAAAAAGGAGCAGTCCTACAGTAGTTTTGCATAAGAAGTTAATTATGTTAGTGTGGCCAACGTGCTAAGTGAGGGCTTTGATGCCATAATACTCGTATAGAAACTTTAAACCGTTGTTATAGCTTTGTAGCAATAATTGCTTAAGCAATGCTCTCCCAGCTTTGATTGCTTTGAACCCATTTGTTTTGAAAAGAGTCTTTGTCTGTCTTCATCAAAGGAGAGAATATATGTATGAGTAGTCGGCTCTTAAGAGATTAAATTAAATCCCAGATAAGCACTATTTGGAGGAGCTGAATCGACAAAGCAAAGAAAATAAGGCTATTCTCTGCTGGGTGCCAATTCATGTGAGAATTCCCGGCACATGAGGTTTCGGGGAGAATAGCTTTCACGTCACTGATGGAATCTGAACCCTCCTGTGGAGTGGTGGCGCATGTTTGGAAATGAAAGATAAGGAGATGCAAAGACTCTTTTCAAACTAAGTGGATTTGCGGCAATCAACAATTTTTTTGGAAACAATAACAAGAGGAGATCTGACTCATGCATTAGACTATGAAGACAAAGCCCAATGTAGATTCAGGATAGACTTTTGCAGAATAGGGATTATCTCGAGCCCAACATATAGATTCTGTGACGATAAGAATTAAACATTGGAGCACAGGAAGAAACACCAGCCATAGCTTTTCTGCGTAGAGCGCATCCGAAATATGCAACTTACCATGACTGGCGCATAAATCGAAGACCGCTGTAGTATGTGGTTTACTCGCACATACCTGCGGCCTAAGAAAATCCCACAAGAAAAATCGTAATGGGGTCACATCGCAAGATTTCGTGCATTATCTCCACTTAAGATGACCATACATACATACATACATACTACATAATTGGCCATTACAACCCTTCAATCGGGATTACGGCCTAGCTTCTCTTCTCACACCACTCATGTTGTGTGCATTAATTTTATGCATGAGTGGCGGGGCCTACAGTTTAACGTCGACTCCGAACAACAGATTTTTGAGAAACTTTTTCATGGCAGTTTATTTACTCTCAGAGTTTTTGCTAGAAATCTGTTGAGAGGAAGTCGCCTAAGAAATATTTTTTTTTTCATATTTCGTTTTGATGTCTGATCTGGGATGCGAACCCGGGCTTTATGTCTAATAAGCCAACACACTACCTACTAGACTACGGCGACCATGCCCCCAGAATATCTAATGTGCCATAAGCATGCTGAGTGTCACGTAGCATCGTTCAGTCCAGATCATCCAAAAAAAATTAGTAATCATTGACCTATCGTGCTTGCCATTGACAGTGCAGGCCTGGCTGATATTGCTCTCAAAGAAATATGGTCCGATGATGCCGCTATCCCAAAATCCACAGCTAAAAGACACTTTTTCGAGATGTACAGGGCGCTCTTCGATCTCATGTGGATTGGTATTGTCCTAAATTCGAGAATTTTATTTGTGCATGGTACTGACTTAACCATAAGTGGGCCTCATCCCTGAGGATGATTTTTCGATGAAAGTTAGAATCAATTGATAACTGCTCCAGTGCCCATTCAACGAACACCCGACGATATTTATGATCGTCTGTGATTTGCTAACAGACTGAATAAAAATGACAACTAATTTGACAGATGTAGCTACAACAAGATCGTCTGATCAACTGTTAAAGTTCGGAAGTCTCTTTTGGATGACCCTGAACGACTCAAGTAAGCTATGCCTTTCATTACTTTCTTTTATTTCTGCAAGAAAATGTTGAAATTTCAAACTGTTCCTATTATTTAAACCAACACTGTATCTTATGTTTATCTCCCACAACGTATGTAACGGAGTATTGTAATAACAACAACAACACTATTTAAGAACAATTTAAAATCTAAAAACACAAGAAGAGTTGAATAAAACCAGCTGCCAGCAGTTGAATATAAAACTAACGGTGTCCTTCGTAACGTATGCAACTGTGGTGGCAGCAGTAGCAGCAGCACCCAGTCAAACAGCCCGGCACTGTGTTAAATGTTATTATTCAGCTGCTTCTTCTTACTTTTGCCTTTTGACTAAAACGCCATAAATAGTGAGAGAGTGTGTGGGTAAATTGTACTCGAATGCAATACCGATGCTACTACACAAAATAAAATGCAAAATACTTACAGTATCTACGCTCTCTTTCTCTCTGTATATCAACTACAAATACTCCACATTGACAAATAAAAAAAAACAAGATAGTTTGAGAGAGAGAAAGAGAACGCCGTGGGAGTAGGGAAAAAAACAAGTTTTTGTTTTTGTTTTTGCCTTATTTGCTGTATTCTTGCGGTATTTGTTTTTGTATTTAGTGGAGCTAGTGGTTGATTTTGGAATTTCTTTTCATTACACACAGACACAAGCGCGTACACACATATCTCAATGCTTTTAATGCATTTTGCCTAAGAGAAAACAAGGGAAGTATGGGACCACTAACACTCCTTTTTTACATACAGAATGTAAGCAAACGCTTAAAGAAAATGACAGCAAGCAGGGAGAGAAGGAGAGAGAGTCAGGAAGACAGTGTAAGAGAAGTTGATGCAAATAAAACACGAAAACCTTCGGGATCTTGGTACACACACAATATCAACACACACATCTTCTCTTTTAAAAAGCCTTGATGGTGGCATATAGAAGTGAGTGTGTGTGTGTGTGTATTTAAGACAGCGCTTCAGTGCTAAAGTGGAGCAAGGACACGCGTAATAACGTTGACACGCACTTATAAAGACAACAATAACAACAGCTACTAAAAATTTATGTACTTAGTGTTGTTGTTGTTTTTGCAATTTTTTTTTGCGTGTTCGTTCGTTTTTTTTTGTATTTTTCTTCATTGAGAAACCAAAAACCAACGAAACCACACACTGGCAACTCACATATAATCAAACAAAGTTTCCCTATGGCATACGCATACATACATACATGTATTTATTTACATGTGTATGTGTGTGTGTTTGTGTATGTTGTATATGCTCTCTCTTTATTTTATTTTTCATTTTTTGTTGTTTTTTCTTATTCATGAGTGTATTATGTGAACAGTTAGGGTTTAGTAGTGATTGTTATTGCAATAGTTGCAGCCAAAGTTGCCATCGTTGTTGTTGTTGTTGTTGTTGTTGTTGTTGTTGTTTACCCCATAGCATTCCAGAAACATGCTCTAGGGATGCAAATCTATAAAACCATATAAAACAGCTACAGCAACAGCAATAACAACAAATAAGCTGTACTACACTATGCTGTAAAAGTTGAAACAACACAATGCCTTCCTTACAAAGAAAAAAACCATAATAAATGCAACTAAAAAGGGAAAAAACAACAACAACGCACTGAAAACATTAAACAATAAATTTTATTATTCACTCATTCCTTCAGTTTTTCTTTCCCCCATTCAAGGCTTAGATTTCAAGGCTTAACCCAGTAAATATTCCATAAAATATCGGGTTCATCTCATCATAAATGTCCTTCAAGTAAAACGAAATGAAAAATATTTATGCTCCTCCAACTGCTCGAAGTGAGTAACTGTAGACGAGTGAGAGAGAGTGAGTGTGTAAGGGAGTGTGTATGTGAGTAACTCATTTAAATTATAATTTCAATAGAAGAGGAAAACATTTTTGAATTGCTGACAGGTTCGTTGTTTTCTCTTCTGTTTCTATTCCGTTACGCACATAGTATTTACGGAAACAAGCATGACGGAAATGAATTCAAAAATATGCTCTCAAGAGCTATTTTTCATTTTGAAACTACAAAATGAAGCCGTCACTACTAGGAGCAATTTGGAGCTGAGAAATATAAGAGGCTTCTGACAATTATTAAAAACTACTTGCAAACATTATAGAACAAGATGTTCAAAAGCAAGCAAACAAAGAAATAAAATTTGAAAAATATTGAAAATTTGATCATACTTTCGATCAAATGTTCATAGATTTTGAACAAGCGTTTGATAGCTCCCCCAGTCTAGTAGGAAGTGTGTTAGCTTATTAGACGTAAGGCCTCGGTTTAATTCCCAGGTCACACATATCAAACAAAACGAAATAAGAAAAAATATTTCTTTAGGCGACTTTCTCTCATCACATTTCTGGCAAAATCTCTGAAAGTAAATAAAAAATTGCTTTGAAAGTTTCTCAAAAATTTGTCGTTTGGAGTCGTGTTTAAACCGTAGGTCCCGCCACGTCCGCTGACGACTGCACTAACAAACGGCTGACAAAAATCCCTACCGAGCTGGGTTTTTCTTCCTGCAATGCATTATTGGCCACCAGGTTCCAAGATTGTGTGCCAATGACTCTTTCTTATCGTCACAGAATCTATATGTTGGGCTCTAGATAATCCCTATTCTGCAAAAGTCTACCCTGAATCAATAGTGCCCTCAGGTTATTTCTTCATTGTTTAATGCATGATTCAGATCTCCTCTTATTGTTGTTTCCAAAAAAAATTTTGATTGCCTCAAATCGAGTTAGTTTGAGAAAAGTCTTTGCCTCTCCTTATCTTTCATTTCCAAACATGCACTACCACTCTACAGGAGGGTTCAGGTTCAATCGATGACGTGAAAGCGATCTTCCCCGAAAGCTCATGTGGCACGAACGCAACAACAAACAACGTGAACAAAATACACATACAACAATGCAGTTGCAATAGAATTCTCGAGAAGACTGATTTTATGGACATATAAAAGGCAAGACGCGTGTGAAGACGCGTTGCGTTCGAAGTAAGCAGTCGCGGTTTGAAGATCATCGTTGTAAAGATCTGCGTTGTAAGCAAAGAATAATAGCGAATAAACAAATTGTTGTTGTATCGTAAAGTTGAATACGGTGGCACACAAAAGTAGTGTGAACAATAAAGGGTTTAATTAAAACAGAACACATATTTGTTTTTTGTTACTTTGTTTGCAATCAACGAACTCATATTCTAAACGTTTTTAAAAAGGTAAAAACGTAACAATACTCATAAATGATTCGAGTGAATCGAAGCATTCATCACACAGTCTTAGTTGTTGTTGCATCTACAACAAAAGCAAAAAGACAGAGCAGCAAGCAGAGCAAAAGCTCACAACCTTCGGGTGAGTATTTTAGTGTTCGTACGCGAGTCATACTTATTTTGTGCTGCGTGTATATGTTGAGTTATGGCGAGTCGAAATCAACAACATCATACGTGTTGGTAAGTATGAATACGATGAGTACTTCAAACTTTGAATATGAGCAGAGGGGTTCCATGATATTGTTACATTTTTACCTTTTTAAAAACGTTTAAATATGACTTCGTTAATTGCAAACAAAGTAAAAACAAATATGTGTTTAATTTCAGTTAAACTCTCTTTATTCTTTACACTACTTTTATGTGCCACCATATACAACTTAACAATACAACAATAATAATCACTAGTTCTCACAATTATTCGCTAGATCTTTACAACCACGACATATTTTATGCACACGCAACTTCACACAAGGCTGACTGAATTCTTACTGACTTCTGACTGCTTTGTCGAGCCCTTTTATAATCCGACACAACCAGTCATTCTTGAAGTGGAAGGTTCGTGATCTCGCCTTCTCGAGAGCTCTATTGCTAATACATTGTTGTTTGTGTACTTTGCTTATGTTGTCTCTCCCTTGTTGTCACATATATGTTGTTGTTGGTACCAGGCGCAACCAGGTTCGTTGTACATATGCGTGTGTGCAGCTTTAGATAATCAACAGGTTCATTGTATTCTTAGTGTTAGTGCGTATTTGTATCGTGTGGCTTTTGTTTATCGTTTTTGTTGTTAAACGATATTAAGTCGTTTCGATTTGCGTAACAATATTAAAATAAGTATGAATGCGTATTGAAAGTATTAGAAATTATGAGTATGATTCGATTCTACTCATGTTTTTGAATACTCATTGCTGATCTCTGCTGTGTATATAAAAACGTTATAATCGTCATGCCTTATATTAAATGGAACTGGGACTAATACGAAAACATTGTTATCGATTTCATTTATAAATGAAATTATTTCGATTACACTTCCTGTAACAGAACTTGTCAAATTTAATTTCATCACACACAGAATCGTAAATGTGCTGTTAATTTCAAAAGTTTTGTTCTTCATTTCGTTTCTTTTTTCTTTTCTTTTCTTCGTTTCCAAACTACTGATAAGCGAAAAAACAAAGAAAGATAAAGAAGAAGAAAAAGAAAACGTATAAAGAAAACTGTTAAGAATCTATTGATTTGTCTTTCTTTCTTTTCTTTCTTTTTCTTTAATTTTATCAGGGATTTTAATAGAATTTTCCATTGTACTCCTGTATGCCATCGTAGAGAAGATACGAAAAATTTTTCTACAAGAACAACAAAAGAGGGAACAAAAAAAAAGAAAGAAAAAGAAAAACAAAACAAACAAAAGAAAAAAAAAGTCTGTTAATAAAACGCCTAAACTGGGCCAATGCACTCGTAACATGCGCCAATTCACCCACTGGCATGTGAGTGCAACTGAGTGACTGACTGACTCACTGTTAGGACAGACGATAAGACCAGCCAAGCCAGTAGAAGTGTTACAGAAAATCTCATCATTTTGTATGGATTTTAGAACAACAACAACAACAACAACAACAAAAACTAAAATTCAAGAAAACTTCAGCTGATGATTATGCTGCTGCTGCTGCTGCTGCTCCTGTTGTAAAATGAAAATGGAAAAATATTTAAGTACACTGCGCCAAAAAAAAACAGGAGGAAAAGTATCCGAAAATTCGCCATAAAACTATGGAAATGGAAAGAAAATAATGTTTTTTTCCATTGAAAAACTCTTTGCAACTCTTTATTGTTTTTCGTTTTTATCGTGTCTAATATTCGTTCCCTCATACGTTTCAGTTGTCCTTACGACCACCACCTGTTTTTATCAACCTCCACTCGCCGCCTCCTTTTCTTTTCCTTAATTTTATGTCGAAGAAAAAAGAGAAAGAATACACTTCAAAACAATTTCAGGTAAAGAATTTCACGTACATACTTTGCAACATTGTATGGGCACAATGGGGCACTGTGAGGATAAATAAAGAACTAATTTGGATTTGCATGAAATTAATTAAAAACCTGACCGCATATCACCAATGAGTATATAAAAAGGTGAGTAGAATCGAATCATACTCATAATTTCTGATACTTATACACATTCATACTTATTTTAATATTGTTACGCAAATCGAAACGACTTAATATCGTTTAACAACAACAACGATAAACAAAAGCCTAAGAATACAATGAACGTGTTGATCATCTAAAGTTGCACACACACATATGTACGACGAACCTGGTTGCGCCTGGTACCAACAACAACATGTATGTGACAAAAAGGGATAGCCAACATAAGCAAAGTACACAAACACAATGTATTACCAATAGAGCTCTCGAGAATGCGAGATCACGAACTTTCCACTTCAAGAATGTTCGTTAGACTGGTTGTGTCGGATTATAAAAGGGCTCGACAAAGCAGGCAGAAGTCAGTAAGAATTCAGTCAGCCTTGTGCGAAGTTGCGTGTGCATAAAATAAGTCGTGGTTGTAAAGATCTAGCGAAAAATTGATTTTACTTTGTTTGCAATTAACGAACTTATATTTAAACGTTTTTAAAAAGATAAAAACGTAATATCATGGAACCCCTCTACTCATATTCAAAGTTTGAAATACTCATCATATTCATACCTAACAATACGTATGATGTTGTTGATATCGACTCGTCATAACTCAACGTATTCACGAATCACAAAATAAGTATGATTCGCGTACGAAACCTAAAATACTCATTGGAAAGTTGTATGTTTGCTCTGCTTGCTGCTCTGTCTCTTTTCTTTTGTTGTAAATGCAACAACAACTAAGACTGTAAATGTTGATGAATGATTCAATTCACTCGAATCATTTATGAATATTGCTACGTTTTTACCTTTTTAAAAACGTTTAGAATATAAGTTCGTTGCAAACAAAGTAAAAAAACAAATATGTGTTCCGTTTCAATTAAACTCTTCATTTTTCACCCTACTTTTGTGTGCCACCGTATACAACTTAATGATACAACAACAACTTGTTTATTCGCTATTATTCTTTGCTTACAAAGCAGATCTTTTCAACGATGATCTTCAAACCGCGACTGCTTACTTCGAACGCAACGCGTCTTCACACAAGACAGGCTGAATTCTTACTTACTCGTTGTCTGCTTTGTCTTGCCTTTTTATATGTCCACAAAATCAGTCTGATGAACATTCTTGAAGCAGAACGTTCTTGTTTTCGCCTTCTCGAGAATTCTATCGCGACTGCATTGTTGTTTGTATATTTTGTTCACGTTGTTTGTTGTTGCGTCCTTGTTTACTTGCATATCTACTTTTCTTTCATACTCGTTGTTGGTATATGCAAGCAAGTTCGTTATATTTGTTAGTGTAGCTTTTGTTAATCGTGTTAATGTTAAACGATGTTTTCATTTTCGTAGCAGTATTATAAAGGGTCCGCCAAATAACCTTTTTTTTGAAAATGCTTTAAAAGAAAACTACTGAATATTTTCTCAAATTTCTTTTTTTATTTGAAAGTCCTTCCGGTTAATAATGGAAAATAATTTCAAATTTCGGCTGGCCATGCAGTAGCCTACACGATCGGTCCAATTTTTAAGCAGATTATCGATTGTGTGCAGCTGTATTTCACCAATGGCTTCACGAATATTCTCCTTTAAAGCGTCAATTGTCTCTGACTTGTCGACGTAACACTTACCTTTGACGGCACCTCACAAATAATAGTCCAACGGTGTCAAATCGCAGCTCCGAGGTGGCCAAACGTCATCAGCTCTGCGGCTGATAATGCGATCTGCAAAAACAGGGCGCAAAACATCGAGTGTAGCTTCGGCTGTGTGGCTCGTAGCGCCGTCCTGTTGAAACCAAATGTTGCCAATATCCTCCTCTTCAATTTTTGTGAACAAAAATTCGTTCAACACGGCCCGATAACGATCGCCATTGACTGTAACGGGCACTCCTTGCTCATTTTCGAAGAAAAATGGCCCAATTATGCCTCTGGACCAAAATCCGTACCAAATAGTAACTCGTTTTGGGTGCGTCGGCTTTTCAATGCATGCGTGCGGGTTTTCTGTGCCCCGAATGCGATTATTTTACTTGTTTACATACCCGCCAAGATCAAAATGAGCTTCATCTGAAAAGATGATTTATTTTGCCAAAATCGGCATCTTCTGGTGTAGGCTACTGCATGGCCAGCCGAGGCAGCCATTTGAATGAAATTATTTTCCATTATTAACCGGAAGGATTGTACTTTCAAATAAAAAAAGAAATTTAAGAAAATATTCAGTAGTTTTTTTTAAAGTCTTTTCAAAAAAAAAGTTATTTGGCGGACCCTTTAAGCATATTTCTAAAGTTATGAATCTAAGTGAGTAGGCTTATGAATCAAACATATTTCGAATGGTATGAGTTTGATGTCAACGTTGTACGCATTATCATTGCAACCTGTGCTTATAAATCAACCTGGTAGTGAGTACGAATGAATCAGAATACATAGTTAAATTTCAATATTGTTGACTCACTTATATTCAAAATTTCATGAGTATTTATGAGTAGCGAAAAAACGATTCATTACTGATCTCTGGAACACATTTCACAGGCTTAACTATGGTACAGAAAACTCAAGAATAAGAATAGCAAACCAACAGTAATTTCTAGAAGTTGCCGGACCAAAAACAAATAAAGCGAATGGTAATATTGCCAGGGAGTGTCTTATCAAATTGATTAAAGTGTGCTTTTAAATTCAAATTAAATAAAGGATTTTTTTAAATAAAACGACTGGGAAGAGGTCCCAACGACCTAGTTTCTTACACCACCATGTTGTGTGTGTGTTGATTTTAGCCATAAAAGACGGGGTCTACAGTTTAATATTGATTCCGAACGGCAGATTTTTTAAGAAACTCTTCATGGCAATTTTTTTCACGTTCACTGCAAGAGTTTGCAAGAAATCCACTGAGAGGAAGACGCCGAAGAAATGTTTTTCATGTTTTCATTCTTTTTTTTTCGAGATGTCTGACGTGGGGTTTGAACCGAGGCCTCAGGTCTAATAAGTCATCACATTAGCTACTAGACTACGGCGACTACTACAATCAATAATCAACATTTGCTAGAGGAAACCAACTCGGTTGTACCATAAATCTTGCTTTTGCAGCAATCTTTATATTAAAGAGCCGCAGCAATGAGGTCAGAAAGTGAGAAATTAAAAACCTCATTATTTTTATGACCAGAGCTAGTCACTGACACATGAGGTAGAAGGCGATCTATTCCTTCTCCTCAGGCCAACAGCTGCTGCAGAAGTAATTTGCGGGAATATCAAGTCTTTCGGCATGTATAGCACATGGACAGTGGCTTGAGAGAATGGCTATTGTGCGTTGGATGGCCATGAGATTTAGAGACAGAAGTAAATCGGTTCGCTTTTTGTTTATATGTGTCCAGTACGTAGTCACGTACCCTCTTCCTGCCAACGGGATTAAGCCTCCCGGATCGGAATACATATGCCGTGTAACATGTCGGAGATTGCGAGCTATGTACCGGCCCTGTAAAATAAAGTGTGTTTTTTATAGAGGTATAGAACTTTAAGTTGCAATAAAACAACGATGGATTATTCGATTGACATGAATTTTATTTATCCGAAAGATAATCTTGTGGCATTACATTTTAAATATGATTTCTGGCATATGACCGCCACGGCTGGCGCGGATGTAGTCCAATCTGGACGTACAATTTTCGATGATTTTTTCCAACATTTGTGGCCGTATATCGGTAATAATACAGCGAATGTTGTCTTCCAAATGGTCAAGCGTTTGTGGCTTTACCGCATAGACCAATGACTTTACATAGCCCCACAGAAAGTAGTCTAGCGGTGTTAAATCACAAGATCTTGGAGGCCAATTCACAGGTCCAAAACGTGAAATTAGGCGGTCACCAAACGTATCTTTCAATAAATCTATTGTGGCACGAGCTGTGTGACATGTTGCGCCGTCTTGTTGAAATCACATCTCCTGGACATCATGGTTATTCAATTCAGGAATGAAAAAGTTAATAATCATGGCTCTATACCGATCACCATAAACTGTAACGTTCTAGCCACCATCGTTTTTGAAAAAGTACGGACCAATGATTCCACCAGCCCATAAAGCGCACCAAACAGTCAGTTTTTCTGGATGTAACGGTGTTTCCACATACACTTGAGGATTACCTTCACTCCAAATGCGGCAGTTTTGTTTGTTGACGTCGCCATTCAACCAGAAGTGCGCTTCATCGCTAAACAAAATTCGCTTATGAAAATCGGGAACAATGGTAATCTCGTTTGAAGTCGCCGTGGTGTAGTAGGTAGTGTGTTGGCTTACTATTCGTAAAGCCCGGGTTCGTATCCCAGGTCAGACATCAAAAATGAAATATGAAAAAAAAAAATATTTCTTCGGCGACTTCCTCTCAGCAGATTTCTGGCAAAAACTCTGAGAGTAAAATAAACTGCCATGAAAAAGTTTCTCAAAATTCTGTCGTTCGGAGTCGACGTTAAACTGTAGGTCCCGCCACTCACGTATAAAATTAACGCACACAACATGAGTGGTGTGAGAAGCTAGGCCGTAATCCTGACTGAAGGGTTGTAATGGCCAATTATGTATGTATGTATGTATGTGGTAATCTCGTTTTGGGCCCATTCGACGAATCTACGCGTTACTTGATGATCGTTTGGCTAACAAATCTTGCACGAGTTGGATTTTGTAAGCACGCAAACCAAGATCCTCGATGGCGGATGGACTCATTCGGGTCTTCCTCAATGCTACGCTCTACAGCAGCAATAGCTTATTCTGTACGCACCGTACAGCGTCTCTGGGGATGCGAGTTATCAATAAGAGTAAACGTGGTGCGAAAACGTGCCATGGTTAATCGAATTAACTGCTCTGATGGACGATTTTGTCGACGATAAAATGCGACGTAGTGTGCGATACGTTTTCCGCACAGAACCATTATTTTCGAAATAAAATTGCAGTATTTGCAAGCGTTGTTCAGGCGTGAGTCTATTCATGATGAATTGCCAAACCAAACTGAGAATAAATCACTTGACAGCTGTTAAATCGGTCGCCATCTTGAAAAGTAATGCCAACTTAAAGTTCTATACCTCTATAAAAAAAACATCCTTTACAATGATACCCATACAGGAGTTACCTTTAAATGATTCGAAATTTCCCTAAGAAACTATGGCATACGAGGACTGACGTTGATTATACGTATGTTAGGAACTTAATCGCAGCCTGGCTTTCGAAATTTTTCTAATAACTCATACGACTCTAGTCTCATTCAAGTGGTTTTTAAGTTTTTTTTATTACAAATGTTGACATGCCAATCGGTTTTGAGGAAAGGAAGAATTAATGCGTTGAACATCAGGCGGTTAAGTTAGCTTGTAGTGGATACCAGCGCCCTGTAATGCAGATGAGAATTACCAAACCGACAAATTTACTCGTAGAGGACCTGCCCTATTCCTCCAGTTGTTCTGTCATGGGTGCCAGTACCCTATAATGCCGATGAAAATGACAAAACCGACAAACTTACTCGTAGAGGACATTCCTTTACCGAAGAGTAAATTAAGGTTTACTAGTAAGACGCCTGTTTCTTTTCCACAAGTGCCTTTGCTTTTATCGAAGGAATCTTTTTACTCACAGATCAGTGATTATGGTTCACTTTCTTGCCAGAGGTCAATTGACGATGAAAGATTTTATCAAATATTATTGCACAAACTGGTCCGTATCTCGGCGAGAATGATACAAAAATTTTTATGAATCCACCAAGTAGGTTAGGTTAGGTCTGAGTGGTAGCTCTGCTTCCACAAAGCTCACTTGAGCACGCATAGCGGCCCGTTGTGATGCCACGGGTGAACGCAGTCCTTGTACTGACCAAGTTCCACCAAAATCAGGGAAGAGGAAGAAGTTGGTCAGCGCAAGGGCTGCACATCCATCAAGTAAGAGTCTCTCTAAAGCTGTGGCAGTTTACTCTGGCCACTGGCTTCTAGATAAACACCTGTTTTATATTGACCTAAGCACCGACACTTCTCCTGCAGAGCTGCAGTGGGACGGCTATGTTCAGAATTGGGTGGGTAGAATGAGAATAAGATTTCTAAGCTCATCATAATTCGATACGTAAATGGTGTTACTTAATTCATCATTACAACCTTTAGTCAAGATTATAACATAGCTTTCCACACAACCCATGTTGTTTGCGTTAATTTTATATATGAGTGGCCAGACCTACAGTTTAACGTCGACTCCGAATGGCAGAAGTTTGAAAAGCTTTTCATGGTAATTTTATTTACTTTCACAGAGTTTTTGCCAGAAATCTGCTGAGAGAAAGTGGCCGACAGAAATATTTTCTTCAAATGTTTCAATTTGTTCGAAATGTCTTAGCACGGTTTCAAACCAAGGGCTACCTGCTAGACTACTGCGTCTTTAATACAAGGCCTGACACTTATAGAATCCAAAATAGGTATTCATTTATGAGTAAAAATACTCCTTTTGATACACTTCCACGTCCATAGTGCATTCATGTATGAAGGTTTGGCCTGCCTTCACCGAATTCGGCAAAGAAATTGCGAAAAAAAAAAACGAAGGAGATTTTAAGGAAACGAGAATCAAATACTTCAAGTAAAACAACAACAAAATATACGGAAAAATAACAGAAGAAAATAGAAGATGAAGAAGAAGAGTTACAGAGTGAATGCTGAGTGCGAATGCGAGTACGAGTGCTAATTAGATTTTAATGAAGATGTGCAGCAACTGCAACTTTTCTGATGATGGTGATGGTGGTTGGTGGTGGTGGTGTTGGTGGCTAAAACAACAGCAACAACGACGAAAACAAAACATCAGAAATAATTACAGAAACAAAGTTTTGTTACACCCGCAAAGCAGAAGATGAAGTTCTTCTCCACCAAACGAACGAACGAAATGAGAGAAAAAAATAAGAAAGAAATCTGACGGTATTTATACGCTACACCCTCATAATAATGGCTGGCAATAGATTTCGGTATTGAGATGTGATTTGTTTGTTGTTTGTATGAAAGTTTAGAGAAATAGTTTCGCAGGTTAGAGAGGATTTTCATTCTCTTACATATCCCATGGGGTTCTCTTTGCCATTAAGTCTGTTTGAAGGCGTATAATGACATACAAAAAAACATTTGGAGTCCTACTCATGCATAAATTAAAGCCGATTGACCATTTACAATGCCGTAGATATGCTAATTACTAGTCCTTGGTTACGTCAACAAGCAAAATTATCGCATATGGAACTCAGACAACATAGGAGTGATAGCGGATAAGCCATTGCATCCAAACCATTTCCTCTTAAAGCCTTAAGGGTTACCTAGATATGTACAATGTACATAAATTGTAGGTTAGGTTAGGTTAGGTTAGAGGACGTATACTTGTCAATTAAGACAAGTACAGTACCCGGAGGTTGAATTGACCCATTGTACAACGTCCCAATTTCTCACACCGCTTATGTTGTGTGTGTTAATTTTATACATGAGTGGTGGGACCTACAGTTTAAAGTCGACTCTGAACAACAGATTTTTAAGAAACTTTTCATGGCAATTTTATTTCGCTCACAGAGTTTTTGCCAGAAATCTGCTGAGAGGAAGTCGCCTACAGAAATATTTTTTTTCATATTTGGTTCAGTTCTTGATTGCCAGAAATCTACTGAGAGGAAATCGCCGAAGAAATAATTTTTATATTTTGTCTTGATGCCTGGGGCTCCAACCCTGGCCTGAGGCTCGAACCCTGGCTTTACGTCTAATAAGCCAATACACTACCTACTAGACTACGGCGACATGAATTGTAACTCTTAGGCTCATCAGTGGTTCAGTGGTCTTAACGACTCCCAGAACTTTCGTCTTAAAAACGCCGTTGGGGGTTTACTGAGAGAAAAATTTTAACCAAGATCTTCAGTCAACCTGACGATGATTTCCACCATCTGATATAACAATGAAATGTGAAAGCTTTTCAACGACATGAAAGCATTTACATCCAATGGCAACGCTGGCTCAGTCATAACGTTCTAATGAGAGTGAATGTAACTCCGAGGCGGATGTATGATGCTAAGATCAACAGACGTTGTTGTTAACCAACTGCCGCAGGCGTGTTTGAAGCAGCGGCGCCTGGTAGGAATTGCTAAAGCAGCTCGAAATCCGTCAAACAGATTGTTCGGGCCAATTACATAAAGGGTCCGCCAAATAACTTTTTTTGTTTAAATGCTTAAAAAAAACTACTGAATATTTTCTCAAATTTCTTTTTTTTATTTGAAAGAACAATCCTTCCGGTTAATAATGGAAAATAATTTCATTCAAATGGCTGCCTCGGCTGGCCATGCAGTAGCCTACACGATCGGTGCAATTTTTAAGCACATTATCGATTGTGTGCAGCTGTATTTCACCAATGGCTTCACGAATATTGTCCTTTAAAGCGTCAATTGTCTCTGGCTTGTCGGCGTAACACTTATCTTTGACGGCACCCCACAAATAATAGTCCAACGGTGTCAAATCGCAGCTCCGAGGTGGCCAAACGACATCAGCTCTGCAGCTGATAATGCGATCTTCAAAAACTGGACGCAAAACATCGAGTGTAGCTTTGGCTGTGTGGCACGTAGCGCCGTCCTATTGAAACCAAATGTTGCCAATATCCTCCTCTTCAATTTTTGTGAACAAAAATTCGTTCAACATGGCCCGATAACGATCGCCATTGACTGTAACGGCCACTCTTTGCTCATTTTCGAAGAAAAATGGCCCAATTATGCCTCTGGACCAAAATCCGCACCAAACAGTGACTCGTTTTGGGTGCATCGGCTTTTCCATGTAAGCGTGCGGGTTTTCTGTGCCCCAAATGCGACAATTTTGCTTGTTTATATACCCGCCAAGATCAAAATGAGCTTCATCTGAAAAGATGATTTTTTATGCCAAAATCGGCATCTGCTGTAAGTCGATCGCAGGCCCACTTAGCGAAGCGAAAATGCATTGGATGGTCAACTCCTGAACCAATTGGACTTTGTATGACGTCACACCAAGGTCGTTATGCAAAATTCGTCTCAATGATGTCTCCGAAATGTTCAATTGTTGAGAACGACGGTGAATTGATGTTCTTTTTTTTCTTTTTTGGTAAAACCAGCACTCAGGGGATGGCCCCTACTCATGCAGTGCATAGTGCAGGTTTAGGAAAATAGGTTATAGGAAGGTGATGGCGCTTCACGCACATACTGTTTCTGGCTTTTCACGCTTTGGTTTATCGATGAGGATGCCAGTTTCTTTCACTTTTTTCCTAAGGTAACGAACATACGGAGCTGACGGTGCTTCTCTTCTTTCAAAATCAGTACGCAATTTTCGCCCACATTCTGCAACATTACCATGATTTTCAAAGTAATGTCGCATTATTTCCCAGCGTTGTTCAAGCGTATACACGATCATATTTGTTCAGCGGAAGGATAAAACAAATTATCTCTCAAAACAGACATGAGCTAAGTGTTACCATTCACGAAATAAGCACTAGTTGAAAAGAAAAACGTTAGATGGCGGACCCATTACATAATTGAACATTACAATCCTTCAATCAGGATTATGACGTAGCTTCTCACACCACTTATTTTGTGTGCGTTAATTTTATCCATAAGTGGCGGGACCTACAGTTTAAAGTCGACTCCGAAAGTTAGATTTTTTAAGAAACTTTTCATGGTAATTTTATTTCGCTTACAGAGTTTTTACCAGAAGACTGCTGAGAGGAAGTTGCCGAAGAAATCTTTGTTCATATTTTGTTTAGTTAAAGATGTCTGACCTGGGGTTTGAACCGAGGCCTTACGTCTAATAAGCCAACACTCTACCTACTAGACTAATAGGGCCTTAATAGGGACAATTAAGCACATAAACATGAATACACAAGCAGTTAGAGGTCATTCCAAGGTTACAAGTTGGAAAAGTAGAGTGTAATCGGTAACCATGATTGCCGTGTGTAAAACTTTATTTTATTTGTTTACCATTAGAAGGTGTGTCAATGTGTTATTTTTTTATTATTTTTTTACGACTTATTCGGGTGTTTATTTGAGTAACTGACTAAATGAGTGTGTCAACATGTGATTGTCAAAGAGTATACGAGTTTATTACACTCTCATCCGAACACACACACAGTGCTTCTATGTACCTCCTACACACGTACACGCAACACTTTCATATGAACATGCATTTTGTGAGTGCATTACAGGGTTTTGCGCGACAATGTTAAAGCAGTAGGTTGTAGCTACTATTGTAGTTGTTGTCGTTGTTGTTTTTTTGTGTGTTTTTTTTTTAGTATAAATAGTGAAATTTCATGTTTATGCATGTCGTAATATTAAAAATAATGGCTTTTATATGCTTTAGCTTCTCTCTCTCTCTCTCTTCTCCCACTCTCTCTCACGTACAATGTGAGAATTTTTCTATTAAGTTGTAGAGTTTGTACGTTGGCTGACTGGCTGTGTGCGTGTCTGTGCATAAAGCAAACAGAGAAAGAGTGTAGGAGTAGAATGAGTATGCAAATAATTGCAAGTGTTTGTTTGCATGGCCGTGTGGGTGAGGGGGTGTGTGCAGAGAGTTTACTTTTTAAAGTGCAGAACATTTTTTGAAATTTTTAGCAACTATTTTAAGAGCGTAAAACTAAAATGAAAAGATTTTTAAACATTTTTTTAACAAACAATCTTACAATGATTTTTGAAAATTGTAAGAGGAGTACGAGTGTGTTGTAAATTTGAAATTCGTTTCAGAATAAATTTCTTAAAAAATTAAAAAAAAATTTAAATTTTTACAAAAAATGTAGATCTGGCAAGGCTGCAAACAGATGTTAAACGAAAAGGAAGATAGAGAGGCTTACTTACTTACTAAATTTGGCATTACAATCTTTCAGTCAGGATTACGACCTAACTTCTCATAGCACTTATAATGTGTGTGTTAATTTTATCCGTGAACTGAGAGTCAGTGTTTGTCAGTGTGTGTCAGTTTTATCTACGTGAGTCGGGACTTACAGTTTAAATTCAATCCCGAACGACAGATTTTTGAGAAACTTTTCATGGCAATTTTATTTTACTTTCAAGAGTTTTTGCCAGAAAATTGCTGAGAGGAAGTCGCCGATGAAATATTTTTTTATATTCGCATTTTTGGAGATGTCTGCCCTGGGGTTTGAACCGTTGCCTCACGTCTAACAAACCAACACATTACCTACTAGACTGCGGCGACACTGACATATAATTTCTTACTGAAACCGTAGAAAATGAAGAACTGAACAAACGATTCCAAACGGCAGTTGGAATGAAACACAGGACATGCACAAACAGGATTTTGGAACGTAAACGCATGATCTGAGACAGACATACTTGGCGAACTAGAAAAAGAATTTGAACGTCTTAAATTATCCGGCTTTTGCACTTTCTAAGCTAGGCGGACCAATTTTTTGTCAGAAAATTGTGGAAAGGAAGAATCGACAAGATGCCTGAGCTGAGGTTTTAACCATGGTCTGACGTCTAATAAGCCAATACCCTACCTACTAGACTATGGCAACTTCAAAGAGAGGCTTAAACTCTTCCCAAATCAAATGGGTTTCTGGCAATCAACTCTGTTGTTGGGTAATTATAATGGGAAGTGAGTTGCATTATGCATCAGATTGGTAACCAATCGTTTGACCGGGCACCGTGTACCCAGAGTACACTTATTCAGACTGGGATTGTCCCTAGACCAACATATGAATTCTGTGACGATGAGAATTAAATTATTGGACCACAATCTTGGAATCTGTGAGGCATTAATGCAGCCCGGAAGAAAACGCCTTGTGTGCATAGAAGGTGCTGGGCAGGGAATTGACTTTGTTGACACTGAGCAGCACCCTGAGATTTATCAGGGAAATAGTTTTGGAAAACACCCTATAAATGGCAAGGAAATTAGAATAGATCGCATGGTCTGCATCACAATAATAATAATAATGAACGCATTGCCCCAAAGATCGCTTCTCTTAGTAAAAAGAGGCAAATAAATTGAATTCATCGATTCCAAGGCATTCTCTGCCATTAATCCCGTCTTACACAATAGGAAGACGTACACAGCATTGGAATTTGCAGCTCCACTCATATAGAGTCCTACTCACATATAAATTAAAGCCGCTTGGCCATTTCCAGCGCCATAGATAAGGTTGACCAGTCGTTGATTGCGTCAAAAAGCAAAATTGTCGCGTATGGAATTCAGACAACGCAGGAGCGATAGTGGATAAGCCATTGCATCCAAAAATAGTGCTTGTTTGATATGCATTATGGTCTGAAGGTGTTATCGGGTCGTATTTTTTCGCCAATGAATCTGAAATAATCGTTCCTGTCTATTTAGGACGCAATTAACTTTATTTTGGGAACTTTAGTCATTTATGGCAAAGAACCTGCGCCTCTTTAAAGCAAAACCGGGACACTGACATTTGAGATGATGTATAATTTGCTCTTCCTTCCCATATCTGTACCAAATCTAGTGGCACACCTCCCATAAACCATTATAATGTGATGAATAGCTAAGCCATTCTAGCAAATGAGGACAAAAGGAAGTATATATTGCCGACAAGTAGGGTTATGCGGTGTATTGGATCCCAGATTACAGCTGATAACTATACTTTCAATGTAGTCAAGGAATTTATTTATCTTGGCTCCTTCGTTATCACCAAAAATGATGTCCAATCTGGAGATCAAGCATAGGATCACTCTTGCCAACAAGTGCTACTATGGTCTCAATAGGCAATTGAGTAGCAGAGATCTCTCTCGTACGACAAAACTAATGCTCTACAAGACGCTCATCCTCGCCGTGCTTCTTTATGGTGCAGAGTTAGGGACACTATTAAGAACTAATGCAGCAGCCTTAAGAGTATTCGAGAGCAAAGTTCTAAGTAAGATCTACGGTCCAGTGCGAGTTGGCGATGATTTCCGCATCCAATACAACAATGAGCTGTATGAACTCCTCAACAACATTGGGCATGAATGTGCAGAATATTAACATCCAGCGGCTGCACTGGCACGGCCATGTCGTTCGAATGGAGGAGGATGTTCCGGCAGGGCGGGTATTTAATGCGGGAATTTGCGAAAGTCGACAAAGAATACGATCTTGTTTCCGTTGGAAGAACCAAATCAAGGAAACCCTGCCATCGATTGGTATTACCAACTGGCGAAAGTGCGTAAGAAGCAGAGGTGCCTGGAAGGCAGGGTCAAACCTATTAATCGGGTTGTTAATGGCCATTTAAAGTAAGAAAAAAGAAAGCCAAGCGATTGAGGGAAGGAAAACAATCAGTATTCTTCTAATTTAGATCAGTTCAGCAAATTCTGGCAGTACTGCACGTGTCCGTATATTGCGAATGAGGTTGAGCCTTCTTGTTCAACGACCGAAGGATGTACAGTTTAAATGAGTCGATCAAAACTTCAATGCTCTGTAACATGTAGAAAATTCTGAGTCTAGTGTCTATCCTGGCTCTGAATTGCATACATACATATGGACGTGCGTACATAATTGGTCATTACAACCCTTTAGTCAGGATTATGACTTAGATTCACACACCACTTATGTTGTGTGTGTTAATTTTATACATGAGTGCCGAGACCTACAGTTTAAAGTCGACTCCGAATGACAGATTTTTGAGAAACTTTTCTTTGCAATTTTCTGCTGAAAGGAAGTCGCCGAAGAAATATTTTTTCATATTTCGTTTTTGTTGTTGGCGATAACTGATCTGGGGTTTGAACCGTGGCCTCACGGCGACTATCTACTTGTGGCTCTGAACTAGCCACGCTATCTTGGATGGTATTGTTATGTCCTGGAACACACTTTAGGGTAACCTAAGAAATTTCTCTAAGAAATCCACGAAAGACAATGGACATCGAGCAGCCTGGTTGTCCGAGTAAATCAGAAAATTTTCGGGAAAAAATTTCTTCGCTCAATATCTCAGTTTTTAATATGGCCATAAGCACCGATCTAGCGACAGATCCTGGAAAAACTGGAAAGAAATTAAAATTTTGAAGTAAACTAGAATAGGGAAAATCTTTCAAAGGCCCTTTGCTACTCGTAGGAGCCAGGGCAGCGTATTTACAGGTTAAGAAAATAAGCTTCAAAGGGAAATTACAATAAAACTTCTAGTAAAACTCTACAAAATTTGGTATGAAAAACTTTTTTAATAATATTGTACAGACTTAACAAATAACGGATGTTTTTCGAAACTCTATAATGCATGAGCAACAAAAGCTGGTTACTGTGTGTGTGTTTGTGTGTGTGTGTGAATCTTATCATTTCAGCTTCATTGTTTTATACTCATGTAACTCTACAGTCTCTCTACCACTCTCTCCCTCATTACGTTTTCCATTTGCTTCTAATAAGGCTTAGGAGTAGTGTGTTATAAAAATTTACACAAGCCTTCACACATACACACTCCATTTTATACAATTACAGCACAAAAAAGCACTGCAATAACTACAACAACAACAATAGCAATAACAGTAACAACAATACTAATAATAATAATAATGATAACATAGTCAAGAACAAGAGCAAGAGCATGAAAAGAAAGCACACACACGGTATAAAACGTAGAGACAAGCAATGCTTATCAATGCTTCAACACACACCATTTCTATGTGCATATGAATGTATGTGTGTGTACAATTAAATTCCGTTTGTTTTTTTTTTGTTTGTTTATTTCTCACCATTCCTGTGTCTTTCTTTGTAAAAATATTATACATGCCAAACGTAAGTATATGCGTGTGCCTATATGTCGGTGTTTAATTCTCTGTACATTGAAATCAGTGTTGTATAACGTTTTTTTTTCTTTTCATTTCATTGCATAAATGTTGATGGCAGATAATTTTATTACAATTTTTTTGTTTTTAATTTTTTGCTCTCTTTATAAATAAAATATTTTTTAATGATAAAATAATAATAAAAATTTGTTAATATTGTCTGTGAATTACAATAATTTCATTTCTTTCTGCAGACATCTGTCCAGACTCTTTCTTAATGCAATTATTAGATGATGACAAATACACTGCTTAACAATATTTATGATACATCCCATATATCAAAAACCCCAATGAGTGAATAAAATAAGTATTTACCGTTATACCAAGTAAATAAAAAGCCACAAAATTCTTAAGGCTGATTAATCTGATTAATTGCATTTCAGTCTGCAGTGGCGGATATAAGTATATAGTATCGGGTGGACCATTAATCGGTTTAAATTTGAATCATCGGTTATTTCGAATCTGGCAATACTTATGTCATTCTATTCTGTCACAAAATTCAATATATTGTTACGTTTTTACCTTTTTAAAAACGTTTAAATATGAGTTCGTTAATTGCAAACAAAGTAAAAACAAATATGTGTTTAATTTCAGTTAAACTCTCTTTATTCTTTACACTACTTTTGTTTGCCACCGTATACAGCTTAACGATACAACAATAACAATCTGTTTATTCACTTTACTAGTTCACACAATTATTCGACACGACTTGTTTTGTTCAGACTTAACTTCACACAAGGCTGACTGAATTCTTACTGACTGCTGCCTGCTTTGTCCAGCCTTTTTATAGTCCGACACAACCAGTCTAACGAACATTCTTGAAGTGGAAGGTTCGTGATCTCGCCTTCTCGAGAGCTCTATTGCCAATACATTGTTGTTTGTATACTTTGCGTATGCTGTCTATCCCTTTTTGTCACATGCATGTTGTTGTTGGTACCAGGCGCAACCAGGTTCGTCGTATATATGTGTGTGTGCAACTTTAGATAATCAACACGTTCATTGTATTCTTAGTTTTAGTGTGTATTTGTATCGTGTGGCTTTTGTTTATCGTTTTTGTTGTCAAACGATATTAAGTCGTTTCGATTTGCGTAACAATATTATCTCCACTGAATGTAATGACTCGATTTACACTTGAGCAGTGTTGGGAATTCGTACAAAATTTGGTCGCAGAGAAGAACCATTACTGTCCGGTATACGCAAGTTTATTGCTAAAGTTCGCGAAACTGGTTTCATTGTTGATGCGCCAAGACGTGAGCATAGTTATACAGTGCGAACACCCGGAAATATTGAAGTTGTGGCTGATTGGACTCGTCATCGTTTTCAAGAATTGAACATTTCGCGCACCAGTTTACGTCGAATTTTGTGAAAAGATGTCGGTATGATGCCGTACAAAGTTCAATTGGTTCAAGAGTTGAAGCCGCATAATCATCCGCTACGTTTTCGCTTCGCTAGATGAGCCAACTAGAAACTGCACGATGATGTCGATTTTGCCAAAAAAATCATCCTTTCGGATGAAGCTAATTTCCATCTTGGCGGATACGTTAATAAGCAAAATTACTGTATTTGGGGCTCAGAAAACCCACACGTGGTCTTACAGAAGCCAATACACCCATTACAAGTGCCTATTTGGTGCGCCTTGTGGAGCGGAAGCGTCTTTGGCACATATTTCTTTGAAAATGAGGACGTTGCAACCATTACGGCCAATGAAGACACCTACCGCGCCTTGATAACCGCCTTTTTGCACCCGCTTTTCATGGTATTGCTGTGAACGATGTTCGGCTTCAACAGGATGCAGCAACTTGAAACACATCTCATGCCACAATCGATTTATTACGTCAAACGTGTGATGACCGTTTAATTAGCCGAAATGGCGTCGTCAATTGGCCGCCAAGAAGCTGCGATTTGACACTGTTGGACTATTTTCTTTGGGGCGCCGTTAAAGAAAAGTGTTATGCCGACAAACCAGAGACAATTGAACATTTGAAGGCCAACATGGGTAACACCGTTGCCGAGATACGGCCCCATACACTCGAAAAACGGCACGAAAATTGGTCTGATCGCGTAGCTTTTCATGGCAATTTTATTTACTCCCAGAGTTTTTGCCAGAAATCTGCTGTGAGGAAGTCGCCGAAAAATATTGTATCATATTTGATTTTGTTGGAGATGTCTGACCTGGGCGTTTTAGACCATGGCGATTTCACTTGCGTTGGTTACATCTGGGAATTTTTTAATCCCCGGGTTGAATATAGATTGTGGCATCACAATTGGCCTAAATGTTGGCCTCTGTGGGATCTCTTCCTTTAAGTGTGGTCTGCCACCTTACTTAACATAACCTTTCGAATTGCTTTCTTGGAAATCGAAAATTCTTAATCCAGGATATAAAAAGCTCCCATTACGCTTGTAACAAAGTGTTGAAGAAAATTAAGGTCTGGGAACTAGGATGAACTATGCAGTCGTGGTCAGACCTATCTTAACCTCTTAACCTAGTATATTGGAAATCCCTCGACAGTACAACTAACTTCAACCTGATACGTGGGGTATAGAGATCTGCCTTCATCATTATGCCTTGCTTTCCACATCTACATTGGCGCTGGAGATTATTTTAAGCCACTTTACGCTGGACCTTTATGGTAAGGGGTTAGTCGCTGAATGTAAAAGGCACTCCTGGGCAAATGAACAGTCGAAGGGATTAAATATTAGACCCTGAAAGAACCTAAAGGCATTAGAAGCTATCGGAAGAGTTGACTACATGATAGCGCAATATGAGCTCTCTAGAAAGTTTGGGTCATCCATTTCGGAGAGTTTTTAAAAAGAGACGCAAAGCAACTCGCTAACAACTCCGTTTAGATTTTCACTGATGGCTGGATACTAAATGATGCTGGAATTTTTATTGAATCGATGGCCATATCACTACAGCAATATCTAGGAGAAAGTGTCGACAAATCAGACTGCGAAGAGAATTATTAGGGACGGTAATATTTCCGGCGGGGATATTAATATAGTTTCTGATAGCCAGATGGCTGTTAAGGCATTGGGTTCTGAAATAACGAAATCCAGGACAGATTATTGCTGTCGCAGGCAGATCTTTTAACGAGAAAGCAGAAGGAATGACATTCAAATCGTATGGATTTCAGGACAAACCGATATTGCTGACAACTCTAGAGTGGATATCATCACTGAAGTCGCTGCAGTCCAGTAGGTAGTATGTTGTCGTATTAGACGAGAGTCCGTGCTTCAATCTCAAGCTTAGAAGTCTCGCGCTAAACGAAACAATATTTCAATAAACTTCCGGCAAAAATATGCTAAGAAAAGTTTCTCAAAAAATAAAAAAAAAACTGTCGTTCGGAGTCGACTTCAAAATGTAGGTCCCCCGCCACTCATGTATCAACACACGCAACATGGGTGGTGGAGGGAGCTAGGTTGTAACCTTCACTAAAAGGTTGCAATGATCAATTAAGTAAATAAGTAGAGCAAATGAACTGGCCATCACCGAACTCTCCGGTGAATTTTCTACTTTGGGAAGCTCTTTAAAGACCTGTGAGCTTATAGTTGGCAATGCAGTTATGGATTCCGCCAGCGCGAAGGGGATACGACCGCTTTGAATCTGCAGGAATTGTAGAAGGCGTCGTGGTCTAGTATGTAGTAGTGTGTTGGCTTATTAGACGTGAGGCCTCGGTTCAAACACCAGGTCAGGCATCTCCAACTAAACGAAATATGGAAAAATATTTCTTCGGCGACTTCCTCTCAGCATTCTTCTGGCAAAAACTCTGTGAGCGAAATAAAATTGCCATGAAAAATTTCTCAAAAATCTGCCATTCGGAGTCGACTTTAGAGTGTAGATCCCGATACTCATGTATAAAATTAACACACAATATAAGTGGTGTGAGAATCTAAGTCGCAATCCTGACTGAAGTACAGCAAATGTACTGTCCATCATCGAACTCCCCAGTGAATTTTCCACTTTGGGAAGCTCTTTAAAGACCTGTGAGCTTATAAAGGGTGTTTTTTATAGAGGTATTGAACTTTAAGTTGCAATAAAACAACGATTGATTATTCGATTGACATGAATTTTATTTATCCGAAAGATAATCTTGTGGCATTACATTTTAAATATGATTTCTGGCATATGACCGCCACGGGTGGCGCGGACATCCAATTTTCGGCAATAATACGGCGAATATTGTCTTCCAAATGGTCAAGCGTTTGTGGCTTTACCGCATAGACCAATGACTTTACATAGCCCCACAGAAAGTAGTCTAGCGGTGTTAAATCACAAGATCTTGGAGGCCAATTCACAGGTCCAAAACGTGAAATTAGGCGGTCACCAAACGTGTATTTCAATAAATCTATTGTGGCACGAGCTGTGTGACATGTTGCGCCGTCTTGTTGAAACCACATCTCCTGGACATCATGGTTATTCAATTCAGGAATGAAAAAGTTTGTAATCATGGCTCTATACCGATCACCATTGACTGTAACGATGTGCTCGATGGCGGATGGACTCATTCGGGTCTTCCTCAATGCTACGCTCTACAGCAGCAATAGCTTCTTCTGTACGCACCGTACAGCGTCTCTGGGGATGCGAGTTATCAATAAGAGTAAACGTGGTGTGAAAACGTTCCATCGTTAATCGAATTAACTGCTCTGATGGACGATTTTGTCGACGATAAAATGTGACGTAGTGCGCGATACGTTTTCCGCACAGAACCATTATTTTCGAAATAAAATTGCAAGCGTTGTTCAGGCGTGAGTCTATTCGTGATGAATTGCCAAACCAAACTGAGAATAAATCACTTGACAGCTGTTAAATCGGTCGCCATCTTGAAAAGTAATGCCAACTTAAAGTTCTATACCAGTATAAAAAACACCCTTTAGTTGACAATGCAGTTACGGATTCCGTCAGCGCGAAGAGGATGTGGTGTCTTTGAGTCTGCAGTAATTGTCGAGATGAGCCAAATGCGCTTCACTTATTGGATATATGTCCAGCTTAGTGCCGACTCTATAAGCGATTTGATCGATCCGAGGTAATGTAATGGGCATTAAAAGTATAAGTCGTTTCTGAACCGAACAATACGGTGATTAGGGGAAAATAGATAATTGGGGAGGCCTTTAATTCTTAAGTATTTGTATCCAAGATTATTTGAATCAATTGCAATCTCTATTTGCCTAAGTTACGAGAAGCGGGGCCAAAAGATTTTTTGCAAACAAGTGCAGATAATAATAATAGTACCAGTCCCCTGTAAACCAAAATTCCCAATACCCACCGGATATTTTGTTATTTCACTGCGGCATTAGCATTCCTTAAAACAAAGCTACCTATACGATAGGAAAGACAGCCAAATAGTGTTCGTTTCTCTTTAACCAACCGACGTAACGAATCGGCAACAAAAATTTTAAACCGAAAATATTTACGGGCGCCGCCCGTATATGAAACAAATCTGAAACATATTCGCGTCTAAATTAACGAGAGTATGAGCAAGAGAAAGTGTATGTGTGTCTGGGTGAGTGTTTGTGTGTGTGCCTCATACATAAAACCCAATTAAATTTGTAATGGTTTCTGTCATTCTCTAAAAAAAAAAAATAAACTTGTAGGCAAAGTAAGAGAAGCAAAAGAAGAGCATAAATTAGTTTAAATGAATGTGAGTGTATGGTTCGTTGGCTGAATAGTCTGGTTTTATACGGATTAGACCCGCAGTACACACAGCACAGACTGTTAAAATATGGTGAGAGAGAGAGAGAGGGGGAGATATGGGTAGAATGGTTTGTAAAAACTGCCAAAGAGTAAGGGTACAAGTGCCAAAAATAAAATACAAAATAATGCCTATACTCTCTTGCCCGACTGTTTCTCTCTTTCTCTATCTCTATCAGCTACACACACATACACATATGCAGATGTGTAGTAATAAAAAAGAAAAAAATATTAAAATAAACAATAAACGAGAGAGAAAAAGGAGAACAAATTAGATGTTGTTGTATTGCTGAGAGACTGATAAACGTTTTATAGTTGTCAACATGACTCACACCTTATTCAAACATAAAATCACACATACATACATACACAGAGAGGGATATATTCATTAATTAGAATTACATTTTACAACCAGCAATTGTGTTCGTTCATTGACGATGTTTGGGTGTAAATTCATTCAAAAACCTTACAACGCTCTCTCTCTCTCTCTCTGCCTCTTAATTCTAATGCATTGTGTTACACTGGCAAAAATTTTGTGTGTGGTTATTTGAATTTCAGTGGTTATATACAGTGGTGTGGTGGGGGAAGGGGTAGACAAAAAAATAATAAATTGTAAACGTTCATGAATAAATTTACATACGGAAACTGGTGAATTGCATTCAATATTCAATAATGAAAAAAAAAAATTTTTTTTTCGAGAAAACATTTTTCCGAACTGTATGACAACCACAAAATATTTGTGAATTTCGTTTGTTTGTTTTTTTCTTGTTTCATTCAATTTCAAATACTATCGGGTCCGCCATCCAACGTTTTTTTTTTCAACTAGTGCTTATTTCGTGAATGGTATCACTTAGCTCATGTCTGATTTGACAGATAATTTGTTTTATCCTTCCGCTGAACGAATATGGTTGTGTATACGCTTGAACAACGCTGGGAAATATTGTGACATTACTTTGAAAATCATGGTAATGTTGCAGAATGTGTGCGAAAATTGTGTACGGATTTTGGCACAAGCACCGTCAGCTCCGTATGTTCGTTATCTTGTGAAAAAAGTGAAAGAAACTGGCATCCTCATCGATAAACCAAAGCGTGAAAAGCCAAAAACAGTGCGTACACCCGAGAATATTGCTGTTGTGGCAGAAAGTGTGCGTGAAGCGCCATCAACATCAATTCACCGTCGTTCTCAACAATTGAACATTTCGGAGACATCATTGAGACGAATTTTGCATAAAGACCTTGGTATGACGCCATACAAAGTCCAATTGGTTCAGGAGTTGAAGCCACCTTGACCATCCAATGCGTTTTCGCTTCGCTAAGTGGGCCTGCGATCGACTTACAGAAGAAGCCGATTTTGGCAAAAAAAAAATCATCTTTTCAGATGAAGTTCATTTTGATCTTGGCGGGTATGTGAAGAAGCAAAATTGACGCATTTGGGGCACAGAAAACTCGCACGCATATATTGAAAAGCCGACGCACCCAAACCGAGTCACTGTTTGGTGCGGATTTTGGTCCAGAGGCATAATTGGGCCATTTTTCTTCGAAAATGAGCAAGGAGTGGCCGTTAAAGTCAATGGCGATCGTTATCGGGCCATGTTAGACGAATTTTTGTTCACAAAAATTGAAGAGGAGGATATTGGCAACATTTGGTTTCAACAGGACGGCGCTACGTGCCACACAGTCGAAGCTACACTCGATGTTTTGCACCCTGTTTTTGAAGATCGCATTATCAGCCGCAGAGCTGATGTCGTTTGGCCACCTCGGAGCTGCGATTTGACACCGTTGGACTATTATTTGTGGGCTCCTGTCAAAGATAAGTGTTACGCCGACAAGCCAGAGACAATTGACGCTTTAAAGGACAATATTCGTGAAGCCATTGATGATACACAGCTGCACACAATCGATAATGTGCTTAAAAATTGGACCGATCGTGCAGGCTACTGCATGGCCAGCCGAGGCAGCCATTTGAATGAAATTATTTTCCATTATTAACCGGAAGGATTGTACTTTCAAATAAAAAAAGAAATTTGAGAAAATATTCAGTAGTTTTTTTTCTTAAAGCATTTAAAAAAAAAAGTTATTTGGCGGACCCTTTATATGACGTTGTATTATTTTTTTCATTTTCATTTAATTGCGTTATTTGGAGGAATACTTTTGTAATTGTTTTTAAACAGCAAATAATGCAACCAAAAAAATAAGAGAAAATTTCTGCTAAAAAGAGCAATTGAAACAGTCAATTACGATACAAATTCGAAATAAAAAATTTATGGATTGTGACCGGTGAGTGGTCACTTCTATCTTAGGCTATAGATGCCTAACATGATAGAAATCCCTCGACATACCAGCTAACTTGACCCCAATACGGCGGCTCTAAAGATCTGCCTGCATCAGTATTAGTAGAGCCTTGAGTACTACATCTTGGCGCTGGAGATTATTTTACCCTTCTTTCCGCTTGAAATTGTCAAATAAAATTGCAGAATTTGGAACAATATTAATCCATATGAGATCAAAGAGCGTTCAGGGCATCGCAAAAAAGCCACTGTTTGCTGTTCATGTAGGAATGGCAGCATCATCGGTACATACTTCTTTAAAAACGACGTTATGCAGGCAGTTACTGTAAACGGTGAACACTATAGGTCCATGATTAGCAACTTCTTTTAACCTAAATTGGATGACCTGGAGATCAATGACATATGGTTTCAACAATACGACTCCACATTGGATATTATTGTCAAGAGCGATTTGAGTGAATGATCACTTGACGTGGAGATAATGTAAACTGGTCACTGTGAGAAATCTGCTTAGAGGAAGTCGCCGGAGAAATATTTTTTCGTATTTCGTTTCGATCGAGATTTCTGATTCTGGGGGTTGAATCATGGCCTCACGTCTAATAAGCCAACACACTACCTGCTAAACTACGGCGACTTCTAATGCCACGTATCAGGTTCAAATTAGTTAGTTGTTCTGTGTTCATAGATTAAGATTCATAGGTCTAACCGCATATACCCAGTTCCCAGACCTGAATTTTCCTCGTCACTTTGTTACAAATGTAATGGAGGCTTTTTATATCCTGTTAAGGATTTTCAGTTTCCAGGAAAGCTTTCTGTTCAGAAAAATTCATACCATGAGAAACAAAACAAATCGTGAGTGAAAGTAATTCAAAGGTTAAGGGCGAACCACACTTGTCGGAACCCGGGGGATTAAAAATTCCTCGAGGTAACCAAGGCGACTTCAAATAAATGCTGCTATTACAGCAAGAGCTCGGTCAAGCACATGAGAAAGTGTGAGATCAGAAACTGTCTTCGCCTTTTTCATGACAAAAGCAGGCCACAGACATATGAGATGAAAGTTACTTTCTTCGCCCCAGTAGATCCACACAGCTCGCGCGGAAGTAATTTGCCTAATTGCCAAATCTTGCGGCATGCCTGTCAAAAGCGCAGTGGCTTGTGAAAATCTCTTTTGTACGATGGATGACGGTGCAAATCGGTCCTCTTCTTATCCATACTTATCCAGAGTCTAAGAATGTCTTGTAATTCATAATTGCGATCACAATCTTCAAACACAACGAAACCTTGCAGCAATTCTAATGAGCCTAATTAGCGCCTAGTCACTTTTGGTACCGTTTTTTACAGGAACATCTCTCTGATCGCGGAGAGTAGGGACAATAAATGTGCAGCAATAGTCTCCGTCTGTGTAAAATATTTCAGAATCTCATAAAGGGTGTTTTTATAGAGGTATAGAACTTTAAGTTGGCATTACTTTTCAAGATGACGACCGATTTAACAGCTGTCAAGTGATTTATTCTCAGTTTGGTTTGGCAATTCATCATGAACAGACTCACGCCTGAACAACGCTTGCAATTTTATTTCGAAAATAATGGTTCTGTGCGGAAAACGACAAAATCGTCCATCAGAGCAGTTAATTCGATTAACCATGGAACGTTTTCGAACCACGTTTACTCTTATTGATAACTCGCATCCCCAGAGACACTGTACGGTGCGTACAGAAGAAGCTATTGCTGCTGTAGAGCGTAGCATTGAGGAAGACCCGAATGAGTCCATCCGCCATCGAGCACAGGAATTGGATCTGTGTCCATCCACTTTATGGAAGATTTTGCAGAAGGATCTTGGTTTGTGTGCTTACAAAATCCAACTCGTGCAAGATTTGAAGCCAAACGATCATCAAGTAAGGCGTAGATTCGTCGAATGGGCCCAAAACGAGATTACCGTTGTTCCCGATTTTCATAAGCGAATTTTGTTTAGCGATGAAGCGCACTTCTGGTTGAATGGCGACGTCAACAAACAAAACTGCCGCATTTGGAGTGAAGATAATCCTCAAGTGTATGTGGAAACACCGTTACATCCAGAAAAACTGACTGTTTGGTGCGCTTTATGGGCTGGTGGAATCATTGGTCCGTACTTTTTCAAAAACGATGGTGGCCAGAACGTTTCAGTCAATGGTGATCGGTATAGAGCCATGATTACAAACTTTTTCATTCCTGAATTGAATAACCATGATGTCCAGGAGATGTGGTTTCAACAAGACGGCGCAACATGTCACACAGCTCGTGCCACAATAGATTTATTGAAAGACACGTTTGGTGACCGCCTAATTTCACGTTTTGGACCTGTGAATTGGCCTCCAAGATCTTGTGATTTAACACCGCTAGACTACTTTCTGTGGGGCTATGTAAAGTCATTGGTCTATGCGGTAAAGCCACAAACGCTTGACCATTTGGAAGACAACATTCGCCGTATTATTGCCGATATACGGCCACAAATATTGGAAAAAGTCATCGAAAATTGGACGTCCAGACGTGGCGGTCATATGCCAGAAATCATATTTAAAATGTAATGCCACAAGATTATCTTTCGGATAAATAAAATTCATGTCAATCGAATAATCCATCGTTGTTTTATTGCAACTTAAAGTTCTATACCTCTATAAAAAAACACCCTTTACAAATGAACTCAGCCGTTCTTAGTTAAGGGAAATGGCATGAACGCTGCTTAAGTATTGTCCGATAAGCGAATTTGTTGTAGTTAATGAGGCTTTCCAGAGTACAGTAGAATTGTTAGAAGAAAAGAACGTCGCCTTAAAGCCTAAAGTGTTGCCCATTTTCGAAGGTTCTGTTGGGCTAAAGTAGCAAGTAGTATAAGCTGTTTAAATCATGTGCTTTTCAGTGGCATTAAGCGTGCGCAATGAAGTGCGCGATTTCAAAGCATAGTTGTTTGAAACCAAGCTTTCACCCTAACCAGAGCACTTCAAAGCGAGAGCAATTTTATATGAAAATATGTTTAAAAGTCTTAATTCAATTTGATTTCGCTTAAATTGTTAACTTTTAAATGTATTTGTTGTAGAATAGTAATGAATTCACTTACGCTTTTGATTTCGTTCATTTTAGTAAATTGTCGACCAAACTCCCATAGATCCACACCGAATTTTAAAGCCCAATTACGAACTCTGTAAATAAAAGAGAGAGAGAAAGAGAATAAATTAATAAATGATACGGATTATAAGGCAAATACTTAATTACAAATTATATTTAATTATTTCCGAGCCGGTGTAGTGTAAAAGACTAAAGTCTCTGGTGGGAATCGAACCCATAACCCTCAAGTTAATAGTGTAGCACACTACCTAGTAGACTACCAGGGCACCCTGATCAATCAAGATTAAAGCTGAGTTTGCTACTCATTTGTTTACGACAATAATTCTTCTGTCATTGTACAGAAGGGATGAATAAATGAATTCCAATTGGATGACAGAGGTCCTAAATTATCGAACTATGGAAACTTAGGCAGGAAACGAAACAATAAGGGTCAACACAATCATGATATGCTTAAATTGCAAAGTCCTTTCACCACTAATGTTTAGCCCGAAAGTGGATAAACTCCTAATAAAACTATCTGAGACAAGCATCGACTGCCAAGCATATATTTTTTTATACGCCGAGGAGGGGTAAATGTACTTAACCGCACCATAGAGGAAGTTGTCACATCCTCCGCGTGTGGGGCCCTCACCCACTAAATCCCCCCCTCGTCTCCTGTCGACTTGTTTGTGTCCACTCCGGAACTACGGTAGTATTACTTCGGAGTGGAGTCCTTTTGGCCCTTTGGCCTCTCCATGTTCATATCCGCGTCCGGATTGCGTATCGAAAGTTGAGGAGACATCTAAGCGTCTCCACTATTCCTTTCGTCTAAATCATCGCTTCGGTTTCGCTTGGCACGTGTGACAGTATCACCTATGCCGACATGCTTACTTGTTCTGCAGCCTCAAGATCTCTCTCTTTCCGTCTCAGAATGCGCTCTACGTAATTCACCACCGAGGTCCAATTTCCACTGCCAAGCATACGCATCATCTGCAGTTTTGATAGCTAAAGGCGAACTTGAAGAAAACTTTGATGGCACATGAGCTGGTGGGTCTGAATATAATCCCACAGTACCACCATTTATTTATCTTGGCTACTTCGTTATCATCAAAAATGATGTCAATCTGAAGATCAATCCTAGGATCACTCTTGGCGACAGGTGATACTATGGTCTCAATAGGCAATTGAGTAGCAGAGACCTCTCCCGTATGAGAAAACTAATATTCTACAAGATCCTAATCCTGCCCGTGCCTCTTTATGACACAGTGGCATGGATCCTATTAAGAGCTGATGCAGCTGCCTTGAGAGTATTCCAGAGAAGTCCTACATAAAGATCTTCGGTCCAGCGCGAGTTGGCGATGAATTCCACATCCGATCCCAAAGTGAGCTGTATGAGGTCCTCACCGAAATGGACATTGTGCAGCGTATTAACATCCAGCGGCTGCGATGGCTCGGCCATGTCGGTCGAATTGATATTTGATGCGGAGATTTGTGGAAGTCGGTGAAGAGGACGATCTTGCTTGCGTTGGAAAGACCAGGTCGCTGAAGTCCTGCCATCGATTAGCGTGACCAACTGATATAGGTGCGCAAGAAACAGAGGCGCCTGGAAGGATATATTAAGGCAGACCGAAACCCATTAAAAGGGGTTGTTAATGGCCAATTAAAGCAAGAAAAAAGAAAGCCAAGTGATTGAGGGAAAGAAGATAATCAGTATTCTTCTAATTTAGAATAGTTCAGCAGATTCTGGTAGTACTGCATGTGTCCGAGTATTGCGAATGAAGTTGAGCCTTCTTGTTCAACGACCGAAGGTAGTAAGTAAGTAATACTACCTTTTACAAGAAGAAGAAAACTTCTAAAATAGGGAACTACTCGACTCATGTGTGAGATAATATCACCGCAGATGGAGGGTCAATTATCTGGTAGTAACACTCAATAGTAAATTGACCTGAAAGGCTCATATAAAAAGCATCTCAAAAAGGATCAGACTTGCCATGAAGGTATGCAGAAGGCTTAGAAGGAAATCCTGTGAAAGCAACCCAGGAATTATGCCTTGGATGTATAGCAAGATGGTCAGACCGATAGTGACCCATGGGAAAATTGTCCGAGCAAACAGAACAAATCTGAAAAGAGCTTAAAATGAAGTTGGAAAAGATACCTAGACAAGCGTATGATGGCATAACACAGAGCCGCCATCTGTTGGATTTAAGCCCGCTGCACACGGTAGTGTTAGTGAAGATCAAAGCTTTAGAGTCTATGGCTAGGTCGATTTGAGACAAATCCAAAATGAAATTTATTAGGAGGTTCAATGACCTAAAGAGTCGATTGGCTGACACATCCCTACTTAACTGTCCCCTGGACGGAGCTAAAAGACTCTATGATTTTGGAAAATACTTTGCAGCAAGACTTAGTAACAAAAATAAGTGGAGTAATCTGGAAACTGCACACTTTTTTAAAAGGGGAACCATTCTGTAATATTCAGTTGGTTTAAGAAAAGATCTTGAAACAGACGTGCTCAAGTCAACATGGATAGGAGTTACAAAAGACAGGACACATAGCAACGCTATCTGACAGTCAAGCCACCATTCAAGAACTCGGCTCTTGTAAGATTAAACCGGAGAAAGTACGAGACTGTCTGGAGGAGCTAAATCAGCCAGATAGACAGAATAAGATTTCCCCTTTGCAGGGAATTATCATTAATGAACAAGCAAACGCGCTTGCGAGGAGTAGAACTTCCACGCCCCGTTGATGGGGTCAGAATCTTTCTGTTAAGTGGGAGCGGATATTTGGAAAGGAATTATCAACGAAAGAGAAAATAAAGAATGGCAAAGGCTCATCTCAAACCAACTGGGTTTGAGACAATAAAAACTTCTGTTGGGAAATTACAATAAGTGGAGGAGTGAGTGTTGTGAATTATGGCGGTCTTTTGATAGGGCACTGTAGACTCCGAGAACACTTATTTAGAATAGGATTCTATGATGACGAGAAGGAACAGAACGGAACACAATCCGGAAGGTATTAATGCGTATTAGAAGGGGACAACTGTGTGCTTACCAGATAAAGCGGAAGAAATTGGCATTGCTGACACCACATGGCTTACCGAAGTTTGTCATGGCAACAGGCTTGGAGGAGACATTATAGGAATGCCTTATAAAGTATGATGGGAGTACAATGGATTGTATGGTCGCAGTACCAAGGCCTGGGAAGGCACAAAAATACAGTAAAAAATACAAAAACAGCTGAAAACCGGGAAAAAGGTTAATGGTTTGTTGCAGCCATTCACTCTCATGAAAGTTCATGGAAAAAAATGGTGCGCTAAACAGGTTAGCTAATGAAAAAGGGTGCTACCAAGTGTAGGGGTGCTGCAGAATACTGATATTGAAACATACGACCCAGCAGACTTTTTTACATATGTTGAAGAGGCTATTTAGCTTGTCCGTAATAATATCTTCGTTTCGACTGCGATTAAAATACGACACAGTGAAGACGCTTCATATAAAAACCTGCTTACGAGTCAATTGTTATGAAAATGTTAGCATGATTGTGGGTTGTATGTTGCTTGAATTACATTTAACGTAACCACCACCATGATGGCTCGGTAGTAATGGAAGGTAAGGCAACAAAACTGTTGTTAAACTGACCCGCCGCGTGTATCATAATTACGAATTTTCTACGTGAGTGATTGAAAAAAAAAACGTCAACAATCACAGAGAAAGGGCAAAAGAACATTAATGTTCTGTGGAAAGCAAATGCCGGATAAACAAACGTGAGAAAGTCTAAAATCAAGAAAAAAGAGGGGAAAAAAGATTTAAATTTCTATTAATGTGTGCGTGTGTATGTGTGTGTTTGTTGGATTTGATAATCACGTTCTATATTTATTATATCAACTTTGTTGTTGTAGTTTGTTGTTGTTGTTATTATTATAATAACCAACAAACTGTTGAGGCATATTGTAATTTACTTTGACTTAAAAGCATAAGCAAAAGCAACAACAAATACACTGAGAGATAGATAGAGAGAGAGTGAGTGTGTGTATAAAAAGCATGCCAAAGAACGATTTGTTTACAAAATGAAATAAATAAAGAAGACAACAACTACAACAACAACATAAAATAGGGTCTCCCCGTGTTTAGCAGACATTTTTAAGTGACTCAGTGAGTGGATTTGTCTCGTGATATTTTTTCTTCCTTCTTCTGCTTCTTCCTCTGTTTCTGTGTTTATTTTATTTTGTGATTTAACGACGCCTCCTCATATGAAGAATACAAAAGGCGCAAAGACACAAGCATACGTAAACAACACGTATGAATATGCATGCGGCTACACTCTGTGCTGCGGTGTTGCGAAGTGTGTATATGTATGTAGTAAGGGTTCTCTTATTCTTCGTGTTGGTGTACGTACTCGTGTATGTGATTGCGATTAAGTTCATAACATACATACACCCACACACCCATGGATTATAAATAATTTTAGTTGTGCTTACAAATTAATGTACTCGGCGTAAGAGACACAACACCGGCTGTCTCGTTAGTACGAATGGTTACTAACAACCCGTTATTGTTGCTGTTGTTGCTGTTAACTGTAATAGATTATTTGATTGGTGTACCGATTTAAAGGAGGCTCATTTAAGAATTATAACCAGTGTGTGCTTGCTTGTAAGCATGAATGAACGTACAAAATAAACTCGGAACTCGTTTGTATACTTTTTTCTGCTTATGGGTGATGCAGGGTCCTTTAAATTCGAATCGTTCAATAGAGACCAAAATAACAAAAATAAACAGAAAATTTTCTTCAGAAAGCGTAGGAGTCAATCAGTAAAAACTTCCTCACAATTGTACCCAATACAGGTCAACACAGGTGGCCATTTCTAGGTATTCTAGAACCTGCTACTGTGAACCCATCAACTGCTTAGCTTAAGCAAAAGATCGTTTAATGGAACTGAAATAAAGCAAAAAAAATCGTAAGAAGGTGTGGAGATTATTATTGTCGTGTAGAGGTGCCTTAGTACTGCGATCATACTATACTTTCAGACTCTCTAAGGTATCCCTATTCCTTTATTAATCTAAGTCAACGGAATTACAATAATGTCTCCTCCAAATATTTTGCCTTGACAAGCTGCAAGATACAGTTTGATGTTAACAATGATAAAGTTTTCGGGCCTAGCACTTGTTATGCATTCCGATATTACCTTCTAGATGCCAAGGATGTGTTCTAATGATTCATTCATTCATCGCCATAGAATCTAAAGGGTCCGCCAAATAATTTTTTTTTTTTTGAAAATGCTTTTAAAAAAACTACTGAATATTTTCTCAAATTTCCTTTTTTATTTGAAAGTACAATCCTTCCGGTTCATAATGGAAAATAATTTCATTCAAATGGCTGCCTCGGCTGGCCATGCAGTAGTCTACACCGATTTTGGCAAAAAAAAATCATCTTTTCAGATGAAGCTCATTTTGATCTTGGCGGGTGTGTAAACAAGCAAAATTGTCGCATTTGGGGCACAGAAAACCCGCACGCATACATTGAAAAGCCGACGCACCCAAAACGAGTCACTGTTTGGTGCGGATTTTGGTCCAGAGGCATAATGAGGCCATTTTTCTTCGAAAATGAGCAAGGAGTGGCCGTTACAGTCAATGGCGATCGTTATCGTTATTTTGTTCACAAAAATTGAAGAGGAAGATATTGGCAACATTTTGGTTTCAACAGGACGGCGCTACGTGCCACACAGCCGAAGCTACACTCGATGTTTTGCGCCCTGTTTTTCGAAGATCGCATTATCAGCCGCAGAGCTGATGTCGTTTGGCCACCTCGTAGCTGCGATTTGACACCGTTGGACTATTATTTGTGGGGTGCTGTCAAAGATAAGTGTTACGCCGACAAGCCAGAGACAATTGACGCTTTAAAGGACAATATTCGTGAAGCCATTGGTGAAATACAGCTGCACACGATCGATAATGTGCTTAAAAATTGGACCGATAGTGTAGGCTACTGCATGACCAGCCGAGACAGCCATATGAATGAAATTATTTTCCATTATTAACCGGAAAAATATTCAGTAGTTTTTTTTAAAGCATTTTCAAAAAAAAAAGTTATTTGGCGGACCCTTTACATAATGTGCTAGCAAAAACCTCCATTCTACAGATTATTTCAGACTGATGCATGTCTCAGATTCTCCCTTATAAAAGTTTTGATTGCATCGAACCCACCTTTGTCCCTCTTATCTTATTTTTTTTTGAGCATACATCCTTCCAAACATCTTCCCTCACTCCATGGAACGATTCTGATCCCATCAACGAAGAGGAAGCTTTCCTTCTCATTGCCGGCAATTCCCACATGACATGCGACTAAGCAGAGGGTAACACTATTTTCCCTATCGAGCCAATTCAACTTACCCGGGCACTCCAAGTGGAGTTGCCGTAGTCTAGTAGATTGCAGTGTGTTGGCTCATCAGACATAAGGCCATGGTTCAAACCCCAGGTCAGACATCTCCAACTAAACGAAATATGAACAAATATTTCTTCGGAGACTTCCTCTCAGCAGTCTTATGGGAAAAACTACGAGAGTAAAAAATAATCTGTCGTTTAGAGTCGACTTTAAACTGTAGGTCCCTCCACTCTTGGATAAAATTAACCCGCACAACATAAGTGGTATGAGAAGCTAGGTCGTAATCCTGACTCAAGGGTTGTAATGACAAATTATGTATGTATGTTGGCAGTCCCATGCTATGTACTGGTGTACTGGTTTTGCCCAGAGAACAGTAAAAGAGGGCGCTGGTAGAAAATCGATTCCTCAGGTCATGCCTTGTCTGCCAATAATCTAACCAAGCTTTGATTTTCACAACCATGTGTGGCGGACTTAAAACTAACAGAGCCTCTAGCGCCCCGCAAGTTCTCATTGTCCCTGTCATACCAACATACACTGGTTTCTGTACCTGGCCCAACCCTAAAGCTGCACTATTTGGCACAATTTACGGACTTAATTTCATCAAGAACGATGAAAATCAAAACATTACAGCATGGACGTTGTGCAGCATATTAACATCCAGCGGCTGCACTGGCTCGGCCATGTCGTTCGAAGGGAGGAGGATGCTCCGGCTATACGGGTATTTGATGCGCAGATTTGAGGAAGTCGGCGAAGAGGACGAGCTTGTTTGCGTTGGAAGGAATAGATCGCGGAAGACCTGTCATCGATTGGTGTGACCAACTGGCGTAGGCGCGCAAGAAGCAGAGGCGCCTTGAAGGATATATTAAGGCAGGTCGAAATCCGTTAATTAGGTTGTTTATGGCCGATTAAGTAAGTAAGTAAGTACGTAAGGACAGAACACTCATGCGGGCAATAAATTGCAAACCCACCATCGTATTGTATATAGCCAAGCGGCTATCAGGGCATTGGATTCCAGTGTAGTAAACTCCAAGAACGGTGTACGACTGTCGCAGATATCTCAATGAGGTGGCGAACCGATATGATGTTTGTATCATATGGATACCGGGACATAATGATATTCCTGGCAACTACAGAGCGGATGAACTGGCCAGAGGGGGCACGACCATCTACGTTGGGGATCCCTTTATCGACCTGCAAACTTATAATTGTCAACAGAATGTGGGCAACTTCGGATAAGGGCAGAGCGGCGCAAAAGATCTGGCCGAGGCTGGATAGGAGGCACACGGCGACTCTGCTTAAACTCCAAAGAAGTAGCCTTAGCACTGTTATCGGGGTTATCATGGGGCATTGCATTATAGGTACGCATGAGTGGCGTATTGGTCTTGGACACCTTGCAAATGATTTCTGCAGAAGCTGTGGAGATGAAGAATTAGATGAGACTATCCTTCACCTATTGTGCACATGTCCGGCACTTAGTCGGAGGAGAAAGAGGTACCTGGGTGCCTACTACATGGAGGATATGGATGAACTATTGTGTATGGAAGTTGGCAGTCTGAGTCGCTTCATCGAAAGCTCCGAATGGTTCCTGGAATAGGGGGAAATGAGGAACTGTGGTATCACAATGGGCCCTGTGTGCGACCTAAGTGTGTCCGCTCATGACTCCATCGAGGGGACAGCCACTTATAAAGGGTGTTTTTTATAGAGGTATAGAACTTTAAGTTGGCATTACTTTTCAAGATGGCGACCGATTTAACAGCTGTCAAGTGATTTATTCTTAGTTTGGTTTGGCAATTCATCATGAACAGACTCACGCCTGAACAACGCTTGCAAATACTGCAATTTTATTTCGAAAATAATGGTTCTGTGCGGAAAACGTATCGCGCACTACGTCGCATTTTATCGTCGACAAAATCGTCCATCAGAGCAGTTAATTCGATTAACCATGGAACGACGTTTTCACACCACGTTTACTCTTATTGATAACTCGCATCCCCAGAGACGCTGTACGGTGCGTACAGAATAAGCTATTGCTGCTGTAGAGCGTAGCATTGATGAAGCGCACTTCTGGTTGAATGGCTACGTCAACAAACAAAACTGCCGCATTTGGAGTGAAGGTAATCCTCAAGTGTATGTGGAAACACCGTTACATCCAGAAAAACTGACTGTTTGGTGCGCTTTATGGGCTGGTGGAATCATTGGTCCGTACTTTTTCAAAAACGATGGTGGCCAGAACGTTACAGTCAATGGTGATCGGTATAGAGCCATGATTACTAACTTTTTCATTCCTGAATTGAATAATCATGATGTCCAGGAGATGTGGTTTTGGTGACCGCCTAATTTCACGTTTTGGACCTGTGAATTGGCCTCCAAGATCTTGTGATTTAACACCGCTAGACTACTTTCTGTGGGGCTATGTAAAGTCATTGGTCGATGCGGTAAAGCCACAAACGCTTGACCATTTGGAAGACAACATTCGCCGTATTATTGCCGATATACGGCCACAAATGTTGGAAAAAGTCATCGAAAATTGGACGTCCAGATTGGACAACATCCGCGCCAGCCGTGGCGGTCATATGCCAGAAATCATATTTAAAATGTAATGCCACAAGACTATCTTTCGGATGAATAAAATTCATGTCAATCGAATAATCCTTCGTTGTTTTATTGCAACTTAAATACCTCTATAAAAAACACCCTTTACCTACCTACCTACCATTTTATAAATAAATTTCCATTCTAAATTTGTGTTCAATTTGCATTTCAAAAAACTAAAAAAAAATTCAAACTTAAAAGACCATACAACTAACTGTTCTTTTGTGGTACGTACCATTTTTAATTTTTCTAAATGTTTATTAAAGAAAATAGTGCACCTAGTTGTTGTTGTTGTTATTGTTGTTTATTTGTTTACCATTAAAAAATGAAATGAGTGGACATTTGACATGTGTGTGTATGTGTGTACATGTGTATGGAGAGTATGTAGAATTATGCCATTAAAACCGTTTCAACCAATTCCAACAAAAGCGAAAAGAAAGGGAATAGAAAGCAAAAAAAACAGAAGAGTTTTTTGACCCTGGTTTTCTTCTGTTCTTTGATTGTAGTGTGCTGTGTTGCGTTGTGCTGTGTTGTGCTGTGTTGTGTTGCCGTGTTCGTAACTAATTTTCCCGTTTTTTTAATTCACTTTGAATGTGTTAATTTGTAGTTTTCCATGCAAAACATGTGATTATTTTTAAATTGGCAAACAACAACACAACAAACTAAACGAATTTAATAATGCTTATACGTTTAGCTTGTTAAATATAATTATAACGGTAAATAAATAAATAAACAAGCAGATGAAATTCAAAATAAAATAAAACAATTCGTGTTGTACTATGTTGTTGTAATAACAATATTTTAAGCGATTTTTTGTTCGTTTTTCGTTTTAAACCCGTCTCTAACCCCATTAAATTAACAAAAACCAAGAAAAGAATGAAAAAGAGGAAAGAATAAACTTTTTTTTAAGTTTATAAAACGAAATAAAAATAAAAATAAAAATTTAATATTAAACCCAGTCTTGGCTGCAAATATTGTTAAAAAGTGTTGTTGCTTTTTTATTTCATTTTACATTCGTTTCGTGCTTTTTTTCTCATTGCTACTATGTTTACGTATTCTATTGTGGCCATATTTCTTTCTTTTAAATGACAAAAACAATGTTTAAGCACTCCTCTCTCCATGCAAGAGTGCAAGAGTGTAATGCACTGTGGTCCTAAAGTGAATAAAACATACATACATACATACATAATTGATCATTACAACACTTCAGTCAGGATTACGACCCAGCTTCTCACACCACTTATGTTGTGTGTGTTAATTTCAAACATGAGTGGCTGATTATGTATGTGATTGAAAACATGGTCATCTTCCGTACAGGTAATGTGAATTGGCCATGGATATCGTAAGATTTGACATCGCTAGACTTTTTCCTGTGGGGTCTGCTAAGGTCGCGAATATGCCACAAAGTACAGCGGTCTTCTAAGTCAACATATCATGATTTATGCGCCAGAATTACGGAAAATTGTACGGTCCGGCTGAGCTTCTCATAAAAGCCGTGAGGGACAGCCCAATAACTTTTTTTTTGAAAATGCTTTAAAAAAAAATACTGAATATTTTCGCAAATTTCTTTTTTTATTTGAAAGTATAATCCTTCCGGTTAATAATGGAAAAGAATTTCATTCAAATTGCTGCCTCGGCTGGCCATGCAGCAGCCTACACGATCGGTCCAATTTTTAAGCACATTATCGATTGTGTGCAGCTGTCTATCACCAATGGCTTCACGAATATTGTCCTTTAAAGCGTCAATTGTCTCTGGCTTGTCGGCGTAGCACTTATCTTTGACGGCACCCCACAAATAAGTGTTCAACGGTGTTAAATCGCAGCTCCAAGGTGGCCAAACGACATCAGCTCTGCGGCTGATAATGTGATCTTCAAAAACAGAGAGCAAAACATCGAGTGTAGCTTCGGCTGTGTGCAACGTAGCGCCGTCCTGTTGAAACCAAATGTTGCCAATATCCTCCTCTTCAATTTTTGTGAACAAAAATTCATTCAACATGGCCCGATAACGATCGCCATTGACTGTAACGGCCACTCCTTGCTCATTTTCGAAGAAAAATGGCCCAATTATGCCTCTGGACCAAAATCCGCACCAAACGGTGACTCGTTTTGGGTGCGTCGGCTTTTCAATGTATGCCAAGATCAAAATGAGCTTCATCTAAAGAGATGATTTTTTTGCCAAAATCTGCATCTTCTGTAAGTCGATCGCAGGCCCACTTAGCGAAGCGAAAACGCATTGGATGGTCAAGGTGGCTTCAACTCCTGAACCAATTGGACTTTGTATGGCGTCACACCAAGGTCTTTATGCAAAATTCGTCTCAATGATGTCTCCGAAATGTTCAATTGTTGAGAACGACAGTGAATTGATGTTGATGGCGCTTCACGCACACTTTCTGCCACAGCAGCAGTATTCTCGGGTGTACGCACTGTTTTTGGCTTTTCACGCTTTGGTTTATCGATGAGGATGCCAGTTTCTTTCACTTTTTTCACAAGATAACGAACATACGGAGCTGACGGTGCTTCTCTTCTTCCAAAATCCGTACGCAATTTTCGCACACATTCTGCAACATTACCATGATTTTCAAAGTAATGTCGCAATATTTCCCAGCGTTATTCAAGCGTATACACAACCATATTCGTTCAGCGGAAGGATAAAACTAATTATCTGTCAAATCAGACATGAGCTAAGTGTTACCATTCACGAAATAAGCACTAGTTGAAAAACAAAAACGTTAGATGGCGGACCCGATATATCGCACACACTTTATTTTCTTTAATTTTTTAATATAGAATGCGCTTAATAAAAGACCCAATAGCTTAAAGAAAGGATTACTTATTTACTAGGCATTAACAAATTAAGATTCATTCAAGAAATGAATTTAAAAAATGTACGAAAAAATTTCCTTAACACCACTGTGCCTAGTGTTGTATGCAAGTTTGCATTTCTTACTTGAGAGAGAAAGAGACAGAGTGAGAGAGAAGAAAAAAAGTAACCATAATAATATAATAACAACAGCAGACACCAGCAAATGTAAGAACAATAAATACACACCAAGCAGTAGAGAAAAAGAGAGAGAGAGAGAGAGAGAAAGAGAGTGAGCAAGAGCGAAAGAAAAAAATATAAAGTTATTGAGGTCATTTTGTAAAACTTGTTTTTTATACAAATGTATTGTTATTATTATTACTGTTTCTTTTCTTTGTTTATCACATTTTTACTCTTATTTACCCGCTCCCTCTCTCTCTCCCTGTTCCCCTTTCATTGTCTCCTCGTCGTTTCTATACGTAACAAACAGTTTTATAGTAATTTTGTTGAAAAGAAAAACTCTCGCGCTCTCTCTCTCCGTCTCTCTTTCTACTCGCTTAATACAAACAAAACATTTCTTTCCTCTTAACAAATGTAACACGGTTAAACACAACACTGAGAGAAAAAACTGTGTGTCCAAAAAAAGTAAAAAAGAAAGAAATAACGAAGACTGTGTAGAGTGTAGAGTGCATTTAAAGTTGTTTTCTTTTTTAATATTTTATTAACAATTTCATTTCATTATTGTATTTCATTTCATTACTTCTTTTCATTTTATTCTTGCTCTCGTATTTTTTTTTTTTATAAAAATTTCCTGATTTAATGGCAAACAAGAGGCAAAAGTTGATGCTGAAATCGCTTTTATTCTCGTTTTCTTTGTTCCCATTTCCGGATTAATACATGTAAAGTCTCTGAAATATTAAAATAACAATGAAATCTTTGGATTTAATCACGTAATTTCATTTATTTGTTAGCAAAAGTTCAAAGTTTATTAAGGCCTCAAACGATATAATTTCGTCTGCCACACTTGCGACATCGAAAGATTCATCAACGTTCTCCCGCAAGAAGTATTTTTTCTATTCCGCATTATCTGATATACTCATCTGGCTCCTCTCTGGCCTTCTGTTAAAGCAGAGGGATGAGTTGTTGGCAGTAAAGCTCAGATCAATCGATATTAAAGCTGAGTTTACTACTCATTTGTTTACAACAATAATTCTTCTGGGATAGAAGGGGTAAAGAGATGACAGATGGATGACAGAGGTCCTAAACAATCGAACTATGGAAACATATGCAGAAAACGAAGCAATAAAAATCAGAACAATCTGGCGACGCCCACAAAGTGGAGTCCTTTCAGCACCAATGTTTAGCCTGATTGTGAATGAATTCCTAAGAAAACTATCTGAGATGGGCATCGACTGCCAAGCATATGAATCATCTGCAGTCTTGATAGATAAAGGCGAACTTGAAGAAAAATTTGCTGGCGCATGAGCTGATGGGCCTGAGTATAATCCCGCAATACTACAGATTATTTATCTTGGCTCCGCCGTTATCATCAAGCCTAGGATCACTCTTGCCGACAGGTGCTACTATGGTCACAATAGGCGATTGAGTAGCAGAAACCTCTCTCGTACGACAAAACTAAGATTCTACAAGACACTCATCCTCCCCGGGCTTCTTTATGGCGCTGAGGCAAGGACATTATTAAGCACTGATGCAGCAGCATTGAGAGAGAGAAAAGTCCTACGTAAGATCTTCGGTCCAGTGCGAGTTGGTGATGATTTCCGCATCCAATACAACTCTAAACTGTATTAGCTTCTCAACGACATAGACGTTGTGCAGCTTATTAACATCCAGCGGTTGCGCTGGCTCGGCCATGTCGTTCGAATGGAGGAGGATGCTCCAGCAAGACGGATATTTTATGAGGTTACGAGGAAGAGGACGACCTTGTTTCCGTTGGAAGTCGAGCGCTGTAATCGATTGGTGTATGATTGGTGTGTCATTGTGCAGTGTATTAACATCCAGCGGCTGCGCTGGCTCGGCCATGTCGTTCGAATGCAGGAGGATGCTCCAGCAAGACGGATATTTGCTGAGGATCCGAGGAAGAGGACGACCTTGTTTGCGTTGGAAGTCGAGGAAGCCCTGTAATCGTTTGGTATGACCAACTGGCGTAGACGCGCAAGAAGCAGAGGGGTCTGGAAGGACGTGTTAAGGTAGGCCGAAATCTGTTAATCGGGTTGTTAAAAGCCAATTAAGTAAGTAAGTAAGTAAAGCTCAATGCAGTTAAATCCTGGTTATATGTAGGCTAAGGACAATATTGCAATGGGAAGCCATAGACCCATACATGCACACATAATTGGTCATTACAACCCTTCAGTCAGAATTACGAACTACCTTCTTACACCACTTATGTTGTGTGTGTTAATTTTATACATGAGTGGCGGAATCTACAGATTAAACTTGACTCAGCACGACCGATGTTATTTTGCGAAACTTCTAAAGGGAATTTTATTTACTCTCCGAGTTTTTGCCAGAAATCTGCTGAGAGGAAGTCGCCGAAAAAATATTTTTTCGTTTTGCTGGATATGTCTGACCTGGGGTTTGAACCATGTCCTCGTATCTAATAAAACAACACACTACCTACTAGACTTCGGCTACTTCAACTCATACGCTTGATACAAATCGGTTCAAAAATGGGCCTCAAGATGGGCTGTAGTCTATTCATTGAGAATTCTGGTATTAGACTGCATTATTGGCTGCCGATCACTGCAATACTTTCCAGGCAGAGGTCTTGGCTATCCTGCAAGCTTCGTAATGCTCTTTAGGTGGCAGGAATTTTGCCTAAAAATTGCTTGATTTACTAGGCTGCGATTAAGTTCCTAGCGAACAAAGTCGCAATGTCCAAGTATGCCGAGGATTTCTCAGGGAAATTTCAAATCATTCAAAGTTAATACTTCCATGGCTTCCGGAACATAAGGATACCGTTGGAAACTGCATTACTGTTAAGCTAGCCAGAGACTGTAAGGAGTTTGCAATCTCTGACCTGTTAAAGGGCATAGGAACTCCGATTGCCTTAAATTGGAAATTATCCACTCAATTTACGGAGAGGCTCAATACCGTTGGCAGCAAGAAGGTACGTGCAATGTTGCTAAACTATGTTAGACACATGGATAAGCATAGGACTCCTACTCACTTCTGTCCTTATATCGCATGGTCATCCAACGCAACATAGCACATCTCACAGGCCATTGTTCATTTAGTAGGCATGTCGAAAGACTTGGAATTGTGGTAAATAACTTTTGCACAAGCTGTGGATCTGAGGAGAAGAATGATTCAGTCTTTCTGCTTATATTACATGGCCATCTATTGCAAAAAGCACTGCCCGCGGGAGTGTACTTTCGGTAGGCATGCCGAACAGGAAAGCACAGGTTGAATATTAATTGTGGTAGCGCAATGGGCCTTAATGCTGGCCTAAGTAGGACCTCTCTCTTCATGTAGGGTTCGCCGCCTTACCTAAACCTAACCTAACTTAACCTAACGATTATTTATCTTGACGCCCAGATATCGGATGATTTCGAATCTTTAAAGTTTCCTTCTTTTGCTACTTTTCCTCCTTCTGCACTACCAGATCTAGATTTTAGTTACACAAATTTCTTTATTTATAGAATGTTGCTCTTTGTTCCCGTGTGTTGCTTCCACAACTTCCGCAATATCATTGGCGAATCGCCCAATAGACGCCTTTTCCAAAAGCTTCAAATCAAACACGTCATCACACATCACAATCCACAAAAGCGTTGCCATCACAGAAACTTGAAGAACTTCTGTCATAAGGAGAGACGTTGTCACGCATCACATTCCATAAAAGTGTTGCCACCACAGAATCTCGAGGAACTTCTGCCCTAAGGACAGGCGTAAGAAGCAATTGTCGGATTGGTAACAGTCTCTGACAATACGAATAAGGTACTCAGGTATATGATACTCAATTTTTTTTTTGGCAATATTTCTTTTCTTGCTTTTCAGAAGCAATAGTGGCTGCACGAAATTTCCTAGGACTTCTTAACATTTCCCAGTAGTCGAATATATATTTCGTTCTCAATGCACTTGCCTACAGTATCCAAGAGGTAGAACGGCCGGAACCACTGCTTTACCCACTTAAAAGTCAGTATGATCTTCTGCTTCTTCCATTCGTTGTAAAATAGTCTTACTTTTATACAGTGAAAGAAAAGGTTTGCGATCATATACCGTCTTGTCTTCAATGTAGCCGGCAGTACTCTGGAAAAAACCAGAGATGTCTTAGCTCTTGGAAATAATTTATTCAACCTCACTGCGTGCGTACTAACAAGATACTTCACTGAGCATAAAGGCAATTCACATTACGACTATAGAAGAAGCAGTTTTGGTACAGGATATTGCATTATCTGATAGGATTTCTGGCACTGGATTGGGGATGTGGCATTTTCAGAGTACATTACACTGTACCAAAAGCCCTCTGTCTAACATTTGAGTCTTTGGTTAACTTTCTGGACTTCATTGTGACTCTGAAGCATTTCTTTGTTCTTATACTGGCGACTTTCAATATCTTTCTTGTTGGCAAAGGAAAGAAGTTTCTCTTCTATTAATTTCTCTCGATATGTAGCCTTGGTTTATTAGACGTGAGGTCGCGGTTCAAACCCTAGGTCAGACATTTTCTACAAAATGAAATACGAAATAATATTTCTTCGCAGATTTCCTCTCAGCAGATTTCTGGCAAAAACTCTGTGAAAGTAAAAAAGAATTGCCATGATAAGTTTCTCAAATTTCTGTCGTTCTGAGTCGACTTTAAACTGTAGTTCCCCGCCATTCATGTATAAAAATAACACACACAACATAAGTGGTGTGAGAAACTAGGTTATAATCCTGGCTGAAGGATTGTAATGACCAATTTTGTATGTAACATGACCGTCTCGCACTGCTAAGTTGTAAAAAAAGGTCTACAGAGCTATTCAGGATGCATTACTCATCGAGCTTTGACGTCACAGTAAAAAAATATTGGATTGTTGGAAGTTCAAGACATTTAGGTTAAGTTGAACCGATGTCTCGAAAATTTAGCGAGTTCACTCGGGGGCCCTATAGCCAATTGTGATAGTTTCTTATTTTCCTACCAGTAACCGTGCTGCGTGGGTTACTTTTCTTTTGAGTGGCTAAAGCCTCAGCCTTATGTGAGAATTAGTGGCTCTCGGAGCTTTTGTCAGAAGACTGTCGAGAGAGAATCGTCGAAAGAAATATTTTTTAGGTTTTTCAGATGAGTTCTGAACTCAGTTCCATTGTGATAGAGCGACCTTACGAGATTTTTAAAAAGAATTTATTACGAATTTTTATTAAACTTTTTCCATTTGGGAAATTTCTTTCAAAAAAAAATCTTTTTTTTTTGAATTTCTTTTAATTTTTTTCCAACAGAATGCCAGAAAGAAAACAAAAATAAACGTGACCAAAAAACTGGGCGAAAAAAAAACGAAAAAGTTCTACGGAATTCGAATTGTTGACCATAAGGAAGTGCAGCACCAACAGGCTTATTAAAGACAACATGCCACACATTACCAGCGTCACTACTCTGGCTACACAAAGTGTGATAAAAATCTCAAGAGTTTCTTGAATTTGTTTTTTTTTTTCGTTCTACCAAGAGACTACAAAAAAAAAACATTTTGCTACACAGTAAAACTTCTTTTCCTGCAAGTTTTCTTTTTATTTTTTTTAATTCGGTTTGTTTTTCTTTTTTTTTCTCTTCTTTTTTGTCTTTTTTTAATAATAAATATGGCGCTGGAACTGATTCGTTTAAGGTTTTTATTCCAAAAAAAAACACACACTTTTTTCTCATTCACAGTAGTTCACAGTAAAAACAACGACAACAACAATAGCAATAACAACAAAAAACCAAGTCGTGAATGGCAAAGAAAAACTTGTGCCAAGATTTGGGTCACTTTCATCAACGACAATAACAGTAACAGCAGCGGCAGCGGCAGCGGCAGCAGCAGCAGCAGCTCGAGCAGCCATAAACTTAAAACTGCCAACATTAAATGAAAATAAAATGCTTCTATCATACCAACAACAACAAAAACAACAACAATCACAAAAAAGCAATAATATTATAAACTATTACCACTTCTACAACAACAGCAGCAACACCATCGTCATAAACTTTAAACTGTAACAGCCAAAGTAGAAGAAGAAGAAGAAGAAAAGAAACACAAACTATGCTACAACACTGGTATGCTGTGTTGTGCTGTGCTTGCTGTGCCGAGCTGCTGTGCCGAATGTTGAGTTTCCAAAAACTTTAATTGGATTTTCTCTTGTTCTTCTTTTCTAAACGATTCGCGAAAATAACAAAAAAAAGAATTTTATTTTATTTTTATTTGTTGTTGTTGTTCGTTTCGTTTCTTTTCTTTTTTTGTTGACAACGAACAAAATTTCGCAAATTAACAAAATTAACGCTTTCTTTTTCATTCATCTCTTCTCCACGTCTCTCATAGAAGAACAAGAAAAAATTGAAAACAATACACGAGGCACAGTGACATGAATAACAATAAAGGGGTGGCCATATAAAGTTATTACGTGCCTGGATTGAGGTTAGGTTAGCTGGCCTAATACCAGCCGGCATATTTTTTGCCATATGTTTGAATTTTGTGATAGGCGTTTACTAACTATGAAGCTTTAAGCTTATTAAATGCAAGTCCGTGTTTCAAACCTCAGCTCAAGCATCCTGATAAAAAAGAAACATGAAAAAAATTGTTTTTCGAAGACTTTCTCTCAGCAATAACTCTGAAAGTCAAATAAAATTGTCACCAAAAGTCGTTCGGAGTCCGATTTAAATTGTAGGTTCCGGCGCTCAACATAAGTGGTGTGAGAAGCTAACTCGTAATCCTCACTGAAGGGTTGTAATGATCAATTAAGTGAGTAAGTTTACTAGCTATTCCGATAATTAAACCGATAAATGAAGGGCTTCCAACTACGGAATGCCCAGAGATTGATGTCCTCTTACCACTTATGTGGAGCGTATTTGTGCGTGAACTCCTAAGAAAACTATCTGTGACGGGCATTGACTGCCAAGGACATGCAGATGATGTAGTCTACAAGGCAGGAGGCAAATTTGAAGAGACTCTCTGCGACATCATTTCAAGAGGTTTTGAGATTGTAAGTTGTTGGGGCGTGACAGTGGACCTGAAGATAAACCCACGCAAGGCCACGATACTACCATTTACAGGAAAAAGAAAACTTCGTATATGGTAACATATTCGACTCTTGTTTGAGATAATAATGGGTGATTTTTTAAGAGCTATATGAAAATTTTTCAAAGAAAAACACTATAAAATTCAGAAAAATGCATGAAATCTTTATTTGAATCGATAGTACGGTCCATGTAATTTAATGTTTGAAGATTATTTCATGCAAATATTGACCGCGACTGCGCCTCAAATGGTCCATCCGCTTAGTCCAATTTTGGCATACTATTTCCAACATTTCGGCCGGTATCTCACGAATAAATGCTTCAATGTTGTCTTCCAATGCGTCAATTGAAGCGGGCTTGTCTGTATAGACATGAGCTTTAACATAGCCCCACAAAAAATAGTCTAAAGGCGTTAAATCGCACGATCTAGACGGCCAATTGACCGGTCACGAACGTGAAATAAAATGTTCACCGAACTCGCCTCTCAATAAGTCCATTGTTACGCGTGCTGTGCGGCATGTGGCACCGTCTTCATGAAACCACATGTCATGCAAGTCAAGCTCTTGCATTTTGGGCAAAAAAAGTTGGATATCATCTTACGGTAGCACTCACCATTCACAGTTACGTTACGATTCGCAGCATCCTTGAAGAAGTACGGTCCAATGAGGCCACCAACCCCATAAACCGCATCAAACTGTGACTTTTTCTGGATGCATTGGTGGCTTTTGCAATGCTTCTGACTGATCTTCACTCCAAAATCGACAATTCTGCTTATTTACGTATCCATTGAGCCAAAACTGAGCTTCGTCGCTGAACACAATTTTTCGATAAAGAAGTGGATCTTCGGCTAACTTTCCAAGAGCCCATTCAGCAAAAATTCTGCATTGCGGTAGGTCGTTCGGCTTCAATTCTTGCACCAGCTGTATTTTGAAAGGCTTCACACCTAAATCCTTCTGCAAAATTTTCAACGTTGTTGGGTAACAGATGCCCAATTGCTGCGAACGGCGATGAATCGATAATTGATGGTCAACGTTAACATTGGCCGATACAGCTGCGACATTTTCTTCAGTTCGCACTCTACGTCAGCGTGTTGGTGGTTTAATGTCCAACAATGTAAATTTGGTGCGAAATTTAGTCACAATAGCCGCCGAATAGCCGCTTCAGTGGGTCGATTAAACTGACCATAAAATGGATGAAGCGCGCGATGAACTTTCTTAACAAAGCACGCATTTTGATAATAAAATTCAAAGATTTGCAAGCGTCGTTCGTTTGTAAGACGATTCATGGTTAAATTAAATTATAGAACAAACGGAAGATGTTTGACAGTGAAACCAAAACACGAAACGTGCGTGAGCTGTTTAAACCAGTGTTGCCAAAAAGATAATTGCTAAAAAAATCACCCGTTATCATTCAAAAAGAGTTCAAATACCTAGCAATACCTGGATCGTCAATTGACATGGAAAGCCCATATAGAGTGCATAACAGAAACGGCAATACATGCTATAATGGTATGCTTGGGAGTGATCATCGAACTTCAAGGAGCCCGTGAAATTCATCGGCGAAAAGGCATCCGTAACCCAAGGAGCACTGACAAGGATATTGGAGGACCAAATCCATTTAAGAGGAGAATAATATCGAAGGTTGTAACGTCGATAATGTTTTATGTTTGCCCGATATGGTCGGAAGCAGTCTCCGTGGGGACGACAAGGAGAAAACTGTCCTCAGTTTATCGTCTAAGCGCGATTAGACAGAGTATCCAGGCGGAGGAACGAAGGACTTCCATGCACAAATGGCAGATGGACATTTCACCTTGTTTCTGATATAACCCCTTGAATGGAGAACAACCGTTACGAGCTGAACTACTACGTGACCCAGCTCCTAACTGCTCATGGATGCTTCAGGAAGTACCTGCACAGATTTGTACAATGGGTCAATTCGACCTCCGGGTACTGTACTTGTCTTAATTGACAAGTACACGTCCTCTAACCTGTACGCTCAAACTGTGTAGACGAACAGGAAGATGCGGGGATGCTGCCCCAGATTTAGATGGCCCGGGGAAACGAGTTTTGGACCAAATCGGCTTATGGAAGAGGTGTTAAATTCCAGGATTCCATGGAGCCAATACAGCCAGAGAATGGCTAAAGTTATGCTGGAATTCCGTAGGTTGTAGGAACGAAGGCGAAATTTGATTTAGTGTGATAAAGCTTTAAAGCTAACCAGCACTCCGCAAAGTAATACCTTACAGCAGTCCCGCGGGGGAGAGTGGTTGAAAAATAAAGGGGGTGGGTTTATTACGTAGGCACCAGTGATGGTGAATCGTGCACTTTTATTGAAACAATAGAGTCTTTCGAAGATTCCCACCTCCGGCCCAAGACAAAGGACGTTCTGTGGATGTAATCCAGGAATTATGCACTGGATAAAACCAGCCCAAATAGAATTGAACAAGAAACCAAAACTGGCGAGTGTTGGCATAACAGAAGCAATAGGAACCCGCCCTACGGCGGCGTAGAAATCCCTGCTGGATTTAAATCCACTGCAAATGGCAGTGAAGAACAAAGTTTAAGTGTGTATCCTTTGATTGATGAAATTAGAAAATTTCAGTATCTGAGAAATCGATTGGCTGCCATCCTCCTCCTTGACTGTTTCCTGGACAGAACCAGTAGATTGTACGGTTTTAAGGAATGCTTTGCAATGAGACTTAGTAACAAAAATGAATGCAGTAATCGGGAAACTGCAAACATTTTCAAAAGAGCGGCACCATTTTGTAAACCAAAAACACATCTAGGGTGAGCACTCCGAATTTTTGGTTGCAGAAGGAAATCTTTCGAGCCCACGGGTGAACTCGCGGGAATTTTCCAAGTGGAAGTTTGTCGAAAGATACCCTCAATTCAACTTGAGTTGGAAGTACAATCGATAACTCATAGCAATACTATCTAACAGCCAGCCTTATATTCAAACAATTGGCTCTTATGAGGTCTAATCAAAGATAGTAAGGGAGTGTCTGGGGAAGCTGAGTCGTCTATTTAGGCAAAATATAGTTACCCTCTGCTGAGTTATAGGTCATGTGGGAATTCCTGACAATGAACAAGCCGTCAAACTAGCAAGGAGAGGAGTTTCCACGCCGCTGATGAAACCAAAACCCTTCTGTGGAGTGGAAGCAGATATTTGGAAAGGGATGCTCAACGAAACGGAAGATAAAGAGGAGCAAAAACTCTTGTCAAACCAAGTGTGCTTGAGGCAATCAAAACTTTTCTTAGGAAATTGCAATTAAAGCAGATGTGAGTACATGCATCATGTTAGTAGCTGGTCTTTTAACAGGGCACTGTAGACTTGAAGTACACATTCAGAATGGGGATTACTTCGTCCCCATTTTTTAGAATCAGTGACGATTAGAATGAATCATGGAAACATATTCTTGGAACCTGTTGTGGAGTAATACATACCAGAAAGATACACCTGGTTGCATATCATGTGTTGGGCAGGAAATTACCACTTGTTACACGGAGCAGCATCCTAAGGAGCGTGAGGCAATAAGCTTGGGCGAAACATTGTGGGGATATTCTGTAAAGTTGGAGGGTAGTACAACAGCATGATTGACTGCCGGACTGACCCTATCGAATACCTCCAGGTTAGGTTAGGTTAGGTCGAAGTGGAAGTGAAAGCTTTGATTATCAAAACTCACTTGTGCACGCATAGTGGCCCGTTGTGATGCCACAGGTATGTACCTCCAGGGCGTTAATAAAATATTTGTAACAAAATTCGTAAAAAATCGTATTCTAGCTTACGATACCTAACAGTGGCAAGCAAAGCCTTCATCGGGCATTTTCGAACTGCTTTTCCAGTATCTGATCTCTTAAACGAAGCTTACATTTGCCGAAAATCCTGCTTATTTAGTCCATTAAAGAACACTGTGCTTAAAGAACACTGTACTTGACTTATCTGATTTAATCTCATTAAAACGTTTAATAAACAAACAAATACAGAGACACACGCAGTGTAAAACACAATTGTGGCGGAACTGCTTACACAGTAATTTTCATAAGAACATGAGATGCCTACTTACAACGGCTTAAAAATGCTCTTCATCTCACAAGATTTTAACTGTGGCCGGGGAAATTCTTGTCTTACTTTCAAGGAAAACAGTAACAAAGAGAGAGAGCGAGAGAGAGAGACAGGGAGGGGGAAGGAGAGAACGAAGGATTGAGAAAAGAAATTAACAAAAATTAAAAGTTAAAATGTTTAATTTTTTATGTTTTAAACTCTTCATTAAAATGGTGACTTTGTGTTTAATTACACAGCGAATGTATCAGTAACGCTTATCTTGTTTTTCTCCAACTTCCCTCTCTCTCTCTGTCTCTCTTTTGGTACTAAAGAATGCGTTTATTTTTTTCTTTTTAATTGTGACAAGAGAGAGAAAGAGAAAGGGAGAGCAAAAAATAATGAAAAAAAATGATTTTGCAAAATGAATTCAGCAAGTGTGTGTGTAAAGAAAATATCAAAACAGTGTGAAAACATTAAATATTTGAAGAAAAAAACGAAGTAAAGCAATGAAGGAAAAAGTGTATTAAAAAAAACATATACAAACGGCAAGCAACTGCAAACAAAAACAACGAAAAAAAGATAAACAAGAAAAGGAAAGGAAAGCTTAAATGAAAATTAGAAAAATCCTCTTATGAATCCATTAGACACGCTTGCACGCACAAAGTATTTGTCATCGTCTAAATACGAACGAATATGTGACATAAACAATCGTCTCTACGCACGTATTTAAGTGTTCGTACGTTACTGCACACACACACACTCATACACTTAAAGGTTTACATGCTTTTTACACCAACACATCCATACGTGCATAGAAATATACAACAATTAATACAACGTATTAAGAGTGAGAAAAGAAGTGACAGAAAGCGAAACAAGCCATTTTGATTCTCATCGCCATTAGAGTAAAATTGTAACGGGTAATCAGTAATGTTGGCAAAAGCAAAACACAACAACGATGCTTAGCGGCAATGATGTTTAGTATTTAAAGCAGAAATCCAGAAATCGAACAGCAAATAAGAAATTAAAGGGCGATTAAAGTGATTAAATCGAAGGAATTTAAAAAATCTAAGCATTTTACCTTATAATGTCAGAGTGTTGTGTGTTAAATTAGCATACTTTTGTACGAGTCATTTGCCATCAGGTCAGCCCTAAATAACAGACCCAGGATAAGCATCCGAATAATACCCCAGTCATCCATCCCCAGAACCCTCTAACAAAACAACTACACTCTTTCGTAGTAAGAAGAAAGAACACAAACTACTTAAAATCAAGATCCGAACACAACTGCATGTGATATATTGAAACATCGCGTTGAATAGGCAAAGGAAAGTCTCCATCCTTTAAAATCTGCGGGATCCGGGATCCGGTTAATAAAAGGATGGATATCCTCACACCGTATTTTTTGATAACCTTCAGCGCATGCTTTCGTTTATCTTTCCTTTTAAACGTACAGTTTACAACATTATCTTTATTTCCATGGGAGGAAGCAAATCATTACAAAGCTAAGGACTTTTGGTCCATCACCCTATCCTAATTTTTTCATATGATGCTCGAGAGAATCATTGAAGATTATGTTAAATCATCTCTTTGGTTATGTTAGGTAATGTTACGGATCCCCTTTTCTTTAAGCCGCCTTAGTCTAGTAGGTAGTGTGTTGGCTTATTAGACGCAAAGCTAGGGTTCGAGCCCCAGGCCAGACATCAAGACCAAAAACAAAAAGTATTTCATCGGCGACTTCCCCTCAGCAGATTTCTGGCAAAAAGTCTGAGAGTAAATAAAATTGCCATGAAAAAGTTTTTCAAAAAATCTGTCGTTCGGAGTCGACTTTAAACTGTAGTTCCACCACTCATGTGTAAAAATTAACACACACAACATAAGTGGTGTGAGAAACTAGGACGTTGTACAATGGATCAATTCGACCTCCGGGTGCTGTACTTGTCGTAATTGACATGTACACGTCCTCTAACCTAACCTAACCTACAGATCCTCTTTGAAAGAAGAGGCCCCACTTAGGCCAGCCCATTGTGATACCACAAACAATGTTTCCGTAGGAAAATCCAACTTGAGTCCAAAATATCTCTTGCTACTGCAGCAATCTTTATATTCGAAAGCTCGGTTAAGAATGTCAGAAAGTAAGAGATCAAAAACATCTATCTTTTTATGACAATAGCAGATCGCTGACACATAATGTGAAAGACCGTCTCTTCCCCTACAAGCGACCCACAGCTTTTGCAGAAGTCGCTTGCTTGAATGCCCAGCCTTTCAACATGCCTGCCAAAAGGACAGTTTCTCAGTAGAATCGCTATTGTGCTATGGAATTTCATGCGATTGGTGGATAGAAGTTAAGTTAGGTTAGGTTAGCGGGTAGCTTGCCATTCACAAGCAAGTTCACTCGGCTGCCCATATGTCCCATTGTGTTACCCAGTGTAAGATAAGCTCCCTGTCATGTTCCATTACTGGTGGGTTGGAAGCACTCCGAGCTTATAATGAAACCGGCCAGTTCCCTTAGTGGCTCGTTCGCCACCATGCCCAGACCTTCAAACAATCTGTCACCTAAAAACTGATGACGACTGTCTAATGGTGCGGGGCACTCACATAAAAGGCGTTGTACTGATTTCGTTTCTTCCACAGAAGTAAGTTGGTCCTCTTTTTATCCATACGTGTCCAGCAGAGTCTAGCAATATTACCGCCAACGAGATTGAGTGTCCTCGTAAAACGAGTGGACAATACCCAAATTAAGCGGGATAATCAGAATACTTGTGCCCTGCAACATATTAGAGACTACGAGCGCCGTACCGGCCCTGGCCAGCTCATCAGCAATGCTGACCATCTTGATAGTTTTATAAAATTGCGAATCTTATCCAAATAACCTTTAACGAGAGAAGTTCCTTCAATAAATTTTGGGTGTTATTGTCTCAAGCTACCAAGTGCCGGACAATGACAGAGAAGATGTGCTGTGATCTCGTCTTCTTTCTCGTCACTACAACTTCAGCAGGAGCTGTGAATTTACCTACAATATGGTGTATGGAATCGTTTATATAATCGATTACAATTTTAGAATATTTACTAAGGATCTTATAAGCGCTAAAGAGAGAAAACGAGATTAGAAAACAAAAGTAACTATCATACATACATACATACATTTATAATTCGCCATTACAATCCTTCAGTCAGGATTGCGACCTAGCTTCATCCAGCACTTATGTTGAGTGTGTTAATTTTATACATGATTGGCGGGACCTACAGTTTAAAGTCGACTCTGAACGACAGATGTTTGAGAAACTTTTTTATGGCAATTTTATTGTCTCAGAGATTTTCCCAGAAATCTGCTGAGAGGCAGGCGCCGAAGAAATATTTTTTCATATTTCGTTTTGTTGGAGATGTCTGATCTGAGGTTTGAATCGTGGCCTCAAGTCTAATAAGTCAGCACACTGCATACTAGATTACGGCAACAACAAGTAACTATCACTGTGACATATTATTCAGCCTAGACAACATGAGTATGATGTGGACTTTGCTGTAACATCTAAAACTGTCATCCTGTTTCCGAGCGGACATGCTTAATCTATCTTAAACTCAAACATCCACGAAGTTAGTTGAGGATGATGATGATAAGGAAAGGTATTCCCACAATCTATAAAAAAAACCTTTTATACCATCTCCCTTTTGCTCTGTTTACACTTTACTTATTAACGGCCTGGCAACTTCGAGAATTTCTTGTTGCTTTGTTGTTGTTATACGTATTTTTCTTCGACAACTTTATTGTAATTTATTTTTCTTGTATTTTCTTTACGCTACTGTTTATCTTTTATCATTTTAATCACTTCTCTGACTGGAAACTATCATCCCAAATGCGAGACCCGGGCGTCATGCAATGTATTGACTGATATTTTTGTAAGTAGACGAGCCTGCATAACAGGGTGTAATTTTCAATGCTTGAAGATGCTTGAAAACGTATTCAAGGCAATGAAATTTGTTAAAATTCTGTGATTCTGATTTGGACACTTGATTAGTTACTTAGATTTCTCTTTAATAAACAGATTTCCTTTTTAAATATTAACTTCTATTGTATTAAATTTCTTTTCTTGATTTAAATAAAAAAAGGAAAGAAATCATTCCCATTGTCTGCAATGCATTCATTATTCGCCTAATGTAATGTAATGCCACACAAGGAAAAAGAATAGAACTTGGGTTACATGAAAACCAGAAGCTTAACATCAGTTATAAAGGGTGGGTCATATAAAAGTTTAAATTTAAAAATGCAAGAAAACAAAAACGTTTAGAAATTTTGCTAAATTTATTTAATTTGTTGTGAAGCACAATTGTTCCGCTTAGAAATGGAATATTATTTCATTCATACGGCTGCCGTGGCTGGCCGCACGGTACCTCATTCGATCGAAACAATTTTCGTGCACTTTTGCGAGTGCATGGGGCAATGGCATCACGAATGTTGGCCTTCAAATGCTCATTTGTCTCTGGTATGTCGGCATAACACTTTTCTTTAACGGCGTCCAACAGCAAATAGTCCAACTGTCTCAAATCGGAGCTTCTTGACGACCATTTGATCTCACGATTTCGGCTAATTAAACGTCCATCACACGTTTGATGCAATAAAACGATTGTGACAGTAGATGTATGGCAAGTTGCATCATCCTGTTGAAAGCAAACATCGTTCACATCAATACCATGAAGAGCTGGTACAAAAAAATCGGTTATCATGGTGCGATAGGTGTCCCACTGACCGTAGTGATTGCGCCAATGATGCCTCCGCTCCACAAGCCGCACCAAACAGTCACTCGTAATAGTTGCATTGGCTTCTGTAAGACCATCTGTGGGTTTTCTGAGCCCCAAATACGGCAATTTTGCTTATTAGCCTACCCACTAAGGTGAAAATGAGCTTCATCCGAAAAGATGAATTTTTTTCTTTTGCAAATTCGTCATCATCGTGCAGTTTTTCGTGACCCAATAAATCCTAACGTTGCTAAAGCCTAATTCGATTCATTCCGTTCAGTGGAGATAACATACTGAATTTTGTGTTTCTCATTGGCCCATCTAGCGAAGCAAATATGAAGTGAATGGTCGTGCGGCTTCACCTCTTGAACCAATTGAACCTTGTAAGGCGTCATACCGACATCTGTTCACAGAATTCAACGTAAACTGGTGCGTGAAATGTTCAATTCTTCGGAACGAAAACGAAGTTGCACACTATCAGCCACAGCTTCGATATTTTCGGGTGTACGCACTGTGCGAGTACACTCACATCTTGTTGCATCAAGAGTGAAACGAGTTTCACAAACTTTAGCAATAAACTTGCATATACCGGGTACTGTTGAACCTTCCGTGCGGCCAAATTTTGTACGACATTTTCATGCAATTTCCCACCAATTGTCTTTGCTTTGGAAATAAATTTCCAATAAATCCTAACGTGTCTCAAGCGTATATCGATTCATTACGTTCAGTGGAGGTAATCTACTGAATTTTGTGACAGAATATAATGACATAAGTATTGCCAGATTCGAAATAACTGATGATTCAAATTTAAACCGATATATAGCCCACCCTATATAATAACATCAAGTTGTGAGTTAGACTGTGTACATTGTTAAGTGAGTGTGAAGTTTTTTACTTTTAAGCTACACCCTGTCACTCCCTTATAAATTTAAAACATTTTCGCAAGGAACAAAAAATATTAAGGCAGTCACAATACAATTCCTTTAAGATTTATAAACAGAACTTAAACAAACACAAAACTTAACATGTTCCCGCATACATACATACGTAAAAATACAATTAAAAATGAAACAAAAGAAATCGAGAGAGAGAGAAATACTTACTCATTATGTGGTATGTCCTCATCTTGATCGGCAATAACAATAAATGTGTTCAATTTAAAAACTAAAATGCCCAATAACAGGGTGATGACACACACTTGTTTACGCTCCATTACGTATAATGCCGGCGAAGACAAAAAGCGAATACAATTGGAGGGCGAACGAAAACAAACAAAAAACCGGCGTCAATAATTCTTGATGACTATGGCCGAGTAGCAACACAAAATAATGCCACACACTATAATACTAAACAGTTATTGAGCAATAGTTTTGTTGTTGTTGATTACAAAATAATGACAGTGATGTTGCTGTTGATGTTGATGTTGATATTGTTGACAATGGCATCAAACGAAATCAATTTTTTGTTTGTTTGTTTGTTTTCTTTGTTCTTTTATGTTACTTTAGTTCAGTTTTTTTTGCTTTGTTGTTGTTATTATTGCTTGATTATTATTTTGTTTGTCTATGATTTTGTTTGCTAGTTAATGTGTAATCAAAAGTATTTTTATTATTGTTTTATTTTAACGCTTTACACTCTGCTCTGCTCGGTGTGTGTTCTCTTTTGTTGCTTTTATATTTTTTAAGCATAAAAGAGAACATGTAAATAAAACCACTTTACACACATTAATTTACTACACACATAGGTACAGACACAGCATTGTTGTTAGTACGGAAAGCACAGGCAAACGAAAACAAACATTACAAATAATAATACGGAGAGAGCAAGAGATTGTAAGGATTTTAAGCAATCGTCAATGTACGAACCGTGTGTGTACACGAATATTTAATGTTTAACGTCGTTGTTGTTTTTTTTTGCTTCACTTTTTCGTGTCTGTTTAACGTGTCGCTGGCGCTGTTGCTGTCGCTGTGTATTGAAAATATTGTTTTTATTGTTACTGTGACTGGTGGTGGTTGACTGGCTGCTTTAGTTTGGTTTTATTTTTATTCACCAATACCAATACCATGATATGTATATGTATGTGGGTTAATATGTTTGCTTTTCTTTTATTTTTTATTTTTATTTTCGGTTTTAAGCCTTCAGGGGGCCTTCATTTTACACATACATCTGTATGTTCGTTTGTGTTTGTGTGTAAGTTATAATGTTTTTATTCACTTTTAATGTTTACATTTGATTTTAATGGACAAAAAAATTGTGTTTTTTTCTTTGTATTTTTATTTTTGTTTTCTTTGCTTTGGCTTTCACTCTCCCTTTTTTTGGTTTTGTTTTGTTCCTTTTTGTTACAGTTAATTTATTTGTTTTTGTATTATTTTATATCGTTCAATTGTTCCATTATTGTTTGTTTATTTGATAATGTTGTTGTTGTTGTTGTTATTGTTGATATTGCTGTTTTGAATTTTAATGGTATTAGTGTGTTGGTTGTTGTTTTTTCTTTCTACACAAAAAGAGCAAAGGTTGTTAAACCCGTTAATTTTACAGTTTGTGACAAAAGTATGCGTACAGTGTATTATAATGAATACAATTTCACTTGAAAAACTAAAAAAATTAAAAATATTAGTTCCTCATTCCTAGGTTTGCGGACGTATCATGAAGACAAGTAATGTTTCAGCCGAAGGTCATTTGACCTATTGTGATGGTCTTAAAGGCACAAAAAAGTTTTTTTTCGCACATTAGTCCTCTTTCCTATTCCCTATAATCTCTTTCTATTATTCCAACACAATACACGTAAATACGAGTTCATCTCCAGAGAGTTGCTCTTAAAAAAAGATGAAAGGGTGTCCTGAAAGAAGGAAGGACAGAGAGAGTAAGGGAGTGAGTACGCTAAATGGAAGGATGCAATAGGAATATCTCAGATTTCTGTAGGCACTTGTTCGTGAACGTATTATATCCTGACGCAGCACTCGCCTTTTTCACATGGCACATCCGTTTGTAAACGATTGGCCAGTGGACTGCATACTGCATTTTAGCGGAATTATACGTTTGTAGAACTCCCTTCCTTCAGAAGCCTTTCCTGTCACTTATAATACAAAATGGATTTAAATCAAATGCCCTCAAATACTATTTTCCTAACGCCTAACTTAGTTTCCTAATACAAAAATAATGCGCTGCACGAATAGGAGCCATCTCCGTAGTGTTACAGCCCTTCAGTCAGGCTTACGATTTAGTTTCTCACACCACTGAAAGTATGCGCTGAGTTATCCGAGCGACTACTCTCCTAAGTGTTGGTCGTATAAAAAATACTTTGTAGACGGAATAGAGGCAACAGTGGATCATTTTCTGTGCCACTATCTTTGTCTGAAAGCCGATTTGTTGAGGAACAGACTTCAGCGTCTAATAAAGTTTAGAAATGGGAATGACTGTCTAGGAGAACGTCTTTAGAGAAGAAAAGATTCTTTTTGGCTCGCATTATGAAGGCCATGATAATTATTATTTTTTGCCTTTCTTTCTGTCTTTTTTTCTGTTACTTTGCTTGGTTCTTGTTTCCCCCTACTTTCCCTTTCTCATATTTGTTTCCTTTTCTTTTCTTTTTCTCTCTTTCTTGGGTGAAGGCATGAAAAAGACTAAGAATATAGTGAACCTAACCTTACTTGTAAACCTTACTAAAATTGCAGTCGATTTTCATTTCTTTACTTTTTTTGTTAAAGAATCCACACACACACACGTCCGCTCTTATTTGTGTAGGGAAAAAAACGTTAATTTTAAATGATGTTGATTAACTGCCTAAAACGTTTTTATATGTAAATTCATTCCCGCATACACAAACACACCCTTACACATTTACATGTACGTCTACAAGCAACAAAAAAAAAAGGAAACGATAATACGGCAATTAAAAAAAGCACGAGACATGTGTCAACTGAATTAAAGTAAACGAACAAAAACCGAACAAATTAGTATGGAGTATGCATGTGTGATTAAGAGAGCAAGGAATAGAGCATAATTTTGCTTTTTTTTGAATTACAAAAACAAAACAATTATAATTTATTTGCTTTTGATATGTTTTTGTCAGGTTTTATTTTACAAACAGACTCTCCTCTACACTCGCTCTGCCTTGCATGCTTAGTTATTTGTTTGTTTTTCTAGGTAATTGCACGCTAAATGTGTTTTAGGGGTGTGGATGTGTATGTGTTTCAGATTTTTTCTTTTTTTATCGCACACATACATACATTAGTTATGTAATTAATATGCAATAATGTGTTGTAGTTGCTACTGTTGCTATTGCTATTGCTGTAATTGTTGTTTTTCAGTTGATAAAGCATTACAATAATATTTTAAATCTTGTTGTTGTTTTAGTTGTTGTTTACAGTCAGCACATGAAATTTTATTGACTTTAGATTTGTCCTTCATTGTTTTGTTTTGTTTTGTTTTCACTTTACTCCACTCATATACATACATATGTACGTTTTATAACACTTCACTCTGTCATTGCTTGTTGTCTATAACTGTTAAATATTTTTTTTAAAACAGATTTTTATCGTGTCCATCTACACATATACATACGTATGCACTTGCATTCACTTATTTTTTTTACACAAAATTGTTTATTATTTTTATTCGTTTAGCATTCGTTTTTTGTATTTCGTTTTTCAAAGGTTTATTTGTATGTGTGTAAATTGCATTGCAATTGTTAGTGACAAATTTATTTGATAACAACAACTCATGTTTTCCTTCTTTTTTGTTCTCTTTTTTGATATTTTTTTTTATTAATATTGCCCGCTTTATTTTGTTGCAGCTATAATTGGTTGTTGTTGTTGTTATTAGTATTTTGATATGTTTAATAACGAGTATCTGCAAAGAGCAACAAAAAAAAAAACGAATAAAATAAAAACAAGTTTTGATTAAAAAACCGGAAATTATTGACGTGCAAAATGTCAATAAATTTTTAATCGCGATTCAAATATTTTTTTTTATTTTTATTTTTCCATTCGTTAAGAAGTTAACATATCGCACCGTTGCGTATGAGTGATTAAAAAAAGAAGAGAAAAGAATAAATATGAAGTATACGTTGTGTTACAACAAAAAAATCGGAATTTTCCAACAATTTTATTAGAAATACAGAGGCAAGCGTGTGTTGGCATAACAGGAGCATTGGGAAACTGTCCTACTGAGGCGCTGGAAATTTTGTCAGATTTCAGTCCGCTGTACATGGTAGTTTTGGAGGCAATAATTAGATTGTTATGAGAAATATATTCGAAGATTTCGGGACCTAAGGAAAGCGATTGGCTCACAAATCCCTCCTTCGCTGTCCCCTGGGTAGGACCAGTAGACTCTAGGATGTTGACAAATGCTTGACAACGAAACGTTAGAACAAAAATTAATGGAGTAACCTGAACTGCAACCCACTTTCTTACACGACTTATGTTGTGTGTGTGTTAATTTTTATACATGAGTGGCGGGACCTACAGTTTAAAGTCGACTCCGAAAAACAGATTTATTGAGGAACTGTTCATAGCAATTTTAGTTTATTCTCAGAGAGTTTTTGCCAGAAATCTGCTGGGAGGAAGTCGCTGTAAAAGTATTTTCGTTTTGGGGTTTGAACCGTGGCCTTACCGTCTAATAAACCAACACACTACCTACTAGACTACGATTAGGGTAATTGAAAACGAGCACCATATGAAATTAATTCGAGGATTTCAGTACGTAAGAAAGCGATTGACTGACAGCTCCCTCCTTAACTGTCTCCTGGACAGATGCAATAGACTCTATGATTTTGGAAAGTGCTTTACAACGAAAATTAGTAACAAATGAATGCAGTAATCTGGATGCTGCATACTCCCCTAAAAGAGGCACTATTTTGAGTTATGCAGGTGGGTCAGTAACAGGGGTTTTTAATATCAGAATGAAATATTCTGAGACCATAGGGAGGATGCTCTGGCGAGACGGGTATTTGATGCGGGAATCTGCGGAAGTCGGCGAAGAGGACGTCCTTGCATCCGTTGGAAGGACCAAATCGAGGAAGCCCTATCATCGATTGGTGTGACCAACTGGCATAGGCGCGCAGTAAGCAAAGGCGCCTGGAAGGATGTGTTGCGGCAGGCCAAAATCTGTTAAACGGGTTGTTATGGCCAATTAAGTAAGTAAGTAAGCATAGGGAAACTCGTGGGTATGTGCTCAATTCAACTGGGATAAGAGGTACAAAAGACAGAACATAATAATACTATTTTACAGGCAGATCGCTATTCAGGCCCTCTAGGCTCTGATGAGGTGAAACCGGAGATAGTTTGGGACTGTCTGAATATGTTCGATTCGGTTGGGTCGAGAAAACAAGGTTGCCATCTAGAGAGCGGATGCTTCAAGAGCTATTTTTTAATCAAATAGGTCTGAGGCAATCAAAACTTTTGTTGGGAAATTGCAGTAAGAGGGGATCTGAGTCATGCATCAAACTATACATAAATAATATGGGGTTGGTAAATGGTTTTTAATAAGGTACTGTATACTCGTGTGGCGAACCTAATCACAATCTTTCAGTCAGGATTACGACCTAGCTTCTAACACCAGTTATGTTGTGTGTGTTTAGTGAGCAGCCGGACCTACACTTTAAAGTCGACACCGAACGACAGATTTTTTGAGAAACTTTTCATGACAATTTTGAGTTACTCTCAGAGTTTTTGCCACAAATCTGCTGAGAGGAAGTCCCGAAGAAATATTTTTTCACATTTCGTTTTATTTCAGATGTCTGACCTGAGGTTTGAACCGTGGCCTTACGTCTAATAACCCAACACACTACGTACTGGACTACTGCGACTGTAAACTCAGAGAACACTCATTCAGAATGGGGGTTGCCTCGAGCCTAACACATTCGTGCAACCAGTGAGACATAAATGTGTTAGGCAGGAAATTGTCATTGTTGACTCCCAGCAGTATTCCGAAATTTTCTAGAGCATTGTAGGGACATCCTATAAAGTTTGAGAGGAGTTTAATAATCTTAAGATCGCAGACCTAAGGCAGACACACATATACATACATACATATTTGTTCACTACAACTCCTCAGTCAGAATTACGACCTAGTTTCTCACACCACTTATGATGTGTGCGCAAATTTTATACACGAGTGGCGGAACCTACAGTTTAAAATCGCCTCCGAACAACAGATTTTTTGGGAAAGTTTTTATGACAATTTTATTTCCTCTCCGGGTTTTTGCTAGAAATCTGCTGAGAGGAAGTCGCCTAAGAAATATTTTTTTCCTATTTCATTTTGTTCGAGATGTCTGACCTGGGGTTTGAACCGTAATAAGCCAACACACTACCTACTAAACTCCGGCGACTAAGGCAAATAGTGTAACAACAACAACGAACATGATATAAATGTCATGCAGGACCTCATATTGATAAAGAATAGTCACATGACTTGTGACTGTGACTTGTAACAGTTTTTTTTTTATAAAAGAAATTGAAAAAAAACAAACTTTATGCCTGCAATTCTTGCATAATTTCAATAATTTACCAGGTATTCAATGATTTTTAATGTTTTCAACATTATTTATTGAAATTTAGCACTTACAACCACAGGATAACACAACATATTTGCGAACCCTGAGGAACTGATTTCAAAACGCACACTTTGCTATGCTTTGAACGGAGAAGGTTATCGTAATATAGGAGAGAAATAATAAACGAAACTTTAAATTTTATTTAAATTGAAAACTAAACACATACGCACACACATACACACACAGAGGCACTCGGACTTACTATAAAAACAAAAACAAACATGTTCTCATGATAATATACAATATGGACGTACATGTATGAGACCTATATTTATGTATGCATATATGAGAATATGAGAGCCAGGAATACATGAGTGTAAGCTAGTATTTAGAAATATTTTAATAAGTGTGTGTGTGTCTGTGTTTGGCAATAACAACAATGATCACCAAGGATGTCACATGATAATTTCTATTAATAACGAAGAAAACATTTCGTTTTTTTTAATATTTTTCTTTTTGTTTCTTTCTCTCTTTAAAACCTAAAAAACACTTTGCCATACGCATACTAGCACACACATTTTTTCTTTTGCTTTAACGTGACGACGACTAGGACGACAACGAACGACTACGCCTAAAAATAAAAACAAAAACAAATAATTTTATACGAGTTAGACAAACCAACATTCGCATGCTTATGCAAGAAATCTAAAAACAACAAGAACAACAATTCTGAGTATCACTATCTTAGAACAATAGCAACAAAAAGCAACATTTATTTCACAAGAAAAGTTTTCGAATGCAACAAAAAAACAAAAAAAAAACAAAAAACAAACCTGAAATACACAAATAAACTCTTCGTTCGTTTTTAACTAACACTCTCAAACAAACATTGACACTTAATGGCAACAACACCAACTTCTATGCTTATGAATAAAACACAAGCAAAAACAGTAGAAGAAAAAGTAGAAGAAGAAGAATATCAATGCACCACTGCAAAGGACAGAATATCAATGATGGCAGCCAGGCAAGCAAGCAGGCAGCAAAGCAATACTCACAGCCTTTTAAAACAGTTTCCGAACTGAGCCAACAACTAAACTAACAACAACAACAACACTGATAAGTTTTAAAATCAAATAGATAAAAACAAACAAACAACAACAAACACTAACAATAATATCATTGTCTACGACAATAACAAAAAATTGAGAAAATAATGGCAATTTATCGAGAACACATTCGGTTTTGCTTGTTTTTGTTTTTTTGCTTTTTAAAGTTTTTTTTCTGTTTTTGTTGTTGCTTAACTACTGTTATAATTTGAGAACTTGTGCTTCTTCTTAGACCTTCATAAGGCTCTCACTCACGGCTTGTAAGAAAAAGAGGAAAAATAGTTTTTTCTCTTTTTTTTTGTTGTTTTTAATTCAAATTATTGTATATGTGTGTGAATAGGGTGTTTTGTTGAAAACTCTGTTTTTGTTGCTTTTTAAACGATATTTTTTTTCTCTAAGTTTGTAAATGCACACAAGCAAGTGCGGCTAATTTAGCGTTTTTGATTGAGCACACTTAAAAAAATTATTTCTAGTGACTGCTAACTGTCAGGAAGGACCCAACCTAGGGAGACTATGGTTAAGTAACTCGCAGACAAGTCCAATATGAAATTTATTAGAAATTTTCAACACCTTAAATATCGCTTGTCTGACAGCTCCCTTCTTAACTGTCCCCTGGACAGAACCAGTAGACTCTATGATTTTGGGAAAAGACGAGACTTTGTAACAAAAATGAATGGAGTAATCTAGCAGAGATCTATTAGTTTATGGTGTACAGATGGGTCAAAAAAAGAAGCAGAAATTTGCAGTCCCACGGAGAAAAATCGTGGGTATTTTCTACATGGAAGTACATGTGCTCAATTCAACTTGAATACAAAATACAAAAGACAGGATACAGTAATACCATCTGACTGACAGGGAGCCATTCGAGCACTCGGATCTTATGAGATTAAATCGAAGATAGTATGAGACTGTTAGGAGAAGCTGAACCGAATAGGACCCTACTAACTCGCGAGCTTGCAAAGAGGAAAGCTCCCACGTTGTTGATAGAGCTTGAAACCTCCTGCGAAAAGGAAGATAAAGAGAGGCAAAGTGCGTTTTAGGCAATCGAAACCTTTGTTGGAAAATTAAAATAAGAGGAGATCTAAGTTATGCATCAGGCTATCCAATAATAATATGGGGTTGGTTACCGATCTTTAACTAGTCAAAGTAGAGTCAGCGAACAGAACGGGGATTTCTTCGAGCCGAACATATAAATTCTGTGATGATGAGAACAGATCATTGGAACATATCCTTTGAACCTGTGTCGCATTAATGCATCCCAGAAAGAAACACATGGGAGTACAGGCGGGGAATTGAGATTGTTGAGACCGAGCAGCAATTGAAATGAAATTTATCAAGCAATACAATTGGAGGAAACGTTATATGGATTCCCTATAAAGTTTGAGGTGAAGTACAATAGGTCGCATTATCCTTAGGAAATTAGAAATTGGTCCTAAGAACCAAAAAACCATATGAGCGTAATAGCATTTTGACTAACTTGGCTGAAGATTTATTGAAGAGGGGCGGTAACAACGATACAAGCGAAGCTATTCACGCAATGCAAGAAGAAATTTTTGTTACTACAATAAGGCGGCCAAGGTATCCAAGGTAAAGCTCTTAGGAGAACAGCTCTGTGCCATTATAGATACGCAGACATCCCCATTCTGATGTGTGAGATCAGTTTAACAATTTGCTCAATAGGGACATCCGAACTGCATCTGTCAAATTAGTTGTAATTTCTTCAGTCTGCGAGGTACGACCATAGATAACAACATGTATTTATTGAATCGGCTCTGGAGTAATTGGTAATTGATCGTAATGTTCATCAAAAAATCATCTTCAGCAATGAAGTACATTTTTGGATGAATGGGTACGTGAAGCAACAAATTTGTGACGACACCAATCCACATGAGTTCCAATAACGTCCAATGTATACCGCAAAAGCCACTTTTTGGTGTGAATTTTAAGCTGACGGCATCATCGGTCCATATTTCGCTGAGTAGGATGTTGGCCAGATCATTACAGTCAACAGCAAGCTCTAAAGGTCAATTGTAACTAACTTCTTTTGGCCAGAATTCCATGATCTTAACACCAAAGACATGTGGTTTCAACAGGACAATGCTACGTGCCACAGAGCTCATGCCACATTGGACAATCTGCTGTAGCAATTTAATGGCATCGTCATCTAACGTGAAAGTGATGTAAGTTGGCCACCGAGATCATGTGATTTAAGACCGTTAGAGATTTTATTGTTGCGGTCTTGTTAAGTCGCAGGTGTATGCGAATGAGCCACAAACCGCAACTGTCCTCAAACCCAAAATAACCGATGTCTTCTGGCACACATTGAACATTTCGAATACGCTCCATCCAGAGAAGCCCTGGCGAACATTTAAACGATGTTATATTCTACACATACTGGCATCAGCAGGACTTTCCAACGAATAAAAAATGGTGATGGTATCTCACATAAAGGGTGTTTTTTTATAGAGGTATAGAACTTTAAGTTGCAATAAAACAACGATGGATTATTCGATTGACATGAATTTTATTTATCCGAAAGATAATCTTGTGGCATTACATTTTAAATATGATTTCTGGCATATGACCGCCACGGCTGGCGCGGATGTAGTCCAATCTGGACGTCCAACATTTGTGGCCGTATATCGGCAATAATACGGCGAATGTTGTCTTCCAAATGGTCAAGCGTTTGTGGCTTTACCGCATAGACCAATGACTTTACATAGCCCCACAGAAAGTAGTCTAGCGGTGTTAAATCACAAGATCTTGGAGGCCAATTCACGGGTCCAAAACGTGAAATTAGGCGGTCACCAAACGTGTCTTTCAATATATCTATTGTGGCACGAGCTGTGTGACATCTTGCGCCGTCTTGTTGAAACCACATCTCCTGGACATCATGGTTATTCAATTCAGGAATGAAAAAGTTAGTAATCATGGCTCTATGCCGATCACCATTGACTGTAACGTTCTGGCCACCATCGTTTTTGAAAAAGTACGGACCAATGATTCCACCAGCCCATAAAGCGCACCAAACAGTCAGTTTTTCTGGATGTAACGGTGTTTCCACATACACTTGAGGATTACCTTCACTCCAATGCAACATTCAACCAGAAGTGCGCTTCATCGTTAAACAAAATTCGCTTATGAAAATCGGGAACAACGGTAATCTCGTTTTGGGCCCATTCGACGAATCTACGCCTTACTTGATGATCGTTTGGCTTCAAATCTTGCACGAGTTGGATTTTGTAAGCACGCAAACCAAGATCCTTCCGCAAAATCTTCCATAAAGTGGATGGACACAGATCCAATTCCTGTGCTCGATGGCGGATGTACTCATTCGGGTCTTCCTCAATGCTACGCTCTACAGCAGCAATAGCTTCTTCTATACGCACCGTACAGCGTCTCTGGGGATGCGAGTTATCTATAAGAGTAAACGTGGTGCGAAAACGTTCCATGGTTAATCGAATTAACTGCTCTGATGGACGATTTTGTCGACGATAAAATGCGACGTAGTGCGCGATACGTTTTCCGCACAGAACCATTATTTTCGAAATAAAATTGCACTATTTGCAAGCGTTGTTCAGGCGTGAGTCTATTCATGATGAATTACCAAACCAAACTGAGAATAAATCACTTGACAGCTGTTAAATCAGTCGCCATCTTGAAAAGTAATGCCAACTTAAAGTTCTATACCTCTATAAAAAACACCCTTTACAATTTAAAGATAGGAAGCCCTTAATAAAAAACCCGCTAAAAAATTCGAAACCCAAAAAGCGACAATTTCCTAAAATACCCCAACGAAAAGCACAAAATTTACGCGTTTTTTCTAAGTTTATATTTCTCTCTGCCTGATTTAGCTATTTACACCACTGTACAGTGGTGACATATGCAATTGGGAACAGTTGTAGGGGCACGAAGAAACCGCACAACATAAGATTCGAAATCCATTTTCTTTAGCCATTTAACATTTTCCTTTTTATTTTTATTTCATTGTTATTTATTCACTTGGTTTACGACACTTTAACACACACACACACATGCACACATAAATGCATTCTCTCTCTTGCTTACTTTATTACACATTGGCATTCAACTCAACGAATACAAACACACACACATACATAAAGGAATTGCCGTTTGTTGTAAAATTGAAGGCTGACTATTTGGTTTCCTGGTCGTTTGGTCGGTTAGTTGTTTGGCAAAATTTGTTGTAATGTATGCATGCGTTTGTGTGTATTTGTGTGAGTGTGAGTGCATGCCTTCTTTTAGTAAAAACTTGTGGAGAGACACAATAACATGCTTGGCCTCCACCACCATCATTCCATTTATTCAGTTCGGCTTGAGAAGAGCACCGTGATACAAGTCTCTCCCTCTCTTTCTCTCTGCATTGTTACCTTTATTTCCCTCTCTGTCTCTGTCTCTCTCACTCGGTCTCTTAAATTGTCCAATATTGGTTGAAACGAAAATTTATTTTTTCTATCATTTTATAGAAGTTTTCATACGAAATTAGTCTCATCTATCAATTGTGACAATAAGAAGGAATTCTCTCTCTGTTATGCTCTTCTCTTATTCACTGGCAATCTCTTACATTCACTTAACAAAGGCCACTTAAAGGATCACACACACAGCACATACAAAAAGAAATCGGTTTTTGAGGAAAACAAATATGAAAGTAAAACATACTTTTAGGGTTATAAAATATCATTGATTTGTATTGTTTCCTAAAGTCAGTTTATCAAGGAAATGTATGTGAAAGAGAATGATAGAGAGAGAGAGAGAGAGAGAGAGAAAGGTTGAAAAGAGAGAGAAAGTAAATGTAATTTGTTAAGGAAAAGATTTCTTTGGGGACTGCAGATTTAAACATCTTTTCAGAGACGAATTTTTTACTCGCTACTTTGCAATGTAAAGGGTCCGCCAAATAACTTTTTTTTTGAAAATGCTTCTAAGAAAACTACTGAATAATTTCTCAAATTTCTTTTTTTATTTGAAAGTACAATCCTTCCGGTTAATAATGGAAAATAATTTCATTCAAATGGCTGCCTCGGCTGGCCATGCAGTAGCCTACACCAGAAGATGCCGATTTTGGCAAAAAAAATCATCTTTTCAGATGAAGCTCATTTTGATCTTGGCGGGTATGTAAACAAGCAAAATTGTCGCATTTGGGTCACAGAAAACACGCACGCATACATTGAAAAGCCGACGCGCCCAAACCAAGTCACTGTTTGGTGCGTATTTTGGTCCAGAGGCATAATTGGGCCATTTTTCTTCGAAAATGAGCAAGGAGTGGCCGTTACAGTCAATGGCGATCGTTATCGGGCCATGTTGAACGAATTTTTGTTCACAAAAATTGAAGAGGAGGATATTGGCAACATTTGGTTTGAACAGGACGGCGCTACGTGCCACACAGCCACACAGCTACACTCGATGTTTTGCGCCCTGTTTTTGAAGATCGCATTATCAGCCGCAGAGCTGATGTCGTTTGGCCACCTCGGAGCTGCGATTTGACACCGTTGCACTATTATTTGTGGGCTGCTGTCAAAGATAAGTGTTACGCCGACAAGCCAGAGACAATTGACGCTTTAAAGGACAATATTCGTGAAGCCATTGGTGAAATACAGCTGCATACAATCGATAATGTGCTTAAAAATTGGACCAATCGTGTAGGCTACTGCATGGCCAGCCGAGGCAGCCATTTGAATGAAATTATTTTCCATTATTAACCGGAAGGATTGTACTTTCAAATAAAAAAAGAAATTTGAGAAATTATTCAGTATGGTGTCAGGATGGTGTCCTTCCACCACTAATGTGAGGCCTAACAAAACTATCTGAGACGGGCATTGACTACCAAGGAATTGCAGATGATATAACCCTGATGCCTCGAGGTATATTTGAAGAGACTCCCTGCGACATTATTCAAAGCGGTCTTGGGATTGTAAGTCGTGGATGCATGATACTGGGTCTGAAGATAAGCCCGGGCAAGAGCTCTGTTAGACCATTTACAAAAAGAAGAAAACTTCCTAAATGGAAACATATTCGACTCTTGGGTGAGATAATATCACTGAAGATTGAAATAAAATTTTTGGGAGTAACACTGGCTAGTAAATCGACATGGAGAGCTCATATAGAAAGCATATCAGGAGAGATCAGACATGTCATAATGATATGCAGAAGGCTTGCATGGAGATCTTGTGGATGCAAATCAGGAATTATGCACAGGATGTACACCACGATGGACAGATCAATAGTGAACTATCTGGGCAGACAGAACGAATCCGAAAACAACTCAGTTGTAGTTGAACAAGATAATACAGACTTGCATGTGATGGTACAAAAGAGGATTAAAAAGCTGTCCTACAACGATGCCGGAAGCTCTGTTAGATACAAGACCGCCATATGGTACTGAAGACCAAAGGTCTGAAGGTTATGATTAGGTTGATGGGAGACAAGTCGAACATGAAATTCATTCGAGGATTCCGGATTCTAAGAAAGTGATTGGCTGACAGCTTCCACGTGAACTAAGAAGAACCAGTAGAACTGATATACAGATGGATGAAGAAGGGATCGTGGTCCTAGAATGACATATTCCGGGCCCATGGGTATTTCCCATGCTAAAGTTTATGCCATCGAAAGGTGTGCTCAATTCAAGTTGAATGAGAGGTACAACAGTCAAGACATACCAACACTATCTATCAGTTTAGCACCATTCAAGCACTCGGTTTATGTGAGGTTAAAGCGAAGATGGTATGGGGAAACTGAATCGATAAAGTAGCCAGAATAAGGATTTTGGGCCCCAGATTATGTGGGAATTCTCTACAATGAACAAAGAGATGATCTTACTGGAAGGATAGCTTCCAAGCCATTGATGGTGCCGGAACTATTTTGTGGAGCGGGAGTGGATGTTTGGAAAGGGATGCTTAAAGACACGACTCAAACCAGGAAAAAACAAAAGGACGTCTTCATACTATTCGGTTTTGGACAGGGCACTTTAGACTCAGGTTACGCTAATTCAGAATGGAGATTGTTTGGAGCTCAACATACAGATCCCATAGGGATGAGTATGAATCATCGAAACACATACCTGGAACCAGTGTTTCACTAATGTATCCCAAGAGGAAACACTTGGATGCATATCACGGACTAGGAAGAAAATCGTTTTTGTTGGTTCTGAGCAGCATTCTGAAATTTGTCACGGCAGTAGGCTTGGAGGAGACATTATAGGGGTACCCTATAAAGTTGAAGGGGAGTACAATAGATCGTAATGTCGCAGTACACCTCAACACGATAATAATAATAATGATAGACGGTATACATGATCAATACAGGAGAGGCATGGTCAGAGCCCGGTTGTTTGTTGCGATAGTTTGGTTCGAAGGACCATTAAAATTTTCTTTGGCTTCTATTGTCTTTAGATTCTCAATAGGTCCACGGTACTGCTCTACAGTATTACTGTTGGATGCAGTCAGCCTCCTGGGTACTCTTTCAATAGCCCCTTTTCTCTCTTTTGCTTTGTATCACCGTAATGGCTTTGTACATTTCCTTTACTACTCACAGATCTCGTTGATTGCTTAAATGAACTCCTCCACAGCTTCCATGTCATTTTAGAACAATAGCATCAGGTCCAGTACATTGTTAACCGTCAATACGGACCACTGTTCTTATAATCTCAGATTCAGCTTAGGTCGTCCTCCTATATTTGAATCTTTTCCATGCATTTGAAACTTTTGCGGCCTCGTTGCAAACGTGATACGTTTAAAGTTAAAACGATTCTCAATTATTTTGCCCCGATATTTGATGGACTCTAGACTAAGCCTATTTCCTCAAAGAGGAAATTGCTAAAGCAAAACCTTTCTTTTCGGATCCCACGTTATGACCGCCTCCAGCTTCAAATATTTTTGCGGTAAACATTGTATCTAACGAAGCTGCTGCCCAGAGATTATTGAACGACATTTCGAAAAGTGCTCAGGCAGGGTCAATATTTGAAAAAAATTTATATGTTTCGTTGATGCAACACAGAAATGCTTTTAAAATTACAAAAAAAAATTAATTCTTGTGTCACTATTGTGTAAAACAACATGCAAATTTTCAAAGGTCAAAGGTCAAAGGTCAAAGGTCAAAGGTCAAAGGTCAACCGTATGAATTTCATTTAGAATGTTGATTTTGATTTGTTCATAAATTGTTTTACAAATAAAGTTTTCATGTTTTTCAAATTCAAAACAATACACTGCAATGTTCTTCAATTTTTTAGAAGAAGGTCAAAGGTCACACAACTGAAAATTTGTGTAAAACAGAAAACTAACAATTTAAATTGATTTTGACAACAAAATTATTACTTTTAAACAAATTTCAAAGGCCATTAGCTTTCCGTTAAGGTATTGGGCATGAAATTCTAAGGTTTTTAACGTGCCTAGCTTTCTTCAAGAAGAAGGAAGGGCAGATCCTTTAATTTTAAATACTCCTTCTGGTTGAAATACAAGCTTTTAGTAGGAAATACTGAAGAAACTCATCAAAAAGTTATTTTTCTAGCATTTATGTTTCATAGAAGGTAGTTTTTTATGCGAGCGACACTCAGGTGATAGCCCCTACTCATACGATATACGACTGTGACTCTAGGTAAACAAATTGTGGAAGAAATTAGTATTTAAGCAGACGTAAAAATTTTAAATAGTGGGTCTATCGAGCGCTGGTGGAGGAAGTCTTACTTGATGGTGTGAGGTAGACGGTGTGTAAACACGAATGTCACGGCGGACTGATAGAAGAGAGTACGGAGGTACGGAGTACAGTCTGCTGTCCGAATAAACAGTGTACTCAGTACCACTGCAACCAAGGCTTTTTTGCTAAACTCAATTGGCACAACTCTGACCTTCTATTGAAGCAAAGGGCCGAGTGATAGTAGTAAGGCAGTTATATACTGAACCGGACATGCTGAGGAGTCATAGAAACATCCAAGTTAATTATTTGAATTCTTATAACCTTCTGAATAGAACATTCGATTCCAGAATTCCAACTAGAAGACTTCTGGATTCAAAACTCGAAGGTTTCAAATGAGACCCTTGGGGTTTATGCTGATAGCTCAAAAATGCATGTCGGGGTGGGCTGTGGTATATTTATTAAGGGTTCTCTCTTATAGATTGCCTCACCTCACATGGTTATTTTAAAAGCGGCACAATGCTTGTTATTGTTCCCTAAAAATCTCTTGATTTACTCGGACAGTCAGGCTGCGATTAAGTTCTTAACGAACGCAGATTTAACGTCCGTACTTGTAGATTAATACCGAGAAGTTCTCAAAGAAATTGTGGTTAATTATATGGGTGCCGGGGCATAGAGATATCGTTAGAAATTGGAGGGCCGTTTTAGGTTTAGGTTTAGGTCGGAGTGGTAGCTCTGATATCACAAAGCTCACTTGAGCACTCATAGCGGCCCGTTGTGATGCCACGGGTGAACACAGTCCCTGTACTGACCAAGTTCCACCAAAATCAGGGAAGAGGAAGAAGTTGGTCAGCGCAAGGGCTGCACTGTAGGGCCATTGCGAAGCTCACAAATTCCGATATGTTACATTGCATACGTATTCCGATTGCCTCAGTTAAATTGAAAACTATTCACTCATTTTATAGGGAGACTCAGTCGCGTTAAGCATGTACAATATTGCTAGATTTTGTTGGAAACATAATGGATAAGAAGTGGACTACCTAACTTCTATTCTTAAATCGTATGACCTTTCATCGCACAATAGTGGTTCTCATGGGCCACCATCCTTGGGCAATTCATGTTTTAGTGCCCTACATATAAAGACAGCAATTTACAACCTCTCGAGTCGTCGTAGTCCAGCAAGTAGCGAGTTGGCCTATTAGACGGGAACCCCTGGTTCAAACCCTAGCTAAAATATCTCCAACGAAACGAAATATGCAGATTTCTAGCAAAAACTCTGAGTAAATAAAATTGCCTTGAAAAGTTTCTTAAAAAATCTGTCGTTCGGAGTCGACTTTAAACTGTAAGTCCCACCACTCATGTATAAAATTAACACACACAACATGGGTGGTATGAGAAGTTAGGTTGTAAGCCTGACTAAAGGGTTCTGATTGCCAATTAAGTAAGTAAGGTTGCCGACCTCTCATTTACTGACATCCGTAAACGAGCTTTTAAAAACAAAAATTTCTGCAAAAGCAAGATTCACTTTATTCGCCATAGTTTAGTAGGTAGTGTGTTAGCTTATTAGACGTAAGGGCACGGTTCAAACGCCAGATCAGATATCAAAACGAAATATGAACAAATATGTCTTCGGCGACTTCCTCTCAGCAGTCGTGCTTTGATGTGCAGCCCTTGCGCTCACCAACTTCTTCTTCTTCCCTGATTTTGGTGGAACTTGGTCAGTACAGGGACTGCGTTCACCCGTAGCACCACAACGGGCCGCTATGGGTGCTCAAGTGAGCTTTTTGTTAAATTAAAGCTACCACTCAGACCTAACCTAACCTTACCTATCCTCTCAGCAGATTTCTGGCAAAAACTCTTTGAAAGTAAATAAAATTGCCATGAAAAGTTTCTTAAAAAATCTGTCATTCGGAGTCGACTTTAAGCTGTAGGTCCCGCCACTTGTAGATGAAATTATCACACACAACATAAGTGATGTAAGAAACTAGGTCGTAATCCTGACTGAAGGATTGTAATGACCAATAAAGTTTTCAAAAATAAAAGTTTCTTTTGGATTCCGGTGGATTTCCTTTAGAAAACATCCTCTATAAGGAGTTGAATATGGGTCTAAGTGAGGTCTTTTACTTCAACGGAGATCTGTCCCATTACCTAACCTAACACTACATTCCAAAACGAATAGCAAATATGGAAGCAGAAGAGCTTGTTGAATAGCAGGAATGTAGGGTGCAAACCAGAGATCAGCAATGAATCGTTTTTTCGATACTCATAAGCACTCATGAAATTTTAAGTATAAGTGTGTCAACAATATTGAAATTTAACTATGTATTCTGATTCATTCGTACTCACTACAATGTTGATTTATAAGCACAGGTTGCAATGAGTAAGCGTACAACCTTGACATCAAACTCATACCATTCGAAATATGTTTGATTCAGAAGCTCAAATCATTTAGATTCTTTACTTCAGAAAAAAATACTTATGATACTTATAATGATAATAACGGGTGATTTTTTAGCTGTTATCTTTTTGGCAACACTGGTTTAAACAGCTCACGCACGTTTCGTGTTTAGGTTTCACTGTCAAACATCTTCAGTTTGGTCTATAATTTGACCATGAGTCGTCTTCTTACAAACGAACAACGCTTGCAAATCATTGAATTTTATTATCAAAATGCGTGCTCTGTTAAGAAAGTTCATCGCGTGCTTCTCTCATTTTATTGTCAGTTTAATCGACCCACTGAAGCGGCTATTCGGGCTTTGGTGACTTTCGTCACCAAATTTACATTGTTGGACATTAAACCACCAACACGCTTACGTAGAGTGAGAACTGAAGAAAATATCGCAGCTGTATCGGCCAGTGTTAATGATGACCATCATTTATCGATTCGTCGCCGTTCGCAGCAATTGGGTCTCTGTTACTCAACAACGTGGAAAATGTTGCGGAAGGATTTAGGTGTCAAGCCTTTCAAAATACAGCTGGTGCAAGAATTGAAGCCGAACGACCTACCGCAATGCAGAATTTTTGGTGAATGGGCTCTTGGAAAGTTGGCCGAAGATCCACTTCTTTATCGAAAAATTGTGTTCAGCGACGAAGCTCATTTTTGGCTCAATGGATACGTAAATAAGCAGAATTATTGATTTTGTAGTGAAGATCAGCCAGAAGCATTGCAAAAGCTACCAATGCATCCAGAAAAAGTCACAGTTTAGTGCGGTTTATGGGCTGGTGGCATCATTGGACCGTACTTCTTCAAAGATGCTGCAAATCGTAACGTAACTGTGAATGGTGAGCGCTGCCGTGAGATGATATCCAACTTTTTTTTGTCCAAAATGCAAGAGCTTGACTTGCATGACATGTGGTTTCAATAAGACGGTGTCACATGCCACACAGCACGCTTAACAATGGACTTATTGAGAGGCGAGTTCGGTGAACATTTTATTGCACGTTCGGGACCGGTCAGTTGGCCGCCTAGATCGTGCGATTTAAAGCCTTTAGACTATTTTTTGTGGGGCTATGTTAAAGTTCATGTCTATACAGACAAGCCCGCTTCAATTGCCGCATTGGAAGACAACATTGAAGCATTTATTCGTGAGATACCGGCCGAAGTGTTGGAAATAGTATGCTAAAATTGGACTAAGCGGATGGACCATTTGAGGCGCAGTCGCGGTCAATATTTGCATGAAATAATCTTCAAACATTAAATTATATGGACGGTACTATCGATTCAAATAAAGATTTCATGCATTTTTCTGAATTTTATGTGTTTTTTTTTTGAAAAATTTTTCTATAGCTCTTAAAAAATCACCCATTATTTATAAATGAGTTTAGTGTTCGTACGCGAATCATACTCATTTTGTGATTCTTGTAAATGTTGAGTCATGGAGAGTCGAAATCAACATAAGTATGAATATGATGAGTACTTCAAACATTGAATATGAGTAGAGGTTCCATGATATTAAAAGAAGTATGAATGCGTATATGTGAGTATCAGAAATTATGAGTATGATTCGATTCTACTCATCTTTTTGAATAATCATTGCTGATCTCTGGTGTATAAGTATAGCAGGAATATAGGCTAAAAACAAACAACAAATCCCGTCTCATTAATTGAATAAATCTTTGTTTTTATTAATTTGACCTTGAATTTAAATTTAGAAGCTTTAATAAATAGGATGAACTACTCATGTGATTAATTAGAATAAATTTTTATTTCTTTTAAGAATTGAATTCATTATCGTGGAATAGAATTTAATGAACGCATTGTATTCGTTGCTTAAATTAGAAAAAATGCAGAATAAAACACGCCGAACATTGTGAATAAAATATAAAAAATGTTTTACAAAAACAATAAGAAAACACACTTAAAATTATAAAATTGTAGCCATTTTGATAACCGCTTGACCTTCTTGTTCTTCTTCTTCTATACATATTCTAGGAATGTATGTACTATGTATGCATTTGTGCATTAAAAAAATACAAAAAAAAATTCCAAACAATGTCGACTGGTTTTATTTCCTATCTCCACCCTCCTACCACTACCCTCTTAAATAATCCTGTGCCACCCTGTGTTTTAAATGCCAATACATGACAAAGAGAAGAAGAGGAGATGCAGCTGTGTATGAGCATACACTCACTATTGGATGATGACCAATTCAATTTGACCTTTTCTTGTTAAACATGTACTCACTTGTCCGTCCAGGGCACACGGATAAATATGAGCAGAAAAAAAATACGAAAAAAATACGATAAAAACCCCAACAATTATTTGCGAAAAAAGTGCCAAAAAAAATTTTTGGAAATAAAAATAGAAACACGACGAAAAAAAAGCAAGAATGAAAAAAACAAATTTTTAAAACAGTTCTGAGAGCATGAAACTATTGCTCCCACACAGACATCTGCTAGAGGAGACACACAAACGAGCTGAAATTAAAAATCAATTTTTAATGTTTTCTCTTCTTCTTTCGAATTTAAATTTCGAAATTGAATTCGAAATTAAATTTAATTAAAATTTTTTAATGAATCCATTTCAAACGTGTCGTTTTATTCATCTTTTACAGACTTTTTGTTTGAATTTAACTGCAGAGCACCGGAATTGAAATATTGATCGCGTGGGGCTCAGGAAGGACTATAGATACGTTTGTATGTCTTTAAAAACTAGTTGTTGTTGTTGTAACAGCTCTGCTGCTGTCTCCGGAAGTGTCTCTCTTGGGAAAAAACTATCGGTTGAAACAGCTTTGGCTTGATTGACAATCCTTGCCCGATGAGTAATCGGGTCATTCTGGAGCGTAGATCCGATTGTCGTGGGAACTTTAAACTAGTAGATCCTGTTGGTTCGAGGATTTTGAAACCATTTTACCCCCACGGAGACTAAAGTCTTGTCTTGATGTAAGCCCCACAGTGCTATGAAGCTAAGAGTGATGCCGGCGATATTGTAGCTACCGGCACCGCTGTATGGTTTGAAGACAAGCACCGAAGCCAAGATCAGTTCACAAAAATACAACGTAGCGTCTGTACCAAGAATGAACGTCTAAACATAGCATTTGTTTCCCAGTTAAGGGACATTAAATTACTAGAACGCTGTACCTTCTCATCGTTATATATCACGCCTATCGTATAGGCATTGAACTTTAGGCTAAAAATCTCCTGCTCTGACAACCCTTCTGGTCACTACAACACTTCAATCAGGATTACAACCTAGCTTATCACACCACTTATGTTGTATGCGTTAATTTTATATATGAGTGGCGGGGCCTACAATTTAAAGCCGATACCGAATGAGAGATTTTTTGAGAAAGCTTTTCGTGGCAGTTTTATTTATTCTCAGAGTTTTTGCCAGAAATCTGCTGAGAGAAAGTCGCCGCAAAAATATTTTTTCATATTTCGTTTAGTTGGACATTTTTGACCTGGGGTTTGAACCGGGGCCTTATGTCTAATAAGCCAACTCACTACCTAATATACTACGGCGACTTCAAAAAAATACTTGGGGAAAAACACTTGGGAACCCTTTATTAAGAACCTCGAATGTGTTCGGCTTTACCTAGATAATGTAGTTCAAGTTTACTGATACCACAAGCATAAGTGCCATTTAGATCGATAACATTTTGCTGTTTTTAAAAGGAATTTAATTCAAATTTACAACAAATATCTGAAAAAGCATGGTCCGGTCTATATATGGTGGATGCAAACTTTCCAATGTAGGTAACCAAAGATATAGTCTAGCCTTGTCAAAGTGCAACAAAACACCTGTTCTATTTATTTCGGATTAGATCCACCCATGATCCATGGTTTGTAACCGAATTTGACTAAAAACTCCAATATTTTAATATATCGGGTGGGCCATCTATCGGTTTAAATTTGAACCATCGGTTATTCAGCATCTAGCAATACTTATGTCATTCGATTCTGTCATAAAATTCAGTATATTATCTCCACTGAACGTAATGAATCGATTTACACTCGAGCAACGTTGGGATTTATTGGAAATTTATTTCCAAAACAAAGAAAAGTGGTCGGAAATTGCACGAAAATGTCGTACAAAACTTGGTCGCATGGTAGGTTCAACAGTGCCCGGTATACGAAAGTTTATTGCTAAAGTTCATGAAACTGGTTTCATTGTTGATACGCCAAGACGTGAGCGTACTCTTACAGTGCGTACAGTCGAAAATATCGAAGCTGTGGCTGAGAGTGTGCATGAGAGAATCCATCAACATTCACTCATTATCCTTCTCAATTGAATTGAACTTTTCACGCACCAGTTTTCGCCAAATTTTGCGAAAAGATCTCGGTATGACGTGTTACAAGGTTCAATTGGTTCAAGAGTTGAAGCCGCATAACCATTCACTTCATATTTGCTTAGCTAGATGAGCCAATGAGAAACACAAAATTCAGTATATTATCTCCACTGAACGGAATGAATCGAATTACGCTTGAACAACGTTGGGATTTATTGGGTCAACGAGAAACTGCATGATGATGTCGGTTTTGCCAAAAAAAAATCATCTTTTCGAATGAAGCTCATTTTCATCTTGGTGGATACGTTAATAAGCAAAATTACCATATTTGGGGCTCAGAAAACCCACATCTAGTCTTACAAAAGCCAATACATCCATTACGAGTGACTGTTTGATGCGGCTTGTGGAGCGGAGGCATCATTGGCCCATATTTCTTAGAAAATGGGAACGGCGTAAACATTACGGTCAATGGAGTCACCTATCGCACCATGATAACCACTCATGGTATTGATGTGAACAATGTTTGATTTCAACAGAATGGCGCAACTTTCCACACATTTCATGCTACAAACGAATTATTGTTTCAAACATTTACTGGTTGTTTAATTAGCCGAAATTGTGATGTCAATTGGCCGCCAAAAAGCCGCAATTTGACACCATTGGACTATTTTCTGTGGTGCACCTTTAAAGAAAAGTGTTATGCCGATAAACCAGAGACAATTTAGCATTTGAACGACAACATTCGTGATACCATTGCTTAGATACGACTTCATACGTTCGAAAAAGTGCATGAAAATTGCAACGATCGAATGAGGTACTGTGAGGCCAGCCACGGTCACCATAAGCATGAAATAATATTCCGTTTCTAACGGGTACAATTGTACTTCACAACAAAAAAAAATTAATTTGGCAAAATTTCTAAACGTTTTGGTTTTATTGCACTTTTTAATTTAAAATGTTTGAATGGCCCACCCTGTATTTATGGGCTCCAAAATATTGATATTGATCTCGTGTATAGATGGCAAATTATTTTATTTATTTATTATTAAACGTTTAAATAAATATTTGTTTTTATTGTTTATTTATGGTTATTTTGTTTGTTTTTTTTTGTCGTAGAATCCATATATAAATAATCCTTTCGTTATTGCCATTTTATGCCTGTTAATCGAATATCATAAAAAAATATATCGAATCACCATTTGATGTTTGTTGCTCATCAACGATACGATATGATTATTAAACGATAATTTTTGTTTTTGTTTTCTTTACGTTTTTTTATAAACGAGAGACAACGAACAAGCACACACATGAACACAAACACGAATTGTGTTAAACAGTTTCCAAAATATTCCATTTATTCCACCACAAAATGTGGAAAGAAAAATAAAAACTTCAGAGAAGTATGAATGCATGGAGGATTAATGGTGAAAATAAAATAAACAAAGCAAAAGCAAATGAAAAGAAAAGAAATGTAATGAAATAAAGACAAAGAATGGACAACAACAATGCCACAATACAACAATACAAAATAGATTAGATTTATAACGGACAGTCATAATGTTGATGATGATGACAATGATTATAAAGAAATTGAGATTATTAAACAAGAGAAACATTAAAACGATGAGTGAGATCGAGAGAGAGAGAGAGAGAGTGAAAGACCAAATTCTTTAACAAAAACAAAGTAACAGAATTTTATTAGAAAACAAGAAACCAGTTTTTGAAAACAACATTGCCATTCTTACATGCATGTACACTAGGCATTAAAAGTCTGCATACATATCTTTAAGCATTTCCTTTAACCTCGAAATTTTTCAAAAATCGTAAAATTTCTTGATTGAATTGAAATTTTTTTTAATAAAAATTTAATTTTAAATAAAACAAAAACGTTTATAAATTGTGGCAAATTTATATTTGTAGTTGTGGAGTACAATTGTTCCGTTTAGAAATGGCTACCGCGACTGTCCACACAATCCCACATTCGATCGAACCAGTGATCGTGCACTTTTTCGTGTTTATGGGTTCGTACCTCGGCAATGGCATCACGAATGTTAGCCTCCAAAAGTTCAATTGTCTCTGGTTTCTTGGCATAAGTTTTCTTTAACGTCGCCCCACAGAAAATAGTTCAACGTTGTCAAATCGGAGCTTCTTGTGGGCCAATTGATCACACCATTTAGGCAAATTAAACGGCCATCAAACGCCCACAGAAAATAGTCCAACTTTGTCAAATCGCTAATTAAACGGCCATCAAAAATTTGACGTATTAAATTGATTGAGGCATGAGATACACGGCAAGTTTCTCCATCCTATTGATATCAAACATCGTACACATCAATACCATGAAGAGCGGGTACAAAAAATCGGTTATCATGGTGCAATAGGTATCTCCATTGACCGTAATGGTTATGCCGTCCTTATTTTCTAAGAAATATGGGCCAATTATGACTCCGCTCCACATGCTGCACCAAACAGTCATTCGTAATGGGTGTATTGGCTTCTGTAAGACCAGATCTGGGTTTTCTGAGCCCCAAATATGGCAATTTTGCTTATTAAAACGTACCCACCAAGATGAAAATGAGCTTCATCCGAAAAGAAGTTTTTTTCGGCAAAATCGACATCATCGTACAGTTTCTCGTTGGCCCATCTAGCAAAACGAAGAAGAAGCGGGTGGTCTTGTGGGTTTAACTCTTGAACCAATTGAACTTTACAAACGTCGAACGAATTTTGACGTCAGATTGGCATTCACTTGTTAAGGCAAAAGTAAACAGGCAAAACTGGTGCGCTAAGGATATATGCAGTAAACGGTTTGCGTTTAATCTACGCATATTAAGCACAACATAGCGTTCAAAACGGGACACTAGACCCTGTGTAAAGTCAACCAAATGCTAAAAAAAACCCTACAACGACTTTTATAGAAGCTGTACTGACAAGTTGTAGTCGCCGTAGTGTAGTAGATAGTGTGTTGGCTTATTAGGGTTCGAGCCCCAGGCCAGACATCAAAACAAAATACAAAAAGTATTTCTTCGGCGACTTCCTCTCAGCAGATTTCTGGCAAAAACTCTGAGAGTAAATAAAATAGCCATGAAGAGTTTCTCAAAAATCTGTCGTTCGGAGTCGACTTTAAACTGTAGGTCCCACCACTCATGTATAAAATTAACACGCACAACATAAGTGGTGTGAGAAACTAGATCGTAATCCTGACTGAAGGGTTGTAATGACCAATTATGTATGTACTGACAAGGCAGAAGGCAAGATCAAAGAAAATTTGTATAACAGACGAAAATTTTCGTTGATAGAACTTGTACAATTAGACGTAATTTGTGTAGGATTCGCAGTTTTATAAAATTCTAATGATGCCTGAGACATATCAACAAAGAAGGGATAAAAAATGGTACAATGATATTAACAAGGGAACCCGATAGAGAGCGAAGGAGCTATACTTAAGGCCAATGCCATTTTAATATATTGTTTGAAAGCCTAAACATGCCACATTTCTTTATACATATTTAGTAATGTACGTTGGCTTTTTGTGGCCAATGTATGTAAGATTTTGAGAGACGGAAGGAGTAAGAGAATGAGTAAGTAAAGTATGTTCTAGTAAAACAAAAAACAATTCAATAAGAGAGAGAGAGAGAGAGAGAGTAAAAAAAACATTTTTAAAGCATTATTTGGAAATTTGTTTTCGCATTCATGCATATTTCCATATTAAATAAGAATGGGTATGCATGAGTATTGACAATATTTATACGAAGAAATCACGTATACGTTATGAAGAGCAAGGTGGTGGTGGTGGTGAATATTTGCAATATGAAAACATTATTAACATGCCATACACGAAAAGAGTGTATAACAGACAGTTAGAGCATCGATGTTTCTTTAATAGTAATAATAACAAATGGATAGGAAGAGAACGAGAGAGCGAAAGAGAGAGAGAAAGAGAGAGAGTGTGTGAAAGAAATAAAATAAAAATCAAATTAAGAAGCAAAATGTTTTTGTTGGGCACGTTTTACTACAAAATGAAATGCAATAAAAACAACAACAACAACAATTACTACATGAGAAACAGAAACAGAAATTTAAATAAAATGACACATGCTATACAAAACTACATGAGTTGAATACATTTATTGTTGTTGTTGTTGTTATTAAAAATACAGGCGCGTAAATCGAAATTTACGAAAATTTTCATCCACATACACATACATACACAAATTGTGGCATGCGCCTAAGCATACACAACAAAAATCATCATCGTTTATGCCTTCTTTTCTTTGTTTTTTTTTTTCTAAATGGAATAACCTTGAAAATACAACAACAACACAGCAATAAAGAAAATTTTTCTTTTTATTGTGCTTTGGTCACATGGTTTTTATCATTTAAAATGAGTCTACATACGAGCATTTCATTTCTATTACAAATTTTGAAACTGTTGCTCTCTAAATTAAAATGAAATAACAGTTTTCTCTCTCTCTCATACTCTCTCGCTGTGTCTATAAGTATTTTTCTCATTTTATAGTTGCTCAAATATTATGACAAAAATTTACGATTTGTTTGTTTTGCTTTTACTCGCTCTCTCTCTCATGCTCTCTCTTTATTTGTATGCTCTTTAAAACAACTCTCCGTTATTATTCGAATTTTCGTAAATTTGTTTTTTTCATATGTTTTGTTGATGTTGTTGAAGCAAGGCAACTGCATCATGCATCGTTTTTAAGTCATTCGTTTTAGAACCTTAAATCCATTGCTGGTGATTGTTGTTGTTTTTATTAATTTACACTGGTTTAGAGTTGCCATTTTTCAAAACTTTTTTCACAATTTTATTTGATAACCGTTGATAAAGGGTCCGCCAAATAATTTTTTTTTTTGAAAATGCTTTAAAAAAAACTACTGAATATTTTTTCAAATTTCTTTTTTTATTTGAAAGTACTTCAAGTACCTTCCTTTTAATAATGGAAAATAATTTCATTCAAATGGCTGCCTCGGCTGGCCATGCAGTAGCCTACACGATCGATCCAATTTTTAAACACATTATCGATTGTGTGCAGCTGTATTTCACGAATATTGTCCTTTAAAGCGTCAATTGTCTCTGGCTTGTCGGCGTAACACTTATCTTTGACGGCACCCCACAAATAATAGTCCAACGGTGTCAAATCGCAGCTCCGAGGTGGCCAAACGACATCAGCTCTGCGGCTGATAATGCGATCTTCAAAAACAGGGCGCAAAACATCGAGTGTAGCTTCGGCTGTGTGGCACGTAGCGCCGTCCTGTTGAAACCAAAAGTTGCCAATATCCTCCTCTTCAATTTTTGTGAACAAAAATTCATTCAACATGGCCCGATAACGATCGCCATTGACTGTAAGGCCACTCCTTGCTCATTTTCGAAGAAGAATGGCCCAATTATGCCTCTGGACCAAAATCCGCACCAAACAGTGACTCGTTTTGGGTGCGTCGGCTTTTCAATGTGTGCGGATTTTCTGTGCCCCAAATGCGACAATTTTGCTTGTTTACATACCCGCCAAGATCAAAATGAGCTTCATCTGAAATGAGGATTTTTTTTGCCAAAATCGGCGTCTTCTGTCAGTCGATCGCAGGCCCACTTAACGAAGCGAAAACGCATTGGATGGTCCATATTCGTTTAGCGGAAGGATAAAACTAATTATCTGTCAAATCAGACATGAGCTAAGTGTTACCATTCACGAAATAAGCACTAGTTGAAAAAAATGGCGGACCCGATATAATAAGGCAATCAGGAAAGGATACAAAATTATGATTTTTTTCTTTGAAATTCATAGTGGTTGGATGTATAAAAAGTTTACGAAACCTTGGTTAAGTTTTAAGTTATGTGAGGTTAGGTTAGGTTATTTGAAATGTGAAAAATTTTGTATTCAAATTGCAGCGTGTTTTTCCCCCTCTCATTATTTTTCTCTAAGCATTGAATACAACGCATTTATTAAATTCTATCCCAAGATAATGAACTCAATTCCCAAAACAGAAAAAAAAATTTTATTTAATCGCATGAGCATTTCGTTTAATTTATTAAAGCTTCTAAATTCAAATTCAAGGTCATTTTAATAAAAGCGAAAAATTATTCATTAATTTCAATTAATGGGACTGGAATTACTGGCTGTTTGCACCCTATATACACATAATTGGCCATTACAACCCTTCAGTCAGGATTACGGCCTAGCTTCTTACACCACTCATGTTGTGTGTGTTAATTTTATACATGAGTGGCGGGACCTACAGTTTCAAAGTCGACTCCGAACGACAGCTATTTGAGACACTTTTCATGGGAGTTTTATTTACTCTCAGAAATTTTGCTAGAAATTTGAGGTTCGACTTAGGCCAGCATTTAGTTTTATTGTAATACCACAATCAATATTCAATATACGGTGATCAAACAGGCCGTAGAGGAAACCAATCTGAGTCCCAAAATTAATCTTGCTATTGCATTAATCCTTATATTAGAGAGCTCGATCTAGGATGTCAGAAAGTGATAGATAAAAACACCGGCTTTTCATGACCAGAGCAGGGCACTGACACATTAAAGTGAAAGACAGTCTCTTTCTTCTTCTCAGACCCACAGCTCCTGCAGAAGTCTTTTACAGAAATGCCAAGAATTTCCCGCATGTTTATCAAAAGGACAGTGACCTATGAAAATCGCTACTATGCGCTACTGGATGGCTACGAGATAAAAGGACAGAAGTGAGAATGTCCTCTTCTTATCCTATATATGTATCTAATAAAGCCAACGGACTTTAGCCTCACTGTAAAACAAGCGCACAATATCTAATTTAACTGAGGCAAATGGTCCCTAGGTCCTGGAACCCATATAAGAGTTACCCTTACATAATAAACAATTTCTCTGAGAAATGCTCAGCATTCATGGACAAGGATTGATATTAAAACTACGTTCGCTAAAGACTTAATCACAGTCTGGCTGCCCAGTAAATCAAGAGACCCCACCACTCAACAAGCATTGCGCCGCTTTTAAAACAACCATTACCGCTGTCTGGAAAACACTGCAGTGGTGAGGCAATCTATACGAAAGTTTAGTATCAGAACCCTTAATAAATATACCACAATCCACTCTGCCTTGCAGCTTTGAACTATCAGTATAAGACTTGAGGGTCCCATTGGGAACTTTCGAGGAAGGCCTTAGCTCTAATTCTAAAATCGAATGTTCTAATAGGGAACCATATAATCGAACCGCTGGTGTCTACGTTTTCTCAGAATAATAACATATTCACAGTCCAAATTGGGCCAGCATCTGATTGCAATGAGATTTACTCTTTGTCTTCTTAAATAGAAGGTAGGAGGGATGCCAATTGAGAATAGCATATAGTGCCTTGGTTGGAATGGAACAGAGTGCACTGGGGGCTTAGTTTTATAATGCAGTGCTTTCCACTCATGCAGGGCACTGTGTTGGAGCTAGGAAAACTATTTCACTGTTACTGTAGCAAAACCAATGGAATTTTTTTTGCATTTAAGGCTTTGTGTAGGCGTGTATAATGCATAAGGTATTTGACTACAGGCCTCAGCAATGTGATTACGAAGAGTCTATAAAAAGTGAGAAAAAGTTCAGCATTACTTTTGAATTTTAGAAATTTAAAAAGCTTCAATTGTCTAAAAATTTCTAAAAAGCTTGCAGACCCTTCAGAGAGTATAAAAAAAGCAACGAACATTAAAATTCTTCGTCGCTACAACAAACAATACATTTTCACAGTGAACGTTGCTCCCAAGTAAATACAGATGGCAACCCTATCATTATAAAACCTCCCACAGTAGATTAATTCGCAATCTGTCGTTCGAAGTCGACTTAAAATGTAGGTCCTGTCACTTAGGGGTAAAATTAACACACACAGCAAGGGTGCTGAGAAAAGCTTGGATGTAAACCGGACAAAAGGGCTAGGTTAGGTTAGGTTAGGTTAGAGGACGTGTACTTGTCAATTAAGACAAGTACAGCACCCGGAGGTCGAATTGATCCCTTGTACAACGTCCTAGTTTCTCACACCACTTATGTTGTGTGTGTTAATTTTATACATAAGTGGTGGGACCTACAGTTTAAAGTCGACTCCGAACGACAGATTTTTATTTATTGAGAAACTTTTCATGGCAATTTTTATTTACTCTCAGAGTTTTTGCCAGAAATTTACTGAGAGGAAGTCGCCGAAAAAATACTTTTTGTATTTTGTCTTTGATGCCTGGCCTGGGGCTCGAACCCAGGCTTTTGCGTCTAGTAAGCCAACACACTACCTACTAGACTACGACGACAAAAAGGGCTATAACGCCCAAATAATTAAGTAAGCATTGGTTTCATACGAATTAATGCAAAATTATCAAATCATGGACATAATTTCAATCTATTAATGGCAACAAGGTAAATAGATTCTTAAGGATTGCCTGCCGTATAGAGATACTAATGTATGGTGTCCACCTATATGAGATACAAACTACAAAATACTGGTATCAATAAGGATTACTCTCCGCCTAGTGCTTGATAAGCATCTTCTGAAATTTATTTACGTTTCACAGATTTTTAGCAAGTGTTCTGGAAAATGTTCGCTTAGTCTACAATGCCCAGTCAAAAGATCGCTTACTCAGCTATTCCTGAATGAATTTACGTGGATAATTCTTCATGGATTAATTTTTTTCTTGAAATCTCGTTGCAGCATCTGAAAATCTTATCATTCAAATCTTTTTCGATATCTTTTTTGCCTCGGAGTTGTCGTTATTTAAACCAGAATCCAGACGTTACCTCATTCCTTTGATAATATTTGAACGAAAACGCGAATTTGAAATAGGTTTGAACGGAATATTCAGATGTTGTATCGGAATTTCAGAAAAAAAAATTAATACGCGACGTAATACACACTTAACTGGCCTTTACAACCCATTAGTCAGGATTACGACCTAGCTTCTCACACCACTTATGGTGTGTGTGTTAATTTTATATATGAGCGGCGGAACCTACAGTTTAAAGTCGACTCCGAACGACAGATTTTTAAGAAGCTTTTCATGGCAATTTAATTTACTCTCAGAGTTTTTGCTAGAAATCTGCTGAGAGGAAGTCGCCTTAGAAATATTTCTTTTTATATTTCGTTTTGTTGGAGATATCTTCTGACCTAGGGTTTGAATCAAGGCCTCACGTATAACACACTATCTACTAGAATACGGCGACGTAATATCCGCTCGAATATAGCCAGTAGCATTTTTAGGTTAGGATATCTCGAAAACTTAAGATGATGCAGCCGTTCGAAGACCGGATTCAGCGTATCAAAAACTTAATCAAAAATTTAAGTCTGGCTTCTAGGCCAAATATCTTATCAAAAATTTTTTGTATATTCTAGAGCATATTCTTTGCTTTAAATTAAATTTAAATTTTAATGCTTTCAGCTTATTTTGCATATTTTTTTTAATATTTTAAACGCATCAAACTTTTGTTATATCACTTTCCACTTCTAAAATCATATTTAAACTTTTGTATATCATGCATTTTTTGTGATTTTTTACAATTTTGTATAGCTTTTGAAAGCATATTTTTGCATATTTGTTATAGAAATTCAAAACATGTTTTTATACTGTTTACTTCTCAAAACTTCTTCAAAACCTTTACTCCTACAAACATTTTTTGTCATTTTAAGCAGCACATGTTTGCTTTTACAAGCATATTTCACATTTTAAATTCTCGTGCATGGAAATTTTTTATATTTTTTTTTGCTTTTTTTCTTAATTCAACACACACACATATTATTTGAAGTATATTTTACTCTGTGATAATTTTAATCGTCAAAGTTTAAATTGCATATTTTGTTTGATGTACATTTCTATTGAAACCTATTGCTTTGGGTGCCGAAAATCAGAGTTTGCATTATACGAATTATTATAGATTGTATTCCATCAGATAAGTTCATGCAAAACCAAGCTCGATCCCTAGCATTCGATTTTAGAACTCCAACTAGGTACTCCAGGTGTAAATACCTGAAAGTTTTCACTGGAGTTTGTACTGATGACTCTAAGATGTATGGCAGGGTGTGCTGTGGTATATTTATTAAGTATTCTGATATGAAACTTTCCAAGAGAATTTCATAACCATTTTGAAAACGTCGCAATGCTTGTTGGGTTGCGAGAAACCCCCATTCTTCTCCATGAAAGGTAAATCCAATACGGAGCTCTCAATCTGTGACATGTTACAGGGCATAGGTTTTCCGTTTGCCTCATTCCCCACACTTATTTTGCTGGGGGCTCAATTACACCGCAATGGTCAGGTAGCCTATATGCATGTTTAATAACGTAACCGCAAGATATCTTTTGGGACTTTTAATCATAAGGCTTAATTCGGTATAAATGACCGTATAACATAAAAGGAAGATTGTGGTGCATATCAGTTAGCAATATAACGATCTTTCGATACTACTTGTCAAAGCAAAATAACGTCGTGAATGCACGCATAGCTAACACAGAAATTTCCTAAACAACAAACATGCATTGCCGTAATTATTAACTGACCTGGCATTTTATTATTCTATACTTCGAATATAAAAATCCTTTGAAAAATTCCCCATGTTTGTTCAATTTTTTTTATCGTGTTTAAATTAATTTCGTCAGAAATCAAAGAAAAAAACGTTTTAAAATGTGTAACACAATGGCAACACTATTAATAACACGTTACATATACAAAGTGCTAGTGGTAGTGGTGGTAGTTGTGGCAATACGAGTTTGAGAAGTGTAATGGCATTTCAAGGAGCACACAAATTAAATGAGTCTTTTTAGCATATTTTACTCTCTCAATACATATTTTCAATTCTCTTGCTTTATGCACCACACAAAATGCACAAGTATTTAAAGGAAAAGCAAATAAGAAAAAGCAAGTGAGTGCAAGTGAGAGAGGAAAGCACAGCAAAGAGAACAAGTCGGCTTTATGTTAAAAAGCGGCACATTTTCCGAATACTACTACGATTGCTGCGACAATACAAACGTTAATGTTACTTTAATTTTTTGGGGGTGCGCCATGCGGCAGGCCCGATGTGTAACGGTATGAAAAGGCTCGTCTGCAGGACACACACGTTTTCGTTCCTACTACTACGATTCGTATACAACCAATTGCTACTACAACAGCAATAGCAACAACAACAACAACAAATAAGCCAAAGGTTGTTTTCTTAGTTGATAATTATGATCATAATTATGTTTACAATGATAATAGCAATCATAATCATGATGATGGTGATGATGTTGTTGTTATTGCTATTGCTTTTGCTGTTAGTGTTGTTTTTCTTTTTTATTTTTTGTTTCTGTATGGAGGACAACATTTACGACTACCACGACAACGATATACGATAACGATGAGGAGTATATGACATTAACGACGACAATCGTTATGCGCTACTTGTTTTATAGTAAACTTCTATATGTATGAGCATGTTCGTTTGAGTAAGGATGTGTGTGTATGTGTGTATGTGCGTTTATATATGATGGCCGTTACAATGAAGGAATTGTGGTGTACAGAGATTTTTCGTTTTGTTCGAAGAAAAAAAAATAATTTTTTTTCCTCAATTTTCCTTCTTTTCTTAACTTTTTTCTCTCTTTTTTGATTTAAAAGAATTTTCTTGTATTTATTTTCAAAAAACTTTTTCAAAAAATTATCTTTTCAAAACACTTTTTCATTCTTCATTCGTGATTTAAATTTTTATTTGCCAAACGAAAACAGTATCAAAAAAAAAATACATTTTTAAGGTGGATACAAAAATTCCTCCACCAAAAACAACATTTTTATAGAATTTCTTCCTTTTCGTTTTCTCTTCTTTTTTTTTTTCTTATGCTTTAGCTTTGAAATATTTGAAGCGTTAAGCTTTTATTTTCTTAATTTTCATTTGAATTTTTGGAAAAACTATTTACTTCTCTTCACATTTTAATGCACAAACGAAACTTCTTTAAATTTCTTGTGTTTAAAAAGATTTTTTTCTTTTTCGTTTTAGATTTTTTGTAAAACGCGTTCACAAAATTTTTTTAACAGAATTTTTATTCCAATTTTTTTTATTTTTTTTATATTTTAATTCATAAATTATCGGTTGTCTTGGTTACGAAAGACATCCACATTCGAAGGGTTCACGCACTAAACTGAGACTTCGTTATTGTTTCGATATCGTTATGTTGGCTGGTTCGTAGTGTGTGTGTATGTGTGTATGCTGCTTTATCGTTCGTCGTTGGTTCGACTCTCCAATGTTGGCTTCATGTCAAGCATAAAGTTGTTCCTTTTTTTACACAAACAGCCGCCCCAAACAACCCCCCAAACACCCTAGAACTGTAGTGCAGTTTGTGGCTTCAAATTCTCTCTGTCTCTCTTATCCGGTTGTTGTCAATGCTATTCGAAATTGTTTCAGGGCTGCATTGTGGCAGTAAGGAAGTGTTGCCTGATGTCTTTATCTAATGACACTTCAGGTGAAGGATATTTAACAGTAGGCAGCCATGCCAGATCGATAATTTTGAAACTGTCAAGTTGATAATCCGATAGTTTTTGCAACTTTTCCGAATAAATACGAAAAAAAAATTACTGTAGGATTAATATTCAGAATATTTTCTGAATTTAGTTGAATACAAGGATTAACGCTCTTTCAAAAAAAAAGCTAGTGGATAGCAACAAAATCGTTTTGTATCTGAAACTTAGAAAGTACGATGTTGTAGTTTACCTCACTCAGCCAACTTAGTCGTATTATAAATCTCAGGAAAGCCCTAATGCAGTCTTAGCACTCCAAGAAACCCCTACCCAGAGTCCTCAACCTGTTTCTACGAGGGGCTAGATAGTTACAGAGAAGATATTCTATCAACTTTAACTCCTGCTCATCATAACATACCCGGCGGGGATCTGTTCCAGATAGTTGTCAACAATTTAACCTCACAATGCCCCGTAAGAAACCCAGTAAGCAATCTCACTCTGGCCTTATTCAAATCCAGCAGCAAAGCTATTGAAGCGCAAGCTAATGAAGGTCTTAGACTGCTAGACACATAAAACCCGATCCCTGCTCCACAGAGCTTCTGCTCTTCCTTCCGCATCCATCTACTGACAAGGCCGTAGAAAGCAAGATTAGATTAAACTATCAAATCGCCCTTAGGATTCTAGTGAGATCTTCTGTCATCTCATTTCCTGATATATACTTATGTTCCGGAACCCAGAAGATGGAGACGATGAGGTTCAAAGGTTCTTATAAACTCCTTACAATCATGAAGCAGTCATGATTTACACCAGACCGATACAATGTCCTTTAGGGAAGCCTTAATCTCAATGAAGAAGAAGAATACATTTTTAATTAAATAAAGAGGCTTCAATCATTTTTTGCACATCCAGCTACCAAGCCCAAGTAACACAAAAGAGAATGAAGAGCGAACATCATGGAGGGAAAAATCAAACGACGCCATCTACTGATAAAGATTAGCCCTCAACAAGCAAAATTCCTCATCGCTATCCAATACAACAACCTAATACTTTTTACAACATATGTGTTGTTGCTAGGAAACAAAAGATGGCATGCTAAGGCCTATAACAGTAGTCGAAACACTTGTTTATATGGAAAAGTTCGTTAATCCATTAATGAAATAAACTGCCATTACAAGAAAGATTCTTTGTGACAGCTCCAGGTCATTAAAGAAACAAACACAATGGTAAACTATTAATCCAGATGGATTATAACTTATAACTTAACCTCAAAACTTTTACAATTTTTTATATAATAAATTCCCAATCATGTGTGTTACTTTTTGTTTCACATATTCTTTTCATTTAAATTCAGGGCATTAACATTTTAAATAAAATTTAATTTTAACCGTTTATTAATTTTATTTAAACGGAACTCTGTATTATTGTAGTAGAATGTGTCCCCCTATTCTATTCATTTTCCACTGGATTCACTTATAACAACCCTGTGTTTCTTCACAAACGTCACTTCTTATTTGACACTCTTCATCGAACAGCTGGCTGTTGAAGTAAATTGTCAATTTTTTTTCTTAAGCAGGGCAAGTGTAAAACGAGAATCTTAACGAATTTTATTTTATTTTTTAATAAAAATTGTATTTCAATCCAGTAGAAAATTAATATAGAAAATGGCTGCTTCACCAACTGGCGGTGTTAAACCCATGGCCATTGCCGGTCGCATGGTCAAAGAACGTGAGCGTCTCGTTGGCATGAGCGATGAGGAACGCGCCTGGCGTAAACAATATTTGAAAGATTTGGAACTGCACCATGGACCCAAAACGGTTCCCGCTTTAGAAAGAGAAATGACCAATCCCATTCGTCGCCTCTACAGAGCACCCTTGGATGGTCTATATAATGTTTTGTGTCCTTCCATTGTAAGTATTTGCGGAATGAAAGATTTGGGAAAAACATAATTATGTAATCGAATATAAAAATATTATTTTAATTGTATTAATTTTATGGACGAATTTTTTCCTATTTTTAGGGTCATCAACGTGCCTGGAATATTCGTTTTTGGACCGGTAAAGTTGCTTTATTCGGTACATTCGTTTATGCAACCGCCTATTATTTCAAATACAATCAGAATGTAAGTTAAAACGAACAACAAATCTGCAATAACAATAACAAATTAAAAACTAACGTTTAGGAACGGGAACCGATTTCAAAAATTTCCCAAATTAAGTTTTTGAATTTGCATTTCTTCTTGCCCATTCATACGTGAACCTTTCTTTGAAAAGTTTGATTCGACCCTAGACCGTGCATGGAGATATAGAACGGCTCAATCCTATAAGAAACGAATGTTATCCTAAGCATGAGAAGGCAAGAGATAAGAGTTATTAAAGCCGTACTAACGGGTCACTGCACCCTTAGACACAGGATCAGTATATGGAATAGGGATATTTCAGATTTCTGTAGGCTATGTGAAAGAGCAGAGTAAATAGTGGGTCATGGGATATGACAAGGTAGTCGATTTATTGAGAAACTAATAGATCTAAAAGGCTACAAACTTGAAGATGTAATAAGGTTTATCAACGGAATTGACCTGGTTAGGAATATATAGGTCTGAGGGTAAAGGTGTGGAACTGTTTATTTGGTGGTACGACAACCTCCCAACCAACGTAATCTAAATAACCTTCTTCTGGGAAAATTATTATTCTTCAATGAAATGAAAAAGGTAAAGATATACTAGTTGAAAAGGGATTTTAATTATTTTTCTATGCGATTAAGCGAGTGAAATTCAAAATTGAATTTGAAAAGCATCTCCCTTAAGCATAGCTTACTAGGGTTCTATCAGGTTCCGTTGTAATACCATTACAGCTATTTTTGCTGGTATTTCTCAGGCATCATTATAATTTTTCAGGTTGCATCTAATTGGACAAGTTCTGTCTACAAAATCTTTCGGCAAATTTCAGTGGTTTTCCCTTCTTTCTCGTCATTACAGTCAATGTTAACTTTTGATATGAGAGTCTTTTGTCGCGTAATGGCTGCTATGATGTTCCTAAATGAATTCTGCGCGGACCAATTTTCTCTGGCTCCTGAAAGTGGTTTTATTTTAAATTTACTTTAACAGGGGAATGCCAATCTCACGTCAGAATTGTTGCAGCGACTTTCACATATTCATCAGCTTTATTGTCAATTCCAATGTCCCTATGTTGAAGAATCCACATGAATGTAATCTTTGAATGTTATTGTTATCTGTTCCTGGGGTTCCTAGACAATCTCAGAAGTGATGTGCATGTTCTAGGGATCCAATAGCTACTTTACTGTCAGCAAAAATGTCTATACCCTTATGTACACTGATACTGATTTTGTTCCACAACTATCTTTGTAGCTATTACTTTAGCCTGAAGAATACTACAATAAATTCCAAATCGGAAAAAATTCTACATTCGACACTTCCTTGAGTTGTGTAGAAGTTGTCCACTTTTATCATAATAGGGTTTAGGTACACAAGGCATATAAAGTCTGAGTATATCAGCTCAGTGGCTCTAAAATAAAAAAATACTAAAAATTTATATTTTAAATACAAATAGTTTTTATTTATTGTACATCCATTAGTGTCTTGAAATAAAATTAAACCTAAATTAATAGCAACAAAATGAAGAAAATAATTCAATAAAAAATGAACGAAATTTAAAACTTATATTAATTCAGTCATTTCGCTTTTTTAATAGCTGGTAGGATAGCCTTTGCATTCCTAATCCTTTGCCAACCTTTTTGGCATTCTTTGAAATATTTTTTATAATATTTCTGGGTCATACTATTCCATTCCGGCTTTATTGCCTCTTTCAACACAAATTTTTTGATTTTTCCTTGATGGTTCCTTATTTTCTTTTCTTATAAATCCCACAAGCATTCAATTAAATTATTTAGGAACATTGTATTGAATTTCACTCTATCAGCCCTTATGTTTAGGGTCGTTATCTTGCTGAAAGATAAATTGACCATTAAGACCCCAATTATATGACAATTTGAACCAAATTGGTTTTTTTCAATATTTAAATTTCCTTTCTCATCCAGAATTGTTTCAATAAATTGAAGTAGATCCATTCTAAATACTGCACTACACCCCTAAACCATTGCAGCATCACCACCTTTGCTTCACAGTGGTACATCAATAAGGATTAGTTGATACAGCTTTCCGATTGATACAGGAAAGCTTGATAAGGATTAGTACCTCCTTCTTGCTCAGTAAATGTATTGTATTGGTACTAAAAATATAATATTTGCTATTATCCGAAAGAAAATGCTTTTTCCCAGAACCCTGGAACCCGTTTTTATGCTTCTCGGCAAACATTACTTGCTTTTGTATTTTAAAGCGCAAAGTATATGGATTTTTCCTTCCTTCACAGTCATGGTAACTATTTTTTCAGTATTTTTCCAATAGTCTTGCCGGAAAACTGTTTAAGTTGATTTCAACATCCTTTTGCCATTTTGGAAGCGGTCACCTTAAGACCTTTTTGAGCAATTTGATTAACGAACCTCTTTTCTTGTTACGTAATTTTGGAGGAACCACTTTGAGACAAATTCTTTTGCTTTCTTGTAATTACTTAGCAATCTTTGTATAGGAGAGAGACGTCTTTCTACTGTTTGGTTAATAATTCTTTTTTCCATAAATTCATAATAATTTTTCCTTTAGCAGGATTAATTTCTTTTTCCTTTCGTTTCTTAAAAAGAAAGAAAGAAAAAAGGATTTCAAACCTTTCTTTGATAATGTAAAATAACACAAGAACTTGAATTTAAAAGAAAATTGTATAGAAAACACATTTAAACACACTGTGACAACAGTTTGCAGAATATCGTTACTTTTTTATGCAGGAAAAAGATCTTTTTTCTATTTTATATCAATAATTTTAATGCTATCGATAATTGTGATTCATAGTTGCCACTTGTATATGAAAAAACTGTTATTAATGAAGATATTTCAATATTTTTGACAAGGAATTACTGATTCTTTTACAAAGTTTTTGTTTTCTTTTATCGAATATACTCTCAACTTACTGAACTATGTACTTGACAATTTACTTAACAATTTCAGGATTGGACACGTAAAGGTGGCTGGCGTGTTATAACTTCCCGTAAAGCCTGCAATCCCGGTGACGAAGGATACCCCAGAGTGTCGGATCGTTCAGAGCCAGGAGATTATGCTGCCCGTGGTTTTAAACAATCGCCCATCTAAACTATCTGCCCATGTTTCTTAATAAATAATAATTTTCAATAACAGAATATGCTTTTAAGTTATGAGGATTGATAAAAACAAAAAGCAAAACAAACCCAAATTTAGATAAAATTAACTCTTAAGCCAATTGAAAAAAAGTAGAAAATTAAACAAACAAAAAAATATACAAAGAAACTGAAACAAATTACCTACCAACCACAAAACGAAATATTTGCAAATGGTTTTTATTAACGTATGAAAGTACTAGAGAGTAGAGTAGAAAAGAACTGTCTTTTAACTATTTCTGGTTAGTAAATAGTAGAGACGAGTTCGATTTATAGCAATCAAGCCATTCAATCTGTATGTCAGTAAACATACTTATGTATTTACTCTACATTTTCTGTATCTTTTTGCTGATATTTGCATTTTACATAAGTTTTGTTGTTACATTTTGTTCAGCTTACTTCATTTCTAGGTAATTATTACATTATCTTTCTTTGATTTGATGTTATTTGTATGTACATATATTCATACGCTCGCTCGCTCACTCGCATTTCGTTGCGGCAATTATTTTGTCAGTGTTTTGTTTTGCTTTCTGAAATATTTTTTTTTTTAAATACTTTGTAATTTAATGGTCTCTTGTTTAGGAAGTGATGTTCGTTCGTTCGTTCTGTTGGCATTCCGTTGACTTCATAAAACAAAACAAGTTTACAATAATAAAGAATAAAGGAACTATTTTGATCTATTGGCTGGGCCTACCAAGCATAAAAAACTTTGGTAAGTTTAACTCTCTTCATTTGTTTTCGTTCTCCTTTCCAATGGTTTTATGAACGTATTAAATATGAATTTAAATATATGCTATGTGCATAACTATGGTTAATTACTTGGTAATGTTTTTGTTTATTTTGACCTAATTATGTATATGTAACGTAACTTAGCGCTCACGTAACTGACTCATAAAGGTATAAAGTGTAGTGAAAAAAATCAATCGCAAAGTGTAAGCTTAATCGGTACACGATAAGAAGCTTCAGAAGGCTTGGATTCTAAACTAAAATTAGTTTTCCGATACAATAAGCCAAACATAATCGGCCCATAAATGTTGTATAACCTATCCTATAACACGGCTGCTGGCTATGCTGGAATTAAATCCATTGTATGGGTAATGAGAACAACAGATTCATCAGGCAGTATCGTGACCTAACAAATCGAAAGACTGATAGTTCTCTCCATAACTGTCCGCTCTGGTACTGTACCGGTAAACAAAGGAATTTGTTGGTTACTGAAACGTATTCAGTGTGTATATTCCCTTCTAAAGTGGAAATTTTATAGCCATAACTGTATGCTAGTACAGTACCAGTTAAAAAAAGAAATTGTTTGGTTACTGAAACTTATTTAGTGGGGATGTTCGCTCCCAAAGTGAAAAGTTCATAGCATACGGGGTTTGCACCATCGAAAAATGTGTTCAATTTATTTGAACAGGAAATATAGAGGAAGGGACATAGCTATTCTATCTGACAAAGCCGCTATCTAAGCACTCGACTTTGAAGTTGACTTAAGATGGAGGTTAATAGGATGGAAAGTTGAATCAGCAAGACAGAGCTGAATAGTTATCGCGGTAATGAGCCATCAGAACAGTTTGCAAGGAGGTTAGCTTCCACGCCAGCGCCGAGGGAACCTGTAGAATAGAAAAGGGATCTTAAAGAGGGCATTCAAGACAAACGGGTTTAAGACTGCCTTAACTTTGGATGCGTAATTACAATGAGAAGTGTTTTAAGTTATACATCAGGCTCTCGAAAAGTAGCCTGTGGATAGTAGCGATATTATAGAGACAAAGTACACTTGTTTTAGAATAGGTATCGATTCAAGTGTAGTCTCAAATCTCCGTCTTCAGGACAAATTACCATAACACATACTTGGAACATATGCAATGGTAAAGCATCCCAGAAAGAAGCACTTGACTAATGTCGAATAGTATTGTGAAGTTTACCAGGCCAACAGGATTGCGGGAGCCATGGCGGGGTAGTGGTAATGAGCCATTAGATCAGTTTGCAAGGAGGTTAGCTTCCACGTCAGCGACGAGGCAACCTGTAGAATAGTAAAAGGGGTCTGAAAGAGGACATTCAAGACAAACGGGTTTAAGATTGGTGCCTAATAACAGTGATAATTGATTTGAGTTATGCATCAGGCTGTCGAAATATAGCCTGAGGATAACGAGAGGCATTATAGACGCATAGTACACTTGTTTTAGAATAGGTATCGATTTAAGAGTAGTTCCCAGTCGTCTTCTTGAAGAGGACGAATCACTAGAACAGATAGTTGGAACATGTGCAATGGTAATGCATCTCAGAAAGAAACCCCTGACTAATGTCGAATAGCATCATGACGATTGCCAGGGCAACAGGATTGCGGGAGGCATGACGGAGTACCCTATATGAATTGGGGACAGTACAATAAATCGACTGGAGGCAATATTCCTTTACCTTTTGCTTACATTATGTTACAAAAATCATCTGTACAGAAAACATCGATGTATTTCGTCGAAAATCGATATAATATCGATGCTTTTTTGATGTTTCTTTAACGTTCATCACATTTTCCAATTTCTGTTCTGAACAATGTGTAAAAACTTGTTTTAGCATCTTTGAAGTTTTTCGATGTGTGAAGCGAAGGCTGAACTAATTAATTAAAAATAGCAAGACTTTACAGGAGTTTCTGTTTTATTCTTCGTTTTTTCTTTCGAATTTGAAAACAAGTCTTTGAAGTTTCTCGATGGGTGAAGTGGAGGCTGACTAGTAAGACATTACAATGCAATCTTAAGTAGGAAATTCTTTCGAATGAAAAACAAGGGTTACCGCTAAAAATGTGAAAATTCTTATTTTGCCTAAAGGTATGAAGGTTATCTTCAAAATAGTCTCATAAATAATTTGCAAACAAATGGATTTTCTTTTCACTACACCTTATATTACATAACTTTATGGTAAAACAGAAAGTTCCACTCATAACACGATGACCAATATATTTAAAAAAAAAATGCTACACAAATCAACTTCTAATGTGTTTTTGTAACACATTACCTCATATCCAGTAATTTATGATCGTTACACGGCGCATTTTTCATGAAAATTATTTTCACATTTAAAAGCCAATAGAAAAATAAGAATTTTCTTAAGAAAGAAAAATATTACAAAAGAACACAAAAATAAAATAAAAGCAAATAAAGAGGCAGCCAATGAACTTCTTGAAATAATTAATTTTGTTTAAATTAGCTAGGGCCAAAGATGAATGCATCAAATTCTTTGTGAACTCTTAGTTACTTTCCGGTTTTTCACACGTTCGGTGCAGTAGCAAGAACTGCCGAATAAATGTTAACTTATTGGAGAGAAATTTCGTCTGAATTCCTTTGTTGTTTGTAATTTTTTTTTCATATTTTAGGATTCGATAACCAAAAAACTGTGTGTAGTGTGTAGACAATTAATTTATCGAATGCCTCGTATATAAATTTCTAAACCCAAAATCCAGAGATCTAGCTCCCCCCGAATATCAAAGAGAGCCTTCTTCTTCCTGTCGCAAACAAATTAAAAATCAACCAACGTGTTCAAGCATGAATCTCAAAAGCATATTTAAGTTATGAGTTGATTGATTGGGAGTGAGTTGATTGATCTGAATTATTGACAACTTTGCTCAGGCCTATGCCAGCACTAATGAATTTAAAAGGCCCATAGTCCTTGCTATCAGGGAATCGTGTTATAAATAAATATTTTTGAAAACTTCAAGACTTTTTTGGATCAGCAGACATAGTTTAGATAAAAAAAATATTTAAGAAGAATTAACTCTGAATATAATCCAGCAGGTACAATGAAATATGCGTCTCTTTCGAGTACAGAAAATTAATCGCGAAATATTTTTAATACCAGTGGGGTTATATCAGAATTTTAAATTAAATTGAAGCTTCAATTCCCATCAAAAATAATCCTTCCAAGAAGTAATATTTTTTAGAATATAATTGTTATACCCATGTGGGTTTAAGGATTTATATACAACGCTTTCTTATATTTGAAATGAGTTTTATCAAACCAAATATGAGGTGTTTCGAAAGGCAATATGTGGCCATTTTAGGGCTTAAGCCAGAACTTTGAGTTTTGTGGGCAATAAACTGATTTAATTATGAAGACATGGTTCGGACGTACATAACCCGGTGTATCAAACTTCCCAGACAAGCTTCTCTCCGTTTGATCAAAGATGTCTGCATTCTGAATAAGTTATTGTAAGACACAACACCTTTGCTGCTGATCAATTCTAGCTGTTTCAATAGAATTACTTGCTTCAGCCTTGTTGAGAGCAGAGATTAGAAACAATTGTTGGATTATGTCATAAAAACCTAAGATGAACAATTCCCTTACGATTCCACTAGACACTCAGCTTTACGTTTTTGGGTATTAGTCATGATGTTATCATCGACTGTGAAACTCCTTGTTTCGTCCAATAATTTTTTACACACTATTCTAGCCATTCGTGACCGATCGTCCCTTATCATACATACATAATTGGTCATTACAACACTTCCGTCAGCATTATATTAGGTTAGGTTATGTTAGGTACAGTACCCGGAGGTCGAATTGATCCATTGTACAACGTCCTAGTTTCTCACACCACTTATTTTGTGTGCGTTAATTTTATACTTGAGTGGCGGGACCTACAGTTTAAAGTCGACTCCGAACGACAGATTTTTGAGAAACTTTTCATGGCAATTTGATTTTACTCTCAGAGTTTTTGCCAGAAATCTGTTGTGAGGAAGTCGCCGATAAAATACTTTTTGTATTTTGTTTTGATATCTGTCCTGGGACTACGGCGTCCCTAATCATACGTTTCAGAAATGTTTCGATTTTATTTCTTTATAGTAGTGAGTATCACATATTAATGTTTAACATTTTAAACGTATTTTCTAAACTGATAGAAAAAGGATTTCTGAATCGAACCACCGATCCAAAAGTTGTGTGATACCGAGGCTGTCATTTGCTCTTGGTTGGACATTCTTACTACGGACAATGTCTTGTTGAACTGTGGGTAACACCCGACGAGGATTGACGTATTAATTTCGACATTTTGAACGTCTCTTCGAGACTGATAGGAACAGAACTTCTGAATCGAACCACCAATCCGAAGATTTGTGATTTCGAAGCCGTGTTTAACTTTTGGTTAGACATTCTTACTATGGATAATGCCTTGTAGAAACGTAGATAACACCCAACAGACACATGAATGGGTCGAAACTAGACATTTGCGTAGGCATCAAGTACCGTTAAAAACGAGCTTTAGAATATTATTCAATAAGTTTACGCTGTCTAACGAACCCATTTTGACAAAGAACCATTGCAAAAATAAAATTGTTTGAAAGTTTTCTTAAATTTTGAGGCGTATTATGAAATTTCAGGCTGAACTTTGCAAAACCTCCCACATAAGGCGAAATGGAAAACAGTTTGTTTAGTGATGAATGTACATTTAACTTGTTAAATACAGCTGGAGTACGCCATACACGAAGGCCGAAGGTGGATACGGTATAACGAGGGCCTACTTTGCACCAACTGGATTTAGTTTTCTATAGAAATATAGTTCTTCTATAGAAAAATCAATTGTTTTGCTTATAGGGACCATTTTAACCAACCTCACGATTAAGTATGCCGTGTGGGGAATGCCACTTCCATGGCTGTTTAACCATACAAAGACCCCAAACACACATTGAATGATAAGTTGTGTGCAAATTAAATTTAAGCGTTGGATTGGCCAAAGCAATCTTCCAAATTTATTTAAATTAAAAATCTCTGTCCAATATTAAAGCACAGTGGCGAAACAATTCTGTGATTCTGTGGTAAATAGAAGATTTTTAATTGTAATCGCTGTAGTCTAGTAGGTAGTGTGTTGGCCTCGGTACAAACCCCAGGTCACCACATCTCAAACTAAATGTAATATGAAAAAAATATTTCTTCGGCGACTTCCTCTCAGCATATTTCTGAAATTAAATAAAATTGCCATGAAAAGTTTCTAATAAATTTATCGTTCGGAGTCGACTTTAAACTGTAGGTCCCACCACTCATGTATAAAATTAACACACACGACATAAGTGGTGTGAGAAACTAGGTCATAATTCTGATTGGTTGTAATGACCAATTATGTATATAAATTGTATAAAGTTAGAGGGGAGAGATCTAAACCTACATGAGTGCTAACAAATCGTATAGAGCCTATGCCGCAGTCATAAAAAATAAGATTATCATGCAAAGTACAAAATTGGCCTAAGTTTTGGACTAGAGAAGTGTTTTGCAAGAGAAGTTAATTCAGTTTTTGTTAATTTGTATTTTTCTGAGAACATAAATATAAACAAATTTTTGTGGTTATAACTAGAATGGCAATACGTAGTATAATTAAAATAAAAATTTTATTTTCCGTAAAATATTTTAAAAGAAAAATTTTAAATTTCAATTAGTTTGTTGCCTAAGTTTCAAACTATACTATGCTTATTGTGTATATGAAAGTTTACAAATACAATATGAACATTTGCCCATACGAGACTTTAAGCATGTTTTATTATTTATTTCAAATAATAATAAAAACCAACAAGATGTAACAAAAAATGTTTATATTTGAAATAAAACTGAAATTTAGTACTCGTGCACACACACATAAACATAAATATGTACATATGTGTGCATATGCAATTTATTGGCCAACTATGTAGCCATTATGCCTACATTCCCTTACTTAAGGGAAAAAACCATCTCTAATGTTATTTTATGTTCTAATATTTCAAAAGAACTTAATTTATTTTGAATTTAAAGAAATTCTATTTAAATAGCTTTTATTCTATACGTTAATTTGTAATTTAAAACGAAATAAAAACATTCTGATAAGACTTACCACAAATATTAATCTCCACTTAGCTTTTTAACACTTTAAATTTAATTTCAAACATTAGAAAAAATAAACAATTTTCAAATTGAACACACTACACTGCATTTTATTAAATAATTTAAACATTTATTAAAAAAAAAAAGAACTAAAATTTTTTCCAACCGTACACTAAAAATTAAAAACTAACACTTGAAAATTTTTCATTTCGCCGCAAATAAAATGGTGGGGTAAACAAGAATTTTCATCAACTGCTTGTTTGCTTTATACACCATAAATCACCACACAACCACTAACACCACTATTTCAATCATATGTTTTCCCCACCTGTGGTCATACATATGGTCAGCATTGTTGTTGTTATTGTTAGTATTGTGGCTGTGTTGTTGCTATTCATATTGTTCTTCAATGGAAGAATGGCATTTTCACCATACGCAATGGTATACACCACACAGGGACAAGTCGATCAGCAGGTTACAACAATAACAACTATTAATAACTCCAATCAGCTGTTCACCTGACAGCTGTCAAATCACATAGCGCGCGCTGCTTTTTTTGTTGCTGCGGCGAAGTTGTTGCTTTTTCCCTATACACTCAGCGGCCGCGATAGTGAGCGAATTTGCTGTATACGAAAGCGTTGTGGATTTAACATAACACACTACGATCTCGACGCATTTGCTGCTCTGTTCTGGTTCTGTGCTGTCACCAAAAAATATTATACGAGAAACCAAAAAGAAGACAAAAAATTTTTTCGTTTTTAACTTCTACACACCATACCATTATTTGTGTTGCCGTCATCATTTTCTTCAGACCAAAAACTCTTTCGAGGAGTGAACAATTTGATTCAATTTAATGCACACTAAAATCAGGAAAATGCAGTAAATTTGGAAAACGTGTCAGTGCTCAGATTAATTTATTAAAATTGAAGAGAAAAGACCCAGAAATTCGTGTTGAAATTCGCCAGTCGGTGTTTTCTCCAAAGTGCAATTTTTTTTAGCAACGTGGTCACGCCTTGTGAGGAGTTTATCGCGAATTCTAGTGGTTTTTACGGAAATATTTGTGGATTGTACACTTTATATTGCAATAATTTGGAATGTCCAGAGGTTATTCAATCTAAATAGGAATAGAAATTAGCTATGCTGTAATCGCTTCGGAACCAAGAGTAGCAAAAAGAGAAATAGTGGCCAACAACAAGTCTCAAAAGAAAAGATTGACTGTGTGTGTGTGTTTTTAGCAGAGATATTGGCATTACTAATCGCAAATATTCATGCCTTTCATTTATTAATTGGCGTTTGACGGGCATTATTCTGCCAAGTGGATTGGATTGAATTGCTATCGCCAGGAAAAGGTTCCATTAATGTTTGATATACAACAATCAAGTAACCAAACATAAGGAGGAAGAGCAGGGAATACATTTAGAATTCAAGGTAAGTAAAGTACAAAAATATTCTCTTTAACATTTGGTTTTTGTCGTCCTGCTAATGAGAGTTAAGGAAGGCTCAGTGAAGAGAAAACAGGTTATCCTTTTCGGCAGAAGGCAGGCAGGTGTTTTTGCAAGCATCGCAAAATATGCTTGATTATGTGAATTAGTGTGTGTGTGCAACATTTTCCCCCGAATTCAATCACCTAAAAAGTACCTTAAAAGATTTCTTTTGTTGGATTTGTTCGTTCATAGAAATAATTTCTAATTTTTTCAGTCTTTATTCACTCGCTTTTTTATTCGACTTCATTTTACGTTTTTTTCTGTCATTTTTTTTTTATTTCTTCTCTTTGTGCAGTCGTTGTCGTATTCTGGATTTTTGCCGCGTTTTTTTTTTCTCGGTAACAGAAATACTTTTTTTCATATCATTTCACATATAAAATAAAACCATATTGTTTGTGATCGAACGGCAAGCCAACGTAGCTGCAGCAAGACATGCTGCCGCTCCAGTCAACCATCCAGTTTTTATGCTCTCGCGCCCAATACTATCAAGTGCGCGCGCTACTCAACTGTCAGTGTCAAGTTCTCTTGTTCTCTCTTTTTCTAGCGCAAAAAGCCCGCGCGCGCCAAAATGCTGAAAATCAATTGTAATTATTTCCTTGAATTTTAAACTATTTTCTGATATTTTTGCAAAATTTGATTCTACAGGATATAAGCTTTCCGAGAAGGTAACATTTGTTAGGGTTTTCATTTAAATTTATTGCGAAAATTGTGTGCAAATTTGACTCCAAAACTGACAATTTTCGGTTTGTTTTGTAAACAAATTTTTTGTTTTGATACTTCTCACCAGTGATGCCAATACGTTAAAAACGTCAATGTATTGGAAATATAGAGTGTATATTGCGATGTATTGTTGTATTTGTTTTCAGTGTGTTTGTGCGCAATTTTCTTTCGCTATAAATGATGATGATGAGTTTTTTTTCGTTTGTATTATTTTTGTAGCGCAATTTTATTATTAAAAAAACAGAAATAATTCTTGTCTGTTGGAGGAAAAATTTGTTCATTTGTTTACAATTAGATTGTATGTTCACTTGAATTAATATTCTTTATTTAAATAAAATTTGTTTGTTTCTGAAAACACCTTCTGGTCATTGTTGTCATAGGTCGGACGAATTTGAAAAATTATTTTCTTAGTATTATATACATGAGAATAGAATTGGAAATAATTTTATTGCAAACAATTGTTATGGGACATAATATGTATAGCAATATTTGGGATTTTCAAATGGGCCATGAAAGTTGAATTTAAAAGAGCTGATGGACAGTTTAAATGTAACTGTGGTTCTACGATTTATAAGCCAATATCTTGTAAAAGAACTATAGCAGAACAGAACATAGATTAAACGAATTAACTAAAGATTTACGGAATAGATTTGTACAAAATTTGATGTACAGTTATACATACATACATAATTGGTCATTACAACCCTTCAGTCAGGATTACGACCTAGTTTCTCATGTACAGTTATTTCTCATTTAATATTTGTTGCAAGCTTTATTGCAATAAAATATCTGAATAGCGAACATTTTTCAAACAAAAATTGTTAGACAAAGTGTATAAAACCCCCACTGACAGTAAATTTAGCAGAAGAAAGATTTCTCAGTGATTTTGGGTTAATTATTCGCAATATACAACATATGAAAATAATTTAAAATTAAATTTTTAACCATTATTTAAGAGCTATCAGTTATGGGATACAAATAAACATAATTACTATAAATAAATTAATACTACGAATGAAATTTGAAATACATTTATCTGAATACGCAATTTCGAACAAAATTGATTTTATTAAGGTAACCTTATTAGGCCGTTAAAGCCTTTAGACTTTTTTGGAGCGCTATTTTAAACCTCGTGTGTAATAATCAGGCTTAAGTGGTCACATTTTGAACTGATTTGAGTCTCAAGCCATTTGAATATCCGATAATATGTTATTGCTGAAGAAGAATACACTTCAGAAAAGTTATCCATAACAGAGTCTATTGCCCAGAGGCAAACTTTTTAGTTGAATGAATGATGAGGAAGATGGAATTCTAGTGGACTTCCTCCAGTCTTTCTGTCAATGAAAAGAACCATAATTTTATTTTACTTGTGAGAGAATTCATTACATTCCGCAAAAGGCGAATATACTTCTTTTTTAAATCTGATAACTTCAAGAATCTTATCTTAATCTTGGTGTTGTTAATATTTTCTTTTTTAAGTTTATAATTAGGTTAAACTGATTAAGAGGTGCTAGGTAGAATATCAAGGTTGTTCCAAAGCACTATTTTATGTCACTTTTTGTTCCAATTTCTACGCTTTTCCTACTCCTTTTCTCCGTTCCCCTTCTTTTATTTATTGTTTATCTAATTTTAGGACGAATACAAGGCGTCAGTTGTCTTGATGATTAGTTCACGTCCTCAAACCTAACATAATCCAAACTTAGAGTAGTCTTGTTTATTAGATGATAAATGAAAATTTTGAAACAGTTTTTTTAAATTTATTTGAAATATAATAAAATAATAGAAATATTAATTGTCCATATAGTATAAAATCACATACTACATGGAAATTTAATATTAATAATTTCTTTTTTTACAAATTGCACAAAAAGGAAAGAAAAATACTATGAAGTTAATAAATTTATTTCAAGAAAATGTTAGAAACTTGTAATCTCGGAAAACGATATGTTGTTGAGCATCAAAAACAAATCATAATTTATTTTATATTCAATTAGAAGACTTATAAATTGCATTTCCTGAGTAACTTTGAGCTTATATGTTCGGTGTAGTGTAGCAGACCAGAGTCTCTGGTCGGATTTGAACCCACTACTCTCACGCTAACTCAAAGTAAATAAAAGTAATATAAACTATCTAGATTTCAATCCTTTTTTTCATAATTCTACCTTTACAATTATAATCTGATTGTATTATCCTTATCAATATCTTTATTATTCTTACCATTATGCATTTAATGTTAATGTCTTATTTATTTAATATTCCTTTCAATAGTCCTTTTTTATTTTTCTATACAAAAAAATTTAAACCTAATTTAAATCTACGAACAATGTCCACTCGGCCTAAAACATGATATGTACATACATATATGCAATAATATTTGCAAAACATAAATCAAAATTCAAAGTGCATATTTTTTTATTATTATTACTTTCTAGAACAGCTTATGCCATATTTAGTATAATTTATATATAAAAATATTTTCCTATTGATAACACTGTTTAAAACAAGATAGAAAAAATACAAACAACAAATATAACGTATTATTATGCCATGAATTCTCTTTGATAATACGGCAACACAGCTGATACTAAATACCACATTCACTGACAGCAGTTGCTGCAGCAACAGCGATTTGTAGCTGCGCTAAAACTTGTGTCTTCTATGGTGGTATTTCTGTATTTCTTTAATTTTTCATTTTTTTCCTCCTTTTTGAAATATGTAAGCAGTAGATATTTAAGAATATATACGAGTGATTTTAGTGCAAAAGAATAAAACGTCTTAAATGGTTATTATTAGTTTGGTTACCCCGATTTTATTTAAATTTTTTTTGTTTTTTACGATTCCTTGTGGTCTTTGGCATTTGAATTCGCTTTAAATTGTTTTGTTCTCTCCCTCCATAATTTATTGTAGAAAAAGAAAAAATGCTGGACATTATAGTAGACGTCAACTGCTCAGTAAGCAACTCTACTTTACGCGCGGTTTATATTGAAGTAATGTTTGTGTGTGTGTGTGTATGTATAAATAAAAAAAAAGAAGAACATACACAAGAGAGACAATTTAAAGTGTTGGTTTTAAAAACATTTTTCTTTGTTTTTGTTTTGAAACATAGTTGAGTTTGATTCTTTCTTCTTGATAGGGTTTTAGGTTCGTTACTTTTGTTTGTTGTCTGTTCCTTTTTTTATTTTGTTAAGCTTTTATTTTGTTTTTCGGTCGTCGTCTTTTGGGGAATGTGAGACGTTATACAGCAAACAGCAAAATGTTATACTGGTGAAATGACACAACTTGAGAGTAAGGGAATGTGTGTTATGTGTGTTGCTTGCAGTTTGGCGCTCGATCATCTGGTTTTGGCGCAATTGTATTTCTTCTGCTTCGTAAAACAGCGGCCAATGCCAGCCAGCCAGTACGTTACTGTTGCTGCTGCTTCTTTTTTTTAGTTGTTTTTGTTCTTTTATGTTTTTTTTATTTTCTAATTTAGCAGAGAGTTGAGTAACCGTAGTTTCATTTTTAAGCACCAGTGTAACACTCATACAACACATTGCCGCCAGTTTCCTTTTGCAAAGTGGAATGAGTGATAAGAAGTGATTTACCAGTTTTATAATTTTTTTGGTTTTATCCTTTTATTGGTAAGCCTGGTATACCTGGCAGTGTCAGATATATTTTCAGTTCCTTTTTTTTGTTTGTTTGTTTATTTAACTTCTTGAACACGTTTTAGAAAACTTGACTTTGGAATTTCGCTTGGAATGTAAGGCAAAGGGTTTTATATACGATGTGAAAATACATTCTTTATTTATTATCGCCGCATTTTATCGTTATTGGTTAAACCAAATCATTATACATATGTATGTATGTATGCAAAATAATACATTTTGTTTCATTGCTTAGCCAGCCCACCTTTCGTATACGAAATATTTAATTTCGTATCGGTTTCTACACCACAATTTGGCGCATTTTTCTTTCTTACTTTTACTTTAATTTTGGCGCTTTTTCATGATTCGTTGTCAAAATTTTGCGCCACTTTTTTTTCTTATTTCTTACGTATCATATCTTACTTGTATTATGCCTGTCGTTTGCTTTTCACCACTGCTATCTCTTCCCCCCCACCAATTGAAACAATTTCTAATTTATAATACCATACCATACCAAACAATACAATATCCAATCAAATATGTTTGTTTGTGTGTATAAAATGAAGGTTTTTTCTTTTAAATTTCTAATGCATTTTTTTGTTTCATTTTACTCTCGTTGATTGTTGGTTATTGGTTTCGGGCTATTGTTTTTTAACTGTTGCCGGCCGGCCTCGAGTATTACTATTTTGGGTTGTTGAGCGTTTTCAATGTTTTATTGCAAAAAAAAAAAAAGAAAATAATGTTAAAAGTGGCGCAATCATCACATCTTTATGGCACAAATTAAAACAATAACAAACACATGCTGCAATATCAGTATAAGTATGTAGTACGTATGTACATGCATATGTATGTTACATATTTTTGTTTTTGTTAAATATTTAAGGAGTGATGATTTAGAAAGTTATGAGTGCTGTAATTAACCCCACCAAATTATGTATTTGAATTTTAAAAGGGTGTTTGGAGTTTGAGTTTATTTTCGAAATACTAATTAAATACACATTTTAAATGAAAACTTATTTTTTTAATATTTTTGTTTATGAATTATACATACTTGAACATACCTATATACATACATACATACATATGTACATACTTGCATACATGCTTTGTTGTAAATGTCAATGATTTCTGGAAAAAATTACCCCCCGCATACACATGTGCAAGCATGTTGACTCTTTTTAATGACATGTCAACAATTTCTCACTTCTCTCTTATCTTTCAAGGCTTCATTTGCTTGTTGGTTTTTGGATTTGTGATAGCTTTACAGTAAATTAAGTAAAATTGATAATCTTGGCTCCAAAATTGCTATTGAAATTTGTTTACAATAAACACGTCGTCAATATGTCCGTATTACATCAACAGTTAAAGGGCCCACTAAGCAATAGACACAGATTGGTGATTTTCTAAATATTTATTCTTTACTTATCCATTTAAATCGGAATAGATTTCGTCCGCGAAAATAATTTTTTCGGCAAAAACGTTCGTTTATTCTTCATTGATCCAATGTGTTGACTGCATGTTAGGTTGGGTTTGAGTAAGTGTACTTGTTATTAAGCCAACTGCAACCCCCTGAGATCAAACTGAAACGTTGTATTCGTTCTAAAAAGAAATAGGAAAGGCTAGATATAGAAATTGAAAAAAAAAATGGAAAAAAGATCACATCACCTACGAGAGCGCCGGAAGAAGAAAGAACACCACTCCAACTGCTAAAACCCATCATAAATAAATCTCAGTTCCTTACGTCGGCTCTCTACAAGAGAATTTAGACAATGAATTTAAAGTGGCCCCCGCAGCGTTTTCAACTTCATTCTGCTAAGGTCTGGGGACAGTTACAGAGGAAGTGCTCAATAGCTTCCAACTCCTTCTCATCGCAATAGTCCGGCTGGGATCTGAAACAGATCCTTACCAGCGATGTAACCACACAGTGCTTTATAAGAAACCCAGTAACCAGTCCCACGGTGGTTTCATCCAAATGAAGCAGCAAACCTGTTTTAGAACTATCTACTGAAGGGCATAGACTCCCAGACATATGCCAATTTTGACATTTTCTCCACAGCGCTTCCGCACTGACACATCTATTGACAAGGTCGTAGAAGTGTCAGATTGGAGGCTTAGTTCCAACTGTTAAAGCGCCCTCAGAAATTGAACCGTCTGGTTTTAGGTATACCGCAGTGTCCCAGAACCCAGTAGAAACGGATGCGAAATATATATACGTAATGGGACGAGTTCACAAGCTGTCAGTTCGATACAATTATTTTCACTATACCTTTAGTACTTTTAGTCATGCACTGCAACCTCATCTGGGTCAAATTGAATAGAGGTACACTTAAGTCCCCAAATCTCGAGAAGATCGCTATCGACAGAGGTGATGGATATGCTGGCTGCAAACATGTTATAATTGAATACTTCCGATCTTTAATGTATTTTCTTTATTTTTACATACATACATACATAATTGGCCATTACAACCCTACAGTCAGGATTACAACCTAGCTTCTCACACCACTTATGTCGTATGCGTTAATTTTATATGTATATGCGTGGCGGGACCTACAGTTTAAAGTCAACTCCGAACTACAGATTTTTGAGAAACTTTTCATGGAAATTTTATTTTGACTTTCACAGAGTTTTCGCCAGAAATCTGCTGAGACTGAAAGGAAGTCGCCGAAGAAATATTTTTTCATATTTCGTTTTGATGTCTGACCTGGGTTTTGAACCGTGGCCTTACGTCTAATAAGCCAACACACTACCTACTAGACTAAGGTGACTTGTTTAGTATTACTATTCCATTTAGTTCCGCTCGCCAATCGTATACCATAAGACCATTTGAACTTGTTTGGAATATCAAATTGGTTCTGGTAAAATAAGGAAAAGGTATTGTGTTGAATACAATTTTTGGGGAAAGTTGCTTATATAGTATCCTAATGTTTCCCAACTGATGGCTCTTTTTGAGCCTATAATTTTTTTCTTGATGTCCTCTCTGAAAGGGTCTGAGGTCTTTTGTATAGACTCACTGGAGAAGAAATAATAATTCACAATTTTATAGACTTCGAAAAGACAACGAATGTAGGGTATCGTTCTCTCCAAAAATTCGAACGTGGAATGCTTAGGTTTTGATTAAATACAGCTCCATTATTGTCAGTTCAACGACGATCAGTGCGATTATATCAAGGAGACTTATTTCTTTCGTTTTATTTAAAAAGTGTGAGAAGTCTGTGGGATATTTAATTATTTTTATACAATTCTTGAATAAAATGAATGGAACACTGTCGCCATCACACTTGAGTAAGAAAACAAAACACTTTGAACAGCTTGCATAGGTACTTGCGTTTTTATTAAATATGCTTCATAGATTTCTTTACATGAATTCTAAGTGTGGGGGAAATAATATTGAAGGTTTCTTTTTTTAAATGATTCCAAACTAATATACGTTGTAATGTAAACACGCTGTCAAAATATTTGCTTATATTTATATTAAAAACTATGCTTTATTAGACATACTGAAATAATAAACCCTTTTTTAAAAACAATTGTTGTTTGCTGTAAAACAAATCATTTTAACTATGTATACTGTGGTGTTCTGTCTCTAAATTAAATTAAAAACGGAAAACAGAAATCAAAAATAAAGTAGAAAAAACAACTTTAAATTCAATAGAGAGAGAAACGATTGAAAACAAAAAACCACCAACGAAAATTGTATGAGATTTACATGACCTTGGATAGTAAATAGTTAATGGAAAACAAAAACAAAACCACTATTTACATACTACTACTACTACTACTACTACAACTAACATACTAATGCCAGACAAGGAGCTGCAGCAATGGCATCAGTCACAGCCACAGCAGCAGCAGCAGCAGCGGCAGTGTCTACAGATTTGGAAAAGAAGGAAACAAATAGTGACCGACCGGCTACTTCAAGGATGTTTATTTTGCTTCGTTTTTTGTTTTATTTACGAAACCGAAAAATCAATTTCCAAGAAAACTCTTCAACAACAACAACGACACAAACACAACAAACAACACAAACTGAAGCTATAACAACAAATACGTTGAAATTTATTCAAGAAAACTAAGAAAACGGAGAAGAATTTGTAATTTAAACTCATTGTTGAAAACATTGAAATTTCTACCAACAATGAGAAATAATGAAACAAGAAATAAGAAAAAGGAAAATAAATACAAACTAAAAATGAAATTCTTAGATAAAAAAAAAAACACTGGCGTGTAGTGATGTTATGATGGAAGAGATATTTTTTTTCAGTTTAGTTTCTCACCAAAACTCAATTTTGATGTGTTGTGTGGTGGCTCTTTTCCCTCAAATCAAAGGATAGCCTAGCATTTATTATTTTTTTTTTGTTTATGTTTTATGTTATGCCGGTCTGCAGTAGTGCAATATGCAATTGCAGCAACTAAATTGCAATCTTTTGCATATGAATTCGTAATCTTTAACATCCATTGTTTTGTTAGCAGTTCTTCTTGTTGTTACTGCAGTGTTTATGCATGTATGTATGTATTTCTACTCTTCTCCTTGATTTAATTCAGAAGAAATAAAAACCCGTGAAGCACAATACCAAATGAAAGGAAACTTTTAGTCAATTCAGTATTTTTGTTGTTTTTCTGCTCACTCGCTCTTGCTCTCTCTCTTTAAAAGTAATTCCAAGTAAAAAGATTTTCGTTGTAAATACTGTTGTGTTGTGTGCAGTTCCTCCTTTTTATTATTCGTTGACCACAATAATGAATCAAATATTGCGCTTGTATATGAAATCATTACACAGAGAAGTTAAGGAGTGAATTAATATATGTTGTTATCACATGCATTTTGGATTCTTAAACCTTTTTTCTGTCTTGTTAAACATATGTACATATACAAATGTATATAAAAGGAACTCCAAAACAGATTTTTAAATAATGAAAATTGTTCTCAAAAATCTGTCGTTCGGAGTCGACTTTAAATTATAGGTCCCGACACTTATTTATAAAATTAACACACACAACATAATTGTTATGAGAAGCTAGGTCGTAATCCTAACTAAAGGGTTGGCAATGTCCAGTTATGTATGTATGTATGTATGTATGAAAATTGTTATAAATTCTTTGCATGTTGTCTTAAAGAAATTGTTTTTGTTTTCTTTTAAAAATTTATAAAATTTATGAAAAAATTAATGAATATTTCATGATAACACACTTTTAGTGGCATGTTTTAAATGATATACCATCAGATTTGTTGTTGTTTTGTTTTTCTGTTTTATCATGTCTCTCGTTAGTCGATGCAGTTATCTTTGGAATGTTTCTTATTATTGTAAGGACAATGATTTTTGCTTCTACACAAACATACATACATACACGGGTACATGGAAGAGTACATATATATGTATGAGAGTTTAGCTGGCTCTTCTTTCTGTCCGTCTGCTGTCTGTTTGTATATATTTTTATTTTTTTTATCTGCTTTTTTTCCCTTTCTAGACGACCTGTTCTCTCTGTATTATTCTTGTATGATTTGGTATTTTTCTTAAGACTTGTTTTTTTTTCTCATCTAGACGGTTTTTTTTTTCTGTGTGTCTTATTTCTCTTAAATGCCCCTGGTGGGAAAAAAACACTGTATGTAATATAATAAAATAAAAGAGAAAGAAAAGTAAAAAGGAAAACATACAAATACCGGTACCCAAAAAATAAAAAAAATAAAAAAAGTTTCTATACAATTGGGTTTTAGTTTTGGTTTTTTTTTAGTTTTTTTATCTGTGTATCAGTTAATTTATTTATTTTAGCGTTTAATTAAGTGTACAAAAGAAAACAACAACAAAGAAAGGACTAAATTTACGAGTATCCTCCATATAACACTATTCGTTCGTTCATTCATTCATTCACTCATTCATTCATTTTATTTAAACAATTTTTGTATTTAATTTTAATCTATGTATGTTTTTGTGTACTTAAAGATACATTTACTCTCGTATTTGTTTTAATGAGAATTTGTTGAGAATATTACTTGAATGTTGTGTTTATTCTTGAGAAATTTTCTTACTATAGTTGGTGGTATTTTCAGGGTTTTTTGACTTCTTGTTTTTTTTTGTGTTTTGTCTTGGACAGAAGATGCTTAGAGTTTTAGAATAAAAATCAAGTCCGTTAGATAAGTCATACATACATATGTACATACATACATATATACATACACAAATATTCATTATATTCATATTAAATTTTAAAATTAAACTTTAGGTTTAAGTGTAGTGTTAATGTATGATTGGATTTTTATAAAAAATAGTTTTAATTGCTTGGTTTTTGGAAGCTACCATTTGGTATCAGTAGTTATAAGGCTCTCCTGAGATTTATACTGGCGCTAAGCAGGTTGGTAGGTGCTAGGACATCAAAACGGTAGTCTTTTCCGGAGCTCTCTTATGTGATGTAGGCGTCACATTGTTCTCCAACTCCTATCTCTGCTTTTCATACTTGCTTTCCCCATTCTCCTTCGCTCTATTTCTTTTCTATCTTTTTTTTAGAACGATGACAACAGGTCTGACGTCCTCCATGCATTGTACTTGCCTTGATGATAAGTACATGACCTCATTTCTAGCCTAACTTAACTATAATAAACGTATTGACAGCTTTGCAATTTATTTCGTATTGTTTTGAGCAGTATTTTACAGGGTTTTTTCGCTAAAGTCTAAAGCCAGGTTCCAGTTCCCAAATACTGTAACAATCAATCGAGCGTATATTTGATGTGATTTTAGGATAAAGGTTGCACTGATGCAACTTCCATTTGCAGGTTTCTACAAAATTTAAAAGTGCTCCTTTAAGAGAGTGCTTCAGAGATCGAAAGATATTATAATCTGAAAGTGCAATGTCCAGGCTATGTGGTAGATGCATCAATTTTCAAAAGCCAAGCTGCTCTCTCAATTTCTAATGTGGCGCCAAAGATGTGCATGATCTGCCGCTGTCCTGCTGGAATACAATACCTTTTCTGTTTATCAATTCTGGAATTGAATTGCTTGCTTCAACTCGTTAAATGCTCTCAGTGCAGACCAGAATCAAGAGTTTACGCTCTTTGTAGCAATTAATTATAAACAATTCCTTTTAAATCCCACAAAGCATACGGCATTACATTTCTTAGCGTCACTTTGGCCTTCTCATCATCTGCAAAGCTCAATCTTTGCTTTATCCAAAAATTTGTTCGCACATTAATGTCATACCTGATCCATTCGCCTCAGAAAGGATAGGATTTTGTTTCGTTTAGAAGTGAATTGCATATGGAAATTCGTTAATTCATATGGCACCCAAACATTGAGCTTCTACGTGTATACGGGTTTCTTCAAAAGGTGGGTTATTATTTTGGTGATGAACGCCTAATTCCCTAGCAACGCCCCATCCTCTCTCTGCTATGTACCGGTCTTTCTCAATATTTTCCATGACTTAATCAAGGTTAATACTTGGTTGACCAGAAAGAAGTGCGTCTTTAACATCATAATTATCAAACTTTCCTAGCGGAACGAAATTTATCCTAAGCATGAGTAAGCGGGAGATGAGAACTATTATAGGAGTACTAACGGGGCATGGCTTCTTTAGTCAATGGATCAGCAAATGGAGTAGGGATTTTAGGCTATGTGAAATAGCATAGGGAACAGTGTATCATTTTCTATGCCACTGTTCTTATCTGCATTTGTGTGGGTAGAGATGACCAGGTTGTCGATTTGTTGAGGAACTGGTAGATCTGAAAAACTACAGAATTGAGGGAGATATCTTTAATGTTTGTCTTGATGGCTAATTGAACCTTTTTGCATTTCTTTTTTTTCTTGATTTTGTTTCCCCTTCTGCCCTTTTCGGTTCTTCTTTTTTCTCATTCCCTTTTTTCTTATATGAACGATTCCGATGGACTAACAAGACTCTAGGTTAAGGTGTGCAAATGCAAATACAAGTGATGTGCCTGCCTGACCTAACTTATTATAGAAGAGCTTCAAATTTTGAAATTAAAAAGGTGAATCTTCTCAAAACAAGCCATAGTGTTTGCCTAAAGCGATTAATATTAGTACATTAGGTTGAAGTAGTAGCTTTGATTACCAAAGCTCACTTGAGCACGCATAGCGACCCATTGTAACGCCACTGGTAAGCGCAGTCCCTGTACTGAACGAATTCCACCAAATTAAGGAAGAAATTGATCAGAGCAAGCGCTGCACGCTATAAATATTACCAGAGAATTACTTTTTAGAGCCATATATGTACCAATAATATGTAAGCGATCTATTTCGAACGCTCGTAATTTAAAATATTTTGAACGGCAATAAATGCTACGCAACCGTATAGTTGCTAGCGTTCAAAAAACGATCATGCAAATAACACGAAGACCAATTTAATACATATAATAACTAAAGAACACAAACCTTTCTAACATTTTAATGCATCACTTGGTGGCGTATGCAAGTTGGAAAGGTTGAAAAAACATTAACCCAAAATGAAGAGGAAATTATTGTGTGTAACCATAGGTGTTAGGAAAATTAAATGACAATAATGAAAATTATTAAAAAAGAATAATCGCCATATGTTGTTGAAGTCATGTAATAATAAAATGGTAATAAATTTTCAAAGGGCATGCAACGCGAAGTAGTTTTTTATGGAGACAATTAAAAACATGAACATATTAAAGGAGCCATATTTGAAATTCTAATGCAATTATAAAGGATTCCTTAATGAAAATCTATTGATTGCAAAGAATAACATCTTTTAATAGTTAAAAAGACGATAACAACAGCTGCTTACATATTCACCTGCCCGCAGCATACGTTGTTATACGTTAGATAGAGGCAAATGGACAGGTCGTAGTAGTAACAGGTGGATTAGTTTTAGAAATAAAAATTTTAGTGAATACACTACACTTCTCCAATAGCTGGGTGATTCGTGTTTTCCTGTTGCTCAAAAAATGCTGGTTTTATTACAGGTTAAAAGGTTTTTTCTCTTTTTTGTCTTTTTAAATAATTTTTTTTATTACAGAAGGGCAAGTGTTTGACCGTTATTTTAAAGGGAATTTTTTTTTACTTTCATTTGCCATACGATTAAACTGTCTTAATTAGGTATTGCTGGAGAAACATTGTCTGAAAACGGAAATCATTAAATACTAACAACAGAGAAAAAATTCTCTCTCTTTTTACAATTGCACCACACGTAGTAGCAGTATTATATCTTAGGCATACAGACATATTGTTGTACATACTTTTGTTTGTTGTATATGCAACAATACATACATACAAATAAGTACAAATATATGTATGTCTATACGTTCACAATTTTTATGTTTTATTTTATCTATTTTAGTTTGCTGTATTTGGTTTTTTTCTCAAATTTTTAGTAGTTAATGATAAATATTTACCAACATTTTCACACAATTATAAAATTTCTTAAATTTTTTGTTGGTTTGAAGGGGATTTCTTTTGAAATCAGATATTTTAAATTATTACCTATAAATAAAATATATGGAGGTTGTAATAAGAAGAAGAAGAAGAAGAAGGATCCTAATAGATATCCTTTGTTTACATTCTCACTACACCAATATTGACCACATGCATAGAATATACAATATTTACATATAAAAAAATTGTTGTTGTTGTTTTTCTTATTTCGTTATCATTTGTTATAAAAATCAATGTTTAATATATTACATGTGTTGCTTGCTGCTTGTAATCTATTCTGTTTTTATTTAAAAGAAAACTTATAATTTTTTTTATCTTCAAATAATTGTTCGTCCGAGCATAAAACTCTTTGCTTTCTTGGAAGCATTTATTCAATATTTTCTAGAAAACATAGAAACGTTTATGCCTATTACAATACTTAGCAAAAAGTTATCGTAAAGCATAAATAATTTAAAAAAATGTTTAAAAGCAGTATCTTTAACGTTTATTTATGTTAGTTTTTAATTTTAGTTGTGTTGCAAACGTTAAGAAATTCAAAAAGAAAATCCTTTACACAGACATTGTTTCACGTTCTATATTGCCAGGGATGCAGCTGAGAGGTCAGCAAAAAGATGAGGAGGATCGAATCATACTCATAATTTCTGATACTTATACGCATTCATACTTATTTTAATATCATGCAACCCCTCTACTCATATTCAAAGTTCGTAGTGCTCATCGTACTCATACTTAACAACACGTATGATGTTGTTGATTTCGACTCTCCATAACTCAACGTTTACAAGAATCACAAAATAAGTATGATTCGCGTACGAACACTAAAATACTCACTGAATGACTATGTGTTTGCTCTGCTTGCTGCTCTGTTTTTTTTGCTTAAGTGTCTTTTTTTCATTTTTTGGAAATGCAACAACTAAGACTAAATTTTAATGGATGATTCGAATCATTTATACGTATTATAAGTATTATTCTAAAGTTAAGAATCTAAATGAGTAGGCTTATGAATCAAACATATTTTGAATGATATGAGTTTGATGTCAATGTTGTATGCATACTCACTGCAACCTGTACTTATAAATCAACCTGGTAGTGAATACGTGGATCAGAGTAGTTAAATTTCAATATTGTTGGCTCACTTATATTCAAAATTTCATGAATGCATATGAGTAGCGAAAAAACGATTCATTGCTTGTCTCTGCTGGGAACTAAAGCATTATTACAAACCGAATGACACTTGTAGCGTCAGCCAGTGATGTTTGCTATTTTGACGACTCTTGGGGTCTTAGTGTAGTTGATTCTGACTACTACGCTCATCTTTCGCGAATTTCGTTAGCAGTCATAGGGGCATCAGTATCGGCCCAGAGTGCATTTCGCGATTTTAAGGATCCTAAAAATGGGTCTGCGATAGATTTTAGATAGATTTCTACAGGATAAGTGGAAATTTGATGAAGTTCGACTCTTGGTAGAAAAAAGTTGAATACCTTGGAGAACGTAAACGTCTTGTCGGGTGTCTGAGGATTTTTTGATTTACTCTGGCTAAGGTTGTTAGCGTCCATGCCATTTCTTTACCTTTTTTTCCTTTTGTAGGACAATAGGGGTACTGTCGTAGTCGATTCCATGGAAGGAATCAGAAGTCCAAAATTCAATCGGTCACAGTCACTGACACAGCTATTTTATGTGTAAAGTTTATGATAATCTGCTTTGGCTTATAATCACAGATTTTTAGATTTTTTTATTTCATTTTTATATTTAATACGAAATTGTTTGCCCTTAACTTTCTTTATTTAAGCTTTATTTTTAATTATATTTTTCTTTTAATTCTTTTCAGTTAATAAGATTTTAGTCACACGATCACAATTGGTTTCATCTAAAGGAAGGAGCCTTCAATAAATTTAGAAAGATTAAATTAACGGCTGTTTTAGGCCGTTTCATTATGGATTTCTATAAAAGGTATGTTCTTTTCTTATAATATGTACTTATGTATGTGTGTTTTAATAATGCCTAAAAATATATTTTTTTAAATTCTTTTCTCAAAGAAAATCGTTATTAATACAAAGGACACTTTAACGTCTACTTAACAGCCATTTTAAAAAAAGAAATTTTAGCGTTTTAATGAATGATGATGATTATCTGATATTTCTTATAATTACCTTTTGTGTGTTATGCTTGGACAATTTTTTGCTTTTCGTAGTCAACTAGTCAGATAATCTATATTGTCGTCAACGGTTTCATATGTATGTTTTTCCCCAAGTGAAAATATTTCATGCGGTTGACAAAAATTTTTTTGTGTCCATTCTGCTGCTGCTGTTTTGCTAAACATGGACTTCCTTTTTCCTATTCGAACTAATGACAGCGGAAGAAGTAAACTCTGTAACTGAAATTATCCCTTAAAGTTTTTGTTTTTATTTTTTGTTTTCACTCTCATAAAAGCATGTGTGTAAAAACAAATGGAATTGTTTTGCAAAAAAAAATTGTTCAAAAAAATAACGATTTTTTAAGGTAATTTTCCATATCCTAAATATCAAAATTCCTTTATGCTTTATATGTTCCCATACAGACAGACATTATTATTGTTTTATTCCTTAGCAAACCAGTAGTAATTATTGTTTTAACAGTTTGCCTTTAAATAACTTTACATTGTACATTATTATGCAAGGCTGTAATCATTCAAAATTCCTTTACACATATTTCATATATTGAAAGTGTTTGGTCAGGCGTTGAACATATTTGAAAGCACCCCTCCCTCCTACATATTGTCAGTCATTGGCTTGAAACTAAAGTGTCATTTATTTGTCCTCACTTAAACCCTTGATTATTTCATCATATTTTTTATTCCTGTTTACACAAGGCATGTCACATATGACAGTACATCAGCGACTAGTTTTTGGTAAATTACTTGGTTTTTGTGGTTTGGTCGCAGCAGTACCTTATCCTAGTTGTGGCCCATCTTTTATTAAATATATGTCTTCTGTCAGTTGGTAATTTTTTTGCCAATGTCACATCAAATAAATAGTATGTTCACATTGCATTTATGCATTATCATCGTAATTATTGTTATCAAATTAATTGAAGGCAATTCATTTTGCTTTTAAATTATTTCATAGAACACCCACCCCCTCCGCTTTACATTTGGTAATTATTGAAACACTCGTCCTTTTTTGAGGTAAAATAGTTTAAGGTTTTGTGTTTTATTTTTCATATACGAAGCTGCTTGTATGTCCAATAATTTTCCAGTTTGACAATAAGGTTTTCAAAGTACTTTTTTTTAATGATTATTACATGTTCTCGCGATACGGCTTGTCAAGTAAGTGTAGGACATCCATTCCGAATTAAGAGTTTTGCAAAAATGGGGTGATGTGCACCTCGCAAAAGACTTTGTATAAATGTTCACTGATGGCTCCAAATTGGGGGGAGCTATGGATGGTAGAATTTTCCCAAAATCTATTGAAATAGCCCAGTTCATAAAGCTGACGAATTACTGTAGCTTTTTTCAGGCAAATGTATCAGCAATTTGTAGTCGCCGTAGTCTAAAAGGTAGTGTGTTAACTTATTAGATGTAAGGCCACAATTGGAAGTCCAGGTCAGACATCTCAAACAAAGCGAAATTTGAATATTTCAACGGCGACTTCCTCTTAAAAAGCTGTCGTTCGGAATCGACAGAACAGGTTCTGCCACTCATTGCAAACTTAACACTCACAACTTGAGTGGTGTGAGAAACTAGGTTGTAATCCTGACTGAAGGTATGTATCAGCAATACAAGCAGTGGCGAGTGTTATTGAAAATGCAAATATCCCTTGACGGGATACTACCCTACATTCTGCTGGTCAGGCGGCTGCCGAGGCACTAGATTCTAAAGCGATGAGAAGTCGCCGTAGTCTAGTAGGTAGTGTGTTGGCTTATTAGACGTAAAAGCCAGGGTTAGAGCCCCATCAACACAAAATACAAAAAGTTTTTCGTCGGCGACTTCCGCTCAGCAGATTTCTGGCAAAAACTCTGAGAGTAAATAAAATTGTCATGAAAAAAAGTTTCTCAAAAATTCTATCGTTCGGAGTCGACCTTGAACTGTAGATCCTATCACTCACGTATAAAATTAACACACACAACATAAGTGGTGTGAGAAACTAGGACGTTGTACAATGGATGAATTCGACCTCCTGGTACTGTTCTTGTCTTAATTGACAAGTACACGTCCTCTTACCTAACCTAACTTAAAGCGATGAACTCCAAGAAAGACGAGGTAGCATATTGTGTGGGAACCAGGACACAGTGATTTTCCAGGTAACTGTAGAGAGGATGAACTGTATAGGCGTGACACATCGATTGAAGTCTTCAATAAATTCTTCAAATTGGATGAACCTTTGAGGATCTACCAGCTTATAATTGACAATGCAGTCAACGTGAGATGGACAGCTTCGAACACAGGCAGTACGACTCAGAAAATCTGGCTAACAGTGGATGGAAGGCACATGAAAAGTCTGTTGTTGCTGAAGCCATTATTAGGCATTGCAGGCTGTAGAGATGAATATGAGGAGCCATATGTACAGCACTATGCTGGAGAAGGTGCCTACTACATGGACATCTGAACGAACTGTCAGCCACTGGACACTGGCAGTTTGATTCGCTTCCTCAGAAGCTTCTAAGGGTTCCTGATGTATTACAATAAGCTCATCTGGCCTAAGTGGGTCTAATTATGCTGGAGAAGGTGCCTACCACATGGACGTCTGAACGAATTGCCAGACATGGACACTGGCAGCTTGAGTCGCTTCCTCAGAAGTTTCTAAGGGTTTCTGGTGTATTACAATGGGCCTTAGAGTGTCTAAACAACTTTTTTGGGGGTATACAGCAACCTCTACCTACCTAGGGTACTGTATTTATTTTTTACAATTAAAACAATACATATACCACAAAAGATTATTAATTGATCATATTTTTAGGACTAATACTGCAAAAAAAAATTATTTTCCCATAAACTTCAATTCTTACTGATTTTTTTTTTCAATTAAATTTTTTTGTTTTTATTAACGAAATGCTATCTTTTTGTTATTAAAAGTCTACAACAATTATTTTTTTGTTTTTTTTTTTTGTGCAAATAAAATTTCTTTTGTTTTCCTATGACATAAAATATTGCCAGTTTTTCTTTATAAAAATTCCTTTCGAACATTTTTGTGTAATGTATGCTTCCATTCATACATTAATTCTATTATTACTTCCTCTCTGTCATCTTGTCTCCATTCATTATTGATGTTCTGTGAAACGTTTTACATCATATTCTCTATTTAATCATGTCAATACAATATGCAATCCATTGCATGTGTTATAATGACTTGCCAATTTGTGTTTGATTTTGATTTGTTCTTAAACACTGTACAATATTTGACTGTTAAAATGTCAAATAATTTAGTTTATGATTGATTTGATTTATTTTGATAAAACAACACTAATTGAATATGGATTTTGATTAAGTATTCAAATTTATGCTGGAGTCTTTTTTGGGAAGTTAATCAGAAATTTAGTTTGTTTTATTTTTATAGCTAATCAGATGCCGATGGTGGCAGTAAGTCTAGATGGTTGGTTAGTAGGTTTCAATGGTTTGAACGTGAAGGAATCTCTTTGGGACTAGATTTGCTTATTCTCATTAATAATACATGGGGAGTTGTTTGCTTAGCTGTTGTAGGGGCAGTTAATCATTATATAGCCTGTTTTAAATTTGCTGTAAAGAAATTCTTGTTCAACTTTTGAGAACTTACACAGATTAATAGTGAATTAAATTTGTAACGTTATGATGAAATTGCTATAGACAGTGTAGGAACAGGTTGGCTGCTGGGCCTGGATGAGACCAGTTTAAAGTTAGTTATTGGGTTTATTAAGGGGCACTGCGAGATTAGATCGCTGACAAGGATCTGGAACAGATCCCAGCCGGACTATTGCAGGGTATGTTGCGATGAGGAGGAGTTGGAAACTATCAAACACCTCCTCTGCAAATGTCCAGCCCTTAGTAGTTTCAGGTTGACAACCCTGGGCGAGGGCTTCTTCAAAGGTTTGGACTCGAGAGCCGACATTAGGGTTCTTCATAGATTCATTATTAGTTTGAGCTGGTTGAGAAGTACTAGGGCTTCAATAGTGTAGTCGCGCTCTCTTATGTGTTTTGTTTTGTTTTTTTTTTTTTAAATTGGTCATTACAGTCCATCAGTCAGGATTACGATCCAGTTTCTCACACCACTTATGTTGTGTATGTTAATTTTATACATGAGTGGTAGGACCTACAGTTTAAAGTCGACTCAGAACTACAGATTTTTTGAGAAACTTTTTATGGCAATTTGATTTACTCTCAGAGTTTTTGTCAGAAATCTGCTGAGAGGAAGTCGCCGACGAAATACTTTTTATATTCTGTTTTGATGTCTGGCCTGGGGCACGAACACTGGCTTTTACGTCTAATAAGCCTTATGTGTTTTGTTAGTCTGTGTAATTCATCCGCTCCCTTATTCTCCCTTTCCTACTTCCTCTCCTTGTTCCCTATCTCCCCTTTAGGACATTGTACAATGGGTCAATTGGACCTCGGGTTACTGTACTTGTCTCAATTGGCAAGTACATGTCCTCTAAACTAAACCTAATTTGCTTTATTTTTATTATGTGAACAACGAAGTCATGTTTAGTAGTAACAGCGAAACACAATATGGAAACAAATTTACTTTGTTTTATATTTTTTTTTTTAATTTTTATTATTTACTCGTGATTGCTTTACTCGTGATGCTAAATTTGAAATTCAATAAACCAAATTGTCCTTTATTTTTAAACTTACATACTTGGATATGCCCAATTAAAAATTCTATTTTATACTTGGCAATAAAAATAATGGGAACCTGCTAGAAATATTTTTTTAATTGCTCTCAACCATCAATTCACATATGTATGTATGTACACTATAACTATTTTATTATGAATTCATAATTTTAGTAACTATTATTTTCTCTTCTCTGTCTGTCTGTTTGTCTGGATATATTGTATATTAATTAGCTGCTTAAGAAATTGTGTAAGATTTTCCCATATAACTTAAAGAAATCTAAAACAAATTTATAATTATCCTTAAGAAAAAAGAAAGAAAAAAGTAATCCTTAATTCTAGGAAATCATAAATTGGTTTTTGGAAAAATGCTTTCCCTTCTTTTTTTGTTTTTTTTTGTTTTTCTTATGATTAGGTTTTTATGTGAAACCAATAAACACCAGTAAATAAAAAAGTCCGTTTTTTTGGTTTTTTTTTCTTCGTTCTCTTTTTGTAAAATGCCGCCTAAGAAGAGTAGTAGGTATAGCCACACAATTCATTGATAACAAATTCCCAAAAGATTCTCTTCTGAAAAGTGTCATTCAATGAAAAGTTGATTTATAATTTATACAATATCTACACCACTAAGCAAACGCCTTATTTTTATACCTATTTTTTCTGATATTCTATATACAGAGATATATATTTTTTTATTGTAAAATATTTGTTAAGTTTAGTTATAATTTTATGAGAAAATAATATTTTTTTTTCGGGGTTTTAAAATAAATAATCATCACGATTTATTTTGAAGGGTTGCAGATTTTTTAAGGTAGTTTAAGAACTTCGTATCGTTTTGTTATTGACTAAGAAACAGTTTTCCTTATAATTTAGTACGTGATTACAGATTTTTTCTTATATTTTATTCTGCTTCATAATCATACTTTCTATATCATTAACCTTTAAGAATTTTTTTATTTTTTGTTTTGTTTGAACCTTAAATTTGATTTATATAAAGGTACAGAAGAATAACACCCCTTTCTTGCTTAGTTTCTAACAAAAGCAAAGATCGTATGCTTCACGGTTGTTACTCGTATTTTGATATTAATGCAGCCGGCCCTTTTTCAACGGCTTTTTAATAAATCTAAGATGTTAAATGTAAAACTCAAAAAAAAATTTCAAACTCTTTAAATGTATATGTATACAATATATGTTAAGGGTTAAACAGTGAATTATCAGCATCACAATGTGTTATTATTTTACTCCCCTATAACCCTTTTATAGTTTCTTGTTCAATACTAATAATGTGGTGGAAATCAAGGATTGCAAAACTCATCGTAAAGAAGACGAAAAAAAAAATCGCATGTAACAACTAACTACTTAAAGAAATTCGTTATGCCATAAACAAATGAAAGAAAGACGGATTTTCCAATAGCATTTCAAGTATTGTTTATAGGAAGAAATAAAGAAATGCAAATTTTACTGCAATTTAATACAATTACTTAATTTGCTTAAATAGTTTCAAGTTCCGTGTTTGATATGGAATATAAAGAAGAAGAATGGAAGCGGATAAAATCCCATCCTGCATTTAAATTGATTTTCATATGCTACATATCCGGGATAAGGAAATAATTGTAGGCATATTTAACAATAACGCCTCTATCTTTACAAACAACACCAACAAGCCTTTTATTTAATCATTTACTTCTACTTTCTTTCTTATTGTAAGGCTGGAGGAAACAGTCACCGTCACTTCAATGTCTGCCAGTCAGCCCCTATATTTGAATGTATCAATTTTCTATGAATGTTTCTATTTCTATTTTTTCCTTATTTTTTTGCAATTATCTGCTGTGATGTATTTATTTTTCTGTTTAAAGTGTTTTTAATTTCATATTTTTATTTCCAGCCGCAATCGCAACAGTACCAGCAGCCAACATAGTAACAGCAATAGCAGCCTTAAGTCTCATGCCTCATCTAGTAATAACGGTGCTTCGTATAATTTAGAATATTGTACCTCATCATCATCACTGTCACCTTTTGGTACAAGAACAAATCTATCATCTGTTAAATCCTGTCCATCTTCTACGGCCAAAACCATTATTAATGTGGGTTGTCTAGATGAAGTTTTTCTAGCGATTTCAAATAGCAACAGTCTCTCACATATTTCCGCATCATCATCGTGTTCCTCACCATTAAGGCTTGATAAAAAAGTAAAAACTATGTGTTCTAGTCGTCGTAATAGTACAACATCGCCAGCAACATCAGTAGGCATTAAACGTAAACGCCGTAACTCTTCAAGTTTAGATGATAGTAGGGTAAGTGGGAAAATTATTTTTTTTCTTTATCCTTCATTAACTTTGCTGTGTCATAAACATAAACATTAAGAAAAAGTATCATGTCCTGTTTCCAGAAAGTATCTTTGTAACTGGTTGTTATTGCTACAAAAAGATGTTGTAACGGAAATATTATGATTTTTTCCCTGTAACCCGTACATTACAGGGATGTAGTGTTTTTTTTTGCTCAATTAAAGAAAAAATGATAAAAAAAATCTGCTTGAAAAACATTTTTCATGAAGTTATTCGGTAGATAACAGTAAAATATTCATAATAAGATGTTTTGATGTTTAAATCCTTATAAGATTCGTATATAATTATTCCAATTGTTTAGAACTTGAAATTTGCCAATGACATCTGCCTAATGGTGCAAAAGAAAACTCTCATGTTCAGCAAAGAGCAACCAAATTAGGTGTGAGAATAAATACCGCAGGTCTAAGGATATTTTTAGATCAACGGACAATGGATATTGAAAACTTGCAGCAGTTATGTTAAATAAAGAGCATAATCTCTGTCATTTATTTTTCTACCAAAGCATAAATTCATTCAAAACAATGTTTTACTCGTGGGGAGAATATGAGGCGCTATGTATACCTCACTTATTACGAAACACAAAGACTAGACTGTTTTTTTTTTGCTGCAACACGGGAACTCCATAAAACAGTCTTTCAGAAACACAAGTTTAATGAAGATCTTACGAATATTCTGCTCAGCAAGCCAATCTATTTTATTCTATTTTGAAGTCGCCGTAGTCTAGTAGGTAGTAGTGTGTTGGCTTATTAGACGTAAAGCCAGGGTTCGAGCCCCAGGCCAGGCATCAAGACGAAATACAAAAAGTATTCCTTCGGCGACTTCCTCTCAGCAGATTTCTGGCAAAAACTCTGAGAGTAAATAAAATTGCCATGAAAAAGTTTCTCAAAAATCTGTCGTTCGGAGTCGACTTTAAACTGTACGTCCCACCACTCATGTATAAAATTAATACACACAACATAAGTGGTGTGAGAAACTAGGACGTTGTACAATGGATCAATTCGACCTCCGGGTACTGTACTTGTCTTAATTGACCTAACCTAACCCAACCTAGGAATATTCTGCTCAGCAAGCCAATCTAATTCCAATTTCCAATACCTTGTAGGAAACACAGGGTATACATACATACATAATTGGTCCTTACAATCCTTCAGTCAGGATTACAACCTAGCTTCACGCACCACGTATGTTGTGTGTGTTAATTTTATACATAAGTTACGGGGGACCTACAGTTTAAAGTCGACTCCGAATGACAGATTCCTGGAAGCCGCCAAAGAAATACTTTTTTTTTCATATTTAGTTTTGCTGGAGATGTCTGATCTGAGGTTTTAACCTAGGCCTCGTGTCTACTAAGCCAACACACTACTTACTAGACTACGGCGTCTTCTAAAACACAGGATATACTCTGAGAAAACCAGCGACGACAGAAAACCAGCGAAATACATCAAAATGGCAAGAATGGAATATAAAGAATACAAGGAAGTTAAAGAAGAGGCTGTTCAGCAAATATCGGACAAAAGCATTTAGAATCAAAAGGGAAATAATTAGCACGAAATATAGTAGTTTTCTATGAACTTTTTGTTCTTTTGGGAATTTAGCTTCAAGGTGTAATGTATTCATTTTCAAAATATCCTTAGCACATGTCCTTTATCAAATAGTTTCTATGCTAGATAAAGTTTTTAAAATTATGGATCTTCTATTTCAAAATTTGAATGTTTTCCACAGTTACTGCCTGCCATATTCCTTAATGATTATGCGAAAACAAACGTAAAGAGGGAAAGAGAAAATATTCTACAAAAATTAGCATAAATTCATTATTATTGTCCCGTATACGGTAACATCCTAGACATATGGCTCCTTGAGAAAATGAACGTTACTTTTTTTTTTTTGCTTTGAACAGAGACAAGTTTGTGTTGCTTTTCTTGCAACTTCTTTCCCCTTAACTTTGTGGTTACCTTGCTAACATGCAATTTCTCAACACAATAGAAGACGACACCGAGAAGAAAAATACAAAACAAATGTCGTTTAATAAAAATTGAATGGAATATATAATTAGATAATGTGTGTTTTAGTAGAAAACTTGTTACTATTGCCACTGAAGTTTATAGCCTGTTTCACTGGTGCTAGATATGGGGCCCAAAAAAACAAGGACATTTGTTTTCTATTCTATTGGATTACTAATAGTTTGGTTATAAAAGTGTCTTCTTCCGTTTTTAGTATTTAAATTGAATATAAGAAAAAAACTATTTCTTGATCATAACACGCAAGATAACACCATATCATTAAAATGTTTATGCCGCCTGCTGGTGCTTCTTCGTTATTACAATTCATTTCTTATTTTCCTTTTTTATATATTTGCCGATCTTTTATAAATATCAGTCATTATATGTATGTATTAGACAATATGTCAACCACCTTCCTTCAATACTTCTATACTTACTTTACAACCATTTTGTTAACTTGTTATTAAAACTAAAACTGCTTCTTCCTTAGCCGTCTGTCTTTACAATGACCATTCGTTTGACGTCTGTCTTGTCTTATTCTTTCTTCTTTTATCTCTTTTTTGGGATCTATTTGTGGCACGTTCGTGAAAAATAAAAATTTACATAAAAATATATGCATTTTGTGTAAATATTAACACAAAAATTGTTTAGTATTTTATTGTTAAACATAAAGATAGCCTAATTGCTTTTCTTCTTTCTTGTTTTTCCCCTTTTTTTCCTTGACAGTTTTCATATATTTTTTGTTTGTAACTTTCTCGTTCATATCCTTGCAATAAAGTTTTGTTATTTGCTTCTTATTTTTATAATAATTGCTGTTAGTTTGTTGTCATTTTCTTTCAGACTGTTTAAGCAAAATGTCAAAATTAACAACCCTGTCTTTCTTACTCTGTATTTCTCTCGTTCTAAGCATGTAGTAGTAAAAGTCGTCCTCCGTTAAGGTGCTCACGCATGCGTAACTATTTTACTTCAATTCCTTCTTTTTTACTGTTTTATAATAGCAGTAGTAGTGGCTGTTGTTGTTATTGTTGTTATTGTATGTGTTATGTCCTTTTTTATATTCTTTATAAATAAACCAGAAATTGCAATACATTTTTTAACGTTGTGTTCTTATTAAATGTATGTATGTATGTTTGTTTGGCTTGCATACCTTTATTTTGAATTTATGTTCGTCGTTATCAACAAATGTGTTGATTTACACCCCATTGCTTTTGAAGTGAGTAAAGTCCTTTGATGTATGGCATGTACAATACATATAGTATTATATGTATAGGTATGCGATACATACAAAAACACATTACAGTGTTATGTTTGTGTTAAGTTGGGTTTTTTAATTTTTATTTAAAAGTCCCATAACTTTCTTTATTTTAATTTATTGCTTTCCATAGCATAAAAATCTTTTAATATTGTTATGAAAAATATGCTAAAAGTAAAAGATTTAATGAAAGAAAAAATGTATAAAAAGCAGAGTTTTTAAAACAAATATTTGTTTATTTATTTTAAATATAATTGGTTAGTAAGGATACACCCTGTAAATTCATAGCATTAATCTAGCAGCTATACACGAAGGCAACTTGACAAGTTAATGGTTGGCAAGTCCATCATTTTCTATAATGTTGTGACAATTTGCATGGGAAATTAAGGCACTTAATATACGTTGATTACATCTGCCTAATGGCTCACAGGAAAAATCTCTTGTCCAGGAAAAAACAACCAAATTAAGTGTGAGAATAAATATCGCTTAAACCAGACTAATGCACATGAACGTCTAAGGACCTTTTCATAAGTACAAGTTATTGAAAACTTTCAACCGCTTTGATATATAAATCGTATGATCTCATTGCTAGAAGCTTGGATATTTTTGTATTTATGTATCGCGATATTAAGAAAAATAACGGTTTTTTAAAAAGCCGACATACATACATACATAATTGGCCATTGCAACCCTTTCAGGCAGGATTACGGCCTAGCTTCTCATATCACTTACGTTGTGTATGTTAATTTTACACATGATTGTTGGGGGGTATTCTGAACGACAGATTTTTGAGAAATTTTTTTCATGGCAATTTTATTTGCTCCCAGAATTTTTGCCAGAAATCTGCTGAGAGGTAGTCGCTGAAGAAATATTTTTTCATAATTCGTTTTGTTGAAGATGTCTGAGGCCTCATGTCCAATAAGCCAGCACTCAGTAGATTTTGTTCTATCTTTCAAAACCTATAATTGAAGATTTTTAACCTTCTCTAAACGTTGCGATTAGTTGTACAACAAAGTTAAATATGCAAGATGGACATTTACTTCTCCCATTTCAATTTTTCAATCAACTTTACTAATAAATCGTTTTGTTAGCATCATGTTGGACGTCGGTTGAATGAAATTCAACATTTTTTTGATCTTCAACCAATCGTTGACCAACCAGCCCGCAGTATTTCAGTGTTAGGTTTAGGTTAGAGGACGTGTACTTACCAATTAAGACAAGTATAGTACCCGGAGGTCAAGTTGACCCATTGTACAAACGTCCTAAAGGGGAGAGGATAGTAGTAATAGGCCGGATAAGGAAAGAATGAGAGGAAGTGGGAAAGGAAGAGTTTCGGTGTTAAGCGCTCCGTACACGTTACAATTGAGTGTACAACAAGTCAAGTTGTACAGCCAATTAAGTTGTACAACCAACTTAACACGTTGACTGCCGACTACGAGATAACTCGTAGATTGCGTGCCCTTCTAGGGAGCCAACTACGAGTTATCTCGTACTCACTAAGCCTGCCGTATCGTATTATTTCATTGCTAGTATCGATAAATGGCTTCTGGCCAGTTTTCTGAAAATTGCCGCGGCAGTCAACGTGTTAATCATGTTGTACAACCAATTGTAAGGTGTAGGCACCCGATTAACACTGAAATACTGCTGGTTGGTTGGTTAAACTGTACAACCAACTTAATCATGTTCTTCAACCAACTTAATCATGTTGTACAACCAATTGTAACGTGTAAGGACCGCTTAACAGTGAAATAAACACACATTTCTTCGTAATTTATTCTTTAACTGAAAGAAATTTCTAATTCTTCCAATAGGTTTCTTTCCTTTTCGCCTTAATCGAGCATATTTGCTTTCCGTTTCCGAGGGGCGCTAAAGCAATATAGATAGAGTCTGGCAAACAGAAAATTGTCAACAATTGAATGCAGATTGAACGCAAGATATCAATACTAAACCAATCTATTGAAAAAGTGTGATTATATTCGAAGTTTGAGTTCATCAATGATTTTAAGTTGTTTTTATTATCACACAAAAAAATATTTTTAACTTCTATTCAAAGTAAACAAAATTAACTGAAGTTTACCTATCTTCATTTTTTTGTTATCAATTAAACCTACACATCTTGACGATATGAAAGGTAACAACAACAACGGCAACATAAACTCAAGTAACAATAATAACAATAAACGGCAGTTGCAATAATCACTAAAGAATAATAAAAGTAAAGACAGTTGTTGTAATATATAGAAAAAAAAGGTAAGCGGCGCATGCGTACAAATATTGTAAAAATATTTTATATTTTTACACCTGGATATAGCACAAGAAATAGCTCAAGAAATGTACATACATATATAATGTGGTATGAAAATAGGTAACAAAAGAAATTACTAATGCTTTTTAATTTTCTGTTTTATACTCTTAACGGAGGACGACATCAATATTGTAAATGCTACCACTACCATCACCATCACCACCACCACAGCTACTAACAACACAAGGGGACAATAATAAAAAGCAAAGGTGTCCTGGTGACTTGCGACGCTTGTGCAATAGCACAACAAGAAATCGTAGTAAAGGTAGTGAGTGAGTGTGGTTCCCCCTAAAGAAGGACAAAAACTTAAATAATAAGAAAATGTCTGTGATTTTTTTTCTTTCTTTCTTTCTTTCTATAACTTTAAAAGTAATCAAAATGTTAACTATCCAACGGACATATGGCATAGATTTGCTTCTTTTCTTATAAAACAACAACGAAAACAACAACAGTTTGTTAGACAAATTTGTAACAGTTTTACTAGTTTTTTCCCAATCATCTGCCACTTTTTTTCTTTTTTTTTTGATAATGTTTTGCCTTTAGAAACTATTTTATTGTCGTTAAAATGATAAGGATAATAAAATTTAATTGAATGTGTACCATCTTCTGTTCACTTACCTTTATTTTAAACTAAAGACAGTTGACTTGAAATTAGTTAAGCCGTCTAAGTCTAGAGTCTTTAGCTTTATTAAAATTCTAATATAAACCTAATAAATATATCAAACATATGCTATCTATCAGTTTTAAAACTAAAACAAATTTTCCTCGCCTTAATGCTTTATTTAGTTTATGATATAAGTTTTAAATAAGGCGTTAAAATATATATGCCACACCATTTAGTATTGTTCTGAAGAGGAGCATATTGAAATGTTAAGGATAATTGCAAAATACTTACATAGACAAACAGAAATCCTTTAGATATATAGAGCGGTCGGTAACTCTTCTTAAGTTGAAACCTAGTGCCATAGAATTTGAAGTAAGTAGTACTCTTCTCTATTGAGTGCTGGTAGTATAAGTAATTACAAACAGATGTATGGCTATCTATGTACACTATGGGTGATGGAAGAATTTTGAATTTTTAATAATTTTAAGTATACCTCCTAAGGAGAGAAATTTATTTACTTAAGTTGTTATTGTTATCTCAAATGAATCTTTAAAACTCTGCTGGTGGTAGTACATAAATAATTCTTCTTTTTTCCATTGTACTAATCCGATTAGCTTTAGTTTAACAGGGTGTTCCACAACTAGAAATTTCTCATATTTTTCCGAGCAAAATTTAAAACTTAATTTAGATGTTGAGATGATTTTAATCCTTGTAGTTATCGGACACAAAAAGAAAACAACTGGAAAGCTGCTTATCGTCTAAGGTTAGGAAAAATGTGTAAACATTTGCTTTTCTTGCTCCTTTATCAATGATTAAGAATTGATTTCCTGTGCAAATGATTTTATTAGAACCCGATATCGAATGTCAGCTAGGCTGACAACATGGTCAAAATGTTTTTAGAATTTTTTTAACTTTAATTAGGTGTTAGGTTAGGTTAGAGGACGTGTACTTGTCAATTTAGACAAGTACAGTACCGGAGGTCGATTTGACCCATTGTACGTAACGTCCTTAAGAAGAAAGGATAAAAGAGGGGATAGGAAAAAAGAGGGGAAGTATGAAGGGAGAATGGCAAGCGAAGGAATTACACAAACCAAACAAAACAAAAATGGAGAACGCGACTACACCGATGAAGTCCTAGCACTTCTCATCCAGTTAATTAAGTGTATTTGACTGAAATATGAATTTTCATGGAAGAACTACGTCCATAATTCTGACTGATTGACCAAATTTTATTATGTATGAATTTTCAAGGACAAATGCCGCGTAAATTCCCATTTCTGAATTCACAATAATTTCAAAATTAATTTACCACTATTTCAGTCACCAAAAACTTTATTATAATCGCTTCCATGTAATATGAAAGATGAATTTTCATATACAAATATGGCGTGAATTCACAATTAAATCTACCAAAATTTATTATATATTGATGTCGCCGTAGATTATTAGGTAGTCGGAGTCGACTTTAAACTGTAGGTCCCACCACTCATATATAAAAATGAACACACACGACATAAGTGGTGTGAGAAACTAAGTCGTAATCCTGACTGAAGGGCTGTAATGACAAATTAAGTATGTAAAATTTATTATAATTGATTCCATGTAATAAATTTCTTAGAATTTATTGAATACGAAATACTTTTTTAAGAGGGTTTTCTGCCAGGTAGTCAGATTTTGCCTATCCTTTATGGTTGATTTGTTCCCGATGAACCGATTATATGACCGAGTGTAATAAAAACAATTGTTAACACTTGGTTTAAAGAAGAATTTTCAATGACAAATTCAAATTGTGACTACTTGACCAGCCTCGTTTATGATAATAAAATATAAATCGTAAATTTATATTCTTAATTCGAATTAATTCTCTCACCAATTTTGACAGCTAATTTGCCATTGTCACTGTCGCCGATAACTTTTGTTTAATCGATTCCTTGTAATAATTTTCTTTAAATTTGTTGAATAAAAAATACTTTTCAATTTTAATGATGGGTCTTTTCCAGATAGTCAGAGTCGTCGTCTACCTGACGTTTATTGTTGATTTGTTCCCGATGAACCAATTAAGTAATAGTGTAATAAAAACAACATTTAATAATTTGCAGAATTTATTAAATATGACTACTTGACAAGCCTCGTTTATGATAATAAAATATAGATCGTTGATCCTTATTCATATAGTTATAGCCATATTAATTTTAAGTGTTTACCACTGTCACTATTGCCGATAACTTTTGTTTAATTGATTACTTGTAATAATTTCCTAAAAAAAAATTTTGAATACAAAATATTTTTTAATGATGAGTCTGTCCCAGATAGGCAGAGTCTAACTATCGTTTATTGTTGATTTGCTCCCCATAAACCGATGAATCCCGAATGCAATGAAAAACCTAACCAGAAATGAATTATAAGAATCGATTATTTAATAAAATCCATTTTCTATTAAATTTCTTATACCAAAATAAAAATTACTTTTTATAAAACATAATATATTTTATAGATGTGCCAACAAATTCTTTTGATACACATTAAATATCAGAAAAGATATGAAAAACAAATTTATTTTATGGTTATCGATTTTCGATTAATTTTCTTCGAGTGTAATAAATTCGGAACCTTGAAAATAAGAAATTAAATTTTCAAAGCTTTTCATAATATCACTTCAGATTATTGTAGGATCGAATATGTAATCGTTACTTACAGAAAACAGGTACCAAATATCTTTCGACATCCGTGGCTTATAAATGACACCAAGAATTGAAAAAAGGTACCAAATTTTTTCAACTTTAAAGGGATTAAAATTGTTGTCAATGTCAAATTTCCTGATTTTATTCGATTAATTTTTAATTGTTTTGTAATTATTTATTGCTTGTAAACTAAAATGAAAGTTAATGCTATTAATACTCTTAAGAACTTTCAAAAATATTTTTTTATGACCACTGGTCAAAAAGTTCAGCTGCGTGGCGTTATTTGTTTAAATTAAAAAGAAAATTTTCTTCTTGAACTTTTCATTATCCTTGGTCATTGATGGTCCACAATGATTTATGGTTCTTGTCCATTCCACTATTGACTATGAGTTTAAGCAAAAACATCTGCTTTCTTTCCTTTTTTTCTTCCAGCCAAGAAATGGTTTTTAATTAAACAATTTACAATAAAATTCCAATAGAGATACTTCATCATTTTTACGATGCTTTAATTTTAATGAACTGTGACATTTTCTCTCAGAAGACAGAGGTTTTTTTTGCTCAAAATCAAGCAATAATTCAAATCTTAAGAATGTTTAGGGTGTGTAGGCTTGCCATTCTGCAAGCAAAACGAATGCTTAAGACTAGATAGATAGATAGATAGAGGGGAGGAAAGAAAGTCATGCAATTTTTAATTTCTTTTTCTTTTCGGTTACAGATTATAAAACTAGCCTAGCCTTCAAGCTGAATAATTGTTGTTGATGTGATTTAATGAGAGTGAGAGTTTTAGCAAGGGATGCTAGGGCTTCTTCTCAAGGTTTGGTGGTTGCATAAAACAGACTTGAAGATTTCAATTATTTTAATTAATAATATTCAAATGATTGTGTTATTGGTGAGAAACTTTTTCGCTGATTTTTTTTTTTTTTTTTTTTTTTTTTTTTTTTTTGTAGTGACCTTGTCATTTTGACTACTTACTACTGATCTTGAGTCAAAAAAGAAAATCCATTTTTTTCTCTCTCATCATTGTATTAAAAAATCATCAGCAATTGCATCATTTAAAAATTTGTTGTTGTTTATTTATCTTTATCTGAAAATACTAACTTTTATTTGTATGTATGTATGTGTATATGTTTGATCTGTAAATGATTTTTTATTTTGTACCTGGGTTGACAAAAATCTTTATTTTCTTTGAATTTTCTTGAATAATAAGTGATATTTGTTTGTTGCATTATAATGTGTATGAAAATTTTCTATGTGTGCGTGCGTGTGCGCCTGCCTTCTTCATATCGTATGTATTTTGTTATTGCTTTTCTCTTTTACTTGAAAGGATCTTCAAAAAGGTTTTTATTTGTTGTATTTCTTTTTGAGCTGACCTTCGTTAAAACCGTTTTCATAATTTGTTTCTTTACTTTACTTACTGTTTGGAATTATTTTAAGGGTAAGAAAAGCAATAAAAAGACAACATCCTTCTCTGATCACAACTTCTTCTAACGAGTCAAAGAACCACACACACAGAGTCATTTACACATAGAAGTAATAAAATAGAAAAACAGAGTGAGTAAGAGAGAGAGGGACGGAAAGAGAGAGTAATTACAAATCAACCCTTATAAATATTGAGGACATGCTTGAATTCTTTAACACTTCACTCAGTTCTACAAGGAAAGTCAATGCGTCTACACACGCAAACGCATTACAGTTTTTTTTTGGAAATTTGAAAACCCAAAACAACACAAACAAATATTTGATCTCTAATCGAAATTCCTTTACATAAATGGAAAAATAAAGCATAACTTAAAAAAGAAAACTTTAAATTAAATACCAAAAATTACCAAAGACTTGTAACAGTTTCTACAAACTTTTAAGTGCAATACATCATTAAAATAAATGTTTAAATAAAATTATTTAAAGAAGATTTCAATATAAAAATTTGAAATAATTATGCGCTCATCACTCACTTTTTAAACTCGATTTCATGTGAGAAAAATTCTTGGAAACTTGAAAAAAAAATAAAAAAAAACGAAAACAAAATCTGGTTTTTAGGCTATAAAACCGGAAAATAAATTTTCTTTTCAAACTCAAAAAATAAATAAAAAACGAAAGAATAACAACAAACACAACACATACGTGAATGAAAATCTTTAAATACCGGGAAAAATACAATTAAAAAGTGTATATTTTCGAAGTTTAAAGCCGTGGCAGTGACTCAGTTCGTTTTATGATATTATGAAGTGTGAGCGTAAAAGAACAGTCATTGAAATGGTAAATGGAAATTTAATTTTGTTTTGTTTTTCTTTCCTTTTATTTTTGGCTTTTTGATTTTAGAAACCCTATCATTATCATTAATTATAATTTTCCTCTTGTTGGTAATCGAAAAATATTTAAAACAGGGGGCCGTAACGTTTAAATTTAAATTAATCAAAATTAAAAATAGTTTATTTAAAAAAAAACATGGTCATTTAAAAAAAAATATGATTAAAATTGAGATTTTTTAACCCTCTAGCAATATATTGACTTTACATTTCTCATTTCTCAAAAATTATTCAAAGATTTCGAGTTTTTTAAATGTTATTTGCATTCCAATCCATATCCCCCTAGCTAATAGACTAGCACACTACCCACTAGCTTACCAAAGCTCTTAACTTAAGAGATTTATGTCTTGAATACTATTTTCCAGCTTGTTTTAATTTGTAGTCTTTTTTAATTTACTTTTAGGATCCAGAATTAGGCTTTGAGCCTTCTGCCAAACGTCAACAACGCTTACCTTCTCTGTATCAGAATGATAATGCTTCGGTGGTATCATCTGCCTATCCCTCACCTATTGATGAACTTCTGGCACAAGAAATCGATACGCACAGCTCATCAGAATGTCTATCGACTGGCACAGATTTCGAAGTAGCCAATGAGGATATACCCGACAGTCCAAACAGTTTAAGGCTGGAAGATGAATTACTTCCACCCGAATGCGATGAAGATTTCGAGCACGACGATGATGATTTTGAGGCAGTCAATGAGAAAAATAACTACAGTGACAACATAACAGATGATGAGGATGTCCATGATATAGTGTCGTCTAGCACATCACCTTGTTCGACCGTGTCTACCAAAGTTTCTCACATTTATAATCCGGCCGCCATTGTTGCACAAATTACTGACAAGGAATTCGTTAATGGCAATGCAGTACATCATGGTGAACGTACACCGGGTCAGCGATTAACCACGAGCAAGCCTCAAAATTCAAGTAAAACATCCGCCTCTCATATAAGCCAGCCTAAGGTGAAATCATTCGATGAGTATTTGAATACACATTACGACGATTGTATGACACCGGCTGCCGAACCCGAGCCACCTAGACAATGTCCTTTGCCGGCCTTGTCGTGGGCCAATGCTCATGATGTCTGGCACTTGATGTGCAAAAAAGATGAAAAGGCCGCCTGCTTACGTGATTGCAATATGCTGGATCATCATCCTGGTCTACAGCCACGCATGCGTGCCATTCTCTTGGATTGGTTAATAGAAGTATGCGAGGTCTATAAGCTACATCGTGAAACCTACTATTTGGCTGTTGATTATCTGGATCGTTATTTGAGCAAACAAAAGCAGGTACAAAAAACCCATTTACAATTGATTGGCATTACGTGCCTATTTGTGGCTGCCAAAGTTGAGGAAATTTATCCTCCAAAAATAGGCGAGTTTGCCTATGTCACAGATGGTGCTTGTCAAGAGTCGGATATTTTGCAACATGAAATTTTACTATTGGAAGCTTTAGAATGGCGCATAAGCCCAGTAACAGCGATTGGTTGGTTGGGCGTTTACATGCAATTGAATGTTAATAATCGTACACCTGCCTCGTTTCAAACTTCTTCAAATTTGAGGAACAATAATAATAACAACAGCAAAACCAATAAAACTGTAAATATTAAACCCATACAAAAAGAAGATAAACAACAAGAACAGCAACAGGAACCCGCCTTCAGTAGTAACTTATCAGCGCCAAACGATGCGGCAACACGTAATTGTAAAGTTGATGATGCCTTTATATATCCCCAGTTTTCGGGTTTAGAATTTGTTCAAACCGCTCAACTATTAGATTTGTGTTCACTCGACGTTGGTGTGGGTAATTTTCCTTATTCGGTTATAGCAGCTGCCGCCATTTCACATACGTTTGACAGGTAAGAGAATTACACTTACGAATAAGTGTTCAGTTATTAAAAGGGAAGGGGGGGTTGCATTACTTTATTAGTAACGCTTTGTTTAAACAATTGAAGTTTAATCTGATTTAATACGATTCTAATACAAAAAGATCTTATAAGAACTTTTATTGAAGTTTTAAAGTAAATCTGCAATGATTTTTGCTTGCTATCACACGCTTTAATTGGTATCCTATAGGCGCTGGAAAAGAAATATTGCAAGAAATTTGATTCAAACATAAGTGAATGAAATTAATAGAGAATGAAATGAAATTTATTGAAACTGGATTGCAATTCTTATTGGAAATCTTTGTTTTGTTTTTTCAGGGAAACTGCTTTAAGATGTTCAGGCTTCGATTGGCAAACACTGCAGCCTTGTGCACGTTGGATGCAGCCCTTCTTTGAAGTTATATCAGAAGAGTCCCATAATTTACATTTGCTTGAACAAAATGAACAACTAAATACATCGTTTGGTTTGGGTCATATATGTCCCAATATTGTTACCGATGACTCTCACATTATACAAACACACACCACAACAATGCCAATGTTTGTAAGTATTACAACAAAATTTAATTAATTCACAAGCACTAGCATTTTCGGAACGTATTTTTAATCATGATTTGTATAATGTTTACATTTCTTTTTTGTTTTAGGATCGTGCCTGCCTTTTACAAGAACAAATCTTGGCTATGGAAACAAAAATTAAACAGGAAGCCTCACCAGCCACTGGCCTAATGTGTCCAGATGGTCTGTTAACACCGCCAGCATCTAGTCGCAAACCCATGGGCATTATCGATGATGATGATGAAGATGATAGTGATCAATCACATGAAACAACAAATTAAGTAAAAAAAATTTAAAAGACTTGGTGTTGTTGCATATAAAAAAAAGTAATTACAGCACATGCCCCAAACCACCACCCCCTCTAAAACGTTTTATACTGCCTACCACTTTTAAAGTATGGTCATAATGTTTTTTTAAGTTAAAAAAGTTAAACTAAGGGGAAATCTTTCGATTAATCCCCTTACTCCTTCCTCCCTGCTCTAACTAATGTTAAGTAAATTTAATTTATTATTAACCCTATAGTTTATAAAAAAAATTCTGCCCCCGCCCCTAAAAATACAAAGTAATTATACATTTATATTTCTTTCTTATATAACTAAATTGATTTTAGTATAAATTCTATTAATAATAGTTTAGTGTTAAAAAAAATTACAGCAAAAAGAAAAAAAATATTTTTTAATTTAAAAGCCTAAACAAACCTAAATAATATAAAAACACAATTCCATTTAAGTTGATCTTAATTTTAAGACTGTAGTATATAATTTAAAAAACAGAAAATGGTTATTAAACATATGCAATTACAAGAAAAAAAAGTAAGGAAGATTTTTAACAAATTCTAAAAAAAAAATTTTTTTTTGTTTTCTAAAATTTTGTTATTAATTTTTTAAATCATCTAGAAAAGTATTTAAAAATTTGTTTAAAGGCGGATTTTAGTTTTCTTAAGTTTTAGAAAAAAAAGATCACTACATTTAATTTACCTTTAAATTTAGTTTACAATTCAAGTCAATTTTTGATTTTTAGTTAAATTTTTTTTATATATAAAAAAATGTTATTTTTAAAGTAGACTTTTAAAACTTTAAGTCTTGTGCCAACCATATGCAACCAATATTATTTTGTTAATTAATTTGCTTTATTTTTATTTTCAGTTTCCTTTTTTTAGTTAATGAATACTTGGTTTATTATTTTTTATTTTATTTTTTTAAAAGAGAAACACTTTGAATTCACTAACTAACTGCTACTAACTTCAAAAGTCTTTTATCATCATTCAACAATCATTTATTGTTTGAACTAAAACACTAAAATTAGTTTTATAAGTTGAGGGTCTTTACATCTTATCGTGTACTAAAAACACTAATATTTAGCATACATACATATATCATTTCTTTTATAGTTTTTTTTTTAGTTTTATTTACATTTTTATTTTGTTTTTATATCAAGATTTAGTTTTCGTTTTTCATTTTTTTATTATTATTCATTATTAACACAAATACTAACTAATACATATTAAGGGAAATTTTTTTTTCTAAATTTTCCTTTCAAGGATTTTTTTTATTATTTTTACTTTTGTTTTTTAGTTTTTTTTCTGTTTAGTTTTTATTTTAATTTTCTAGACGCAAGACTTTAAAATTTGTTAAAACAAAAGTCTACTATTCTTTTAAAAGAAGATAAATAATTAAAGAAAATCTTCTTAATAAGTTTTAAGGTTTAAAAATGCCATAATTTGCCCAGCAAATTCTTTAACTATAATTAAATAAAAATACTTATTATTAATACACAAGAGAATAATAAGTCCACGTAAAAAACTAAAACTTTAACAATTTCAATAAATAAAAAGTGTTTAAAAACAATGTAATAAAACCATGTAAAAATAAAAACTTACTTTAAGATGATTTCATTCAAATACTTATAAATTAAACCTGTTTTAAGGTTACAAAAAAAAATAATAATTAAAAGCAAATAAACTTTTATCAACAAACAATGCTTTGTATAAGGAAAACTAAAAAAATATGTATAATTTTTTTTAAATTAATATTTTAGGCTCAAAATCAAGCACCAAATGCAAAATAAGTTAAAATCCCAAAAGCAAACAATTTCCATTTAAAACGCTTATATATTTTCAGGTTTTTTTTAACATAAAATGTATATAAATTTTAATATTAATTTAAAACAAAAAAATAAAACAAGTAAATAATAATAAAAAATAATTTTTAAAAACTTTACTTTAACAATAATTCGTTCTTAATTTTAAGTTTAAAAACTATTTTATTTTTTAAATTTAAGCTAAAAAAAATTGAAATATTTTATAAGCCGCCACCCTCATTTACAAATACTTATATTGGTTGAATTTTATTTTTTAAGTTTACTTCTTAGAATATTTCTTTTTAAGATAAACAATAAAAACAAAAACAATGTTTTAACAATATTTTGAACTGTTCATATATATTTTAAGTTTAAACAAAAACTGTTTCCACACTTATTTTCTAATCTTATTTCGGCTCAACTAAATTTTAGTGAAATCATTATTATATCTTCATTATATGTTATATTTACCATAATTATTCATATACATACTATACATACTATATATATCTCGTATTTAGGTTATTAAAAAATTAACATAAAATTTTATTTTATTTTAAATATTAAAAAAAAAATAAAACTCAAAACTACTACGCTTCTTTACATTAAAATGTTCAATAAATAAATGTATGAAAAATTCTAAATATATTAATCCATTAAGAAAAAAAATTAAAAAACTCTACAAACTTTTATTTCAAATGGATTTCCTTTTTAATATAAATCAAAAAAAATTTGGGTAGAAGAAAACCCTAACCTTTAAATACTGCTCCGTAATCAAAATCGCTTAAAAGTTACGACGTCACAGAATCGACAATAAAGAAATGATAGGGGATCTTAATCTCTTATCAACATTAAATATTAAAAATTCTTGATGCAGTAGCCTTTAATCATATACAAAGGATATGGTCTGGATGAGTAAAGGCAAAGTTAAAGAGACTACGTCATCGTTCAAATTGGTCTTGAGAGTCGTTTGTGTATGACAACACTGTCAAGAACACTACAGTACCACATTTATAAGAAAGAATGGAGGTTTATATATCTAGGAGTAACACACGTTAGTAAATTAATATGAAAGGCTCCTACCCAGAGTATCTTGGGAAAGGCCAGATATGTCTTGATGGTATGCAGAAGGCTCTCAAGGAAATTCTAAGGATGCAACCCATTAATTATGCACTGGTGGTCAACCTAATTGTGATCTATGGGACAATTGTCTGGGCAGATAGAATAAATCTGAAAACAGCCCAAATGGAGTTGAATAAGATACGAAATGAGATTCAATGACTGGAGTCGGCTTTTGATTGAAGAGATAAACACCGCGTGCTAGAGGTAGTGGTGGTGACAGTGGTTGAAACTAAAGTGTACAACGAAATCAAAATACAAACATAACAGGAGCAATGAAGAATATCCGGGTGAAATAATATCACATGGAAAGAAGGTTAAATATCTAGAAATGACACTGGATAGTAAATTCACTGGAAGGCAAAGTATTCATAATGGTATGCAGTAAGATTGCTGGGATAGCCGTGAGAAGTATGCACTGTATGTATAGCATAATTGCAAAATCAATAGTTATTAATCTGAAAACAGTTTAGATGGAGTTGGACAAGATACAGAAGCCAGAGGAACAGGAACAGGTGTTTTTTTTCCAAAAAAAAATATTTCAAGCCCATGGGGAACTCGGGCAAATTCAAGCAAAATTCTATACCACCGAAAGAAGTGCTCAATTCAACTATGATAGGAGGATAGAAACATAGCAATACCTTCTGATAGTAACTTCATGAAATCTGAGAACAGTTCAGGTGGTATTGGGCAAGATACCGAGGAACAGGAACAGAAGTTTTTTTTCTTAAAATAAAATATTTCAAGCCCATGGGGAACTGGCGTATCTTTCAAGCAATAGTCTATACGAACAAAAGATGTGCTCAATTAAACTTCGATAGGAGGACAGAAACATAGCAATACTATCTGATAGTTAGTCCACCATTCGTGCACTCGACTCTTGTGAGGTTAAATCGATAGTAGTAGGGGACTGTCAGGAGAGATGGTAAATCGGCTAAGTAGGCAAAATAAGGTTATCCTCTGCTGCGTCCCAGGTCATGTTTGAATGTTCGGCAATGAGCCGGCCGACAACCTTGCGAGGAGAAGAGCTTTCATGCCGTTAAAGGGAACAGAACTCTTCTGTGAGGGCGGATGTTTGACAAAGATATGCTAAACTAAACGACTCTTCTTAAACTAAGTAGGTTGAAGTCAAACAAAAAAATTTGTTGGGAATCAGAATTACCGGACATCCTAGATATGCATCGGGCTATACAGAAATAAGCGCTCTTTTGACAGAGGAATGTATACTCAGAGTATATATATACTTCTGTATATATATATATATATATACTTCTGTTATATATATACTACACCTCAATTGCCATTGTTCACATCGAGCAGCACAATACAATGGTATGGTACGATTTCTTAAGAATAGTAGTCTTGAGGCCAGGCTAAAAGCAAACAAATTTTCTATTTCACTTAAATTTAAATTAGATTTTTTAACGATTTCAAAAAGAATAACGTTTTTACTTGCATTATTACCTATCTTATTATTTGTGGTTGGCAATGCTGTCGAACTTTTGTTTTCATTTAAACAACCCTGTGTTTGCGCATTAAATGTCAAATTTTCACAACACACATTGAAAAGCGTGCGGAGGTATAATCTCGTGTATTAATTTCATGTAAAATTACAAATAAATATCAAATCAAATTAAAAATTGTAATACAATTTATTTAAATTCATAAAAAATTAATCATTTAGTGTTAACATGGCTGATGTAGACGAATTATTCAATTGTTTTAATGAGGAAGCGGACGAGGTTGCACTTGAGCCACCCGTGGCCATAACAGAGGGACCCGTTGTAGTGGACGTAAAAACTGAAGTTCAAAAGGATAATGAAAGGTATTTACAAGACATTTCAGTGTATATAATGATATATTTACAAATCAAAACGGGTTTTCTTTAAGTTCATCCAAAGGCGTAGAAAAGCGGCAAATAAATGAGAACGATGAAATGGCTGATACTAGTAAACGCCTTAAGATGACAGAATCTATTCTGGATGACATATGTGTTGATGCTTTACGTTCACGTATATCAGTGCATGTTATTCAGTCGCCAGAATCTTGTACCCATGAAGTAGCTACATACCCTGGGCAAGAATATATACCACTACAGCCATTCACTGGTGTTCCGTCAAAGGAATACCCTTTTGTATTGGATCCCTTTCAGAAGGAAGCAATTTTATGCATTGATAACCAACAGAGTGTTTTAGTATCGGCCCATACTTCAGCTGGCAAAACAGTGGTGGCTGAATATGCCATTGCCAAGTCGTTGAACGGCAAACAGCGGGTTATTTACACAACACCTATTAAAGCTTTGTCCAATCAGAAATATCGTGAATTTAGTGAAGAATTTAAAGATGTTGGTCTAGTTACTGGTGATGTTACAATAAATCCTTCCGCCTCTTGTCTTATAATGACCACCGAAATTCTACGTAATATGTTGTATCGTGGTAGTGAAATTATGCGTGAAGTGGGTTGGGTTGTTTTCGATGAAATCCATTACATGCGTGACAAAGAACGTGGTGTTGTTTGGGAAGAAACTTTAATTCTATTGCCTGATAACGTAAAATATGTCTTTTTGTCTGCCACTATACCAAATGCACGCCAATTTGCAGAATGGGTATGCCATTTGCATAAACAACCATGCCATGTGGTATACACAGATTATAGACCAACACCGCTGCAGCATTATATATTCCCAGCTGGAGGTGATGGCATTCATTTGATAGTTGACGAAAAGGGACAGTTTAAAGAAGATAATTTTAATACAGCCATGGCAGTATTGCAGAATTCAGGTGAGTAACAAATAATAATTGAATTTTACTTCAAAGGATTGCATTTTAAACATTTTTATTTCAAACTGTTTCAGGTGAAGCGGCTAAAGGTGATCAAAAAGGTCGTAAGGGTGGCATTAAAGGAGTTAATGCTGGCCAATCGAATATTTTTAAAATTGTCAAGATGATAATGGAACGAAACTTTGCTCCTGTAATTATTTTCTCGTTCAGCAAAAAGGATTGTGAAGTCTATGCCATGCAAATGGCAAAATTGGATTTCAATACTGTTGAGGAAAAGAAATTAGTAGATGAAGTATTCAATAATGCCTTGGATGTACTTTCGGAAGAGGACCGGCAATTGCCGCAAGTTGAAAACGTATTACCCCTATTAAGACGTGGTATTGGCATACATCATGGTGGTCTATTGCCCATCTTAAAAGAAATCATTGAAATTCTTTTCGGTGAAGGACTGCTGAAAGCCTTGTTTGCCACTGAAACTTTTGCCATGGGTCTTAACATGCCTGCCAGAACAGTATTGTTCACAGCTCCACGTAAGTTTGACGGCAAAGATTTTCGTTGGATATCCTCTGGTGAATATATCCAAATGGCTGGACGTGCCGGTCGTCGTGGTCTCGATGACAAGGGTATTGTTATACTAATGATTGACGAAAAAGTATCACCTTCAGTGGGTCGCGGCATTGTCCAGGGTAAAGCTGATCCTATCAATTCGGCCTTCCACTTGACCTACAATATGGTTTTAAATCTCTTGAGAGTAGAAGAAATTAATCCGGAGTACATGTTGGAGCGTTCGTTTTTCCAATTTCAAAATCAATCTTCAATTCCGGAATTATACTCAGAAGTACAGGAAAAACAACAGGAATTGGAAAAAATAAAAGTAAATGAAGAGCATAGTGTGGCTTCTTATCATCATATACGCGAACAATTAGATTCATTGGGCAAACAGTTTCGAAAATGGATTACCAAACCAGAATATTTGGTGCCCTATTTACAGCCTGGTCGTCTGGTTAAGGTACAAAATGATACAGAAGAATTTGATTGGGGCATTGTTGTTAATTTCAAAAAACAAATGAACAACAATAAAAATCCACTTAAAGCTGAAACTGTTGTAATCGTTGATGTACTCTTGCATGTTACAGAAGAATCGGCTAAAAATGATGAGCCGAAACCATGTAAACCCGGCCAGAAAGGCAACATGGAAGTGGTGCCAGTTGTTCATAAACTTATTTCACAGATATCATCCCTAAGGGTATACTATCCCAACGATTTACGGCCAGCCGATAATAGACGCAGTGTTTTAAAGACCATTAACGAAGTCAAGAAACGCTTTCCTAAAGGACCACCACTACTTAATCCGATAACAGAAATGCACATTAAAGATCCAGAGTTTAAAAATATTGTCGAATCCATTGACAAATTCGAGGAACGATTATTTGCCCATCCTTTACACAACTCGCCAGAATTGGATCGTCTGTACTCGCGTTACACACAAAAACTAAAAGTTCTCGAACAACTTAAAGCAGCCAAAGCGAAATTGAAGGAAGCCCGTTCATTGTTACAAATGGATGAATTGAAACACCGCAAACGTGTACTGAGACGTATGGAATACTGTACTGCCCAGGATGTTATTGAATTTAAGGGACGTGTTGCTTGCGAATTAAGTTCCGCTGATGAACTTCTTATGACTGAAATGATTTTTAACGGTGTTTTTAACGATTTAACTACAGCCCAGTCTGTAGCTTTGCTCTCCACATTTGTTTGTGATGAAAAATCTTCCGAAAATCCCAAATCAACTGAAGAACTTTCGGGTCCCTTAAGAGCTATGCAGGATTTAGCTCGTCGCATTGCAAAAATTTCAAATGAATGCAAACTAGAACTGGACGAAGAAACTTATGTGGACAAATTTAAGCCATTCCTTATGGATGTTGTGTTGGCATGGTGTAAAGGAGCCTCATTTTTGAGCGTATGCAAAATGACAGATATTTTCGAAGGTTCCATAATACGTTGCATGCGTCGTTTGGAGGAATTATTGCGTCAAATGTGTCAGGCTGCCAAGACCATTGGAAATACCGAACTGGAAAATAAATTTGCCGAAGGTATACGGTTACTGAAGAGAGATATTGTCTTTGCTGCCTCCCTATATCTCTAAACGGAAATTCTTTAAAAGGATTTGTAAATTTAAATATTAATTTTTTTTTTGTCTAGGTTTTATTTAGATTATAATGATTTTTACGATTGATAGAAAAAATATTCACACAAATATAAGCTACTTGAAGCGTAATGACCATAAATGTTTTCTTCATTATTACTTACTTTACAAAGATTTGTTAACAATAAATAGCTGGGGTCTACGATTGATGGCTATTTTATGCAGGAAATATGAGAACAATTTTGTTTGGTCGAAGAGTCTCCCTCAAATATTCTATGTGAGCTATTATTTCCGGCTTTCCCTACTCACGCAGTACATTGTGTTGGAATACCGAAAAGTAATGGATGCCTACTGAACTTCAGGTGCATAAAGATCTGGCACCCGAAAAATTGAAGACAGACAACTCAACTGAAGTTCGGTTGCTATACATCATAATCGAGCTCTAATTTTTTTATTTTTCTTTTATTAGACTAACACTCAGAGAAAGGCCTCTACTCATGCAGTGAATTGTTTTGGAGCTAGGAAAATAGGTTACGGAAAGGAGGAAAGAGGGATTAGCATTTGGGGACATTAGATTTGAAACCTTTTATAAGTAACAGGAAACACCTTTGCAAGAAGAGAGTTCCGACTAAAGCACGAATTCTGTTTGTAAGCATAGTATTACAGACAAAACAAGTGTGTTCTGCGAGAGAGACGAGTGTTACGTAAGAATACATGAGTTTTGCTGGAACAAAATGGATCGTAATAGTAAAATGTAAGCCACATTGCAACGGTGCTTCAATGAAACAATAGAATTGGATAATCTACCATCATTATTCAGCACCTTAGCCTCAAAATAGACTTCGAGAACCGCCCACATATGACAGTTGTTTCCATTTTCGGTTCGATAGAAGTTGTGTAAAGATGAAGTTAAGTATTTCTTGCACTGTTTTACGAAACTGAAGCACTTGAATGCTTCTTTCCACACTTGAAAAACATGCTGGTTCCAGCGAACATCACACTGAATTGCTATACCCGGAACATCAAGAGCGTCTGACTTTCTAATATTTACAGCACCTATAGCTACAGATGACATAATATTATTTGTGTGCTTGTGTGTTAATAAGCAACATTGGGTCCTTCGGCGTATTAAAACCGACTCTATTCATACGACCCCTTACAGGATTGACTGTAGGTTAAATGTGAGTGTGTCATTCATATTAGGTTAGGTTAGGTTAGAGGACGTGTACCTGTCAGTCAAGACAGGTACAGTACCCGGAGGTCAGATTGACCCATTTTATAACGTCCTAAAGGAGGGAAGGATAGTATAGGGGGTAGGATGAAAGGAGGATATATGGGAAAGGGGGGAGTGGGAAGCGGAGGAATCACACAGACCAGACACAACAAAAGGATGGGAGAGCGCGACTACACCGATGAAGTCCTAGCCTCTCAACCAGCCTAAGCCACTAATGAATCTGTGGAGAGCCTTGATGTCGGCTTTCGACACAGAATTCAAAATCTCAAAGAAGGGCCTACCAAGGGTCCTCAACCTCAATCTACCATGGGCTGGGCAGTTACAGAGGAGGTGTTCGATAGCCTCCAACTCCTCATCGCAACACGCCCTGCAATAGTCCGGCCCCCCGTCAGTGACCTAATCTCGCAGTGCCCCGTGATAAAACCGACAAACAACCTTAAGCTGGCCTTATTCAAGCCCAGCAGCCAACCTGTTCTCTTACTGTCTACAGTAGGCCATAGACACCTAGAAACAAAACAACCCGATCCGTTCCCCCAACGCCTCTGCTCTTTCTCCATGACCCATCCATTGATGAGGCCATAGAGGTGACAGATTCATATTAAGCATATTTGCTACAATTTACAAAGGGTTTGGACTACCATTAAAAGATCATGAATAACAAATATTGCTGTCGTCGGCAAAAGAGTAGATGGGATTAGAAGTTAAAGAAAGAAGATCGTTAATGTGTATAAGAAATAGAGTTGTTGTTGGAACCGTACCCCTAAGTTCAACCTGAACTCGTCTGATGGGATATATTATAACCCGTATAGTGCGATCCATGATAAAGTTGCGATAGAATACATCGTGACATACCCTGAAAAACGCTTTGGAAGTGCCTAAAGCCACAAAAATGTCGGAAGGCGATAATGGATGTGAAATTGGTTTTTTGATTCTGTATTTTTTGTATAACCAGTGTTATACATTCGTATTTAATATTTCTTTTTTTTAATACTTTTTCAAATATCAACAAATTTATGTGTAACAGATTTGAATCGAACCTACATACCCCATTGGCAGATTTGCACGAAACTCGCTAGACTATCAGAATACTCCAATTTGGTTTAGGTAAGCCTACACTCGCAAGTTTGCCTGTTATAGAATTACCCGGGATGTTCTCGTGGATCAGGATTCCATATGAGGTAGGCGTCAAAGTCCTCCGAAAGTAAACCAATGGAAACGCAACAGGGATCTTACTTCTGCTTTTATACCAGAGACGATAGAGATACTGGCTCCCTTATTTGAAGCGTTAATTATATCAATTAATATAGCTTGTCAGACAGTAGTCAGATTAATGTTAAGTTTTTTCCGAAAAAAAATCCACTACCCACCTAGCTCTCAAGAACAATTCATATCTTCTTGGAGTTTAAATGTAGTATCGATTTATATGAGGTCTAGTCAATATCGTTTACGATACTCAGAGTGACCCTAAGGATTAATATATAACATGAAAGGGTAATTAATCTTATTACCAGCCGTATTAAAAGGGGGTTTTCTAGTAACTGTGCTTAAGGAATGTTTATTGAGACCAGTTCACCATTGCGCTGCTTTATGAAGAAGATTAGATGCGTTAAGCAATGAATTAACCTAGCTTGTAACGCGAGGAGGTTACATGTTGTGTTCACTGTTCTTCTCCATTAATAGGTGATACAAGCCACTTTAGGAACTTTATCTGTCATTTAGCTACGTTCTCATCAGTTGTTTAAAAATATATGGCCAATCTAATCCCACTCTTTTTTAGCTATTTCAACTTGGATTAGCATTTTCTAGGTCTTGCCTACAGGTCGGACAGAATAGTTTCAATAGGCTTGTGAGTGAATGTTTGATAAAATATCTGTATCGTTTGAGATTGTTAGACAAAGTGTTTCCATATTTGTCTTAGCTTTGATTTAAAAATTAATTTCATAGAACTTAAATTAAGTCTGATTCCATTTGTGATGTGATGATTCCAAAGAGATACCGCGCGAGGTTTCAGACAAGGCGATCCTTTACCATTCGATCTCTTCAACTTTTTCATAGAGAGTGATCTGCGCAAAGCGGGACCGCACGGCAATGGCACTATTTTTCAAAAAAGCGTCCAGTTGCTTGCATACACTGACGACAGTGACATCATAGGGCGTATCAAGCGAGATGTTACTGCTGTCTTTGGTGATATCGAACGGGAATATATCAAGATGAGTCTGGCAATAAATAAGGGCAACACGAAGTATATAGTAAACCAATGGAACATGCGGAGTATTGGATCTCAGATTACGGCCGATAACTATACTTTCAATATAGTCAAGGAATTTATTTATCTTGGCTCCGCCGTTACCACCAAAAATTATGTTAATCTGGAGATCAAGCATAGGATCACTCTTGCCAATAGGTGCTACTATGGTCTCAATAGGCAATTGAGTAGCAGAGACCTCTCTCGTACAACAAAACTAATGCTCTACAAGACGCTCATCCTCCACGTGCTTTTTATGTCGCTGGGGCATGGACACTTTTACGCACTGATGCCACAGCCTTGAGAGTATTCGAGAGAAAATTTGTACGTACGATCTTCGGTCCAGTCTCAATAGGCATTTGAGTATCAGAGACCTCTGTCGTACAACAAAACTAATACTCTACAAGACGCTCATCCTCCTTGTGCTTCTTTATGTCTCAGAGACATGGACATTGTTAAGCACTGATGCAGCAGCCGTGAGAGTATTTAAGAGAAAAGTCCTACGTAAGATCTTCGGTCAAGAGCGATTTGGCGATGATTTCCGCATCCGATCCAACAGTGAGCTGTAAGAGCTCCTCAACGGCATGGACGTTGTGCACTGTATTAACATCCAGGGCCGGCGCTGGCTCGGCCATGTCGTTCGAATGAAAGAGGATGCTCCTGCGAGACGGGTATTTGATGCAGGAATTTGCGGCGAAGTAGACGACCTTGTTTTCGTTGGAAGGACCAGGTCGAGAAAGCCCTGTCTTCGATTCTTGCGACCGACTGGCGTAGGCGTGCAAAAAGTAGAGGAGCCTGGAAGGCAGGCCGAAATCCGTTAATCGGGTGGTTAATGGCCAATTAAATTAAGTAAGTAAGATTCCAAGGTGAATTTTGTACCTTCTCGTTGGGTAGTAAGATTGAAACAAAGCTTAAATGATGAAAATCGTATTTAATAAGTGGCAAATAATTGTTTTAATATTTATTAAAGTGTATAAAAAAAGATGAAATGAAAAAAGTAAAAAAACATAATGAATACATTGAATAAAATAGTAAAAAAAATTGTACATACAAATATTTAAAACTTAATAATACATATTTATAAAAAAATTAAACATTATTTAAATACAATACATAATGGACAATAAACAATTACGCACGAGCATTAAACAAAAGACAAACATTTACAATAGACATGGACAATAAAAATATTAAATTTAAATACTCGTACTAGTTAATTAGTACACATACAGTTTATATCTATATAAAATTGGACGGATTTCACTGACATGTTGAAATGATAATGAGATTTTTTACATTGATTATCATTTGTTTTTTAAAAATATATTAAAATATGTTACAAATAAAAATCTAAAATTAAACATTAAACATTAAACAAATTAGAAAATTAATTCTAATTAAAAGTTAATTTAATTTAAATGTTAATTAAAAAACAATTTATTTTAATTTATTTTAAATTTTTTATTTTTTTTTGTTTTTAAATTTGTTTTTTATTAAAATTTATTTATTATTATTTATTTACACATTAAAAAATACTTAAAAAAATTCCTTAAAAATTAATACAAATAATAATTGGAATGTTTTGATATGGATAGTATTCGTGGGGTTGATATTTATAATTTATTGTTATTTAATTATACATATGTATTGTATACAGTGAGCATCAAAAGAAACTGTACATTAACAAAAAATATACATTAACTCATTCGCTGCCAAGGACGAGTATACTCGTCTTTGACGGGGTATCCCGCACTGCCTCGTCCTACTTTAAATATATTATAACATGCAGGCTTTTGAATTAGCAATTTTTTTGCCACAACCATAATATAAATATGTAAAAAACTTGAAAAATACTGCAAATAATTTTTTTACAAAAATAATACTTTATTTCTTATAGAGAAAGATCTTTCACGCAAAAATCATCGTGTATTTATAACAAAATTTTATAGCAACTAAATCACTTATGATACCTTATCTTCATGATAGGATTTGTAACAAAGTCCAATACTACAATAATAATACAATAACACTCAAAATATAAATGGCAATGGGAATGACTTCATATAATTTAGGTTTAGCAGCGAATGGGTTAATAAATTACCTGTTTCGTGGTTACGTTCCAAACAGGAACGACGCAAATTGAAACGATGCAAAGTGAATTATGATTTTCTATAGGAAACCATGTAAAGGTCGAAGATAGGTTCGAGGGTTACGAAAATATTACTTTTTAAAAAGAAAATTGAACAAAGTAAACATTTAAAAACAAAAATAATATAAAATTTTATTATATACATACAAAAAATAAAAATTTAAAACAAATTCAATTAAAATAAAATAAAAAATTCACTTAATTTGTAACATACTAATTGAAACTGAACTCTGAACATTGTACAACGTCCTAGTTTCTCACACCACTTATGTTGTGTGTGTTAATTTTTTATACATGAGTGGTGGGACCAACAGTTTAACGTCGAATACGAACGACAGATTTTTGAGAAACTTTTTCATGGCAATTTTATTTACTCTCAGAGTTTTTGACAGAAATCTGCTGAGAGGAAGTCGCCGAAGAAATAGTTTTTGTATTTTGTACTGATGCCTTGCCTGGGGCTCGAACCCTGGCTTTACGTCTAATAAGCTAGCTACTTACTAGACTACGGCGACTTCAATTATATTTTATTATATTATATTATATAATATATATATTATATTCTTAATGTACAGTCTTTTTTGATGCTCACTGTATATATTATTATGTAATTTAATATTAATTATTAATAAAATCTTATATAATTATAGTTGAGATCTTAAAGATCTAAATTTATTCTCATATATATATATATATATATATATATATATATATATATATATATATATATATATATATTTAACTACTAAAAAATATTGTCAAAAATAATGCTTATTCTCTAATTTATTAAAATCTACTTGCACGATTTTTTTAATAAAATTGAAACGTTTACAATTTCTATTTTAAAAAAATAATTCATATTTTTAATTATCGAAGCTGTATTTCTCTAATAATACTTCTTAGTCAATATATGCATACACTCAGCCACAAAAGTATACATACGGATAACAAATTTCAGAAATTTTTTAACTAATCCGTTTTCGTTGAAAATTTCTGTAATTGTCTGATAACTTTCATCGATTTTAAGACGGTCTTGGTTAAAAAATTACTGAAAATTACTTTCTTCGATTTTAAGACGGTCTTTTGCATTGGTTCAAAAATTTGTGAAATTTGTAAATCTGGTGTATACCTTTGTGGGCCGGTGCAGGGCCACAATTCAGTTCAGTTTCAGAAATTTTTTAACAAGTGTAAAAGACCGTCTTAAAATCAAGGAAACTATAAAGATTTTCAACGAAAACGGATTAGTTAAAAAATTTCTGAATTTTTTTAGCAGTTTGTATACTTTAGTAACTGTGTGTATATTTCTATAATTATTTTATGTAATTTTAATGTCTTTTACAATATCTAAAGTTTTATTTAAAAATCATTTAAATTTTTTTTCTAAAATTAAATTTTTTTGCATTTTCATGTCAACTTATTTATTTTTAATTACACGTCTTATTAAATAATTGAATTCATTTAATTGCTAAATATTATCAGCATACAATTATAAGTAAGTTATTGTCATACTGTAAGGCTTTTGGTCTGGCAAAATAAAATCATTTTAATCGTTTTTGAAATAATAATTGTGATAAAAATGAATAAATATTTTCCCTCAGTTCTAAGAAATTCTAAATATTTGATGACATCCAAAAGAAAAAAAAAATATTATTCAAATTCATTCCAAATATTTGTTACGGCGTTTGAATGCCGATAAATTGTTCTGAAGTTCAAACAGAATTATTAAATACCAGTGAAAGGAAAAATAAAAAACTTTGTAGCATGCACGTCATGGAGAGTATTCGGCGGAAGGCAGGTGTGGCATCGCAATGATACTATTTTCTACAAAAATGTTCAGTTGCTTGCGTACGCTGACGACATTGAGGTTATTGAGCGTACCAAACGGCATATTGCTGCTGCCTTTACATACATACATACATAATTGGTCATTACAACCTTTCAGTCAGGATTACAACTTAGCTTCTTACGCGACTTATGTTGTGTGTGTAATTTTATACATGAGTGGCGGGACCTACAGTTTACAGTCGATTCTGAACAACAGATTTTTTTTTTAACTTTTCATGGCAATTTTATTTACTCTCAGAGTTTTTGCCAAAAATCTGCTAAGAGGAAGTCGCCGCAGATATATTTTTCATATTTCGTTTTGTTGGACCTGGGTTTGAACCCTGGCCTCAAGTACAATAAGCCAACACACTACTTACTAGACTACGGCTGCCTTTCGCGCTCTTAAACGAGAGTCTATCAACATGGGTTCGGTAGTCGATGAGGGTGAAACGAAGCATATGTTATCGACAATTTGGAACCTGCGTCGACCGATAAGTATACTATCGATGTTATGAATGAATTATCTTAGCTCCGCCGTTACCAGCAAAATTGTGTCAGTGTGGAGTTCAAACGTAGGAACTCGCCAACAGGTTTTACTAGGGTCTCAATGGGCAATCGTGTAGCAGAGACCTATTTCTCACGACGAAACTAATGCTCTACAAGTCACTCATACTCCCCGTGGCGTGTTCTATGATGCAGAAGCATGAGATTATTAGAGAGAAAATGCCTACGTAAGATGCGAGTTGCTGATCCGACAATGAGCTGTATGAGCTCGTCAACAATATGGATGTTGTGCAGCACATAACATGCAGCATCTGCGATGGATAGGAAATGAAGTTCGTAGTTCGTAGAGTAGAGTAGTTTGGAATTTTATTGGTTAGTGCTAGCTTTAAGAGGCGACCTTCCCAACTATCGACGTGTCAAAAATCATTCATTCTGACAGATATTTTTGGCAGTCAGCGTAGAGGAAGGTCATTTAAAAACATTGCTGCTGTAAATGAGAGTGTTGTCGGAAATATCAATTCGTTATAGACTTCAACAACATAAAAATCTTAAGAAGCGCTAATGCAGCGAATTTGTACAAAACACCGCCAACTTCACGCGTAAGAACTTCAGTTTTCTTAAGACCTCAAACTAGCAGACCATGGAAAGCACCAGCAATTCATTCAATGGATAATGAAGCAGAGTTATATCAATGCCAAGTTTTCGGAAGTCATATTCTCCGATAAAATGCATCTCCATTGGAATGGCTTACTGAATACATAAAATTTTTGAATTTTTGAATCTTTATGCACCCACAACAAGTAATAGTCTGGTGCGGATTTTGCTCAGGCGACATGATTAAGTCTTAGTTGTTGGAAGATAAGGCTGAAATTGCAGTGACTGTGAACGGCATTCGATACAGAAAGTAGTTAAGGGAGCTCTTGTGGTCTCAACTGGATGGTGTGGTTTCCACAAGACGACGCCAACTGCCACAACGCAAGAGCAACAATCCATTTATTAAGGCAACGATTTCCAGAACAACAGAATCCTTGAGTGGTGGGACCTGCAGTTTAACCGTACGACAGACTTGTGAAACTTATGACAAAAATAATCCTGGCTAAAGAGTTGTAAAGACCAATTAAGTAAGAAAGTATTTCAAAAATGAAAAAGTACATCCTTACTGGAGACACCCTTTAGATTCCTTGTCATTAACATGAGTTTTTTGTCACCTGCCATGTTCACACTGTGCAATATCTGTATAAAAAGGTTGTTTGTTCATTAAATGTGAACATGTTTGTCGTTTATTACTTTCCTAGATCAATGGGGAACAGTGGGCTGGAAGCCGGAATAAATTAAAAATATTTAAACATGTAAACATTTCGATAAAAGGAAGAATTGGCAACTCCTAGAATTCTGTTACTCGGTATATTTGCTGCTAACCGACTTCGAACAAGATGGGCCACTACATTGCAAAGATTTTCTAGAAAATATGGTGAATCTGATTCGCGAATTCTTGAGGTTGAAAGGTGTGTGCCAGGGCAGGCTGTGGATATTTATTGTGGGCTCAGATGTTAAGCTTTCTTATAGATTGGGTACGAAACTTTCGCTAAAAATTTCTTGATTAAGTTGGACTGCTAAGTTGCGGTGAAGTTCCTGGCGGACATTATTTGTGCATGAATGCTGGGACCTTATGAGAGAAATTGGGAAACATTTCAAGGTAAATCTTACATGGATTTCGTGACATAAAATGTGTAAAAAAAGTTTCTTTTTCGTTCAAGGGAATAGGATTGGTTTTCTTCGGCGACTTGCTCTCAGCAGATTTCTGGCAAAAACTCTGAGAGTAATAAACCTGCCATGAAAAAGTTTCTCTGTCGTTCGGAATCGACTTCAAACTATAGGTCCCGCCACTCGTATAAAAAAGATTAACACACACAACATGAGTGGTGTGAGAAGCTAGGCCGTAATCCTGCAGAAGGGTTGTAATGGCCAATTATGTATGTATGTATTATACGCTTGTTTATATTCTTCTAGTTGTCATGGTATATTTTTCTAAAATCCCTGATACTATTGATAAACAGTATTTTAAACACACGGCAATATTCTTACATACAAATTTGAGGTTAGGTAATGCTGTGTGAAGGTGATTTGTAAGATCAAAATTCGAAATGATGCTGATTATGATTTGCTTGTGGATTTTTAAAATGCAATTATTTTCATTGTCCTAAATTTAATTCTTCCTCTCTAAATGCAACAATAACAGCTGGACTACACATATACATATGTAGTATGACAGCCGTTACTGCAGCACTTAGAGAGAGGTTTCTTAAACGGACGTCTGCGGTATACCCTCTATTACCTGTGTACGAGCCTGAGGTTTAGCAGCCGGCACTGGTGGTTGTACTACACTCGTTCCACTTGTTAATGTGGCAGTAGTTGTAGTGGTACGAGCACTTGGTGTAGGTGTAGTGCTACGACTTTGAGCAATAGGTTTAGCGGACTTGTAGGAATATTCAGATTGTGGCACTGGTGTTGAAGACAATGGTATGGGTTCACGTTGCAGCAGGCGTTTTTCTTCTATGGATTTTGCTTGTGTGTTAGGTGCTGTACTACTACCATTGGTTATTAGTTTGCTGTTGGAAGCAGGTGCTGTGGCTTCTGTACGCAGTGGCCTGTTATAGGAGGTGAGTGTGCCACCACCATTTGATTCTTTTAATGAAATCGCTGATTTCAGAGATGATTGACTACCAGTCTTTTGTGTCATGGCTAAGGATGAAGGTGATCTAATGGATGTGGTATCCGTTAGTACTTTACTGGCCAATGTTTTTGTTGAGGGTGAATCACGATATTCGTAAATGTTATCACGTGAACGCATAACATGATGATTAGTAACCAAGTTGCTATTATCCACACCAGCAGCACGTGATTCTTGATCGTATTCAGTGCCATCGGGATTAATGAAGACATCCTCATCGTAATAGCGATCTGATTGTCTGTTTTAGGTAAAGGATACATTAATCCATTAACCAAGAAGAATGGAGTGATAAACTTAAACTTCTGTCTTACCTTTTAGCATTACGCCACATTATACAGCAAATTACTACCAGGACAATAAGAAAGAAACATGCCACCGACATGCTCCAAAAGGCTATTTGTAAAGGTTCTTTAGGCTCCCACCAAAATTCCGTTGTGGGCGGATAGGTAGGCACTAATACCCCAATAACCGTAGGCAAATATTGAGTCCAGAAGGCACATTCGGTTTGGCGATAATTCAACATAATTGATGAGTTAAACGTGGTGTTTAGATTCAAATAACGCAGTTCACCTTGATAGGCACGTTCAAAATGCAGACCCAATACTTGTTGGGGTGTAGGATTTCTTTGGAAATCCATCACAAAAGTGAAAATAAAATATTTGTTTTATATAGGTTTTGTTGTTGTTGTTGTAAACTTACCCATATCTTGCGAAATTTGAAAATGTTTGCAAGAAGAAATGCGACATATTACGATCATTATCCGTCCACATATTTCTCTCTAAGTGCGCTCTTTTCGGAAAGAACTCCACATCCATAAAGGGGGCCCCAGTTAGGAAATAATGCTCAATATCATGAGGATATTTACGCCATTGAGGCAAATTTAATGCCTCAACTGTGGTATTCATAACGTACATATAAACTGGCACCTTAAGTTCCAACAAAATTTTAACAATTTGATCTACCGGAGCTCTATAATACAGATCCGATAACATGTTTATATATTGATCACGTATTATCGATATATTATTGGGATCAGGCCAATAAGTGTACATATATTTAATGGCCTCATATACCCCACTGGGATTGAGTGTATAATTATAACGTAGAACATGCTCGCGTATCTTTTGATCGAAGAACTTATTATCGATTTCATAATAGGGAGCCAAGCTTTCATTTTGTGAAACAAAAAAGGCCGCTTCCTGTGTCGTTACCCCGGTCATATACTGTAAGCCTTTATTGAATTTCCTTTGACGCAACAGACTTAAAGGAGTTTCGGTAAGAAAACGCCAATCCTTTTCACGCCAACCATCATACCAATCATCACTTGGCACTGTAAAGTTATGATCCAGTACAGGACCCCAAGGAAATGTGCCTACATCAGGGGGAAATTCAGCATTGCCCAGCTCGTAAAAACTGCGGCCTGATCGCAAACAATTCACCAGCTTCCAAGATGATTCCAATGAACAGCCTAATAGTTGGCCCAATACACGACTGGTATTCTGAGCACGATATTTGTCTTGAATTAAAGCCCAATCGGCCAAAGCAGAACCGGATTGTGCAATAACACGTTTCACAATGTGTCTGGTTTGTGGTGCCAGCATTAGTAGGCCTGCCGATGCGGCACCCGCGCCGGGACCAAACAATGTTATGGATTCACGATCACCATTGAAAAACTCTATATTATCGTAGATCCATTTTAAGGCCATTGATTGATCCAGTATGCCATAATTGCCGGGAGAATTTTCATCACCTGTTGATAGAAATCCTAAAGCGCCCAAGCGATAGTTTAAAGTTACCACCACCACACCATAAAAGGTAGCCAGTATATGACCCTGAAATAGATTGGATGCACCTCTGATAAATTCACCACCATGTATATGAACCATAACGGGATATTTCTGAGCCACACCAGCACCAGTCTGTAAAAAAAAATGCGTGTTTAATGCATGTTCCCAACAAATATTTAATTTCAGAGCATTTTACTGACTTACATTCGGTGAAAATATATTCAAATACAAACAATCCTCATCCATGTCCCTGATGCCTTTGGTATAGCCAGTATAACGCACTGGTTGTGGACAGGCTGGACCAAAATCGACTGCCTGCAAAAGCTGCCAACCTCTATGTAGGCGCGGCGGCTTAAAACGACCCTCAAATGTTGGCGGCAATGCATATGGTATACCCAAGAATACTGAACACTCACCCATTACACGATCCACAGTTGAGTGATGGGGCCGGTAAAATGATTTCGGATCGGGATTATCATACATATATACCTTGAAACCTTGCACTTGACCATAGTTCGTGGTCACAAAGACATCACGTTCAAGGGTTAATGAATCACGTCGCTGTTTACCTTGCAAATCCTCTCTCCAGCCGGCTAAAATGCCAGGAAAAGGGGTTTGCCCCGCATTTGGATTGTTCTACAGAAAAAAATGAAAACAGAGACTCAAGCATTATAGAATTTCATCATGATTTCAAAGTGTAAAAATTTCTAAAACATTTGGAATTGATTTGATTTCATTTATTAATTCCTACTTATGTTCACAATTAACGCTATCGTCTTGATCTTATTCACAAACCATACCATACCATGCCATACCATATGGTAGTATTTAATTACTTTGAGGCCGTAGGTTGTTTGTTCATTAAATGTGAACATGTTTGTCTTTTATTGCTTTCCCAGATCAATGGAGAACAGTGGGCTGGAAACCGGAATAAATTCAAAATATTTAAACATGTAAACATTTCGATAAAAGGAACAATTGGCAACTTCCAGAATTCTGTTCCGGGCTAGATTTGCTGTTTGCCACCTTCGAACAAGCTTTTGATACTCTTTCGAGACGGGCCTCTGCATTGCAAAGATTTTCTAGAAAATATGGTGAATCTGATTTGCGAATTCTTGAGGTTCAACGATAGGTGGCAGGGTAGACTAGTTATATTTATTACGGGTTCAGTTCCAGTATTCCCCGGATGTAAACACCCGAGATATACTAATTCCCTGCTTAGTAGCATTGTAGGTAGTCGCCGTAGTCTAGTAGGTAACGTGTTGGCTTATTAGACGTAAGGCCACGGTTCAAGCCCCAGGTTAAATATCAAAAACGAAAATATGAAAAAAATATTTCTTCGGCGACTTCCTCTCAGCAGATTTTTGGAAAAAAAACTCTGTGAGCGAAATAAAAATTGCCATGATGTGTTAAATATGAATTAACACACACAACATAATTGATGTGAGAAACTAGGCCGTAACTCTAACTGAAGGTTTGTAATGACCAATTATGTATGTATGTAGTAGCGCTGAAACTTAGGCAATATCTTGATTTTTGCTTTAAAATGTATTGAAGCTATTTCGATATATGCATCCTACTTTTAAGCACTCCCCGGGTTTAGACGTGAAAAATTGTACCTCGTATTTTAAATCTATTTACAAAAATTCCAATTCCTTCATATTCACCCGCTTCTTTCCACAATTGCTCCTGTTCTATAGCTCCCTCGTTCGTGTGAGTAAACGTTTCCGGATTCCTTAAGCCATTGGATCCAATATTCACCATTAACGTCATACGGCCGATTTATTGGAAAAAATAGTAAAAAAAATTGGACAAAGCACTGCAACTCAAGCAACGTAAACCTACAATCCCCCAATGTTAGTCTTTCGTTATTTCTTAAAGGCTATTCTTCTACTAATCTGACCTGGTGCAGATCTCGGGCGCGTCAACGACCTGATTCTCTGTCCAGTTAATGCTACAATAGGACTCTTGACTAAGTCTGTAAAGTACACTGCGAATCCACCTCCTTCAGTTATTAAGGTGGCCCAGCAATTTACAACTTTGCTCACCACACCGATCTATAGAAGATGATCAAGCCCCTCTTCGATTATCCGGCTTTTCATTGAATACGAAACCATTGCTGTCAATGAGACAAATATAATTTTATCTGCTTGAATGACACAGTGCTTATAAGCACTGGCCTGCAAGCATTTTTGAAAGTGCTCATTACCGCGGAATTCTATATGTAACTTTCTTATAAGTTGGGTGCGAAACTTTCCCTAATAATCTCTTGATTTAGTTTGACTGCCAGGTTGCGGTCAAGTTCCTGGCGAACATAATTTGCCCATAAACGCTGACACTTTATGAGAGAAATTTGGGATCATTCAAAGGTAACTCTTATATAGACTTCGAGACATAGGAAATTGCATTGTTAGTGAGAGCTGTTACGGAGCCCGTATTCTCCGCCATGTAACAGGACGGTAATTGGTATTTCAATTTCCTTGACATTCCGGTAAATGACTTCGGCACTAGTTGTTGGTTTGAGAAGAAGGAAAAGACTTTCTTTTTGCCTTTTGTGTCAGTTTCCCGCTTTTTTGTCATAAAAAGACTTAGCTTTTTGACCTCTCACTTTCCAACATCATTGATCGAGCTTTCGAATGACCCAATAGCAAGATTTTTTGGATTCAAGTTAATTTCCTCTAGGAAATGTTGGATCCTCGGGTTGAATCACATACAACCCTTCAGACAGGATTTTTTAGCTTTTCACAACACTTATATTGTATGTGTTAATTTTATATATGAGAGACGGACCTACAATTTAAAGTCGATTCCGAAAGACAGATTTTTTAAAAAACATTTTATGGCATTTTTAATTCTCTCTCAGAGTTTTTGCTCAAAAATTTGCTGAGAGGAAGTCGAATAAGAAATATTTATTTCATATTTTGATTCGTTGGAAATGTTTGACCCGGGGTTTGAACCGTGGCCTCACCTCTAATAAGCCAGCACACTGCATACTAGACTACAGCGACTACGATTGTGGTAACACAATGGGCCTAAATGCTGCGACCTCTTCTTTCAAGGAGCGTCCGCCACCTTACCTACCTAGCTACACACCGTTACAGATGAAGACAATCCATACACTGTAAACTAATCGAGCAATGGATTAAATAGGTAAGTAAGAAAGAAATATATTTACTATGAATTACTGCTCCAATGTCGTATAACGAAGTTATACTCTCGTATGAAGGAAGTAAAAGAGGTAGGTTTTGACCAACACAGAGAGGAGAGGGGTTAATTAGAATAGTAACTCAACTGAAGCTTGGTTGGAAGATTCTAGAGCAAGTGATTACGTCCATTTGTCATACATACATACATACCTAATTGACCATTACAATTCTTCAATCAGGACTACGGCCTAGCTTCTTATACCACTCATGTTGTGTGTGTTAATTTTATACATAAGTGGCGGGATCTACAGTTTAACGTCGACTACGAACGACAGATTTTTGAGAAACTTTTTCATGGCAGGTTTATTTACTCCCAGAGTTTTTGCCAGAAATCTGTTGAGATGAAGTCGCCGAAGAAATATTTTTTGTATTTTTGTTTTGATGTCTGGTCTGGGGCTCGAACCCTGGCTGTACGTCTAATAAGCCAACACACTACCTACTAGACTACGGCGGTCCATATATCATCGGTCATTGCAAACCTTTACTCAGAATTACGATCTAGCTTTGCTTCATATATCATTCATACCGCATAAGTTAACGTTTAGCAATGAATGGCGGATTCAACAGAGCAGCATATTTGAAAAGCTTTTTCTGTCATGGCAAATAAAGCTTTTGCCAGAAGAATGCTGAGAGAAGGATGTCAAAGGAAGCAGTTTTCCGTATTTCTTTTTTCGAGAAATAAGAACTGAGGAGGAACAGGAGCTCTTGTTTAGTAAGGCAACTAGAACCTTTTAGATATGAATTGTCCTAGTTTTTTGCCTATAAGGGTCATGTTTTGTATGAAAGAGGCATTCAAATTAGCATCAAGTTATCGAATAAAATTTCGCACAACTGACCTGAATGGTTATGCAAAGATTATGGAGTATTTTTTGGTATTTAAGGCCACTGTCACCGTAAAGCCGTCTTAAACACACAAGATATAAAACTAAGCTTGCACTATATATGTACATACATACATATGAATGTATGAATGTATATATGTACGCGTACAATCATTTATGGTCATATGAGTTACAAATTTAATTAACGTTTCACCATTTGGTGCCCTCCATTTACGCAATTAATAATGTCATTAGACGATGATGATGATGACGATGCCAATGCCGTAGTTTATAATTTTCTTAAGAATAATGATAATAAAAATTAAAAAAAAATTAGAAAATATTAATAGAAACAGAGTTCTTTGTTTGTAACGCTTGCTATTTGTTGTTTAGAGAAATAAAAAATAATTGAATTCAGGCCTATTATTGGGTGTACGAAAATGTTCCCCATAAAATAGAGCACAGTGTGCAGGTGTGTGGGCAGAAATGCCTAAGTAGTTGCTTTGTTGAGAACCTAGTAGATCTAAGAGACAACAGACTTGAGCATCTAATGGGGTTCGTAAAAGATTATTTATTTATTATATTTTTATGAGCTGAATAACTTTGACCATATGCTCGGTGTAGTGTCACAGACCAGAGTTTCTGGTGGGAATCGAACCCACGACCCTCACGCTAATAGCCTAGCACACGACCCACTAGACTACCAGGGCGCCCGGTTCTTAAAAGAGATTGACTAGCAAGAGGGACATTTTTAGAGAGAAAAATTTTATCTGTGGGTTCTATGATGGCTAATTGTTGTTTTTCGTCTTTCTTTCGTTTCTTTTCATAATTTTGTTCCACCTTATACTCTCTTATCTTTTTTCTTTTCTTTTTCCCTTGTTTCCTCAGCCCCTTTCCAAACACATATATACATACATACATAATTGGTCATTACAACCCTTTAGTCAGGATTACGACCTAGCTTCTCGCGCCACTTTTGTTGTATTTGTTAATTTTTTACATGAATGGCGGGACCAACAGTTTAAAGTCGACTCCGAACAACTCATTTCGGAGAAACTTTTCATGGCAATTTTATTTACTCTCAGAGGTTTTGCCAGAAATCTGATGAGAGGAAGTCGTCGAAGAAATATTTTTTTCATATTTTGTTTTGTTAGGGATGCCTGATCTGGGGTTTGAACCGTGACGTTACGCCTAATAAGCCAGCAATCTGCCTACTATACTACAGCGACTATGATTGTGGTATCATAATGGGCCTAAATGCTGGGACCTCTTCTCTCTGAATAAAACTCTCAGAGTTTTGCCAGAAATCTGCTGAGAGGAAGTCACCGAAGAAATATTTTTTCAAATTTCGTTTCGTTGTAGATGTCTGATCTGGGGTTTGGACCGTGGCAACATAATACCTGTTAGACTACGACGAATTCGACTGAATAATTTAAATAAATTTTTTTTGTATTTCTTACTTACTGGATCAAAACGAAAACGATCTTCATTTGGCATTCCTTGTGGATATTGACCGGGTGGATTTCTGCCCGGATACTTGGCACCATAACCATTCGGTTGATAATGGCCATAACGGCGTTCATTGAAAGTATATGTACTGTAAAGCAATTAACAAAAAAAAAAAACAATCAATTAAAATTTATTTATTAAACGATAGAAAGAAATCCACATGAACATTTTAGCCTCGTACACTTACCTGTAATCTGGATCGCCTGGATTTGGCCACTGAAAGTCGTTGACACCCTCTCTTGAATAAAATCTAGGATCACGTGTTTGTGCCAATACACCGCCACCACCACCACCACCACTCTTCGTTTCAAATCTATGCACGAGAGCCACAATTAATCCTATCGTTATGGCCGTTATAAATTTCATTTTGTCACGATATTTTATTTTCTTTTTTCGTTTTTCTAATCTTGTCGGTGTATTTTGTGTTGTTGTTACGGCTTTTGTTGTTTTTGTTCTTAATGTAAATGCAATTGTAGGTTTTGTTCGTTTTGTTCGTTTTGTTGTTGTTGCTTTTGTTACAATTAATTCTGTCATCTTGGCCATTATTTATGGTGTGAGAAAGAAAGTCTTCTGGTCTAGTGATTGCATTCAAAAATCTTTTTCCTCTTGCCGTACAAATGTAAGCGAAGAATTTTATCGTGTCTTCATTGTGTGCTGCAAAACTGTCTGCAAAGATAAAGATGAAGAAGAAGAAGTAAATTTATGTAAATTTTCGAAAAGGAAATAATAATTATTTTATAAATAACAGAATTAAAGAAATGGTGGAAATGCAAAGGTGACTTCCGGTATAATATTTCAGTTTTACATTACATTTGAAATTTAATACATGCTCTATGCTTCAACTATATACGTGGGAAACCAGTTTGATTATCGTCGTAAAGAGGGGCCTTAGTTTTGTGACTATACGATCAATTAAGCTCCTCTCCCCTCTTTATAGGGTACATACATACACATATAATTGGTCATTACAACCCTTCAGTCAGAATTACGACCTAGCTTCTCACAACCCTTATGATGTGTGCGTTAATTTTATACATGAGTGGCGGGACCTACAGTTTAAAGTCGTTTCCGAACGACAGATTTTTGAGAAACTTTTCATGGCCTTTCCATTTACTCTTAGAGTTTTTGCCAGAAATCTGCTGAGAGGAAGTCGCCGAAGAAATATTTTTTCATCTTTCGTTTTGGTGGAGTTGTCTGATCTGGGATTTGAACCGTGGCCTCACGTCTAATAAGCCAATACACTGCATATTAGACTACGGCGGCCCATATAATATCTCCTGCAAACCTATTGTTACTTGGTAGGCACCCAGTAGGGGATGTTTCACAGGCACCCCGAATGTGTTCCGATGATTCATTTTCATTGTCACAAAATCTACATGTTGCGTTCGAGGCAAACCCCATCTTGAATAACTGTGCCCTGAGTTTACAGTTTCCTGTCGTCCTATTGTAGTTTCCCAACAAAAGTTTCAATTGCCTCAAGCCCATTGGGTTTTACAAAAGTCTTTGCCTCTCTTTCCAAACATCCGTTCTCACTCCACAGAACAATTCTGGCCTCAACAACAGCGTGGAAGCTTCCCTCCTCTTAAGCTTGTCTGCTACCACATTAAAGAGAGTTCCCATATTACGTGGAAGCTCCCCTCCCTTCAAGCTTGTCTGCTTGCACATTACCGAGAATTCCCATATGATCTGCACCCCAGCAAAGAGTAACCGTATTTTCCCCAGCCTACTGATGCAGCTTCTTCAGACAGGCCTATACTATCTTCGATTTAACCTGATAAGAACCGAATGCTTGTTCGGCGGCATGACAGCAAGATAGTACTGCTGTGTCCTGTCTTTTGCACCTCCTATCCAAGCAATTGAGCAACTCTTTCGATGGCATATATTTCCGCTTAGAAGATATCCGGGAGTTTCTCCATGGTCTCGGAATATTTCCTTCTGGAACCAAAAACTCCTGCTACAAGTTCCCTTCTTGACCCATCTCTATACCACAAATTAGTTTCTCTTTTAAGAGAGCATGCAGCTTCCCTATTACTCCATTCATTTTTGTTACTAAGTCTCGTTTCAAAGCACTTTCCAAATTCATAGAATCTACTGGTCCTGTCCAAAAGACAGTTAAGGAGGGAGCTGACATCCAATCTGTTCTTTATAGTGACTCTTTTTTGATGGCGACTTGATAGATGGTCCTGACCCTCAATCTGCCGCTTCCACGGCCTCAGCACTGGTTGGGTCAGGGAGGAAGAGCAAAAGCCTTTTCTAGGAGTCTATAGCCTACTATTGACAGTGCTAGAACAGGTTTGCTGCTGGGCATAGATAAGACCAGCCTGAGGTTAGTTATTCGTTTTATTACAGGGCACTGCGAGATTACATCGCTGACAAGGATTTGGAATTCCAGCCAAACTATTACAGGGTATGTTGCGATGAGGAGGAGTTGGAAACTATCAAACACTGCCTCTGCAAGTGTTCAGCCCTTAGTAGTTTGAGGTTGAGTGGGCAGGGGCTTTTTTGAAGGTATGAACCCTCTTTCGTGACCCGAAATTAGGGCTCTTCATAACTTCATAAACAGATTGAGCTAGTTGAGAAGTGCATCAAGGTCGTAATCGCGCTCTGTTGTGTATTTGTGGTCAATCTTTTTTCCTATTTCTGTTATATCCACCCTTTCCTACCTCTTCTCCTTTTTCAATTTCCTTATCTCCCTCACTATCACCTCTCTGTCTCTCTCTTCTAGGAGGTATTTATAATCGGTTATTTTGACCTCTGGGTTTTGTACTTGTCCCTGTGACAAGTACACGTCCTCAAACCCTACCTAACTTTAGCGCCTATAATCCTGTAATGAATTTCATATAAGACCTGTCATCCATCAAGTGAACTAAATCTAACAAAGCTTCCAGTGATAGGTTTTTATTACTTGTGTTATATCAACACATGCTAATCTCTGCATCTATCTATGAAAGTGTCATTCCTATTAAACCGTTTTGTTTCAATCTCCACCATGAACAGATCAAACTAATGTGAAGGATAAATTTAGTTGGTTACGAATTTAACCTCAATCCTGTGCGCGGACTAACTTCTTCCTTAGTTTGATGGAATACGGTCAGTACAGGGACTGCACTTACCTGTGGCGTCACAATGGGCAGCTATGCGTGCTCAAGTGATCTTTGGTACTCAAAGCTACCACCTCCACCTATCGATCCACCTACCTGAATCCTTTCCATGAGTACTCATATGTTTGTGTCCTAATTTTCTCTAAAACTCTGTAAATAATCGGAGAAGCAATTTCGTCATTGTACTCTACAGTATCAGCGATGAAAAGAAATGTAAACAACTTATTAAACAATTGAATTAAAATTTAATTCCAGTTATATTAAAACTATTTACTGAATTCTAATTCATGTTATTTAAGCCCCGCTTTTTGTTAACAATAAATGCACACACACACACTAATTACTATCTATTATTACCGTACGACAATCTGCCAATTTGTAATTCTTTCATTTACTGAATCATTACTTTTGACGTTTATCTTTTGCGTAGCGGTATTCCATGTCAACAATAAACTGTTAATTTGTGTGAGAAATCTCTCAAGAATATTTTATCATCTATTCAAGCCCGTCTCAACCCACAATTTGGTTTTCTCGTCGGCTTTGTTTTGGAGAATGTTTCGTATGAAGTATATCAAAACATTAAAAATCAAAAGAAAACAGTCGACCAAAACAAAATAGCCAAAAAACAACAATAATTGCAGGGAAATAAAGCTAACAAGAGTGGACAAACTAGTTTTTGTTTAACTCTGGCTTAAAAACAAATCTCATGCATACACACATAAGCATATGTATATGAAAACAGTGGGAGAAATACACTCAAACATGTTGAGTGCACACACATATAAGGGAACGGCTTTTTAGTTGAGGTAATAACAACAACAACAGCGACAACAAAGAGAACGTCCAACAATCATAATCAATACGGTAACTTATATAATACACACGCATACTTGAAACCAAAACAACTTACAAAAACCAGAAGTTATGCGAGTAATAATGGTCGGTCACTCATTTAAAAAAAAAAAAAAAAAAAACAACAACAACAACAAACATTGTCTCACGTTGGCGGTAATTGTTGTTTTCTTTTCCCATTTACAGAAGATTTAAATATTGTGCGTGTGTGTGTGTGTGTTTTAAAGCCTCTGAAAATGGAGCTCAATTTGTTGAACACAACAACATGGAAATTTGAAGTCATCATAATTGGTAACACCGTTTACAGACAAGGTTGCCAATCTTTATGACCGAATAGCGGTAAAAATTTTTTATTACAAGGCCTTATGCTTATTTTGCTTATTTACGATAACAACGTTTGAGTTCAATAGCCTATTTTTAACAACAAAAAAAGCAATTTTTTTTGCAGTTTTCTTTTTTAGAATAATGAACTTATTGAAGCAAAGGTTAACTGAACGAATTGTTTAAGTAGGCAAAAATAATATGACAATATTTAAAAAGAAGTTATAAAATAGAGTGACCATAGCTACACGTTTCTACATAAGAAGCGAAAGTTGTTTTCAAGCTAACTTAGTTTGTTTTATATCCTACAAAAGTATCACTGATGATATTTTGTACATTTTAAAGTTAAATATTTATCATCAGTGATACTTTTGTACATTTTAAAGTTAAATATTGCATAACTTTTTAATCACTGCTTCTTAACTGGCCATTATTATTACGACTACAATTATAATCATCCTGAAGAGATGCCTCACTATCAATTGTACACCCTTCCAACTTCATAAGGTATCGCTTCAATGTCTCTTCTAAGCCAATTGCCCTGACAAATTTTAAGATGCTGGTCGAAGTCAACAATGCCAATTCCCAGCTTAACAACTGATATGCACCCAGGTGTTTCGTTTTAGAATGCATTAATGCATCACAGATTCCAAGAATGTATTCATTCTCATCGTCACAATTCTAGATCTTGGGCTCAAAACAACCCCCATTTCGATTAAGTGTACTATGAGTCTACAGTTTACCTGAAGTTACTGACCTTAAGTTATTTCTGCATAATTTGATACAAACTCAAATCTCTTCTTATTGTAATTTCTCAACAAATGATTGGATTACTTCAAACCGTCAAACGTTTGGTCTAAGAAGAATCTTTGCCTCTCTTTGTCTTCCCTTTCATTGAGTATTCCTTACACATATCTGCCCCAACTCCACAGAAAGATTTTGGAACCATCTGAGGGGTGGAAGCTCCTCTCCTCACATGCTTATTTGCCTGCTTATTGCCATGACTTCTTAAATGGCCTGGCACCCTATTTTTACTGACTAGTTGTTTCAGCTTCCCCAGACAGTCTTATATTACCTTCGGTTTAACCCCATAAGAGCTAAGCGCTCAAATGACTGCCTGATTGTCAGATAGTATAGCTATGTCCAGTCATTTGTATCGCTTATCCAAGTTGAATTGAGTACATCTTTCGATAACATAGACTTCTGTTTGGAAAATACCCGCGAGTTTCCTCTTGGGTTCGAACAAAAACTCCCTCTGCTGTCTTGATCCATTTGTATACCACAAAGTGGTCCCTCTTTTAAAAAAGTTTCTTGATTGCCCCATTCACTTTTATTTCTAAGTCTCATTGCAAAGCATTTCTCAAAATCATAGAGTCCACTGGTTCTGTCCAGGGGACAGGTAGGAAGGAAGCTGTTTATCATTGGGTTTGTTAAGTCACGAAATACATTTCGCGTTAGACTTGTCTCCCATCAATCTAACCATAGTCTCCAAAGCTTTGGTCTTCACTTACCATGTGCAGCAGACTTAAATCTAAAAGAGCTTCAACACGGCAGTAGGAACAGGACAGGTTTTCATTGCCCCTGTTATACTAACAACCGCAAATCTCTTTATCTTACGCAACTTCATTTGACATGCTTTAAGATTTGTTGTTTCTGCCCAGACAATGGCCCCATAGGTATCTACTGGGCTGAGCCTCATGGTTTGCATTTCCGGTATCGGCCTGCAAACCTTCTGCATATCATTATGCCATGTCTGGCCTTCTCTGATATGCTCTCCTACGTATCCATATACAGTCCAGTTTTATTTCCGGATATTTCACCCCCAATTTCTGTGATATTATATCTCCTGGAGTATAATATTCCTCCATTTTAGAAATTGTCTCCTTCTTGCAAATGGTGCTATTTTGATCTTGCCCAGGTTTATCCTCAGGTCCACTGTCATGCACCAACGACTTACTATCTTAAAACGCCTTTGAATGATATCGTAGAGCCTGTTGAAATTTTCCTTTAGCCATCAAGATTATATCATCTACATATCCTTGAAACAAGCTCCACATTAGTGGTGAAAAACTCCATAATGTGGATTATGCTGATCCTGTTATCCGTTGCCTGCTTAAGCTTCTGCAGATCGCTTGTTTAGCGATCTATGTGGATATCATTGGCCTTATATATGTTCTATCTAACGCCCTATTTTTCACTTAGTGGTCCTATCAAATTCGCCTTCTATGCAAAAATGCACACATAGATACCTCCTTACATTCAAGGACTCTTGAATGGTTCCCACTAAATCTACAAGCGGGATCTACTCAGTAGATCTGCCTGCCCTATAGGCGTGTTACCTTGCATTCGTTCCTGGTATTTTGTAGGGTAAAAAGTACTTTAAGCTCATTTTATAATGACATAATTAAGTTATCTAATTATGTAGCTACCCGCTATTATCATTGTCACTTCCTGGTAAGTGTGTTCGCAACAGCAGTTTTGTCCTTTTTATTTCTCTATTTGTAGAGCTACCATCTTCCCTTTTTAAGGACATCTTCTCTTCATATTCAAGTTACAGCAAAAACCCGCTCATGTATAGAAAATCGGTTCTTAGTTGTAAATTTATCGTGGATTAGTGATTAAAAGTGAGTCATTTATGTGAATCGAATGATAGGAAATTATTCATTGAACGTCTTTCTACTTTTATTCTTTAAAGATTACTGGAAAGGACTTAAAACAGCAAGTATTTATATGCTAATTAATGCCATATTTAAGTACATAATTATTACCTATTATATGGTATGGTCACCTTATATGACTAAAGAAGCTCTTTGTCTGTATTTCATTTTAAGTATGTATGAATCACTTCAAAATACACAAGCACTTTCAGATTCCGTGATAAAATGCTAAACAATAAACCATAAATTTTCAATCTAGACATGCATGCGAACCTAGTGTCTACAAAACATGGGTGAATTTTCTAAGTGAATAATAATAATAAAAAAAATTATGTTTTAATGTTAAAACAAAAACAACAGCGAAGAAAAACGGTTAATGAAAGCGATAAGAAATTAAACAGAAAGTGAATACGCAAACAGCGTGTACAACTTACTTTTTAATTACATACACACAGGGGTAACACCACTGTACTGATTAGGGAAATTGTTGCCAACTACTAAGAGGACGGACGACAACTAAGCACTACAATTGTTGTTTATTTTTTTAATAAAATAATTAAAGGTTATATGCTGTCTTTATTGTTGAGTTGTTGTTGTTGTAAAATAAATGCAAAACTTAAACTTTCGTGGTTGTTGGTTATTCTTATGCTCCAATTAATTAATCACTCACTCACACATATCTTTACACTTTTTAACTTTTGCCGTATGGCTGTAATTATTTTGAAAATATTTTATTGTTGTTGTTGTTGCCGGAGTGTATTATAACTGTAATATTATTTATCTTATCAGAATATATTTTTATTTATTTTCTTGGTATTTGGTAACACTTTGTTTTTAGCAATCACCACTAATATTAGCAATATTTACTTTCTTTGTTATCTAAACTCGTCAACATTTTATAAATTTTTATAAAAATTATTGAAATTATTTCGGTTTTTTATATTTTATTGTAATTTATTTAATACATATTTAAGAAATGTTTTGTTTATGTTGTTTAAATCGAAAAAAGAGCACCTTGTAGCCGTCGTTAATGTAACGTGCAATTGACAACGCCCCGAAAACATCACTAACGTAGAAATTTTTATTGTTTTTTATACATTTTCTATAAATTCTGTTTGTTATTCTCTTTTAACAATTACTAACACTACCAAAAAAACAAGTCATTTAGCCAAGTCAGTAGTCATTCCATCAATAAAGCCCAATGCGACTTTTTACCACTCTCGATCGTTTACTACCAGTGTTGCCTACTTTCTTTTTTCTTAACCAAGCTTGTTTAAGCTTTTGTTTAAAATGTTAAAGGAATTTTTATTAACGAAATAATAATGAACTCTTGTCACAAATAAGATGCTTTAAGATGGAGTTTATTCTTTTGCTTGCTTTGCTTTAAAAAAAAAAACATTTTTGCATCGAATTATCACTGTCAAGGAAAAATGGATACATTACAACCACAAGCTTAAGAAATCGTATGAGAAGCGCAAGCAATGAGCAAAATTTACTAGTCCATAGAACTTGCACCAATATAATGATTTGTGTTTGGTGGGATCATAAGATCTTAATGCATTATGAGCTACTAAAACCGGGACAGACGGTCGTAGGAGATCTGCTCAGACAACATTTAATTCGTTTGAAGCGTCCATAGACCAAAAAACACCCTGAATCTTCCACTAGAATCGAGGCCGTAATTTTTCATCACGGCAACATATAGTGGTGCCCGCAACTAACATTTTCGAAAACAGTAATGGAATTTTAACTTTACCCGCTGTAAACTCCAGACCTCCTAACTACCATTTGTTTCAATCGATGCATCCAACGTTCCCAATGGAATATTCTTCATTCCACAGTAGTGTATCAAAAAATGACTCGATCCTCCCTGGACATCGAAATCATGAAACGGATTTCATAAATTGCCAAAAAAATGGAAAAAAGTCGTAGCTTTCAATAGCCAATACTTTAAATGACGTGATCTTTCAAAAAACTATTTTAATAAAGCATTTACTTCCATAAAAGTGACCGGCTTGTAACTTGTATTGCCAATATACATGACTTTTTCTATTTCCTGCCTGTCAACAGATGTTTGGCGATTGAATTCTTTCAAATCTGAATTAACTGCGTCATCACCTCCACGTCTAATGTCTCACGTAGATGTGATGTGAACTGGCCACCAAAATAGTGCAATTTGACCCCGTTATATTTTTCTTGGAGTGCTTGGGGAGGTTTTCTTAAGACGCAGATGTATGCTAATAAGCCCCAAAGCACAGCAAACAGAACTTTTACCGATGGTCAAATTTAGCCTGATTCATGTGCCGGAGTCATGGAAAATTGAACATTTCCAGAGAAGTCGTGCGGACACTTGACCGATGCTAGATTCCCCACATAATGACATGAAGGCGACCTCCTCCCAGCAAGTTTCTGGAAAAAACTGTGAGACTAAATAAAATTGCCATCAAAAGTATCCCGGAATCGATCGTCGGAGTTGACTTTAAACTCTAGGTTCCGCCAGTCATGGATACAATTAATACACATAATTGACGCGAAAAGCTAGGTTGAAATCCTGTCTAAAGGGTTGCAATGAACAATCAAGTAAATAAGTTAGGAAGCATTTAATGAGAAACCCTATATATTAAATGGAAGTATGTAGTTTGATTATTGGACCCAGTCCTAGTTGCTGTTTTGTATTACATTTTGGTGTTGCAACGCCGAATCTAATTCCAATTTCTGATTCCGTTTTTTTTTTGTTTCTGGTTACTAAACCACATACATAGCATACATACATAATTGGCCATTACAATCCTATAGTCAGGATTACAAGCTAGTTTCTCACACCACTTATCTTTATACATGAGTGGTGGGACCTATAGTTTAAAGTCTACTCCGAACGACAGATTTTTTAGAAACTTTTCATGGGAATTTTATTTATTCAAAGATTTTTCGTCAGAAATCCGCTGAGAAGATGTCACCGCGTAAATATTTTTTTTTATATTTTCGTTTTGATGTCAAACCCCAGGGGTTTGATACGTGGTCTTACGTCTAATAAGCCAACACCCTACCTACTAGAATACGGCGACTTTTAATAAACAACACCATTTAATATTTGCGTTGCCTAGAAGCAACTTAAAATTAAAAAAAGTTTTGTTAATTAAATAATAATTGTTTATTCGATAACAAAATCGATTATGTATGTTTTGTTTTTATCGGTTTATATAGGAAACATTTATGCAGATAATATGCAGAAACGAATGAAATTATTTTTTTATTATGCTTTTTAGTTCCACAACTAAAGCATTTCGTATACGTCGTTTTAACAATCATGGTAACAAAATTTTTTTGTGGCCATGGTAACACTGTTCGCAAAGAGTAAAACCGAGTCGTATAAAGTAGAACCAATTCTTTTATGCTGCAAGCCTTAACTTAGTTTACGCTTATCTTCAGTTTAAGCCTTGTTTTGTTCTTTTTGTTATAATTTTGTTTTTGATTCGTCTTCTTTTACTTCTTTTGTTTGATGTGCAAGTAAATAAATTCTTATTAAAATTTGTTACAAAATTTATTTCAATTCAAGTCACTTCTTTTGGATTTCTCTTTTATGCTTTTTCAATGTTAGTTTTCATAATTTCGTAATATTACATTAACACACATACATATGCAGACGTATGGTAAACTTAAATATTTTATGTTGGTAACAAATACATACATAATCTTATAATTTCACATGCAAGATAATATGAATCTAGTGACTCAATTCAGAAAACTACCTGTGTTTACCTACGTTGTTGTTGTTGTTTTTTTATATTTTTTTTTTCATTTATTTATTAAACACCAACAATAACAATATTCCCTCTTGCTGCATAAAATAAAAATTCTTGAACTCTTATTGTTCTAACCCGAACACACTTTATTTAACTCACTCACTCAATATTTTCTGTCACTCACTCACTCACTTATTTTTTTTGCTTTTAAAACTTTACCCGGCCATTTCAATTCGTTATAAATTTTCAAACCGTAACCGACAACGTTAAAAGTTAGACTAACATTAACTATAACGAAATATAGTAGCCATACCCACCATAACAATAAGCCCTCTTTAATATTAATGGATATGCATGTATGTATGTGTTGGTTATAAAGTGGCCAACAATTTTTATACTCATTCTCTCAATATCTCTCAATACAAATTTAATATTTTCTTTAAGCAAGTAATACTTATACTCTCTTATTATTAGAGTATTGCCTAGGAAATGCTTTGTTTATGGCTCTTTCTCTTACCAACTTGTCTTAAATTAGAGACATGGCTTCAAGAAAATAGCTTTAAAGTATAAGTCTCTGTTATATGTACGTTAAAAGCTTTTGAAAATTTAACCGACTGTACATAAAGGTGTTATAATCTAACGATATAAGTCAACTTAGCACCATAGATTACCAAAAAGTACAGAGTCTTTTAAGTTTGAATTATTTTTTAAATAAATATTAAACTGGCATCTTATAAAGGGTCTGCCAAATAACTTTTTTTTTGAAAATGCTTTAAAAAAAACTACTGAATATTTTCTTATATTTCTTTTTTTATTTGAAAGTACAATCCTTCCGGTTAATAATGGAAAATAATTTCATTCAAATGGCTGCCTCGGTTGGCCATGCAGTAGCCTAAACGATCGGTCCAATTTTTAAGCACATTATCGATTGTGTGCAGCTGTATTTCACCAATGGCTTCACGAATATTGTCCTTTAAAGCGTCAATTGTCTCTGGCTTGTCGGCGTAACACTATCTTTGACCGCACCCCACAAATAATAGTCCAACGGTGTCAAATCGCAGCTCCGAGGTGACCAAACGACATCAGCTCTGCTGCTGATAATGCGATCTTCAAAAACAGAGCGCAAAACATCGAGCGTAGCTTCGGCTGTGTGGCACGTAGCGCCGTCCTGTTGAAACCAAATGTTGCCAATATCCTCCTCTTCAATTTTTGTGAACAAAAATTCGTTCAACATGGCCCGATAACGATCGCCATTGACAGTAACGGCCACTCCTTGCTCATTTTCGAAGAAAAATGGCCCAATTATGCCTCTGGACCAAAATCCGCACCAAACAGTGACTCGTTTTGGGTGCGTCGGCTTTTCAATGTATGCGTGCTGGTTTTCTGTGCCCCAAATGCGACAATTTTGCTTGTTTACATACCCGCCAAGATCAAAATGAGCTTCATCTGAAAAGATGATTTTTTTTGTCAAAATTGGCATCTTCTGTAAGTCGATCGTAGGCCCACTTAGGGAAACGAAAACGCATTGGATGATCCATATTCCTTCAGCTGAAGGACAAAACTAATTATATGTCAAATCAGACATGAGCTAAGTGTTACCATTCACGAAATAAGCACTAGTTAAAAAAAAAACGTTAGATGGCGGACCCATTATAAAGAGGGAAAATTAGGTTAGGTAAGGTTATGAACCTTTCCTGACGACAGACGTCCCACTTAGATTATCATTTAGGCCTTTTACGATACCACAATCATCATTTAACTCGGTTATCAAACATTCCCTACAGAAAAATAGCCCCAGTTCACATTTAAAATAAACAGGGAAAGTTAGGTTAGGTAAGGTGACGAACCCTTCCTGAAGACAGAGGTCCCACTTAGGCCGTCATTTAGCTCCTTTACGATACCTTGATTATGGTTAACTCGGTTATTAAATTATGGTTCAATCCCAGTTTACGTTTTAAATAAACAGGGAAAACTAAGATAGGTAAGGTGTCGGACCCCTCCTGAAGACAGAGGTCCCATTTAGATCATCATTTACGCCTTTTACGACACCACAATCAATATTTAACTCGGTTATCAAACATTCCCTAGAGAAAACCATCCCTAGTGTTCACAATAAATTTGGCTATTGCAGCAATCTTAATATTCGATAGCTTGGTCAAGGATTTTAGAAGAGGTCAGAAACCCCCGTCTTTCTATGACAAGAGCAGGGCATTAACACATGAGCTGAAAGACAGTCTCCTCCTGCTCTTCAGAAGTCATTTGCCAGAGCACAGAACCTTTCGACATGCCTACCAAAAAGACAGCGGCCCGTGAGAGTCGTTATTAGTCGTGCTATTTAAGTACAAAAGTGAGTCGGTACTTTTCTTACCCATACGTGACCAGCAAGGTCTATCAATATTGCGCGTACTCTCTTACCTCCAACGATACTGAGACTCCTATAAAACTAGTGGAAAATATTCAACACAAGCAAATGGAATACCTATGCTCTGTATCATATCAGAGATTGTTAGATCCGTACCGGCCCTGACAAGCTCATCAGCAATACAATTTTCAATGATATCCTTATGTCCCGCAACCGATATGAGGGTTATCTTTGAATGATCCGAACTTTTCCTGAGAAATCCTCAGCATTAATTGACAAGGATGAATGCCGAAGTGACTTGGGTTAGGCTCTTAATCACAGCCTGGCTGTTAAAGTTAGACATCGTGGTTTTCGGGGAAAATCCCGTCACCTAACGAGGATTGTGTTGCTTTCAAAATGGCCATGACCTTTACCTGGAAAAAATTGCATTCGTTTAAGAAACTTTTATATCAAAACTCTCGATAAATGTACGACATAAAGAATATAAGGAATACGATAGCCTAATACATGTTAGAAGTCTTGGTTGCTGCAGGCAAAAGTTACTATCACAGTCTGAAAATCTCATATGGGGAGACTGCGCCAACAATCGTTTGTGAGTACTAAATTGAAGTCGAATCTTTAACTACAAAATCCCTTGTAAAAAGAAAGAAGAACGAGGTAATGCTTGTGAGAGTGTTTAACTTGTCCAGCTAGGAGAGTAATGAAGTTAATGGCGAGTCAAGACGCAGATAAGGTCAAACAGTATATAAAGAGGTGCCTTAGTATTACGACCATACGATTTATTATTCTCTCCACAAACTTTATAGGGCATCCCCATAGTGTCTCCTCCAAAAGGCTTACCTTACAAATTTTAGATTGCTGTTCGGTGTCAAAAATGACAATTTCTTGCATAGTACCTGATATGCACCCAGGCGTCACTTCCTGACACGCATTACCCCACAGGTTCCAAAGATTAATTCACAAAATCTAAAAGTTGGGCTCGAGATATGTAGGTTATCTGAATAAGTGTACTTTACGTCAGCAGTGTCATGTCAAAAGACCGGCTACTTATCTCATGTTAGTCCGAATAGCCAAATATATGATTTAGATCTCCTCTTATTGTACTCTCCTAACAAGAGTTTTGGGAGAGAGAAGAGATCCTCTTCACTTCACACTTGAGAAAAGTCTTTGCCTCTCTTTTTCTACCTTTTCATTGAGCATTTCTTTCCAAACATCCGTTCAAGCCCGACAGAAGTGTTCTGGTTCCATCAGTGGCGTATAAGCTTGTCTGCTTTCTCATTGCCAAGAATTCCCAATACAGGGCAACTTTCTTCTGCTTACTTAACCGCTACAGGACACTACCATACTATAATCGATTTTATTTCGAATGGCGGTCTGATCGTCTTTAGATGACATAGGCTTCCCATTAGCAGATGCCAGTGAGTTTTCCCATGACCTCGCAATATTTTTTAGAAAGTCCTATTCCTGTTCCAACAACCGTTTTTGACCCATCTATATACATCAAACCCCAGGTCAGCCATCAAAACGAAAATTTGAAAAAATATTTCTTCGGTGACTTCCTCTCAGCAGATTTCTGGTGGCAAAAAATCTGGGAATGAATAAAATAGTCATGAAAAGCTGCTCAAAAATCTGTCGTTCGGAATCGACCTTAAACTGTAGGTAGTTTAAGTTTACACAAACAACATAAGTGATGTGAGAAGCTAGGTCGTACTCCTAGCTGAAGGGTTGTAATGACTAATTATGCACGACAAATAGTCCCTTCTTTAAGAGAGTATGCAGATTCCAGAAATCATAGAATCTTCTGGTTCTGTCCTAAGGGCTCTTAAGGGGAGAGCTGACAGGTAATAAGGGGCACCTATAAAACCGGTAAGCAGTAAAGCTTCTTTGCGCTGGTAATCATTATTCTTTATCTTTGAAATCTTTTAAGAAAATTCTCTTCTTACAAAGAAGTCATGATCACTTCGTTAGATAAAAAAAGTTATATTGCAGCCACGCAAAATTGTGCTAAAATTTGTATAGCAACTGTATATATAACGGCACTTAATCGCTATGTAATCGATTTATTTTACATTTTTTTTTGCGAACAGAGATTACGGAAATGTTTCGATGGCCATTGCTTTCTTTTTGAAATTAAATATTCAAATATTTATTGTTGCATGCAACATTTGTTGCATCTTACTTACGAAGCTTGGTACTTTATTATTTAATTAACAATTATTCAAATATTGTTGTGCATGTCATAAAAACGTACAAAAGAAATTTCAAAGAAATGAATCTTTGAACTTTTTCACAAACAATGATTCAGTTGAGTATTTTCCTCACAAGATAAATAAGAAACCCCACCACTTGGAAGATAGAGATTCAATGCATGCATGGAAAGTATAATCAGCTACACAAACAATTGGGTGGCGGGCATAATCATTTTACAATTAAATTTTAATTAAAGCGGTTCACGCGTTGACCCTTTACAGAACAAATAAAAAAATAAAAAAAAAACTAGAATTGTCTGACGAAGTTATCGTATTTTGAATTGCTTTTAAAGCATTTTTGAAAGCGTTGGTATTTCCTTCCGATGGGTGATGATGATCTATAAAGTGATTATTAAATTGATTGTCACTGTGATGGCATGGCTCAGGCCCTATAGTGCTTATGCAAAAGGGAAATTAACAAATTTACCAATTTAAAGAATCCAACCTTGGAAATGAAGTCGCCGTATTCTAGTAGGTAAGGCCTCGGCTCAAACCCCAAGTCAGACATCAAAACGAAAATATAAGAAAAATATTTTTTCAGTGACTTCCTCTCAGCAGATTTCTGGCTAACAACTCTGTGAGTAAATAAAATTGCCATGAAAAGCTGCTCAAAAAAATCTGTCATTCGGAATCTACTTTAAACTGCAGGTCCCACCACTCATGTATAAAATTAACACACACAACATAAGTGCTGTGAAAAGCTAGGTCGTAATCCTGACTAAGGCGTTGTACTGATCTTGTAAATACAAACAAGAAGTTCTCTTAAAAACAAAGCGAAAGAAACTAATTTGGGAATATTATATAGGCTCCGTCATTAAACGCTTCCTATCTTTAAATTATCTTCTAAATTTTATATTCTTTCGGAAGACCTATTGATGCCATTATGTGCGAAATATAACAGAATATAATAGCCACGACAACTCGGGTGGAGCACGTCCAAAAAGCCCAATTTTCCATAACTCTGAAGCATAAATCTTGCTGAATTTGTTGCATGGCTTGGATTATGTTGACTTTGAGCACCGCAGTGGCTTGTGGCTTACTTTCGTACACCTGGGAAAGCACCACAACTAAAAGTAGAACGGAAGGATTCTGCTACAATCAACGTCATGGAAACTTTCCTCCTCTCAAACTCGTCTGCTGCCTCATTGCCGAGAACTCTCACATAACCTGAGAACCAACAGAGGGTAATTTTATTTTGTCTGCTTAGCTGATTTAGCTTCTTCAAACAGTTGCTTACTACCTTCGATTTAGCCTCATAAAAGTCGTGTTCAAATGGTGGCTTCACTGTCAGATAGTATTGCTATAACTTGACTTTTGTACTTCCCGTCCAAGTTGAATGGAGCACATCTTTCGATGGCATAGATTTCCGTTTGGAAGAAACCCGCATATTTCCCCATTGGCTAAGAAAAAAACTTCAGATCCTGTTAAATAATATGTTCTTGGACCATCAGTATACCTCAAAATAGTTGCTCTTTTAGAAGAGCATACAGCTTCCAGATTACTCCATTAATTTTTATTACTAAGTTTCGTTGTGAAGCACTTTCCAAAATTAAAAAGTCTACTGATTCTGTTTAGTGGACATTTAAGTCGGAAACTGTCACTGAATCGATTCCTTAGGTCCTGAAATTTTTATTGAAATTCATATTAGACTTGTTTCCCATCAAACTAACTATTGTCTCTAAAATTTTGGTCCTTACTACCATGTACAGCGGACATAAATCTAAAAGAGCTTCCAGTGCCGCTGTAAGACAAGTTCTCATTGCCCTTGTTAAACCAACACACGCTGGTCTCTATATCTTATCCAATTCCAATTGAGTTGTTTTCAAATTCGTTCCATCTATTCAGACATAGCTCACTATCGGTCTGACAATCATGTTAAACATCCAGTACATAGTTACAAGGATGCACCCCACTATTAGCATACTCTCATTAGGTAGGTTAGGTTAGATTGTAATGGTAGCTTTGATACCAAAAGCTCACTTGAGCACGCTTAGCGGCCCGTTGTGACGCCACAGATGAACACAGTCTCTGTACCAAACCAGGGAAGAAGAAGAAGAAGTTATTCAGCGCAAGGGCTGCACATTTAAAGCACTACTACCCCACGCTGGCAAACCAGTCCGAAAGTTTGATAAACGAAGCTATATCCTTGACGTCAATGGATGATAGCTCCGTCAAGCTGCACCTCGCAAGAGATGGGCATTGACAAAGAAAGTGAATAACAGTCTCCTCTTCCTCAGCGGATCTGTACCCACGGCAGAAATCGTTGGATGGGAGCTGCATTCTTTCCGCGTGCGTTCCCATTACATGATGACCTGTGAGCATGGCCACTGTGATTGAGATGACGTTACGACCAAGTCTAAGTTACTGGTTGGTGCGCCTTCTATCCATCGAGGGCCAAGTGAGCCTAGCGGTGGAGCAGGACCCAGGATAGGTTGGCGTCTCGAAAGAATTTCAGCGCGATGGCAGTGGCATCCCCAAGTCGATTGAGAAGGATTCCGGAAGTAGTGCACCAGCCCTGGCGAGCTCATCGGCACTGTAGTTTCCCGGTATATTACTGTGCCCGGTGACCCAGATAAGTGCGACTCTGAAGCGCCCAGAAAGAAGGCCGAGACAGCGGAGACATTTTCTGACGATCCTGGAGTTATTCACAACATTCGACAAAGATCTTATAACAGCCTGACTGTAAGAAAAGATCGAGATGCGGGTGAAAGGAACATCGTTGACGATCTATTGAGCAGCCCGGTAGATGGCCATTACTTACGCCTGAAACACGCTAAAATAATCCGACAGTCGGAGGGAAATGTTCAGGTCCATTAGGCATGATTTAGGCATTAGGTAAGATTTTTAAACTTTTCATGTGAAAGATTCCATAATAAAGAAAGATGAAAGAAACGAAGTATACCTTACATTTACATTCCGAATACATAAGTTTGGCCTACCCCGGCTTACAATGGATTTCTTAAGTGATGAATCAAATAAACACCAGAGTGAGTTAATTATTGAACTTTTAACTGACACGGGGTTACAATCGCTGGAATACAATGTCTGTACACACATAGTATACATTGTATGATAATTTTTATGAATGAATGAACGAATGTATGTATGTACGTAAAACGGAATGAATAAATTAAACGATGAAAATATTAAAGTATAAATGAATTTTATTTGTTTTTAAGTTTTATTAAAGAAAATACACATGAATTATTTGTTCATTTACACACTCTTTTCACTTTTGGTTTTTGTTTAACAAAAAACTTTTACAATGAAAATGTGAAAGCTTTAAAAACATATATCAATATGTTTACATATATTTTTAGATGATAAAATGCATTATTTTTACTATACATTAATAATAAAAAATGAAAAGTTAATAAAAATGTAAGCTTTTAACAATCAGCAGTAAAAAAATTTGCTACTATGTTACTCTGAATGCATAAACATTTATTTTAATTGGTTTAAAAAAATTATGTATGTATCTACATCTATCTAATATTTAAATAATTTAAGTGTCTTTTCATTATTTAATAATTTTTTTTAAATAATTTTGTTTTTTATTCTTTTTGTTATTGTTATTTGATGATGATTTTTAAAACATTTATTGACAATAATATTCTCTTTAAATTTATTGTTTACGAATATTGTATTGCAAATTAAGACATAATTTAATAAATCATATTGTTAATGTAACTATAAAGTATTAAACAAAATCAATAAAATTAGCATATATTACAGTAAAGTTCCCAAAAAAAAAACAATTCAACCTAAACTGAGGCATTTAATCCCAAAAAAATTTCCAAAAACTTTAAAAACAAAATATTTTTTCGTTCTGTTTAATAAAAAAGAATAATTTTAAGACATTCAAATCGAATATTTCAAAAAAAGGTAATGAATTGTTTTATTTTACATGTTTCTTAAGATGAGTGCGAACGAAAAAATTCTTTTTATAAAAACTAGGTTAGGTTAGGTTTAATTTGCAGCCACCTCAATTAGCCCCTATTCATACATACCTATTCATACATACATACATAATTGGTCATTTCAACCCTTCAGTCAGGATTACGACCTATCTTCTCACCACTTATGTTGTGTGTTGAAACCTACAATTTAAAGTCGACTCCGAACGACATATTTTCGAAAAACTTTTCATGACAATTTTTTTTTTTGTATTTACTCTCACAGTTTTTGCCAGGAATCTGCTGAAAGGAAGTCGCCGATATAATATTTTTTTCATATTTCCATTTTTACATCTGACCTGGGGTTTGAACGGCGGCCTTATGGCTAATAAACCAATACACTATCTACAAGAAAACGTCGTCATTCTACCTACTACCTATTTCGTTTATGTTTCTTTTATTACATGTACAGATTGCTTTTCATAGTAAAATTTTTCTAAAAAACATCGATTTTTTTTCATTTAGAAATTTTCACACGATTTCCCTTTGAATTTGAAAGAATTTTATTTCAAGTAGCTGTGAAAAATAGGACCACATGTAGCACTCATATTCTTAAGGAAATCCTTCCTTTTTTGTCTTTTCTGTAAGACTCCTCTGAAACTTCAAATGACTTTTTTACTTGTGACACAAGAGGCTCAGAGCGTTTTACTTTTAGGAACCCTTTTTTCCAGAGGTGTTAGGGTGTTCTCACAATATCCTTATTATATTTTCTATCATCCCCTCATGTTTTCTATCGATATTCAAAAATCTTTCATAGGATCTATAACCACAGAATTAGTTTTTCGGTTAAAACCTATGACAGTATTATCTTTATCATGTTCTAAAAAATATGTATGAGACCCAGAAACTATCTTTCAAACTATAATATTCCACACCAAAGGCTTGGAGACGATGGTTAGGTTGATGGGAGACCAGTATAACATAAAATTCATTAAGAGATTTAGTGAACTAAGAAATTCTTGACCGACAGCTTCCTCCTTAGCTGTCCATTAGTCTACAGAACCAGTAAAGTCTATAATTTTTGAAAGTCCTTCAGAACAAGGCTTAATAACAAAAATGAATGGAGGAAGCTGAAAGAGGGCCTATTTTGTAGGAAACAGGTGTACAATATTGGATCTTGGAACAGGAGAAGAAGTATTTCAGACAGCAATATTTCGAGGAAATGAGAAAATTCGCAAGTATCTTCCAAGCGGAATTCTATGCCATCGAACGATGTGTTCAATTCAATTTAGATAGGAAGTCAGGCCGCCATTTAAGCACTAGATTCTTATGAAGTTAAATTGAAGATGGCATGGGACTGCCTGGGCAAACTGAATCAGATAGGTAGGGAAAATAAGGTTACTCTCTGCTGAGTGTCAGGTAATGTCGAAATGCTTGGCAATGAGCAGACGAACTTGCGAGGAGGGTGAACTTCTGCGTCGTCGATGAGGTCATAACACTTCTATGGGGGCGGATGTTTGAAAAGGGATACTCAACGAAAGAGATGATAAATAGAATCAAACACTTTTCTTAAAACAAGGGGGTTTAAGACAAGCAAAAATTTTATTGGGAAATCACAATATGAGGAGATCGGAATCATGAGTCAGACATGCAAAAATAACCTAAGATTTGTAATCGGTCTTTTGACAGGGCATTATAGACTCAGAACTCACTTATTCAGAATGAGCGCTGTTTCGAGTCGAACATGTAAATTCTTGCAACCTATGAGACATTAAAGTATACCAGAAGGAAACACCTGGCTGCATATCAGTTGCTAGGCAGGGAATTGTCATTCTTGACACCGAGCAGCATCCTGAAGAAAACATTACAAAGATGCCCTATATAGTTAGAGAAGACTACAATAGATCGTATTGTCATAGTACGATGATATCTCTTCACTCCAATAATAATAATGTTCGGGAAGTACAGCGACATACAGTGAGCAATGGTTATGATTTTAGACTACAGCAAATAAATAATAATTTCATGTAGAAACTATTGCTATCTTTGAGCTTCAGTGTATACAATGAATTGCCAAACTATTTGTATATTAAACGAAACTTTAATTCTTTTATAATAATATTGTAAAGTTTGTGAGAAAATATGCTAATAAGTCTTTATAAAATTCGTGAAATATGATGATATTTTTTAATAGACTGTAATAAATAAATAAAAACAAAGGAATCACATTTATTTTAGTTATAATCTGCCACTAATAATTAGTAAACTTTGGCCTTCGAATAAAATGTTTGTTCAACTAAAAATACTGAATCATTTTAACTGAAGTTATTATTTTGACACTCAAATATGTTAAATTTTCTAAAGAAAAAAATTTACTTAAAGAAAACTATCAAATGTGTATAACATATCTATTTTCTTAATGGCTATATGAAAACGTATATATTTTTGATATACTGTGATCAGTAACATACACCAAAACAAAATTTAATATATTTACCCAGCCAGCATTTTTGGAAGTTTTTAATCAAATTTGAGTCTTTTTTGATTCTTTTGCGGGATTAAAAAATCTAGAATATTTATTTATTCTGATCATAAAAGATACTTCTGTTGGGAGAAAAAAGTGATTACACGCGACTTTTCTTAAAAAGTAATTTATGAGTCATTTTCTATATTAGTTTAGAGTAATTTTCTACCCTTTTATGATCATTTTCGAATCACATTCTGATCATTTATTAGCCTTATTTACCTTTATTTATGAAACTTTTTCGAGTCGTCTTTCAGTCATCGTTTAATCGCATAGGAGTCTTTTATGAGTAATTTATCAATATGTTTAGGAGTCTTTTTATTGTCATTTATCAGTCATGTTCGTATTAATTTGGACTCCTTTTTACGTCATTTATGATTATAATTTGAGTGATATTATTATAGTTGTATTTCTAATTGTATTTTACTCTCTTCAAGTGTTTTTAGTCGGCTTTCTGAGTCCTTCGTTTACACTGCCGCGATTTCAAAAATCACGTTCGTATGAACGTTAAGTAACAAAGAAAGAATTTTAAGTTTATATTCGTGATGTACTATGTACATCAGACATCAAAGTTTATTTAAAAATATTTTTTTTTCGTTAAAAAACAAAGGAATATTTTCTATTTAAAAAAAAATTGTACTTTATTTCATAGCCATCTTTTATATAAATGAAAATTTATACAGAGAGAGAGTGTAAAAAAAGCAGTGTTTAATCGTCTATCTGCGCAAAATATGATCATAAAATATGTAATTATAATTACTTTTCAAACACCTGCATGATCTTTTTTTGATTAAGCGTTTTTCAATCTTCTGTATAAGCAGAATTTAATAATAAATAACGAAAATAATTGTCAAATTTTACGTCCGGATGATTAATTTTTGATTGCTATACAATTTTTTACTGTATTTTAAATCGAACTCATTTTACTCATTGAAGCGAATCATTTTTGAGGCCTTTTTTAATCGTGGCTAATAAGTTTCTGAGCACCAAAGGTACTCTAAAAAGACTCGGCAAGATGATTTTTGTAAAAACAATCTTCCAAATGCTAGCTGGGTTAGTTTCGATATTACAGTAGATGAACACAAACACAAGCACAAGTATTAATTAAGATTTTAAAATTAGAAATATTATATAATTGGTATGTTTTTATTGAATTTTAAAATTATTAAAAACATTTTATTTCATAATCAAGCTTATAAAAGTTATGACGGAAAACTGAAAAATTCATTGCAAATACAACATCCATTGTATTATTACAAAATAAATTGATGTTCTGCTATGACATTTCGATAAATGCAAAAAAAGAGAAATAAATATTTATAATGGAAACATTTATGTTGAAAAATAAATTTCAATTTTCAGTAATATTAGCGAATCCTTTACACAATTGCATTGATAGAAAGCAATTACATACATTTAAATGAAATACAGTGTATTATTTTTAAATTAATATCTCTTAATTTGTATATTTAATTAAAAACTTTTGAATCCTTGGATTCAAACTATTATTATTATTAGTTAGTATGCTTACATATTTTAGAAAAAAAATAATATAAGTATGTTTAATAAATAATTTAATTAACAATTGGTTGATAAAAATAAAAAATAAAACATTTAGATAAGTATGGAATCAATAAAATATTGCCGTAAACATTTCATTTGTTTACATACATATAATTTACGCAATAAATGTATGCTTTTGGATTTGAATTATAATCTCCCTATAAGTATTAAACCCTATTAGAAGCCATAACAAGAGACAACAGAGTTCTGCATGCACTTCCATTATTTCATGCCAGTATTATTATTACAATTAATACACATTTTACACTTATTAAACAATAAATTATTATAGGAAATGCTTTAAATAGAATTACATGTTTCCTTTTTCTTCTTCTTTTTAAATATAGAAATCCAAAAAAAAAAGCATTATTTTGTTGTTTCTAATTTAAGAAATTATTTTTTTAACCAAATTTGTTTCATCATAAGTCTGTAAATTGTGCAGCCTTGTTTCATGGTTTATTTTAATCATTTTATTGATGTTGTTTTCATTATTTTTTTTTCTAATCGATGTTTAAAGAAGACATACGCTTCTCAACCCTGCCAACGCCAACACATTACGACGGTACGGTACGGCATGGTAAATGGTAAGGAGAAAAGAAAAACAATAAAATCATAGATTAATAATTTGTATTAGCCTGTATAGTTTAAACAAGGAAGAAAGTTTACACATTAACGCACGTAATTTCAATATCTTGAAAAAGTTCACCAATCCATGCCACCACAAGGCAATAATGTTGAAATAATTGTAACAGTAATTCGCCCTCGTCCAACATTTCTATGCGTTCAATTCGTTGGCGATCAACAGGCGGTATGCTTTGATATACTTGCACCATATCCCATGCCCTACTGCCACTCCAACCGCACTCTAAAAATCGGTTCATTTGTGTTTCCAATGAAAGGCAGGCATCAACACCGGCCAAGCTGCAGCCTCGGCTACGCAGATTATTTAACATAACTTCACCAAAACGATCATTCATATTAACCTGCAACGAAAGTAAAATGTTTTCAATAACCAAATGCTTCATAGCATTTAAGTAGAATTTTATTCATAGCGTACCTGTTCGTAATTGACAAATACAGCACTGGTAAATTTTGTGGCAAGCCATTTAAGTAAATTTTTACAATTTTGTATCTCTATATAAACTAATACACATTCGGCCAAAAATATGGTTGGTAGCGTATAATCAATTTCAGCCTGTTGTAATTTATTGTCTACTTCGTCTATGTTTCTTAAATCTACACCCATCAAATGATAGTTTGGTCCATGCAAATCTGTTGGACTTAATCTAACCTCACCATCTTCATCGTGTATTTTAGACAATAGCACCTTATTCCGTTTAATCGTATAGCACTTACGTGCCGTAACAGTAGGAAAATCTAATTCAATGAAATTTTTCACTTGATGTGGCGTATCACGCAGACGGAAATAGAGGGTATCAAAGCCACAGCCAAGATTGATAATTTGACAGTTACCATCAGTTTTCTGCAAAAAAAAAATAAATAAATAAGTAATGATAATAACAACACACAGTGCTTAGGCTAAAACGAGGAAAATAATTTGTGAAAGGTGAGAAATAGTTCGTAGTGTGTATGTAAATTGATTTGAAGCCAAAAGCAGCTTTTGTATTCGATTTACAAATTCTTTTTATACGATCAACATTACGGCGATGGTCCCTACTCATGTAGTAGATTCAAGCAGGATCAATGTCTTCAAGTCCCCACCCAGCAGCACTATATACATACAAAATAAGTGGCCACTTAATAAAGAACTACGCTGTGCCACTAAGAGTAAGTTAAATGAAATGGAACTAAATGAAAAAGATTGTCCACGGCTGTGTTCAAAAACCTCAGTAGTACACATATACCAGAAGATGCATATGATGACAGTCAGAGCAGAAATAGAATAGGACACCACAATATCAACTGCAGGAAACACCCAATTGAACTTGAATACAGTTTCCTATGGACCCATTCGTAGACATTAACTCAGCCACTTTGTTTTGGGTGTTGTTGTTACTACAATGAAGTATACTATCATGCAGTATATTGTTGCGATAATGACAGAATGGATTATTGAAGTCGTCATTATCTATTAGGTAAGGTCTAGGCTTATTAGACGCGAGCAAAGACATCTCGATTAAAACGAAATATGAAAAAAAATATTTCTTTCGCAATTTCCTCTCAGCACTCTTCTGTCTAAAACCCGGAGAATAAATAAAATTCCCATGAAATTTCTCCAAAATCTGTCGTTCGGATTCGACTTTAAACTGTAGGTTCCTGCCACTCATGAATAAAGTTAATCCACAAAATATGGATGGTGTGAAAAGCGTAGCCCTGTCTAAAAGGATTGTAAAGACCAATTAAGTAAGTGAGAGGGGGCAAATAGAGAGTAATACGTGCCTATAGACGTTAGATTAAAATCTGTTTATATTGTAAAACACAGAAGTGACAACAAAATTAAGTTCTCATTGTAATAATTGAATTATCAATGGATGTGGACTACGAAACTATGCAGTCAGATCACAATAAGTTGTAGTTTAGTTGTAGAAACAAATTCCAACGGGATGGTGAGTTCGAAAGCATCAATTGTACTGTATTTAGTCGAAAATAGTATGCTGACTACGCCAGCGTATGAAAACAGTATTAAGGAAAGAAAAAAAATCCCTCCTCTAAGCAGACTTCTGACAATAGCTTTGAGAACAATTAACTGCTTTGAAAAAAACAATACGTTTATATAAATAACATACAACTAGGGGTTATAAGTATAATAGAGAGATCAGCTCGATAAAAACTTTTAAGCTTTTTAGAATTTGTTATATTATTCTGAAATAAATATTTAACCATATAAAAAAAGATTAATCAACTGAAATGAATATAAATAATATTACTTAGGATTTTGCAAAATTTAATAAAAAAAAATATTTTCAAATACAAGTATGACATTTTAATCGATTATCAATTATTAAAATAAAAGAAATATGTTTCAATAGCTAGAATAATAAAATGGTATCATTGTTGTTGTGGACAACATGCAACAGGATAATCGTGTTCAATGTCATACCGACATTAAACAATAAAAGCAATTAAAACAGCTCTTGTTCTGTTATAAAAATGAACATTTGATACGTATGGTGGTAGACCGACAGACGGACAAAACATCTGATGGAGATGCACCATCGTTGGTCTAAGCGAATCTAAAGTACTAACACGTACATACATATGTATACGCCGCGCACATACACTTGAACATATTTATACCCACGGCTATGCAAGCACACATACACTATTACTCTATAAATATAATGAATAAAAGCAACAAAAAAAAAGCAATTTGACTTTTGCCTTCAGCTCTTGTATGCATCCCACCTCCCTATTGTATTTGAAGGCCTATTTCTCACCCACTATGCATATATGTATGTATGCAACGTTATGTTGAAATCATGTTGTTGTTGTTGTTGCTATAACGGTTGAACTATAAATAGTAGTAAAACTGACCTTCAGGAACTTCTCAATACACATCTCAACGCCCTTGACCCTGGCAAAATAGCCTCGATTTATCTCTGGTGCTTTGCGATCTTGATTGCGCACAAAAAATCCAATGTAATCGTCCTTCCAATATCCCAAACGCACAGCACCCCTTTTACAGTCGCTGGCATCGTCATTCGTGGCAATGACAGCCTCATCGCAAGGATGAAATGAATGTGGTGGCTCCATTTTTCTCTCCCTCTCTCTAGTATTTGTTGTTATAATCGTCTAGAAATTTCAAACATTAACAATATGAATCAAACATAAATCTTTTTTATTTTTGGAATTGGAAGTAACCTACACTTTAAAACGTTTGTCTGTCCGTCTTACTGCTGTTTCTTTGCCGTCTTCACCTTAAGGTGTTGGTTGGTTGGTTTGCTTGCCAAACTGTGTTTGAGAAGAACAAAAAAAAGGAAATCCTTGTTGCGTTGCTTTCAATTTCTTCTGTTTCACTGTCTTTAATAAATTCTTTAATTATTTTTGCGGCTTTCATAAATTTGTGTCATAATATTTTTTTATAATCTTGAGAATTGTTTTTTTTTTCTTGTTTCTTTGATTTTTGGCTTCAATTTTCTTCACTTTCTTGAAGATATATTTTCCTCTCAGCGACAATTTGATTCTTTTCTTTACTTTTTCGTTTGCAAAAATATATTTTGACATTTCACTGATTGGAAACAGCAGAGCATTTTCCTTTCTCTAACATACAGAGAGTGAGAGAGAATTTAGTGTCATGGGGTAATGTTATTACTAGTTGCCAATAGATGACGCTTAGGCGACTTAATATCAGGTGGTGTTGCCAGTCCAGCTGATTGCTTTTTTATTTGCGCATAAATGTTAAATGTTTTGTTTACGTTACATTTTTTTGTTTAAATTTGAATTTGTGTATTTTTGTTTTAGTTTTTAAATATCAATATGAAAAGGTAAAAAAAGTTAAGCACGGGAATATAAGACGCAGGTAATTATTCAAAAATTCATTTACAAAATAATTTAAATTTAATTATTTTTTGTATGCACTTTTCTAATTTTAATTTTTTAGAATTTTAAACAGAATGACACAATGGCAACATTGTTATGCCGTGTATAATGGTAACCAGATATAACGGTGAATGCCTCCACTAACAGATGTGAAAATTGCTTATTCTAGACACGCACCGTCCAAATCACGATGTACAGTATATGGATCTATGATAATTCAGTACCATTTCGAATAACGGCACTTGGGTGAGTTTCGAGATTTTATTCACCACATTTTGTAAGAAATCACCACACTAGAAACTCACCACACTTCGATTTTATGCACCACACCGGATAAATTCACCACATTTTGTAAAAACTCACCACACTAGAAACTCACCACAACTACAAAATTCACCACACTTCAAAAAAACTTTAAAAAATATTAAATTTTTTCTCTTTCCTTTCCTCTCCAAACCACCAGCGAGCAACATCATCATCCATCCCCATAACAACAACATCCATACATAATACGCCCATTATGTTTTCGTTTTATCTGAATGTGGGAATTTCTAGTTCCGACAATTGTTTCCTTTATACGTAACCAATAAAGAAATGTTTATAATTAGAATATAGTTTGTCTTAAGAACAATAAATTTCTTTTTATAGATAATTTTTTGTTCAAAAGTTATTTCGAGGTAGGAAGTGTAAGTTTTTTTGCTCACTGTACGCAAACAAAATATTTGACATGAAAAAAGCACTCACATGGGCTAATAACACCACTTTATATGAATTCGCCTTGGTTGTAATTCTGCAATCGCCTAACTAAATTCGCCTTGAATACACTGATGCCAGATTTGACGATTTCAAGTAAAAATAACAAACTAATTGACGATTTGAATTTATGCTGAATTATAAATATTTTTTGATTTGTTGATTTTTTAATGTTTTGCTATTTCCCAAAACATCACCGATTTTGACGATTTTCTTTAAAACTCAACAAACCTGGCAACACTGCCTGGATGCTGCATTTACTAAAGCTGGATTCACCCTATGTTTCGGAACAAAATTCTTGTTCCGGAACAAATTCAGTTTTTTGAGAGTTTGTTTCGAAACGATTCACCCACTTCGAACAATTATGTAAAAACAGGGCTACCATATGAAATATTTTTGTAAACGATGTTTGTTAGTTTTACAATTAGGCAGCACAGTAGCAGATGACTGCAATTCGTTTATTTTCTTGGCTTAATTATTTAGTTTTTTTAGTAATATTCAACAGTTATTTGTTTTTTTATAATTAAACAAACAATATAAACCAACAGGATTAACCAACCGCTCTGTATTTTATTATACAATACATACATACAAATATACATCCAATATGATGTGGCAGCTCAGTTCAACTTTACTTTAAAAATTAAAATATCTGGCAGCACAGTACGATTGTTTCAGAACAAAAATTAAAATTAAACCAATTCGAGCTAAAATTGTTCCGAAGCAATCTTACTCTCTTTCGCTCTCTCTCTCAAAAAGAGAAACGTCAAACTACATATAAAAAAAATTGTTTCGGAACAAAAATTTTGTTCCGAAACAATGGGTGAATCCAGCTTAAAAATACTTTACATTTAGTATTGCCAGATTGATTATTTTTAATTAAAATTATGGGTATCTTTAACGGATGAATTTTTTTCAATTGGCTCTTCAGTGTAAATCAAGGCGAATCTATGAATTCGCCTAGGTGTAAACGAATATTATGGTCAGATATGGCAATGATACAAATGATCTGTTTGCCATTCTGCCATTTTTCTGCGTGCTTGCAAGTCGTCAAATTGTTTTATAAGTGTTCCTATCAATTAAAAGCTTCCATGGCCTATACATTGCTACCAATGAAATCTAGAAGATATACTGTTTGGTGCTGTTTGTTGGCCACAGGCATCATTGGATGATATTACTTGAAATACGACGAAACTCATCGTTGCCTTCAATAGAGCAAGGTAAGTGTTTTTGTTAATCAAAATTCATTTATTGCCCCAATCACTTTTTCAAATTTTCTGTAGTATTTGCAATTTACAAAACCCAGAAGTTAAAAGATCACCCAGCTTTAAATATTGTTTTTTGTTACTTAAAGTCCAATAAGTACTGAATTTGCTAGAAATACTTTTGCATTTAGTGTTGCCAGCTTTAACATTTTTAATTAAAATTGTATGTAGTTTTAACGGATGGTGTTTTTCCTATTGGATTTTCAATGTAAAAGAATATTATGGTGACATATGGCAATACCACAAATGCTTAGTTTGTCATTTTATTAGGCGCGTCGCTTTATGCTACGCGCTTGCAAGTCGTTAAGTTGTTTTAAATGTGTAAAGTGGGTTTCTATCAAAGAAAAGCTTCCATGGTCATTTCAAGTACTACCAAAGCACTCTGGAAAGTGTACTGTTTGTGGGCCAGTGGAATGATTGGACCTTATTACTTTGAATACGATTAAATTCGCAACGTCGCCAATGGAGCAAGGTAAGCTTTTTTCACCTTTTTTTTGTACTTAAAATGGAGGGGTTAGGCGTCACTTGCCAATATTGTGTAGTACATACGTATTTTCAATTTACTAAAACCAAAGTATAAAAAATCACGAATACCACATAAAAGTTGCATCAATTAACAATACAAAGACGTTATGTCAGGTTACGTACGATGGGCAATAGGAAAGTATAAATAGATCCCTAGTTTCCAATTGGGTCTAAAGGCCCACTATATTATCCGTATGGCGAAAAATAGTAGTGTGCAACTTTAGTGTTCAATCCAGTAGGGTAATATCAACCGATACTGACCCTACACCTTGCAAACCAGTTTCAAACCTTTACATATAATTAACTATACAACAATTATAGTCTCGCTCGAACCATTTTAAGGTTATATAGGAACCATGTCATTTAAACCATAGAAGAGACATTTCTATGTCTACATGTAATGTTATAAAATAACAGGGTTTCATCTAAGTCGACGTTGCTTAGGCCGAAAACCTAAACTTCTCACAAGAACACAGTTAAGGTGCCAATTTCCATATATAGTACATGCAGTATCTGTGTATGCTGGTCAAAGGTGATAGAGTGGCCAGATCTGATGCGTGTTATAGTACAGTAAACCGTACAAATAAAATAAGTTTTAAATCTAATTAGCAAAGAATTTATTCAATTGCAGGATTTAAATATAAAAAGTGCTTTGAGCTAAAAACAAATACAGTTGTTCATAATGACAACAGAATGTAGGGGATTCCTGCTGACACTTTTTCTTTTTATCCGACATTAGCACAATTGTCTTTAAGAATACTTTTGTTCCCATTACTGATCAAATCAAATTCCAAAGAAGAAAGGAGAAATGTATTTTACTTAAAACTTAGCACTTAGAAGGAAATCCACATCTTTGTATACTGTAAACCAGAGACACACACTCTTTCTGTTTTATTGCCTACCATGCCTTCTAAATTTCTGCCAAAGTTTCTGGGTTTAGAAGCTGTAATGTGTGTTGCTCTACCTTATTCAATTGGTTCTCTGTAGCATTAAGATCCTCTGCTGATTGAGATGTTTTTTTTTAACGTTTGATAGTATTTTCTTTCAAGTGTCTATTTTGGGAAGCATATCATTGTGGGAAAAGTCTATTCTTTTGAACGTTTATATATGCATTTACCATTTTTGCTATGCAATATCACCGAACGCCTGCTGGGTTAGTATAGTGCATTGTATATGAATACTGTTGCCGTAGTCTAGTGAGTACCTGGTTAGCTTACTAAAAGCGAACTGAAAAGTTGAAACCTCAACTCTGAAATCTTAAAAAAAATATTTCTTTTAACGACTTTTCTCCTCAACAGTATTCTGGCCTAAGCTCTGAGACTAACTAATTGCATTGAAAAGGCTCCTCCAATAACCCTCATGAATAATATTAAAACACACAACATGGGTGGTGTGAATAGATTTTCCTTAATCCGTCCTGAGGGGTTGTAATGGTTAATAAGGTATGTACATATATATTTATATCGGGTCTTTCATTAGGCTCTTCTTATATTTAAATTTTAATAAACCAATGTGTGAGATATCATCAGCATTTTTTATTCCTATTGATGTCATAAAGTGTTGAATATACAGTTGTGTTCAAAACAATAGGAGCGCCCTTCATTTAAAAACAAAGTTTAAAATTAAGAAAAATAAAAAAGAAAATATCAAATTTTTTTGACTTAAAATTTATTTCTAATTCATTTTTTAATTTTTTAACACTTAATTATTTAATTAAAACTACAAAAACAAAAATATTTTATGTAAATACTCTCAAAATTAATGGTTCAAAATAATAGGAGTGTTAGCAAACAACCTAATAATTTTTAAACAAAAGGCACAAAAGTTTCATATTATCTTAAAACAGTATATTTTAGTATTTGGTTGAATAACCTTTGCTTTTAATGACTTCAGCACATCTACGAGGCATTGAGTCAATAAGATCTTGGCATTTCTTTAAAGGAATTTGATGCCACGCATCGCGCACTGTGATCCATAGTTTTTCTGCATTTGAAGGTTTTTTTCTCTGCAACATACTTTTTAACATCTCCCCATATATGTTCTATGGATTAAGGTTAGGAGACTGAACTGGTCGCACCATAACCTTTACCCCATTAACCCGAAACCACTCATTTGCCAATTTACTGGTGTGTTTCGGGTCATTATCTTGTTGGAATATCCATTTTGGAGGTGTGGAGTATGGTAACATTACTTCTCTCAAAATGCCAACATAGACGTTCCTATACATTATGTTATATGAAAACCTTCCCCATATCATTAGTTTTGCACCACCATGTTTAACTGTCTTTTGTATATACTGAGCTTTACATTTGGTGTTTGGCGGACATCTAACATACTGTCTAGACCCAATGCCACCAAATAAAATAATTTTGCCTTCGTCGGTCCACAGTATATTTCTTCATTTTTCTTTCGGCCAATTGATATGTTCTTGGGCAAACTTTAAGCGTGCTGCTACCTGTTTTTTTTTTTTTTTTTTTTTTTTTTTTGTGTCAGCAATGGCACCTTTCGTGAAGTTCTTGCGAATAGTAGAGCCACTTACGGCAAGATTCAGATCCTTTTGATTTTTTTGCATACGCCGAAGGATTCATTTTGCTGTCTCGCACAATTCTGTGGTCATCGACAGTTGATGTTTTGCGCTTGCGCCCACGCTTTTCGAGCTTTTTTATATTTTAATACATTTGCGATCATTTCATCATTTGATTGGAGCAATTAAGGTTTCCTCAATTTCTTTAGAAGTTTTGCCTTTTTTTCGAAGATTTTTAATTAGCTTTCTCTTTTCTTCAGTACAGTGCTTTCCTCGTCCCACTATTACAAAAATGTATGTGAATCACTGTAGAAAAAGTTTTAACTACATTTTTCCGTACTTATTTTTCACTTTTTTCTTTAAATTATGTGCTGTTATATTTTTATGTTTAAAAGAACACTTACACTCCTATTTTTTTGATCAACTGAATTCAAAGGCAAACACAGAAATGAATCAATTTCATCGTAAATATTAAAGTTATTACGAGATTCTTTTTGTATTTTATTTCTTGCATATCGTTGTAACTACCATTAAAATATATCATGTTTTGCAAATTGGTACAATAAAAATTTTAACTTTGAAAATATTACATGTATATTACATACATACATACATATATATTTGTTCCTTAAAACCCTTCAGTCAGGACTACGATCTAGCTTTTCACACCACTTACGTTGTGTGTGTTAATTTTACCAATAAGAGGCGGGACCTGCAAATCAAAATTGACTCCGAACGTAAGGTTATTTAGGAACTTTATGTGGAAAATTTATTTTCTCTTATTATCTTTCTTATTTGCTTGAAGTCTGTTGAAAAGATTTTTTCGTTTCGTTGGAGATGTCTTACCTGGTGTTTGAAGCGTGGCCTCACGTCTAAGCCAACACACTACCTACTAGACTAAGGACTTCAATATAATATTCAATCGTTCAAATATCCTCTATTGCTTCTCTGTGAGGAGCTCATCCGGTCTGTCCAATTTTCCATAATTCGGGCGTATAAATCAGGCTGAATTTGACGGATGGCATGTGTTATATTTCGGTCTGGAGTATAGCTGTGGTTTGTGGTTTATTCGCATATACCTGCGACTTAAGAAAAACCCACAAGAAAAAGTCTAACGGAGTCAAACCGCGCGACCTCATTGGCCAGTTCACATTACCTCCACGTGAGAGGGCTATGCCCTCAAATCTCTTGTGCAGAATATACAATGACCAATGTGGTGCTGTTGAAACCACATGTCGTTGGCATGCAGATCATCAAATTTAGATCAAGAGAAGTTGATAATTATCGACCAATAGCGCTTGCCGTTGATAGTGATTGCCTGGCCAACGTCTTCCTCAAAGAAATATCGACCATTGACGCCGACAGCTCAAAATCTACGCCGGTGACTTTTTAAGGATGCATCGGATGCTCTTGAATCTAATGTGGATTAGTATGTAAAATTTGTTTCTTCAAGTACCCAACTATTCAAAAATAATTCAAAAATAGGTCGGTCTCATCAATGTATATAATTTTTGGGTATATATAAGGGTCACAATTTGTTGTCTATGGTCGCTTATCTTCAGTCGCTGGGTCAGTTTTAATGGGTGCAGACCCAAGTCACGGCCCAAACTTTGTCAACTTGTGTTCCGCGAAAGGCAGACTAAGTGTTTTGGTGAGCGATGCGAAATCGGCTGACTCGGATTATCCTGTGCCTTCTGACAGACAGCGGTGATTTTTTAAACGGATCGTGGTTTTGTTGGGCAATCGTTTAGTAAATTAGTGGACTTGAATTTATTCTTAACATTCCGAATAGTCCCCTTACCGCTGCCCGTCAGATGATGTTTTAAACTGATCGTGGTTTTCGTCATCGTACGCGTTTTGGGCCATCGTTTAGTAAATCAGTGGACTTAAATTTATTCATAACATTCCGAATAGTCCTCTCGGTAGACGAATTATAATTTTGCTAGTTTACGAACCAATTTTGCTATTTGCATGTGTGTTGTTGAATGTTATATCCGTCCATGGAGATTTAATAAATTACAACTATTTTGACAGATGTTGTTTCAACAACATGTCCGTTATTGTCCCTATTCAAAGACCCATGATAGATATACATATATCTAGTGTTGAAAAATTCAGTACTTTGGTACTTTTTTCAGTACTTTTTCATTTTAAAAATACTGCAGTACCCCCGCGACGCTTTCAGTACTTTTTATTATGATTACATATTGTATGTCGTGCGCTTTTCAACTATTAATGCATTAGCAACATGTTCAACATAATGCTAAAGGTAGAATTAGTCCGCTTAGTCAAACATCCGCGGAACGTACATTCGTTTTTATAACACGAAAAACAATGAAAATGCTTGCCGAACCGTAATGTAATTTCGGTAAGGATTTGCATTGCTTTTCATATGCTAAAAACGAACGTATGTTACATTACGTTCCATCGACGTTTGACTAAACGAGGCTTTTACGTTTTGTTACTTTCCGAAACAGCTGTTCTTGTCTTGTATGTGAGGGACACGAATAAGTTGTTAATTTTTCTGTTCGACTTCCTACTGGCAAAAACTCTGAGGGAATATAAAATAGGCATGATAAAGTTTCTCAAAAATCTGTCGTTCGGAGTCGACTTAAACAGTACGTTCCACCATATATGTATATAAAATTAACACACAAAATAAATGGTGTGAGAAGTTAGCCGTGGTCTAGTAGGTAGTGTGTTGGCTTATTAGACGAAAAGCCAGGGTTCGAGCCCCAGGCCAGACATCAAAATAAAATACAAAAAGTGTTTCTTCGGCGACTTCCTCTCAGCAGATTTCTGGCAAAAACTCTGAGAGTAAATAAAATTGCCATGAAAAGTTTCTCAAAAATCTGTCGTTCGGAGTCGACTTTAAACTGTAGGTCCCGCCACTCATGTATAAAATTAACACACACAACATAAGTGGTGTGAGAAACGGTCGTAATCCTGACTGAAGGGTTGTAATGACCAATTATGTATGTATGTATGTATGAAGTTAGGGCATAATCCTGATCGAAAGGTTATAATGACCAATTATGTATGTATGTATGTACGTATTTTTTTACAAAAGTACCATTTGGTGCAAAAAAGTACTCTTTCAGTTATAGTCCAGTACCATTTCAAAATTTCAGTTTTGTATCATTGATATATAATTTCAAGTTGTAATTCCCATTCGCCGTGGTCTAGTAGGTAGTGTGTTGGCTTATTAGACGAAAAGCCAGGGTTCGAGCCCCAGGCCAGACATCAAAATAAAATACAAAAAGTATTTTTTCGGCGACTTCCTCTCAGCAGATTTCTGGCAAAAAATCTGGGAGTAAATAAAAATTGCCATGAAAAGTTTCTCAAAAATCTGTCGTTCGGAGTCGACTTTAAACTGTAGGTCCCACATCACTCATGTATAAAATTAACACACACAACATAAGTGGTGTGAGGAACTAGGTCGTAATCCTGGCTGATGGGTTGTAATGACCAATTATGTATGTATGTATGTAATTCCCATTCGAGGAATTTTTCTAATACAAATTTTGTTGATGGAATCCGGTGCATGATTCCAAACCTAATAATAAGAAAAAAATTATTTGAAATAGACAATACATACTTTCGTTTCCGATAAAGATAATTCTATATTTGTTTTAATGAATTTTTAAACTATTTTACATACATATCTTTAGATAATAATTAAAATTAAAGTTAACCTATTACAAGTACTATTTACACATGATAAAAAAAACAAATTGAATTTAACTTAATATGCTAATCGATTATTTTCCTTATTTTTTAAAACTTTAAATCTAAGAAGAAAAAAAATATAAACTTAATTGCTAAACACATACAAAATAAATTCAGTCTAAACTTGGTTTATAAAAATGATTTTTTTTTTAAATATTTAAACTTAATTGAAATGCATTTTATTTCGAAATGATTACAACAAGATTTCTTCGTTATAATTTTAACTAAAATTAAGTTTTGTTGTTACTGTTGTCATTTTTATAAATTATTTGCACAGATTTTCACGCAATATTGAGAGAGTAATGAATTATTTTGAAGGGAGAATCAATTAAATAATGGTTTTAGGCTACGTTTATGATGTGACTTTGCAAGGTTTATAGTTCCATTATGATTGTTTTTACCATGATTAATGCTACTGAGGTATAGATAGATAGATAGATAAAGAGAGAAATATAGACTAAACTAACTACAATGATATACAGATTAAGGTTAAGTTGATGAAACCTTGCGTGTTCGATAATGATATAAAAAAATTTATTCTCTATTCTACAGTAAAAATAGTTTATTTTTGTGAAGTTTAAAGACAAAGTTCCTTTGGATGTTACCTATAAACTATGTATTGTTTATTGAGTTTAGTTCTAGTTTAGCGGCTATACTGGCCTAAAGATTCGAAAGACTTTGTTTTGTAACCGATAATCGCATGCGAAAATTTATTCGAACTTCTTGGTCAATTTGAAATGTGACTTAATAAGATATAAAGTTAACAGCTTAAGCAAAATTGATAGTGGAGACTTTTAAGTTTGAGTCTGTTTTTAAGTCATCATTGAATTTTTATTCATTTCGATAGATTTTTCGTTTAATAGGCGTCAGTTAGAAAGTGTACAAATGTGTTAAATTTCACAAGATCTGAGCTGGGGAAACTGACAGAAGTTTTCTATCAAGAATGGATACGAAAGATTTGCGGTTATATCTGCAACTAAGGAGTATGTGAAAATGTTGTCAACATTGCCGTATTATATCAGACTCGAGGACAGCTCACATTAGAAATACTAACGCAGCTGACCGTAAACTTGCAATGGCCTCTTCCAGATTTAGTTTTATTTTTTTTATTTATTTAGATCGTAATGTCAGGGTTTTAGAGCCTAGTTTTGTAACATTTTGAGACAGAATTCTACAGAATTTTACAAGTGATTCAATAGTTAGTAACATATCTACTCAAATTAAGGGTTTGTTAGAAACTAGCAAAGAATAAGAGCAACACTGCAGATCAATAATACCGTCAAATAGTACTTTTGGATTCAGTTGACTTTTGAACGGTAAGATAGCCTGTCTTAAATTACAAAAATTTAAATGATTTTGAGCATCTGAATCCTTAAAAATGTTTAATTTAGTCAATCAAATCAAATTTTACGCAAATCTGTCAATGAGAACCCCCTTTACTATTGGAAAACTTAAAACTGAATCACTTGTCCTTAACCATCAGCATGCTTTAATGCAAAACTTTCGATTACAATTGGCAATGGCATCTCTTTCGCATGTTCGGTTAGAGCTGGGCTCCAGGAAAGCCTTTTTCAATTGCTTCTCATCGGCAGCATGCTATAATGCTGGGGATGAGTTGGTGTTGCTTGTTGTTGATGCTGTTGCTGCTGCTGCTGTTGCTGTTGTTGATGTTGTGCCATTATTTGTTGTTGTTGTAGAGATGATGGGGTACCCTGACTTGTTGTATACTGACCCATTGTAGTCGAGGCCACTGTGGTGGAAGCCTGAGATGATACCACCGGTGTGGATACTTTACGTTCTGATTGTGTTCTCATGGGTGGTGGATTTGTGGAAGACACCTGAGTGTGATTTGGTTGTGGTGGTGGATTATAAAGTAGCATTGGTGGTTCAGCACTGGGTATACGAGCAGGTGGTGTTACAGATGAGCCATGATACGAACCATAAGAGCTATCATCGGATTGTGCTGATTGGCCGCGATTACGGGGAGCTGTTAGGCCATAAACGGAATCAGGACGACGTTCAAATTTCTGGTTGCCATCCAAAGGATTGGGATTGTGTCTAGTGCCGTAGACTGCTTGGAAACTTGGAGGAGGATTTTCCTGACCGGCATGTTGTGTTTGCTGCTGTTGCTGTTGTTGAGCTGATGGTGGTGGTGGCTGCTGGTGTTGCATATGAGGATGTGGCATTTGTCCTGGATGCTGTTGTTGTTGTTGCTGCTGTTGTTGTTGCTGTTGTGGCGTTTGTCTGGTGGAAGAACGTATGCCGTAAATACTTTCCGATCTTTGCTGCATTTGATTTTGTAAATTTTGATTTTGCAAATGAGACGATTGCTGTTGTTGTTGCTGCTGCTGCTGTTGTTGTTGTTGCTGTTGTTGCTGATGCTGTTGATGATTCTGTTGAACATTCATGCGATAGAGACTTTGGGCCGGCACCAAAGGTCCAGAACGTGGTATTATATCACGATTAATGGCTGTATTACTTTTGGCGTAAACAGATTGTGAGCGATTTAAGTTGGTGCGCGTCAAGGTAGGTGAACGACAGTACATGGAACGGGTGCCGCCATATAAAGGTTCAGTTTGATCAAATTTCGGTGGTGCTGTATACAAGTTTTGGCAAAAGTTTCCATTGCCGCTTGCAGGATTACTCTGGGGATTTGGTGCCTGTAATGTAGGACCGGTTTGTGGTCTTTGGAAAGTTGGTGGTGGATACTTGGCTGGCATATTTGGTTTTTCCATATCCAAATCATAATTTAACTCATCCTCTGAGTTGATAGAAGACGATTCATTATCCATAGATGCCTTAATATGGCGGGCATTTCTCTTTGTATTGAAAATATACTCATAAACAATGCCCGATGCAATGCCGCCTACCATAGGACCAAACCAATACACCCAATGATTATCCCATTTGTTTAAAACGAACGAGGGTCCCAACGAACGTGCAGGATTTAAATACGGCATCTGTAATATGAGACAAAGAAAGAAAAAAAGGAGAATAGTTTTAATAGTAAAAAGCAAAGGATCTGTGTGTGTGGCTTGTATGTGTGTTTGTGTATATGTACGTGCATATATTAAAAATTTTAATCACAAAAAGATCTATGATGCTATGAAAAACAGCTGCTGTAAGATTTTTCCCACAGTCATAGTCTTTTACAGAAAATTAATTTCCTTTAGTACGTTTTGGTCTCCTTTATTTAGGAGAGCAGGTATTTGTTGTTTATGATGGCTGCATGCAGCTGCAGGTTATTCTTTTTTTCCCTTTTGTAACAGTACAAAGGAAAAACCTGTACAAAATGTTGTTATTTGTTAAGGAATTTCTGTTCAATGTATCCCTATAGAGTTTTGACTATTTCACTATGCGAGATTTGTTTTGGATTTTTTGTCCTTTTGGAAAAGTACACAAAATTTAGGGGATGTTAAGTGAATATAATCTATAAATGTATTGCTGTATTGAACTATGATTTCATCAACCATCAATCAATATATCAAACGCATTGAAAGAGGAAACAATAATTTTATATTGCACTCTGCTCTCATGGTGTACCCAGTTTAGCTGGGTAAAAATGGAAAATTTTTAATTTTCATTCAGGAGAATGGATCTGAAAATACTAAAAAAATGTTTACACAGATATTTGATACTTTTTGGATATTTGCTCCTTGGGAAGCGAAAGTATTGCAAAAATCTTTTGGAACTTTTTCAGCCGTCTAGGATTTTCTAAACTAACGATCCTATGGGGCCGCTATGCGTTCTCAAGTGAGCTTTTTTGCCAAATTAAAGCTACCACGCTAACCTAACCTAACGATCCTATGAAAAAGTACCTTGCATTTGTTCTGAAAGAGTTTTTATTTTTTTACATCTTTTGGTACCTTTTTGAAGTTCTCACTTTTAGGGGATAAAACTGGTTATGCTTATTGCGTGATTTCTTATTGAAACCTTGTTTTTATACTCTTTTAAGAGTCGAAGCCCTTTATTTTATACTCCATTATTTTGACAGATATGTTAAAGAGGGACAAAAAAGTACCATAATAAGAGAACGAAGTGAAACTGTATTTTAAACAAGATTAGTTAGCTCAATTCGAGTTGGACAAGATATTGCATGTGTTGGGTATTACAGGGGCAGTGAGAAACTTGTTGGGAAACTACAATAAGTAAAGATGTGGGTCGTGCATCAGACTAACCTGAGGTTAGTAAACGGATTTATGACAGGACCCTGTAGACATAAAATACATTTGTTCAGAATGGCGCTCACCTTGAAACCAACATGTACATTCTATGGCTATGACAATGAATCTTTGCGACACATTTTTGGGGTACTAATGCACCCCAGTAAGGATTGCTTGATTACATATGAAATGCTTGGGAGGAAATTGTCTATGTTTTAAACCGAACAGCATTCTGAGGTTGGTCAGTGCAATAGTATTGAAGAGCAGATATTATAAGGGATACCCTATAAGAGTTTGAGGGAAGTACCATAGACCAGTCACAGTACTAAGCCACATTATCATGATAATAAGAAGGTATTAAAAAGATGTTCTACATCAACAAAATATTTTTATTTTTCATATAACCAGCTATCGATCACAATTACTCTTAATTCTAGCAGTGTCTTCTCCAATCTGTTATTCAGAAAACAACAGGTTTACCTATGCACCTTAAAGAAGTTCTTCAAGATTTTGTTTCTATTGTGGCTGTTAATTTAAATATTTTTAGTTTAAAGCATAAATCATGCGGTTATTAAGGATAATTTTTTATTTATGTTTGCCTGCAATATACGATCCCGAAGAGTGTTTCATTTTTACAAGCTGCTGGTTCGCTTGTTTTTTGAAGGTCGCCAAAGAGCAACATCATCATGTTAAAATTGTGTAGAAGTTGTAGTTGAAGGGAAAATAATGCCGCCTTTGATGTTCATGATGTTAAAAAATGGAATCGTATGACAACAAGCTTTAGACTGTGGTGGTAGAGAAAACGAGGCCTAAAAGATTTTTGTTTTTGTTAAAAGCTCATAGCGAACATAATGATGAACAAATTTAAGTAAATCTTTAGTAAATTACTGGACAATATATTTTGTTTTCCTTTTTGCGTTTTTTTTTTACATGAAAAAAAGAAGGAAAAAATTTTTAAAATACCAAAACAGCAGGTGTTTTTAAAAAAGCAGAGTTTTTTCAACTTCTTTTTTTAATTTTAACGAAACAAATTACAAGATTATAAAAAAGAGAGGAAAAATAAAAAATTTTCAACGAAAAAATCTGGACTCTTTATGTGGTTGACAAAAAAAAATGTTTTTTTTTGTTTTGCAAAACTTACCGAAACGAAGCTGCACGCACAATAGGCAGCCGCTATGGAGGAGGCTGAATGTCCCATAATTTTTTTAACGGAATCGGTTGAAACAAAATATGTCAAGACAACCACAAATGTTAAAATAAATTCCACACCAAAACGTTCCCAGGCTGCTAAAGTGGCGCTGTGTGATATGGCTGCCTGTAAATTACCCTGATAACCAGGCACAGTGACACTATAAACAAAGAAACAGAAAGATAAACAGTTTATGTTAGTGTTAGTAAGCAGATAATTGTAAATTATTATTGCAGTAGTATACGTTATTTTTTATTAATATTTTTACAATTTCAAATTTAAGCTTGTCTTTAAACTTAATTTTGAGGTCAATAAGATGTTTAACCTTTATTTTGTAAAGTAAGATTCTTTGATTCCCAGGTAATATGAGATTAAACAACAACAATAAACACGGAAAAAAGGGATAATAATACACTAAGCAGCAGAGTTAAGTCAATGATAAAAATCCTAAAAATTCTCATAATTCACTTGATAGTTGAACAAAAACAAAAACAAAAAAACGAATGCATAACAATAACAACAACATTAACAACTTAAGCATATGATGTGTGAACAGATTTTTTGTGTGGATACCTTAAAAACAAAACAAAAAAAAAACACGAAAAAGGTTCACATCAACATCGTCGTCGTCGTCGTCATCATAACACCATCTCATCTTCTTTCTTTGCCGGTCACAAGCATAAGCTTTTGGGTTTTCAAAGATGTGTTCACATGTTAAAGGTATAGGTCATCATCAACAGATGCAGCACACAACAACAGCAGCAGCATCGTCTTGATCAACATCAATAGCAGCAACTGTAATTCAAGCAAAAATACAAACGGCATCGTAGCCATAGCCTCTGTTGCAGGCGCAGTCAACTTCAAAGTCAAAAGTTGTGCTACAAATTTGTATAAATTTATGCTGCTGCTGTTATGTCTGTTATGTCTTTGCTTAGTACAATTTCTACTTGTTTTTACTTGTACTTTTTGCTATAAACAAGGCTTAATAAGATCTCATCATCAGTTAAAGCATAGTTATACCCACAGATGGAGAGACGCAGAGAGAGAGAGAGAGAGAGAGAGTCAAAGAGAGATAAACCAAGCATTCGAACAAGTATATTCAAGTGTTGAACTTTTGCACTGTTTGGCAGAGAAAGAAAGGAACAAAATAATATCGGGAAAAAAGGTACTAATGCAGCCACATTACTTCTAAAAACAAAACAAAACAGTAAAAAACTAAAATAAAATCATTGCAGCACAACACACTGACCATGACATTCTCTCATCATTATTTTTAGGGTTTTTTTTGTGCATTTGTGTGTGCTGCATGATGGGATTTTTTCCCACGGTCTTATACAATGTTTGCATGGCACTACTCTATCTCTGTATACTCTGGCAGATTGATTAAAGGCTGTGTTTTGTAAAAAAACGAAAAGATTTAACATTTTGTAAAGTTGTTTCATTTCATTACTTTTAAAAGTGGTTATTGTTTTAAGTGAGGTCAAAAACAAATGGAAACAGTAAACGTGTACCATATACAGTAATGGCAGAAATAATGGGTACAATTTCATTTTTCCCATTATCATATGTTATTCATGGTAAAATAATTTCAAAATTCTTTCAAATTAGATTTCAAAACAAGAAACAAATATTAGGCAAAATTGACTTGAAAGCTTTGAAAATAGAAAAAAAATTTGTTTATTGTTGTGGTGAAGTGGTGCCAAACGATCTATTTCACTTTCCTCCAAATTTATAGGATATTCCTATATTCTTCTCCAAGCCTTTTTCCCTGACAAACTTCTGGATGCTGCTCAGTGCCAACTATGAAAATCCTTGCCTAGCATCTGATAAGCACCCAGGTGTTTACTTCTCGAGTGCATTAACACTTCACAGGTTCCAATAATGTGTTCATATGATTTAATCTTATCGTCACAGAAACTACATGTTGGGCTCGAAACAATGCTTGTTCTGAATAAGTGTACTTTGAATATACAGAGCCCTGTCAAAAGACCAATTACCAATCTTTGGTAAATTTCTGAATAGTCTGTTGCATGACTTTGATCTCTTCTTATTGTTAGGTTAGAGGACGTGTACTTGTCAATTAAGACAAGTACAGTACCCGGAGGTCGAATTGACCCATTGTACAACGTCCCAGTTTCTCACACCGCTTATGTTGTGTGTGTTAATTTTATACATGAGTGGTGGGACCTACAGTTTAAAGTCGATTCCGAACGACAGATTTTTGAGAAACTTTTTTCATGGCAATGTTATTTACTCAGAGTTTTTGCCAGAAATCTGCTGAGAGGAAGTCACCGAAGAAATACTTTTTGTATTTTGTCTTGATGTCTGGCCTGGGGCTCGAACCCTGGCTTTACGTCTAATAAGCCAACACACTACCTACTATACTACGGCGACTTCTTATTGTAATTTCCCAACAAACGCACCTGTTTTGTGAAGAGTCTGCCTCTTTAATTTCTATTCCGTAGGGCATCCCCTTTTAAACATCCGCCCCTACTCTATATAATGGTTCTGGCACTCCTTGACAAGCCTGCTTACACATTGGCTATGGTAACTTGAATGTCAGTATTGCTGTTTCCTGTCTTTTGTAACTCCTAGACATTTAGAGTACGTGTAGTTTGTTCCCCACATCCCTTAATTGTGAGCCATCTACATACTACATAATTGGTCATTCCAACCTGTCAGTCAGGATTACGACCTAGTTTCTGACACCACTTATGATGTGTGTTAATTTAAAATATGAGTGGCGGGACCTACAGTTTAAAGTTGACGCCGAACGACAGATTTTTTAGAAATTTTTCATGGTAATTTTGTTTACTCAGAGTTTTTGCCAGAAATCTGCTCAGAGGAAGTCGCCGAAGAAATACTTTTTGTGTTTTTTTTTTTGATGTATGGCCTGGGGTTTGAACCTTGGCTTTATGTCTAATAAGCCAACACACTACCTACTAGACTACGGCGACTTCTGAATAAGTGTACTTTGAATGTACAGAGCCCTGTCAAAAGATCAGTTACCAACCTTTGTTTTTTTCTGAACAGTCAGATGCATGACTCTGATTTCTTCTTATTGTAATTTCCCAATAAACCCACTTGTTTTCTGAAGAGTCTTTAACTCTCTTTAATTTCTCTTCTCTCTCAAAAGTCCGCCCCTACTCTATATAAAGGTTCTGCCCCTCTTTGACAAGCCTGCTTGCACCTTGACAATGGTAACCTGAATGTCAGTATTGCTATATTATATCTTTTGTAACTCCTTTACATCTAGAGGGCGGGTAGATTGTTCCCCACATTCCCTAATTGTGTACCATCTATTACCACAAAATTTTTAAAGTAATTATATGGGTAAAGAAAAAGTTTGTTAATGTGATCTATTGAATCAAAAAAACAATTCGTGGTGTTTGTATAAAGATTTTGCTTATTTCCACGTAGAGAACAAGAAGGATTGCTATTTTTTTAGAACAATTTTATCTTTCTAAACTAAACATTAAGAAAAATGTTCGTGTGTGCCTATAATTTATTACAGTACTACTGTGCATACGTACAATATTTTTTATTTTATTTTATCGAATATTTCCAATTCCTCAATTATTTACAATGTTGCATTAAATATCCAGTGTAATGCCAGATAACTAAGGATTGACACTCTTAAAGTATGGACACACATCAATACAACACCATTTTTTATGTTTAAAAATAAAATTAAACCGCATGCAGGTTTTTCTTTTTGTGGGCAACTCTTTTGTATGACAATTGCTTGTTTGACATTTGTAAGGAAACCGTTTTTTTTTAAATCTATTACAAGCATTTTGAAAATTGTCTTCGAATCGACAACCGACAATAAGTCTAAATAGCCTGAATCTTGTAAGAATATTAGTTTAGGTTCTTACTTACTTAATTTGGTCATTACGGCTCTTTACTCACGATTAAAACCTAGCTTCTCAAACCCTTTACGTTGTAAGTATTAAATTCATCCATGAGTGGCGAAATCTACAGTTTGAAGTCGATTCCGGGTGACAGATTTGAGAAACTTTTCATGACAATTTTATTTTACTCTCAGTTTTTGCCAGAAGACAGCTGAGAGGATATTTGATTCAAACACTTTTTAAACTTAAAAGCAAATCAAATAGAAATTGATTTGAATTATATTTATTTTTTAAACAAAAGTAACAAAAATTTGATGAAATATAGTGTCTTCTAGCAAGGACTACCGAGTTTTAATAGTTGATAACAACCATCTTTTTGAAGCTACATCTGTCAAATAAGTTGTCATTTATTCAGTCTGTTCTGACAAATCACCATGGACGACCAAAGCCAACGATGTGTGTTTTGGTTGAATGGGCCCTGGAGCAGTTGGCAACTGACCTTGACTTTCATTGAAAAAAATCATCTTCCTTGATATGGGTCCCATTACGAGGTAAATGGGTACGTTAACAAAAAAAATTGTTGAATGTGGTACGATGCCAATCAACATGAGATCCAGGCAGGTCCAGTAAATTCAGTCTTATTTATCCGACAAAGTCATGGAAAATTAAACATTTCAGATGCGCTCTAGCCAGAGGAAGCGACATTTGAACGATTTTATATTCCACACGTAATGGCATCAATTGATCTTTAGGTTTAGGTTGGAGGACGTGTACTTGTCAAATGAGACGAGTACAGTACCCGGAGGTCAAGTTGGCCCAAGGTACAGAACGCCCTTTAAGTGAGAGGAAAAAGGAGGGGATGGGAAAAAAGGAGAGGAATTAGGAAAGGGAGAATAAGGAAGCGCGGGAATTACACAGACCAACAAACAAGTACAAACACCAACACGCAAGAGAGAGAGAGTGCGATGCACTAATGAAGCCCTTGCACTTCTCATCCAGCTCAAGATACTAATGAATCTATAGAGAGCCTTGATGTCGGCTCTCGACACAGAATTCAAAACCTCAAAAGAGATTCTTCAACCTCAACCAACTAAGGGCTGGACAGTTACAGAGGAGATGTCCGATAGTCTCCAACTTCTCCTCATCGCAACATACCCCGCAATAGCCCGAGTGGAATCTGTTCCAGATACCCGTCAGCGAACTAATCTCGCAGTGCCCCGTAATAAATCCAATAACTAGCCTTAAACTGGCTTTATCCAAGCCCAGTAGCATACCTGTTCTAACACTGTTATAGCAGGCCGTAGACATCTAGAAACATAACAATCCGATCCATTCTCCAAACGCCTTTGCTCTTCCCCCCTGAACCAACCACTGATGAGGCCATAGAGGGCTTGCACTCGCGAACGTGCCGTGATTTGCACCAGAACGACGCAATGGCCCTCAGGGCAGCCAGACTGTCAACGAAGATCATGTAAGTTTGCGAATCTGAAGCGGGCCTACCAGCTAAGACCCCAATAGCCTTCAAGATTGCGAAAATTTCTGCCTGAAACACGCTACAGTCATCCTTTAACCTGAAGTGAAGTTCAAGACCGAGTTCCCTACAGAAAACCCCAGCACCTGTACCTCCATCTAACTTAGAACCATCTGTGGGGTACTTCCTGTCCCTGGAGTACCCCACCATTCCATTGTGCCCCATCCGGCATAAGTATTCTCAAACCAGAGAGGCACATAGCCTCAGGCACAATATTGTCGGTGGTTTTTTCCCGAAAGTCCGTACCTCCCCTCAGGAAAGACGACGTTCAGAACTCTGAAAAGTTGATCTTTAAAGAAAAACAACTTTCGATAATATTTCACACACACTTTGTTTTATTTAAATACAAAAATAGGACGCTCATAGAGCCTATATTAACAATATCGTGTTGCACAAACATGCCGTTCCTATCGGCAAACAAACACCTGCTTTACACACAAATGCTCTTTTGCTTATCTCTAAAAAAAATGTTTCTTTTTAAGAGGATCTTTCTTCTCTCAATCAATCTTAACAACAGCAAACTCTGTTATTTGATATCTTTCACTCAGTTTCTGGTTCCCCAATCCATTTATTAAGAACGTGAAACAAGTTGATTGTTTTCGTTTTTTTTTTTGGAAATAAAAATTAAAATTAAAATAAAAAGTATCATGCATAAGTGGTTGTCATGTCAGACTGTATTGTTGCTTTTGTAATAATGGTGGTGGGTTTTTGTAATTGAAACTTTTATGGTTATACCGTTAAATTTATTTTAAACTGTAACTACAACCACAACGTAAGAGCACAACATCCTGTTCTTATTTGGAAAAAAAAAACAACAAAACCAACATGAAGTGATAATAAAAATTTTACCCTCTGTCTACCCATTGAATGAAACCAAAAATAAAAATGATGAGAGAGACGTTCATAAAGCGTCTATTGTGAAGATGAGCAATTAATCACATTAACACACGCTTATAATTTTTTATTTAATTTCTAAACCAATGATGGAAAATGGTTTTTCAACAATAACCGATCGCACTTGTCCATGTCAAAATTTAAAGAACACATTTGGCCACGTACATACAGTTGCGAACGTGTGTATAGCATTGCATTTACAAAAATTGTCATAGCGAACACAAACAACGGATTTTTCCTAAATTTTTGGAAGCAATTTTTTCAAAAGCTAGTAAAGGGTCCGCCAAATAACTTTTTTTGAAAATACTACTGAATATTTTCTCAAATTTCTTTTTTTATTTGAAAGTACAATTCTTCCGGTTAATAATGGAAAATAATTTCATTCAAATGGCTGCCTCGGCTGGCCATGCAGTAGCCTACACCAGAAGATGCCGATTTTGGCAAAAAAAATCATCTTTTCAGATGAAGCTCATTTTGATCTTGGCGGGTATGTAAACAAGCAAAATTGTCGCATTTGGGGCACAGAAAACCCGCACGCATACATTGAAAAGCCGACGCACCCAAAACCATTTCCTAAGCCATTGTTAAAATTTTTGTTTTTTATAAACGCAATGCAGTGACATTCACTAAATGTTGACATCGGCTTACTGGAGTTTCTTTATAGGCTTTTCAACATCTGTTTACTATGGGTGGGTTTGAGCAGTGTACAGCCTAATCCTAAACAATCCAAATTTGTCAATTCCTTGGAACTTACGGCATATTTTAGCGTATTCTGGACATGAATTTACAACAGAGTATATAAAAAGTTCAACTCACGGAACAGTTGAATCTGTCTGTCTTTCACAACACCTTAGATATCCTGACTGGGGACTAGAGCAACAAGTTTTTAATGCTGACCTTTCGAATGAAATTTTCTGCAGCAAAATGAAACTCATTTCTAACTTAGTGGTTAGGTTAACAAGCAAAATTGTAGCAAACATGGAACCCGAGAAGCCTGAATAGGTAGTAGAAAATCTATTCAATTCGGAAAATGTAACTTTTTAGTATGCATTATAGTCTGGTTATGTTATTGCGCTGTATTTGGTCGAAATTGAACCAGGAACTGTCAGCATCAAGCCAAAGCGCTATGGTCCTTGAGTTTTTTTTGTTTTTACCTAAAATTGAAGATCATGAACTGGACGATCAAAGAACAGTGCCATGTAATATAACCGTTTTTGAGAAATTTCCAGTAAGTGTAATGTAGGCGTGGAATTTGAGGTCGTTGAGCTTTTCTTCGTGGGGCTGTGTCAAAAACCGTGTCCACTTTATGTTGAATCACTGGAAGGAAACTCAATATTTGTCAAATTATAGTCGATATAACTCTCGAAAAGTGCGAAAAATTGGTGGGAAAACTATCTTAAAAGGATCGATAGCTCTAGCCAATCAAAGCTTTATGTGTTCTAGGTTAGGTTAGGTTAGGTTAGAGGACGTGTACTTGTCAATTAAGACAAGTACAGTACCCGGAGGTCGAATTGACCCATTTTACAACGTCCTAGTTTCTCACACCACTTATGTTGTGTGTGTTAATTTTACACATGAGTGGTGGGACCTCCGGACGACAGATTTTTGAGAAACTTTTTCATGGCAATTTTTTTACTTAGAGTTTTTGCCAGAAATCTGCTGAGAGGAAGTAGCCGAAGAAATACTTTTGTATTTTATTTTGATGTTTGGCCTGGAGCTCGAACCCTGGCTTTACGTCTAATAAGCCAACAGACTACCTACTAGACTACGGCGACTGTTCTAGTTAACTTTACTTTTGAAATTCTGACTTAAAATTATGGCCTAACATCTCACGCCATTCATATTGTGCGTGTTAATTTATTTCATTAACGGCGGAAGCCACAATTTATTTTCGACGCAGTACGTAAAATTTAAGAAGTTTTTCTTAGCAATTGATAGTAATTCAGAAAATCTTGCCAGTGGATTGCTGGGTTTCAGATAAAAGAATTCAAACTAATTTGAATAAACTGTACCTCCTATTTTTGTAAGATGAGTGGTTTCAGACGAACGTCTCAATTAGTCAAATATATTGAGTTATTTTCATACAAATAGACTTTGGTCTGAAATCGTTCGCCTTGTAGAAACAGGAGGTTAAAGGTTACCAAGTATTCACTCGTAATGTTACGAAGACACAGACGTCTGTTAGCATCTAAAGTGAGAATTTGTTCAACCATTTTAAAGGATTACACTGATGGTACTGTGCTCTATTCCTATTCACAACTGTACATACATGCTCATACTTTTAAAAGGCTTGATAATTCTACTTTACCAAGGAGGAGGGTTTCTAAACGTCCTTAACAATAATCGCAATATAAGTATTTAATTTCATTTATTGCAAAAAAAAAACATATGAATGTACGTATGTACATCAACATTTATTAGTTTGGCGGCGATATAACAATTTTTTCTGGTCTTCATAGAAAAGTGTCATTGACATGGAGGGGGAAATCAAACAAACTACTATTATAAGGGCTATAGTATCACAGAATCCCTTGTTTAATTGTAAACAATTTTAAATGACCGATATTGGTTGAATGTAATTAAAAATTAATTTTTTCACACTTTCATTTACACCCAATAATAGTTGTATACAGTTTACATTAGCAAACATTATTATCATTTTATTTTATTTGAAAAACTCTTGTTTACGTTTATTTAATCAAAACGATAATATTTATTTACAGTTTTCTACAGATAGTGATAGATATTGATGGGATTATTTGTAAAATTTTAAATAAAAATTTTAAATTTTAATGTTTTGCTACAAAATATTTGAAAAGACCCGCCAAGAGATTAAATGTGTATCAAAATTTCTTGTATCTATTTGTAAATAACCATTTATATATAAATACAATATAAATAATGTAAATATTATTACCTAAAATTTAAATAATTTTATAAAAATTGTATTTTAAGACATTATTGTTGTTCTCATTGGAGTTCAACAATCAATGTTACTGTATTGAACTTTATATAATTTACTTATTGTCCTTTGGGATAGATTGTAAATAAAAATGAATTATTAAAAAAAAAATGTAATGTTTAATGCTTAATCGCATTTAATTAAGTTACAATTAAATTAAAACGGTTTTTATTTCCTATTCGTTTACATAGTATTATTACGATTGAATATTTATTATTAAACAATTTACCCTACGCGACAAAATAGGCGCACAGGATTGTGGAATATAATATGAAAGGCAAATGCATTTCAATAAATTAAATCTTTTGCTTGTTTCTTTGAATGCCGATTATATAAAGTCTCAATGGCTAGAGGCAAATTTGAAGCGATTCTCTGCGTCATCATTCAAAGAGATCTAGTGGTTGTCAGTCGTAGTTGTATGACAGTGGAGCAAAGAATATAACCGGATAAGAACACAACAGCACCATTTGCAAGAAGAAAATTTCATAAATGGAAGAATATACTACTACAGGGTGAGATAATATCACAGAAAATGGGGGTTAATATCTAGGAAAAATACTGAACAGTAAATTAACATAGATTGCTCGTATAGAAATCATCCATGGAAAGACAAGATGTGCCACAAATGTATGCAGAATTTTTGCATGGAAATCCTGACGAAATTATGCACTGGATGTACACCATAATGGTCAGATCAATAGTGACAATTGTCGCTGCAAACAGAACGAATCTGTAAACATCTCAGTTGGACAAGATACAGCGTTTATTGGTATTACAGGAGCAATGAGAACCTGTCCAGCAGTGGCGCTGGAAGCTCTGTTAGATTCAAGTCAGCTGCACATGGTAGTAAAAACTATGATTCTGTTTTTGGACAGCAAATGAAATTTATTAGTGGAAGATATCAATTAGCTGGCAGCTTCCTCCTTAACTGTCCACTGGACAGAACCAGTAGACTTAAGATTTTGGGAAATGCTTCGCAAAGAAACTGTAACGAAAATGAATGAATAATTTTGAAGCCACATACTTTCTTAAAAGTGGCACTATTTTGTGGCATACAGATAAGCCAAGAATGGAGGATCTTGGAACAGAACATGAGTTTTTGGTTCCAGAATAAAATATTTCGAGCTCAAAACTTGCGGGTAACTTCCAAACGGAACTCTATGCCATTGAAGGATTTACTCAAATCCATTTGTATAAATGAACAAGCAGATAAGCTTATGAGGAGGGCATTATCACGCCGTTAATGTGACCAGAAGCTTTCCGTGGTCTTCTAAACCAAATGGGTTTGAGACACAACAAACAAAACTTTTTTTGGAAAATTACAATAAGAGTAAGGTTATACAAAAAACTAACAGTAAATAATCAGGTTAATAACCGATCTTTTGACAGAGCATTGTAGGCTCCAAGTGCACTTGTTCCGATTGGGGGTTGTTTCAAACACTATATACAGATTCTGTGAAGATGAGAATTAATCATCATCCAACATCCTTGGAACCTGTGAGGCATTAGTGCATTCCAGAAGGAAACAGTTTGGTGGTTATCAGATGCTAGGCAGTGAATTGTCATTTTTAAAGCTATATGTACCGAAGTTTATCAGGGCAATAGGCCTAACCTTTCAAGCGTACTACTCTTTCAGACATTTTGTCGCCTGTTGTAGCACGTTGCCTTGCCAACAACTACACTTAAGTGATATTTCCTATTCTGTTTGTAGTAGCATTATGTTAATTTTTTTAGAACTGCTTAGAATTTCTTTTTACTAGAAAAGAGTAGTGTCTTCCAATGGATTGTAATCCATTTTATATGCACTTTCTCATATACAATTCTAGCCGGTCCATTTGTAATTGAAATATATCCACTTCGATACGGCTTCAATCCACCTTCAAAGGCCCATATTTAGATGGTTCATATTGAAATATTTAGTTGTACGCGATTCAGTGAATAACTCTGAAACTTTTTTCAAATTAGTCTACGTAGAGCTCTATTCAGTTTATTTTATGTTTTCTTTATTGGGCAATTCACACTAGCCCTTGTATCGTTGTATGCTTGTTGATAATTTTCATATAAAAATCCGATACACTTATACACATTTTTTATATGTTTTTAAAAGTTGTATTGGTTTCGTGCTATCAGTTTATGTAAATGCCAGTAATCAGGAAAAATAATAAAATTACAAAATATTTTCTATGCAACTTGAGTCAACAATTAACATTTCAAAATTATATTTATCGCGCAGATAATTATTTAATTTACTTTTTTCGGTAATATTTTTCATTTTGCTGCTTTAAAATCAAATTATTAATAATGTTATTCTTCTTCTTATCGCTTTTTGACGTTTGGAATACGAAATACAACATAACATTGATCGTTCACAAACAAAAAGTGTATTCAATACAACATACACGATACAAAGTCGTGTGAATTGTCCATATATTTTATATTTTCTAAAAAGATAAGATAAATTTTTTTAGCTTTTTTTGACAGATTTCATGGAATCATATAATTTTAGGCAAAGTTTGGAAACAAGAATTGGTCGAATATACTATGCAAGTAATATGAAACGAATTATTGCTCGCTCTGAAAGTTCATAAAATGATTATTTTTCTTTTATTGAAAAAATCTGTTAAAATTATCAATTTCGAATACCTGTTGTATACAAGACAAGTTTTATAGTGAATTTAACCCATATGTTAATTTTTCTCTTCTTTTTTTTGAATTACAATAACAAAAAATAATAATTCCTAAAACACATAAAAAATGTTTGCATATGCTTCAATAGACAATTAACAATTAAGGCAGCTCTTACTTTTCTTCTTCTCTCGTTTGAGGTTAAAATGAAAAGTAGCGGTTAAACAGATTTACACAAAAATTATCACCCACATTTCCCCTTTTGTATTTAGCATGAGGTCGTAAATTTTAACATAAATTTGAATGCTATGCTATGTGTATGTATGTATGTGTAGTACTGTGACATATGACAACAAAACACTTACACACCACAAGCAGCGAATAAAAAGTGCAGCAGACAGAATAAATAATAAAAATTAAGTGACACTTAAAAAATGTGTCACATAAAACTAAGCTGAGTGAAGTGAAAAAAAAAATGTTGAAAATTTTATGGAATAAACATTTTGGGTGTGATAGGAAGGAACATCATAACCAAATAAACACAATGTAACAACCCCTATCATTTATGCATGTTGTTGTTGTTAGTATTGTTTTAACACCAATTTACTACGAAAGAAAAAAAAAACAACAGCATCAATAGCAAGCAATAATGTTTACAAAAGACACGGGGTTAATTCAATTTGTGATTTTGTATTAGTGTATCAAAACCACGTAATTGTTTTTTGTTGTTGTTTTTATTGTTTTGTTGCCGAAGGTTGTTTTTTCGTTCCTTGTTGTGCGTTTGTTCTCTTTTCTATTGAGTAACAAGGAAATAATTTACATGCAATTTACATGAGAGAGTGAGTGGTTGGTGGTATTTACTCACCGTATAACGGTAGTTAAAGTACATTGCACGTAAATAATTCTCTTATAAATACAATTGAATGCAAATGATTTTTTTGAAGGGTTTCCTAATTTATGTTCATTCTTCTATTCATTGTATTGATGATACACAGTAATTTTTTAAGGATATTTCTTATAGACTTACCAATTGATAGGATTTTGTTTTTGTGGTTGGCTAATTTATGATAAAAAAATGCAATTTTATTTCAATACAATTATTGATTTTAATAGGATTTTAGTTCTAATTTTTTATGGCAATCGGTATTCAATAAATTGTTACGATTTATAGGATTTAAACGATCTTTTTATCGCCGTCTAAATAATGCAGTTAAGTATGCTATGAAATGAAATCTAAGATAAAACATTCTCAATATTAGGAAATAATGTAATGATTTAAAATGTTTATGATTTGATTAAAAAAACGCCTATAAAATTAACATATTCGTTGTTATTGATATGGTTTAATTGCATTTTTTTATTGCATATAAATCTTTTAAAAGTTTTTATGGTTGATTAGAAGGTTATCAGTGTTATTGCAAAAATTATGCAAATTATAATAGTTTCTGGCGTAATAAAAGCAAAATAATTTGCATAATATAAGCAGCAATTTTTGATTAATTTAGAAGAAATTGTTTGCTACAATATGATGCAAGCGTGTGAAGTGAACAATATGTTGCTTTAACAAATTTAAATAATGTTTATATTCAAATAAGTTGAGGGGAATTTATTTCCCCAATGTAAGCAACTGCAGACAAAAACAAACTTCATCTCAAATATGAAGCAGAAAAATTAAGTTTTAATTTTTAACAAATTTATGTACTCACATACAATATTCCAAAAAAATTAATTTGATTACGTAGGTAGAATCTAATTTTATTAGATTTGAATCTGGTTCTGTCATAACAGGAAAAACGTTGATAGAAAGATGATTCCACATAGGAATAGAACAAAGAACGAATCCTGTCTATAATGCATAGCATGATCCACTGGCCAATCGCGGATTTGCTATTTTAGGAAACAAGTCCTTTTTTCCTTGCATACATTCCGCTGATATAGCGATAGAATTGTAAATCACAAGCTACATTGCGGTAGTGGTCTACAAACCAACAGAGCTGGATACCCTTCTTTTATTACAGAGTATCTTCACCGTTTCCTGTACTCCTCAAAATAGAAGTGAGTTTTATGGTCGGCCAATCGCGGATTTGCTATTTTAGGAAACAAGTCCTTTTTTCCTTGCATACATTCCGCTGATATAGCGATAGAATTGTAAATCACAAGCTACATTGCGGTAGTGGTCTACAAACCAACAGAGCTGGATACCCTTCTTTTATTACAGAGTATCTTCACCGTTTCCTGTACTCCTCAAAATAGAAGTGAGTTTTATGGTCGGATATATGGATTTAATAGAATTCATTAATGGGTTTGACTGACTAGGGGGATATCTTCAGTTTTTTTTATCAATGGGTGACAGGAGTGGCTAGAGTTTTTCTTTTCTTTCTTTTTGTTTCTAATTTTGTTGACTATCTTCTTATCCGTATTCCTTTTTCCTTTTCTCCTAATTTGAATGGTCTCAATGGATCAAAGTGTCTCTTGGTGAAGCCGTAGAATTATTCAATGAAGCGTCACCCTTCCTAACCTAAAACTTGACTTTGAGAGACAGATTTGAAAAACAATGGCAATTTTATTTTACTCTCGTGAGTTACCAAAAAATCTACTGAGAAAAGTAGCCGAAAGAAATATTTATTCATATTTCGTTTTGTTCCGAGAAAATTGAGCTGGAATTTGAACTATGGGCTCTCGTCTAATAAGCCAACACACTGCCAATAGACTCTAGACTAGGGGGACTTCATTTGAATCTTTTTATGTATATATTTTATAGTTGACAGGAAAAACTTTTACAGGATGAGCATTCCAATAGGGATAGTGTGGCCGCAGGACAAATTCTCTCTATAAGGTACTGTGTGAAGCACTGGCCAATCGATTACAAACGATTTATTTCTTTAACGTACAGTTGACGTTACGATAGAACTGCATTAGGTAATCTAATGAATTAACAAAATTGGATACTCAGTTTCATTAATGCCCACTTTCGATCTCTTCAGCACGCCAGACATGAGATTGGACATGATGGTGCAAATATAAAGACGGTCATATGTAGTAAAATATTCTTACATCGTCTCAAGAAAAAAGAGGCATTTAAACGCTTTTTCGACACTTAAAAAATTATAGTAGTTCTAGCACACATCATGAGGTTCTAAGGACTAAAGTCGAGGTAGGTAAACGCAATGACACTGAATGGGTACCATTAAAGTCCCAAATTGGTTATTACTTCCAGGCCCACAGCTTGACTTCTATATTCAGATCTAATATTTTTGTGCCGTAATAAAGACTTCAGGATATTGAGTTTAATCTCAATACATAGACGTGCAGAATTAAAATATATTATGTTTTATCACTGATAACAGAAGTGATTGATTATTTAAGTTAAAGATGAGTTTTGGATTGGACAAACCTCAAATTTCACTCAGGTACTCGCTTTTTATTTTCCATCAGTAACTTTCTTTGTTGAGGAAGTCGCCGTAGTCTAGTACGTAGTGTGTTGGCTTATTAGACGTAAAGCCAGGGTTCGAGCCTCAGGCCAGATATCAAGACAAAATACAAAAAAATATTTCTTCGGCGACTTCCTCAGTAGATTTCTGGCAAAAACTCTGAGAGTAAATAAAATTCCCATGAAAAAGTTTCTCAAAAATCTGTCGTTCGGATTCGACCTTAAACTGTAGGTCCCACCACTTATGTATAAAATTAACACACACAACATAAGTGGTGTGAGAAACTAGGACGTTGTACAATGGGTCAATTCGACCTCCGGTTACTGTACCTGTCCTAATTGACAAGTACACGTCCTCTAACCTAACCTAACCTAACCTAACTTTCTTTATTTTTTCCCTTTTATTTTCTTTCCTTTTAATTAATGCTTTCTCACAGTACAATAAGACTTATTTTTCTCTATTAATTCATGTGTAATAATTAAGATATTTGAAGAATACTGGCTAATTTTTGGTTATTTTTATAATGTCCCTTGGGACCCTTTACTCTAAAATATTCACATCAACATTAAGGGTATTCCCAGCCATTAAATATACATTTTCAATTTACATTTATCACTTGAAGTGCAATTTTTCAACATTTATTATTCAAATTGCATATTCCTTGTTTTTCGAACCCAGGATGATGATGAATTGATTGATTTGCATATTTGCAAATTTCAATCTCAATTTCACTGGAACCATAAAACTAATAATCAATAATGAACATTTCATGGTTAATATTTTAATTTGATTTGCAATAGAATGGAAACAAATGAAATCAAAAGTGTGAAATATGTTTCTATTAATATTTTATTTTAAAAATATGCAAATTTTTAAAATTCGAAAATATTTTAAATATTCGCGAGTATTTGCAACCCCTCAAATGTGCAAATTTCTGTTGTAATCAAGAGGTTGGCATAACTATTCTGAGAGCTAAAAAATTATCTACGCAGACTGATCTTATTTGCATATGAAAGAGATTAAACAAATGTAGGTCTTAATGGATATACAAAGAACACTATATGCGTTATAATCAGTCTTAAGAACACCTCTATTAATCTTAAGAACACCATTGTGGTCATATATGTATGCACAAGAGCTGAAAATAAGCAACAACATCTGCATAAGATACGAGGAAAAAGAAGGGAGCATTGCAATCTTCTATTTGTTGAGCACTTTGGGGTACCCGAGAACTCATTTGTCTAACCAGAGAGATTTGGACAAATCTATCATGATGGTTGGAAAATATCAGTCACTCATATGGAGAGGAATAATAAAGTTTAAATTTCAAAATGCAATAAAACAAAAACGATTTGAAATTTTGCTAAATTTATACTTTTGTTGTAGAATACAATTGTTCCGGTTATAAATGGAATATTATTTCATTCATATGGCTACCGCGGCTGACCTCACAGTACCTCATTCGATAGGACATTATATCGTGCATTTTTTCGAGTGTATGGGGTCGTATCTCGGCAATGGCATCACGAATGTTGACCTCTAAATGCTTTGGTTTGCTGGCATAACACTTTTCTTTAACGCCGCCCTACAGAAAACAGTCGAACAGTGTCAAATCGCTGCTTCTTGGCGGCCAATTGATGTTACCATTTCAGCTAATTAAACGGCCATCAAAAGTTTGACGCAATAAATCGATTGTGGCATGAGATGTGTGGCAATTTGCATCATCCTGTGAAATACCATGAAAAAATAGGTTATCATGCGGCAGTGGTGTCTCCATTGACCGTAATGGTTGGGCCGTCCTCATTTTCAAAGAAATATGGGCCAATGTTGCGTCTGTTCCACAAGCCATACCAAACAATCGCTTGTAAGGGGTGCATTGGCTTCTGTAAGACCACGTGTGGGTTTAACGTATCCAGCAAGATGAAAATGAGCTTCATCCAAAAAGATTGTTTTTTTTTTTTGTCAAGTCGACATTATCGTGCAGTTCCTCGTTGACCCATCTAGTGAAGCGAAAACGAAGCGAATGGTCATGCGACTTCAACTCTTGAATCAATTGAACTTTGTAAGACGTCATACCTGGTGCGTGAAATGTTTAATTCATGAGAACGATGACGAGTTGATGTTGATGGATGCTCACGCACACTCTCAGCCACAGCTTCGATATTTTCGGGTGTATGCACTCTACGAGCACGCTCACGTCTTGGCGCATCAACAATGAAAGCAGTTTTACGAATTTTAGCAATAAACGTGCGTATTACGGGCACTGTTGGTCCGATCGTTCGATCTATTCCTACTGCTGATGCCAAGGGACCACGCCTTCTTAGCATTGCTCTAACAACTCTTGCCTTTCATGCTTAGCACTAGTTTCGTACCTTTAGGATTGATCTTTGGTCATAAGGTTCTTCATCCTCATGTACGGATTTCTGCAATAAATCGAACATTTTCTCAATAATTCTAAACAACTCTGTTGTAGCTCCCAAAGCTGCAATTTCCGAACAATTGTTTTTGTTTTGGAAATAAATTTCCAATAAATGCCAACGTTACTTAAGCGTAAATCGATTCCTTATGTTCTGCGGAGATTATATACTGAATTTTGTGAAAAGAATAGAATAGAATGACATCGGTTAGGTTAGGTTTGAGGACGTGTACTTGTCAATTAAGAAAAGTACAGCACCCGGAGGTCGAATTGATCCCTTGTACAACGTCCTAGTTTCTCACACCACTTATGTTGTGTGTGTTAATTTTATACACGAGTGGTGGGACCTACAGTTTAAAGTCGACTCCGAACGACAGATTTTTTTGAGAAACTTTTTCATGGCAATTGTATTTACTCTCAGAGTTTTTGCCAGAAATCTGCTGAGAGGAAGTCGCCGAAGAAATACTTTTTGTATTTTGTCTTGATGTCTGGCCTGGGGCTCGAACCCTGGCTTTACGTCTAATAAGCCAACACACTACACCTACTAGACTACAACGACTTCTATAGAATGGCATAAGTATTGTCAGAGTCGAAATAACCGATGGATGGCCGATTTAAACCGATAGATGGCCCACCCGACAATAGTACACATGTGAGCTATGCTTAAGGCGGTTGCCAATGAAATCCAAACTAACTTATGTTATGAAACTACATACAGTGATGGCCTTATAATTAGAAACGATGTTTCTGGCACAGAGTTCTCTGGAGTGACGAATCTAAGTTTAATTTGTCCCAATCTGATGGAAAAACGTATGTAAGACGTCCTCCAAACAAAGCCTTTGATCCCAAGTACAGAGTGAAAACTGTAAAACAAATTAACAAACATACATGTTGCTAAGTCGTTTCTAATTATAAGGCCACCACTGTATGTAAGAAGCAGGGTCGTAATCCTGAGATCAAGTTTTTTAAATAAAATTACATGTTTTGGCTTATTTAAATGAAACTTTTCCTTTTTACGTTTTCACTTTTTAAAGAAAAGTTTCATTGAAGTTAAAAATTAGTTTGACTTTCACTTTTCACTTGCTAACTAACCTTCTATTCTATTGAATATATAATATTTCTTTAGCTTACCGCTTTAATAATTGGTTTTTACCACAAAACAATAAAATCTACATGTGAAGTTTACATGCGGCATAGTTAACCACCCCTTACCGGCAAAACGTAACAGTCTGGCAAACCAGAAACCAGGTTACAAATTTGGTTTTTTTTTTCTTTTGCCATAAAAAAACTAATGAACCAGTGAACTATTTTTTTTATCGCTTTTCTTTGGATTTGGGTTATAATCGTGTAAAAACTATAACCCTTTAATTAAATAGAATGAGTTTTTGATGGTGGGAATACATTTACAAACTTTTTATCAAGAAGGTTTAGGTTTCTGTTTGCCAAGGACACATGCATGATATGTTATATTGTTGTTGTTTAAGAGAACAAAAGGCAGAATAATTTTCGCAATTGTATTTGGCATTGTGGCATTTGTACATATAAAAACAAAAACTCTTAAGACTTGTGGCATAAAAAAATAATAATAATAAAAAATGATAGACTCTATGTTAAAACCACTTTAATCACGTAGAAAAAAAGGGGTAGAATTATTAGAATGTTATCGATAAACGTTTTTTTGACAGCCAATTGATTATTATTAATGATGGAGGATGCCACACATTCTGCACAGAAGGTGATCTGTTATCACAATTTACAATGACCCACTCACACTGCATTCGATAAACATTCAATATTACAGTCGTACCATCACATTTCATTTTTTATTGACTGAAAAGATTTGAAGGAAGTGCTACTACAAGAGATATGAATGAGTTATTGTTGCAAAAATAAAAAGTTTTTCTTTTTTTCCGATTTTTTTCGATTGATTTCATTCTATTGAACTTACAAAACGGCAGAAGTAATGAATATTTGCCAATGTTTTTGCAATCTTTGATGGATTATGCCACAATATTTGAAGATTGTTTACTTAGAAGCTTAGGTTTGTCAAAGTGTTCAGTGTAAATACACTTCTCGTGAACAAATGTTAAGAAATAACCAATAAACCATCTGTATTAAGAGTACACTTAATAACTCATAAGTTATTGAAAGGGATTTATGTATGTAAAGGGTCCGCCAAATAACTTTTTTTTTTGAAAATGCTTTAAAAAAACGAACTACTGAATATTTTTTCAAATTTCTTTTTTATTTGAAAGTACAATCCTTCCGGTTAATAATGGAATATAATTTCATTCAAACGGGTGCCTCGGCTGGCCATGCAGTGCCTACACGATCGGTACAATTTTTAAGCACATTATCGATTGTGTGCAGCTGTATTTCACCAATGGCTTCACGAATATTGTCCTTTAAAGCGTCAATTGTCTCTGGCTTGTCGGCGTCACACTTATCTTTGACGGCACCCCACAAATAATAGTCCAACGGTGTCAAGCTGCGAGGTGGCCAAACGACATCAGCTCTGCGGCTGATAATGCGATCTTCAAAAACAGGGCGCAAAACATCGGCTGTGTGGCTTCGGCTGTGTGGCACGTAGCGCCGTCCTGTTGAAACCAAATGTTGCCAATATCCTCCTCTTCAATTTTTGTGAACAAAAATTCGTTCAACATGGCCCGATAACGATCGCCATTGAATGTAACGGCCACTCCTTGCTCATTTTCGAAGAAAAATTGCCCAATTATGCCTCTGGACCAAAATCCGCACCAAACAGTGACTCGTTTTGGGTGCGTCGGCTTTTCAATGTATGCGTGCGGGTTTTCTGTGCCCCAAATGCGACAATTTTGCTTGTTTACATACCCGCCAAGATCAAAATGAGCTTCATCTGAAAAGATGATTTTTTACCTACTGCATGGCCAGCCGAGGCAGCCATTTGAATGAAATTATTTTCTATTATTAACCGGAAGGATTGTACTTTCAAATAAAAAAAAGAAATTTGAGAAAATATTCATTATTTTTTTTAAAGCATTTTCAAAAAAAAAGTTATTTGGCGGACCCTTTATTTAAGGCATATGAACATAGTCAACACCTAAATGGTGATTTTACAACAGGGGTGGGACCCAGGAATTATGCACTGAATGCATGAGGACCTATGGAGCAATTATCTAATCAGATAAAACGAATCTGAAAACAGATCAATTGGAGTTGGAGATAAAGAGACCGTCGGTCCTACAGCGGCACTTGAAGCTTTGTAATGAAGACCAAAACCTTAGAGACTATGGTTAGACTAATTGTACGCCAATCTAACATGGAATTCATTACAGGATGTCATAACCTAAAGAATCGATTGGCTTACAGCTCCCTCCTTATCTTAACCCCTGGACAAAACCAGTAGACTGTATGATTTTGTAAAGTGCTTTACAAAAATGAATGAAATAATCTGAAAACTGCATACTTTCTTAAAAGAAGGACTCTTGTAGTATCCGTCGAGAATAGATCTTCAAACATAATCGGAAGTTTTTGGCCCTAAAAAGAAGTATTCCAAGGCTACGGGGGGTACTAAAGGATAACTTTTAAGCGGAAATCCATGCCAACGAGGTATCTCAACTTGGAAAGGAGATGCAAAAGGCAGGACATGTCAATACTATCCGACAGTCAGGACGTCAATCGAGTTTTACGAAGTTAAATCGATAGCTCAACTTGGAAAGGAGATGCAAAAGACAAGACATATCAATACTATCTGACAGTTAGGACGTCAATCGACTCTTACGAAGTTAAATCGATAGGTTCCAGATCATGTGGGAATTCTCTGCAGTGAGCTAGCAATTAGATGGGAGGGAGTTTCCCCGCCGTTAATGGCTCGCGAAGAGTTCTGTAGTTTGGCAGCGAATTGGAAAGGTATGCTCAATGAAAGAGGAGATGAGGAGAGTCAAAAATGAAAGGGATTTGGAGGCAATCAAAACTTTTGTTAGAAAATTGCAATAAAAGGTGGTCTGAGTCGCAATGACTATCAGAAAATAATCTGAGGTTGACTTAGAGGTGAAGTCGCCGTAGTCTAGTAGGTGTAGTGTGTTGGCTTATTAGACGTAAAGCCAGGGTTCGAGCCACAGGCCAGACATCAAAATAAAATACGAAAAAATATTTCTTCGGCGACTTCCTCGCAGCAGATTTCTGGCAAAAACTCTGTGAATAAATAAATTTGCCATGAAAAGTTTCTCAAAAATCTGTCGTTCGGAGTTGACTTTAAACTGTAGGTCTCACCACTCATGTATAAAATTAACACACACAACATAAGTGGTGTGAGAAACTAGGTCGTAATCCTGACTGAAGAGTTGTAATGAATAATTATATATGTATAGTTGACTTAGAGCACACTTATTTAGAATTCGGATTGTCTCGAGCTTAAAATGTAGATTCTGTGACGATGAGAATGAATCATCGGAGCATATTCTTGAAACCTGTGAGGCATTAATGCATCTCAGAGGGGTGCATACCAGGTGTTAGCAGGAAATTGACGTTGTTGACACCGAGCAGCATTCTGAGATGTGCCAGTTAATAGGCTTTTCGAGGAGACATTATAGGAAACAGTAAAAAATAATACAATTCATGGGATAAGAAAAATCACACTTTGAATTGATAAAACCTATCGATTGGTGAATAAAAAGAAGAGGTTTTGACGAAAACTGTTCATAGACGAGAGTAGAACTAAGGAACTTAATGAATTAGAGCTTCCAAAGCCATTTTATAGTTGTTTTATAACAACAACAACAAATCCTAAAGTTAAATTAAAAAATTTAAAAGCCATTAAAAAATTTAATGACACAACCAGAGACACAACAATAAATTTATGCTGTCTCTGCCAATATTTTTAATTGCAAAAATTTTTAATTATTTTTTTTGTTGTTGTTTTTTCTCATTCACGCTTATGTTCTAAAAGCTGCAACAGTCTTACAAGCCATGAACAATCTTTAGGTTTTTACGCAAAATCTTAAAAAAAATATAAGTTTTCTGAACAAATAAGAGACGTTCGTTCGGCTTGTAAGTTACATGCGTTGCAGTTTTATTAAGAGTATGTATGTATGTATAGTTGTTCATATTGTTGTCCTGTTGCAGCCACTTTAAATTTAACAAATGATTTCTTTTTCGTCTGACAATCCTGTATGTAATGAAGAAACCCCTGGTTATTAACTCTTCCTTTTTTTTATAATTCACAAGTGCTGTTTCAGGAGCAGGTGGTTTTTTCGGTGAATCAAATTAAACTCGTTTGTTTAAGCAGATGATAAAGAAACCAAAACCTGAATTTTAAAATTTAAACACGTGTTTAAAAAAAGACGAGACCAAAAAAAAGAAGCACAGAGTGTCCCAAAAAAAACAAAAAAAAACCATAAGTATTCACAAAAACACAGTGTTTCGTTAAAGACACCAGGATGACTTCTCAATGCACACAAACAAGTATGTATGCATGAATGTATGCTTTATTCTTTTTAATTTTTTATTCATGCCTGATTCCAAGTATCCGTTTAGGTTTTAAACAACAACAACAAAACACAAATTTTGTATATTCAGCTGGACGAACTCAGAAAAAAAAACGAAGAAAAAGTGTAGAAAATAACTGAAAATAATCAAGAATTTGTTGTTGTTGTATTCAAAAGGAAAAAAATAAACCATGATATTGCAGTAGTCATCGTTATTAACCGCCTGAACGTAATCAAAACAATAAAAATCAACATTTTACGGCTGGAAAGAGTTTATAAACACCCTACAATATGCCTATTGTACGAATTTTGTTTAATTATTCTCAAATATTTACTACAAAAATTGGGATTTAAATATTCACGCTTACATTTCACAATTTCATGTTTCAAATGGCTTTGGTTTTACAAAAATGGTCATAATACATACATAATTGGCCATTACAACCCTTCAGTCAGGATTACGGCCTAGCTTCTCACACCACTCATGTTGTGTGTGTTAATTTTATACATGAGTGGCGGGACATACAGTTTAAAGTCGACTCCGAACGACAGATTTTTGAGAAACTTTTCATGGCAATTTTTATTCACTCAGAGTTTTTGCCAGAAATCTGCTGAGAGGAAGTCGCCGAAGAAATAATTTTTGTTTTCTTGTTTTGATGTCTGGCCTTGGGTACGAACCCTGGCTTTACGTCTAATAAGCCAACACACTACCTATCGCATTTGTGTCTCAATTTGCTAGGCAGATAGGATCATTTATAATGACCACTAGTTGAAGTTGTCCTTATCGTATCATTTATTTTCAAACAACATATCATTTGTACAAACATAATTGGTCATTACAACCCTTCAGTCAGGATTACGTCCTAGTTTCTCACACCACTTATGTCCCCACTCCCTCCTTTCCCATATACCCTCCTTTCATCCTATCCCCTATACTCCTTCCCTCCTTTAGGACGTTGTACAATGGGTCAATCTGACCTCCGGGTACTGTACCTGTCTTGACTGACAGGTACACGTCCTCTAACCTAACCTAACCTATGTTGTGTGTGTTAATTTTATACATGAGTGGCGGGGACTACAGTTTAAAGTCGACTCCGAACGATAGATTTTTGAGAAATTTTTTCATGGCAATTTTATTTACTCAGAGTTTTTGCCAGAAATCTGCTGAGAGGAAGTCGCCGAAGAAATACTTTTTGTGTTTTGGTTTGATGTCTGGCCTGGGGCTCGAACCCTGGCTTTAGGTCTAATAAGCCAACACGCTACCTACTAGACTACGGCAACTTCTATATCATTTACTGATGGTCTAATTATACTCCTGCAGAGTATCAGCGTTGTATTTAGAAGTCTATTTGAAATACATGGCCCTCCTAAATATGTTTCAATGCTTGCTATCCAAGATTCAAAGACATATCTTAGGTTAAGTTAGGTTAGCGGATTGTGTTTGAAGTATAAAATCCCACATAAAATAAGCGTTTAGGCCCTTTGTAATACTTACTTACTTACTTAATTGGCCATAACAACCCGATTAACGGATTTCGGCCTGCCGCAACACATCCTTCCAGGCGCCTCTTTTTCTTGCGCGCCTACGCCAGTTGGTCACACCAATCCTCGATTTAGTCCTTCCAACGGATACAAGGTCGTCCTCTTCGCCGACTTCTGCAGATCGCCGCATCAAATACCCGTCTCGCTGGAGCATCCTCCTCCATTCGAACGACATGGCCGAGCCAGCGCAGCCGCTGGATATTAATACGCCGTACAATGTTCATGTCGTTGAGGAGCTCATACAGCTCACTATTGTATCGGATACGGAAATCATCGCCAACTCGTACTGGACCGAAGATCTTGCGTAGTACTTTTCTCTCGAACACTCACAAGGCTGCTGCATCAGTACTTAATAGGGTCCATGCCTCTGCGCCATAAAGAAGCACGGGTAGGATGAGTGTCTTGTAGAGTGTTAGTTTTGTCTTACGAGAGAGGTCTCTGCTACTCAATTGCCTATTGAGACCATAGTAGCAACTGTTGGCAAGAGTGATCCTGCGCTTGATCTCCAGACTGACATCAGTTCTGGTGGTAATGGCGGAGCCAAGATAGATGAATTCCTTGACCGTATCAAAAGTATAGTTATCGGCCGTAATCTGAGAATCATTACGCCGCGCGTCTCTACTCGTCGATAACATATACTTTGTTTTGCCCTCATTTACTGCCAAACCCATCTTAGTAGACTCGCGTTCAATAGCACTAAAGGCAGAAGTAACATCTCGCTTCGTACGTCCTATGATGTCAATGTCGCCCTTTGTAATACTGTAATTAATTATCAAATCCGGGTATTAAGCATTCTTTAAAGAAAATCAACTTATCTCCAGAATAAACCTTGTTATTGTAGCAATCTTAATATTGAATAGTTCGGTGGAGGATAGTAGAAAATAAGAGACTAAGAACCTCTTCCTTTTCTTCTCAAATCCACAACTTCTGCAGAAATTATACGATGGAATGCCAAGTGTAATAGCAATAACACATTGATTCGTAAGCATTGCAATTAAGCGCGAAGTGAATGCAGTTCAGTCCTTCGAATGTACATTACGGTTTCGGTATGTTATGATTTTAATAACAATTTTATCCTTTCATTTCATTTTTCTATCAATCCTTATATGAACTCTTTAAATCAATAAAAATAATTTATAATTTATCTTGTCCCGGTCTTCATATAACGCGGTACGAATGATGTGATTTGCAATAATTACGAGTTTCTTATAGCGCGGTTTCCATACAACGCGGTAGACGGTTTCCATAGAACGCGCTACGAATTAGCCTGGTTTGTACGGCTAAATCCGAGTTTCTTATGGCGCGGTTTCCATACAACGCAGTACGCACTCACCGTGTTAAGGGAGGGTTGACTGTATACATGTGTATATTTGATTTGAATAGAATCATTCTATTTAGACATAACAAAGTCTTCAATTGTAGGCAAAAATAAAGGATTTGTACTACACACTACAACTTAAGTTAAAGGAAATAATTGATTAAGCACTCTACGAAGTGCTCAGGAATTGCTGGCTGGTGCATAAAATAAAACATTAAATACAATACTTAGTACTTTAAAACAATATGTTAAAACAAGTTGGGTACTTAAGAGCCTATCCAATAATAAAAAAAATGATTTTTTTCCTGTTTTTAATGCCAAACATGTGGTATCCTGTTGAATGTTATATGTAAGCATGCTTGCCATTAAACAAGTACACAATGTATGTATTGTATATACATGTGTATACATATGTATGTATATACTATAACTGTACTAAAGTTATGTTTAAAAATAAGATTCTAAAAAAACAAAAACTGACAAAACCATTTAAAAAAAATAATTTTTTTTAATGAAACATTCGAACATTTAAATCCTTAAGATTAAATTTAAGATACTTGAGATAATGAATTGAATTTCCTTAATTATTTTCATAGACATACACACTACCTACATACATACATACATACAGTGGTGGCCTTATAATTAGAAACGACTTAGCAACATGTATGTTTGTTAATTTGTTTTACAGTTTTCCCTGTGTACCTGGGATCAAAGGCTTTGTTTGGAGGACGTCTTACATACGTTTTTCCATCAGATTGGGACAAATTAAACTTAGATTCGTCACTGCAGAGAACTTTGTTCCAGAAACAGCGTTTCTAATTATAAGGCCACCACTGTACATACATATGTACACACCATACATAATAAATAGTTTTTATTTACAATAGAATAGTTTTGGTTTGAATTGAAATGCAACAACAAAATCTATTGTTTTGTTTTAAATTTTTTTTTTATCTCTTCCTTATCAGAGTTTCCTTGAACAATGGCATAGAATTCTTAAAACTGGAATTCTTTTTAAGTATCTCTTTTAAGTATCTTTATTATATTAAAAGTATCGTAAAAAAAAAAAAGAAAAAACGTCTCCATTAATGCTGTTTTAATATTGACAAAGAATATCTAATTTCATTTCAAAAAAAATTCAAAAAAACGTACAATATAGCACATCCATAATAATACTTTTCATTTTCACGACGTACTCGTATAATCAAATTTTTATATTTATTTGACTGAGCACGTTCCATAAAACCGTCTTTGTTTTCAAAAATATAAAAAAAAAATAAAAATCATGAAAACGTCTGGCATAATAAAACCGAAAACGAAATCCTTTATTGCTGGACTTTGATTAATGCCAACACTACCATAATTATTAAAGAATTTTTTCTGAGTCTCAAAATTCTTATATTTTTTTTTTAAATCACGAAAACCTTCCTTTTGTTTTTTTTTTTTAATATGCAAACCTCGCGCGGTAGGTTCCTCAGCTAACATATGCGCAGTGCTGCACTGCGCATGTGTAAAATTAACCACTAGCGGCGCTTGTCTTTTCGTTTGTACTCCTTTTTCTTGTTGTTGTTGCTTCCCTCTTTTTTTCTTTTATAGCGTTCCAATTCGTTTGTTTTAAGTTTTTTTAGTATATAAACGACCGAAAAATGTTGTTGTCTTGTATTTCAGCTTTTGTCATGTGATTGTTCGGTTTTTTTTTGTTTTTTGTTTTAAAAATTTAAATCATCAGACTACACTTTAAAGAGGGGGATAATTCGATTTTATAACCGATAGGTAACATTTTCAAAGCCATCCACATTTTACATTCAGTACAAGCAGATAGAAAATTTACTGAGAAATTGATAAATGACAGCTCTTCGTCATATAATGCCGGAATTGTAGTCCAAAGCATAAACTCTCCAGAGTAATTTTAGTTAATGTTCATTCTACAGAAAGTCAGTAGATTTTAGCAATTTGTTCCAGCAGATTTATAACGTCACCTTGGAATTTCTAAAGTGGGTAGGTTATGTTAGGTCTGAGTGGTAGCTCTGATTTCACAAAGCTCACTTGAGCACGCATAGCGGCCCGTTGTGATGCCACGGGTGAACGCAGTCCCTGTACTGACCAAGTTCCACCAAAATCAGGGAAGAGGAAGAAGTTGGTCAGCGCAAGGGCTGCACTCTAAAGTGGGTACTTAAGTTCATGATTTCTTGAATTTCTCGCTTTCTAACTGAAAGAACGACAAAAACTGCTGCTATCAACACACATCTAAATCGGAAAAAAAGGTTCAAATCTATGAATTCGGCTAAGAATTATACGAAATTCTTTTTTTTATGAAATTCGCTTTTACACAGATCTCATGGGCTGTTAAAATACAAACGAAGTGACGCAAATCCCTATTCTAATTTCCGATGACAGCAGCAATGTATCCTTTGGTTGATTAAGAGACGGAAAATTTCAGAAGCCACGGGCATATTGTAACACCCTTGTCTTAGTATTCGGCTTTGAACAGGGCCTTTCAACCCTAATGTTTTTATTTGTTTTCGCGCATAATTCGGGTAGAAAGTGTAAAATTCATTGAAACGTTTTCAATTTCACAAACAAAACCATTTTATCTTGACGATGTGGTGGTGGGTGAACCATTAGGTTAGGTTAGGTTAGAGGACGTGTACTTGTCAATTAAGATAAGTACAGTACCCGGAAAGTCGAATTGACCCATTGTACAACGTCCTAGTTTATCACACCACTTATGTTGTGTGTGTTAATTGTATACATGAGTGGTGGGACCTACAGTTTAAAGTCAACTCTGAACGACAGATTTTTGAGAAACTTTTTTTCATGGCAATTTGATTTTACTCAGAGTTTTTACCAGAAATCTGCCGAGAGGAAGTCGCCGAAGAAATACTTTTTGTATTTTGTCTGATGTCTGGCCTGGGGCTCGAACCCTGGCTTTACGTCTAATAAGCCAACACACTACCTACTAGACTACGGCGACTTCTGGGGTGATCCATTTGTGGCTGATATCTTTCTGTGAATTTTGACAAAAGCAAAGTATCACAGACCGGTCAAATTCAGTCATGTTATAGCACAGCTATAAAGCGCAATTTAACTTATTTTAAGGTGTGAAGAAAATAAATAATAAATGTCCGTGACTGGTTGGCTTAATGCCTGTATTAATTAGCCAGTCTAAAAGAGACCAGGTGTCTCTCGTTGCCCACTTAACCAGTGACCCAACATTAGAATATCTTGCCAACTCGTTAAGAAGTGCCCGGTATCTTCCAACCAGAAGAGATTTCGTGTACACTCCAATCAATGTCTTTAGAGTTCCATGGCTATCCTTCCATAAGCTAGGTAATGCCTTGACCCTTTAACAAACTAGGCAGAACATTCTCCTTACCGACACCTGAAAGCACCGTATGGTTCGTTACAGACATTATATGGAAACCTATGTATATATGGAGATCAAGGGTCTCCACACAACAATAGAATAAAATAATCAGTTGAAAGTTATAGAAACATCGGTTAAAGGCTATTGCATTCAGTTCTTAGCCTAAAATAGTTTTTCTTGTTCACACCGGCTTACAATCTCGATTTAAATTTGATCGTAATGGCTTACATCTAGTCCCTGTCATTGTAAGGATAAATCGGAGACGAATCAATGTTGAAATGGAAGACTTAAGTAATTGTTAATTATCATCATTTAGTTAGGATTACACTCTAGCTTCTCATACCACCCACGTTGCGTGGGGAGTGGCGAAACCTACAGTTTAAAGCCGACTCGGAACAACAAATTGGATTTAATTGAATTTTTTCTCACATTATTAGCTTTGTGAGGATCGATCTTGCGGCGGTAGATGTCGTTTCATGGCAACTTTATTTACTTTCAGTTTTTTTTTTTTTTTTTTTTTTTTCAGAAGACCGCTGAGAGGAAGTCGCCAAAGAAATATTTTTTGTCATATTTTGTCGTATTTTCACCATATTTCATATGGATTTTGAACCACCGGCTCTCATCTAATAAGCTATTATACCACCTATTGGATTAAGGTGACTTCATGGGACACTGTTTTCTAATAATACATGCCAAAATACTTGCAATTCCCGCAAATGAATTTTGCATGTGATGACGTTCGGAGGAGGATAAGGCTTTAACTTCAAATTCATGTCTCAGTGCCCTGTTCTTACCATATAAAGACTGCTGCAATAGCAAGATTTATTCTGTAGATAGATTGTTTTCTAGATGGTGTGTGATTCCCAAAAGTCGCCGTAGTCTAGTAGGTGTAGTGTGTTGGCTTATTAGACGTAAAGCCAGAGTTCGAGTCCCAGGCCAGACATCAAAACAAAATACAAAAAGTATTTCCTCGGCGACTTCCTCTCAGAAGATTTCTGGAAAACTCTCAGAGTAAATAAAAATTGCCATGATGAGTTTCTCGAAAAATCTGTCGTTCGGAGTCGACTTTAAACTGTAGGTCCCGCCACTCGTATAAAAAAGATTAACACACACAACATATGTAAGTAGTGTGAGAAACTAGGTCGTAATCCTCACTGAAGGGTTGTAATGACCAATTATATATGTATGTATGTGACTTCGCGCGGCATTGTCTTCTAATAATGCCTGCGGACAGACTTGACATTCCCGCAAATGACTTTTGCAGCTGATGAATCTAGGAGGCGGATGAGGCTTTAGCTTCATGTCTGAGTACCCTGTTCTTGCCATGCAAAAATTGCTGGAATAGCAAGATTGTTTTTTTAGTTGATGTTTGATTCTCGGATAGTAATTGCGGAATCACAATGGCTTTGAACACTTATTTTCTAGTTGGGTCTGCCACATTATGTAGTCTACCGAGTTGAACAGGCCTTCGTGACCAGTTACACCTAGACAAGTCTAAATCTAGAGAGTTTCGTCACCTCGTTAAGACTTTTCTGACATCTACTAGCCGGGATGAATGTTTTTTTTAATATTTTTAAGTATTCGTATGCCGAGTAATATCTCAGCCAGTTTACACGACAGTTATGGAGTGTAGTATGTGCCAATGACCAGTAAAACGTATAGTCTAATCCACACGCCGCGTTTAACAGCCTTCTTAAATGGCTGTAGTAATGTTGAATACAAGTATGACCGGATTACAAGCCACAATCAACACTTGCAGTTCTATATTCCTGGTAGATCCTATAACTGTTTCATGAAAATAAATTGTTCTGGATGCCTTGAATATTAAATTGCTTTTGCTCTTATAGAGGTATTCTTTGATTCCTCTTGAATACTAACTAATCTGTTTAATAGTTAATAAAAATCTTAAAAAAAGAGTTTTAAAAATCAACAAAATTTTATTTTAAAAACGCAGTGCAACAGCTGTTGTTAAAGCAATTTTCGGTTTTAATCTTTAAAAATGGCAGATGATTGTTTTATTTTCTTTAACAAAAAAAAAAAAGATTAAAATTCTGTTTTAAAATGAAAAGAAGAAAATGGTCAAAGTAACGTGACTTTAAAAAAGGGCAGACCAGACAGACAGCCAAACAAAAATAAAATTCCTTTATCTAAACGATTTCCAAAAGAAAAGAAATGCGTTTCACTGAACAACATTGGACAATAAGAAAAAAATAAAATCGGTAACAGATGGTGCGCAGTCGTAGGCATTTACAAATCGAAAAAAAATCTTGATTTTAAAAATAAAAAAAAATAAAAAAACGAAAATGAAGTGTAGACATGCTTAATAAATTACAAACGGTATTAAAGAACGCACAATGATAGTTTTTTTCGTTTTCGTTTTGGAATTTAAGAAGTGGAACCATTAAAAAGATTTTAAGAAACTATTGAAAACCTAGCAGGTAGTGAGAAAACGAATTACGCATGTCATAAATTATGGTGTGTTTGAATATCCTAGCACCTACACAAATACAGAAATTTGACAGGATATCACGTACATATTTAGATTCCTTTTCAAATGCCAAAGAGGGAAAAAATAAAAGAAAACACAAAATGGAGTAGATTTTCTAAAGAAAGTGGAGGATAAATCTTTGTCTATGCTTAGATGGTTTGACAAGCAGATGTTTCTAGGCTAAGAAAAGCGAAAGAGAGAGAGAGAGAGAAGAGGAAAAAAATAGAACACATTAGAAGAAATTGTATTTAAGCAAACACAGGATGCAAATCAGAAAAATAGATTTCAATTAATAAGGCAGGTAGAGTTTTGGTTGCTTGCTTTTGCTACTCAAATTTTTTGTTTTGGAAAAAAAATAAGATTTCCAGAAAAAGTTTTGTAAAATTCAAGAGCTTAGTTGTTTAATAAAACGGAAGTCGAAATAATTTTGTGGTTTTCAAGATTTAAACGACAGAAAAAAATCAAAAAAACAAATCTTATTTCAACTACAGTTTACCCTTTTGCTTTTGCTTTGTTTTGGAAAAAAGTTTTCTGTGTGTAACAAACAAACAAACAAACATTCTTTCAATAAATTTTTATTTGCCACAAGCATTGTATAAAAAAAAAACAAAAATGATATAAAAAATTGCTTCCCAAAAAAACAAAAACAAAAAAAGGAACATGAATCCGAATTCGAAAAAATGAAAGTAGCACATTTGGCACCACAGAATACAGCTGCCAAAATCATACAAAACAGCAGCACAGCAGCACATTCAGCAGCATAACAGTAACACAAATATTGTTACTATACGATACATATTTATGCTGCTTTATATGTACAAAGAAAACGAAATCCTTGCATGTAGCTCTTATAAATACAATACAATACCAGAGTACTATACTATACATCCATATTTATGGCACAAAAAGAATATGAAAAGATAAAAGATATAAACAAACAAACCAACCAAAACCAAAATTAAGTTCAAATTTAAGGATTAATGCGTTCAAAATAAAAAGAAAAAAATAACAGAACTTAAACGACTCGCAACAATTTTTACAATGACTCGACAAACAATGCCCGGCTGCAGACACACAGTTTAAGCGTCAATAGCCGCAAGCGACATAATTGTTGGAAATAAACAGTTCTTTTTTGTTTCCTTATAATCTCGCTTAAAAGCCAGTGACAGGCGACATAATTTCTTGTACAATATAATTAAAATTTTATTTTATATTTATTTTTTTTAATTTTTTAAACGATTTACTTGAAATTTCTTTTAAAATTATTAAAAAGCATTTCAATAATTCTTTAATTGCAGAACGAAAACAATAAACACAATAATTATTGAATTAAAATTTGAATGGTCATGGAATTTTACTTGAAAACAAATTAAATTTCTTGTAAAACATTCTCTTAATAGTCCTTGGATTTATAAAATGCCTGGCTAAGCATAAAAACACATCCAGAGAGATCTGCATTGCAAAATGGAAATCTAAACATATCTATACGTTGTGTCTTACAGTGCTGTAAAAAATAATAAGGACATCAATGTCATACTTAGAGATTTGATGAGAAAGTAAATAAAATGAGAGAATAATGGGTAAGTAACTGCACATATCCTCAGCTTATATATCACAAAAACATTGATTTAAAGTTTTTTATTAAATTAAAATTTAAATAAAAAATCACCCTTTGATAATATAAGGACACCCCCATAGCTATAAAAATGATCATTTAATAACCCATTTGCCCCAATATAAGTTCTAATGTTGTTCTAGTGTAGTTTTAGTATTTTTTAGACACTCCAGTTTTCTTTAAAACTGCCTAAAAATATGTTCAAAAAGATTTTGACGCACCCAATCTAATATGTTATATCTCACAGCCTCAATCAATTCCCATAGCTTATCCCAATTTGTGATACACTCCCCTCTAATTGTTGTTTCTACATTCCATAAAATCTCAATTGTAAAGGGTGTTTTTTATAGAGGCATAGAACTTTAAGTTGGCATTACTTTCCAAGATGGCGACCGATTTAACAGCTGTCAAGTGATTTATTCTCAGTTTGGTTTGGCAATTCATCATGAATAAACTCACGCCTGAACAACGCTTGCAAATAGTGCAATTTTATTTCGAAAATAATGGTTCTGTGCGGAAAACGTATCGCGCACTACGTCCATTTTATCGTCGACAAAATCGTCCATCAGAGCAGTTAATTCGATTAACCATGGAACGTTTTCGCACCACGTTTACTCTTATTGATAACTCGCATCCCCAGAGACGCTGTACGGTGCGTACAGAAGAAGCTATTGCTGCTGTAGAGCGTAGCATTGAGGAAGACCCGAATGAGTCCATCCGCCATCGAGCGCAGGAATTGGATCTGTGTCCATCCACTTTATGGAAGATTTTGCGGAAGGATCTTGGTTTGCGTGCTTACAAAATCCAACTCGTGCAAGATTTGAAGCCAAACGATCATCAAGTAAGGCGTAGATTCGTCGAATGGGCCCAAAACGAGATTACCGTTGTTCCCGATTTTCATAAGCGAATTTTGTTTAGCGATGAAGCGCACTTCTGGTTGAATGGCTACGTCAGCAAACAAAACTGCCGCATTTGGAGTGAAGGTAATCCTCAAGTGTATGTGGAAACACCGTTACATCCAGAAAAACTGACTGTTTGGTGCGCTTTATGGGCTGGTGGAATCATTGGTCCGTACTTTTTCAAAAACGGTGGTGGCCAGAACGTTACAGTCAATGGTGATCGGTATAGAGCCATGATTACTAACTTTTTCATTCCTGAATTGAATAACCATGATGTCCAGGAGATGTGGTTTCAACAAGACGGCGCAACATGTCACACAGCTCGTGCCACAATACATTTATTAAAAGACACGTTTGGTGACCGCCTAATTTCACGTTTTGGACCTGTGAATTGGTCTCCAAGATCTTGTGATTTAACACCGCTAGACTACTTTCTGTGGGGCTATGTAAAGTCACTGGTCTATGCGGTAAAGCCACAAACGCTTGACCATTTGGAAGACAACATTCGCCGTATTATTGCCGATATACGGCCACAAATGTCCGCGCCAGCCGTGGCTGTCATATGCCAGAAATCATATTTAAAATGTAATGCCACAAGATTATATTTCGGATAAATAAAATTCATGTCAATCGAATAATCCATCGTTTTATTGCAACTTAAAGTTCTATACCTTTATAAAAAACACCCTTTATTTGAATCTAAAGATAGTGCGTGCCAGCCTAACACATTGATATTGTTATCTTCCAAACATTTCTTAATGAACTTTGCAGTATATTTAAGGTCATTATCAAATTTTTATTCGGCATAATCTAGAATGGGATTTCGAATTATCGTTGCCGTTCGGTGTCGTCTTAAGAGTGGCCTAAGGAGGACTGTAAGCTGTGGTTATTGGTCCCCTAACTGTATAAAAACCTCGATCTGAATCAAATAGCTTAATTTTTGTCAATAATCACAATGTAGATCCAGTCTAAGACATTAAAGGATGGTGGTATAAGACAGAAGAGTAAAAAGTGTTCAAGTGTTTCACAGAATTTTTGTCAATCTCTGCTTTGCCCAATGACGCACTGCTGCTGCCTTATGTATATACGAGTGACAGTGCTCCTGCAATCCTTCGTGAAATATTGTTGGCGACAAGTAAAGACATGCGGCCTATTCCATCCCAGATTATGGTCGATAAATATACTTTCGATATACAGTGAACTCGCGAAAACGTGAACACTCGAAAGTGTGAACGTCTCAGAAACGTGAACAAATTTCTTTTTCCACAGAGTATTCTAAAACGTGAACAAAATCTGAAAGCTCTAAAACGTGAACACAATTTTTATTTTTTAATCTGTTTTTAAATTGGGAAATTCCCTAACTACAGTTTATTAGTTTGTTTGAACTTCTTTTTCATTGTACTCGTTTATGTATGCTTTGACCTGTTAGTTGCCTAAAGTGTTAACATTAACAGATAAAGTTGATATTCTTGAGTTATTGCAAAAGGGTTGTATCGTTAGTGGCTTGGCAAGAAAATATGGAGTTGCAATAGCAACTGTTTCTTCCATTAAAATGAAAGAACGGGAAATTAATAATCGTGTAAATAATACAATTTATGGCACTGGAAAGCGTAAAACATTACGTGCATCTGAATTTCCAGGAATGGAAAAAGTCTTAATAAGTGGTTCCTCCACATGCGAAACAACAAAATGCCGGTAAGTGGACTGATGTTAAAAGCCAAAGCGATTCACGATTAAATTAAAGAAAATGATTTTGGTTTTAACGCCAGTGACGGATGACATAAATTTAAGCAAAGGTTTGCTGTTCGCTTTCTTAAAATTTTCAGAGAAAAGCTTTCTGCGCAGCCGCAACTTGTTGACCCATTTAAGGAAAAGTTAAAAGCAAAAATGGAAGAACTCTCTTTGTGAAGATCAGCTTTATAATGCTGATGAATGCGGGCTATATTTGAAGCAGTTGCCAGATAAAACATATGTGGCATCATTGGAGAAAAGTGCTCCAGGTGCAAGGATGGAGAAAAAACGATTAATTTTAATGGGATGTTCAAATGCGTCGGGGACTCACAAACTTAATCTACTGGTATTCGGAAAATCTAAAAATCCACAAAGTTTCAAACACTTTACTTGTCCAGTAAATTACAAATTCTCCAAGTCAGTATGGATGACATGTAACATTTTTTATGACTGGTTACATCAATGTTTTTTTAAAGGGGTGGATTTCAATTGACAAATTTGAAACTGAAAACTTTATTTTTGGCTTTAGGTTACTGAGTTCTTGACTAATTAATAAAAAATTTATTTAAAATAGTGTTTAGCATTTTTACTTATTAAAATATCCTTTTTCATATTAAATAGGGCAATTTTTTGTTTTAAATTTAGGTACTCGATAACGTGAACAAACTCGAAAAAGTGAACTGCCTTGGTAAAAATTAGTTCACGTTATCGCGAGTTCGCTGTAGTCAGTGTATTTGTTTATCTTGGTTAATGCTGTTACCAGCAAAAATGATGACAATCTGCCAACAGGTGCTACTGTATGACCTCTCTCGTACGACAAAACTAATACTTGAAAAGTCGCTCATCCTCTCCGTGTTATGGCGCAGAAATATAGACGCTGTTAAACATCGATGTAGCTGCCTTGAGAGTATTCGACAGAAAGGTCCTACATAAGATCTTTGGTCCAGTGTGGCGATGATTTTCGCATCCGATCCAACAATGAGCTGTATAAGCTCCTCAACGACATACATAGCCGTTCTGCGGCGCATTAACAACCAACGGCTGTGCTCTTCGTTCGAAGAGTATCCTCCGGCGAGACGGGTATTTGATGCGGGAATTAGTGGAAGTCAGCATAGAGGACAACCTTGTCTGCGTTAGAAGCACCAAATCAAAGAAGCTGGTGAAGGCGCACAATAATAGAGGTAAGTACATAATTTTATATAGAAATAGTGAATAATACAAATAATACAACTCACGCACAAAAATTAAATTTTCTGAGCATCTGTGAGAAATGACGTCACGCCCATACAAATTATTTTCTAAGAACCTTACTTTAATTCTCTATTGTTCTTGTATAAAAATATTAACACTATCACGAAAGCAAATAATGCCTACTGCAAAGCCTTTAAGCAAATTTAAACGTTTTTGTAGTGTGGTTAGTAGCTTTAATTGTGTTTTAGTAGTTCATTCCATGCCATTTTATTAATGTGTGTCAAAAATTAAGAACATTTTCTGACTGTAAATAACGAGAGAGAAACTAAATTCGAATGCGTTTTTTTTTAGTAACGACGACTTTGTTTTTTCCTTTAGTTTTTTACTTAAACTTTTTGAGGTCAAAGAGTTTTTTTGTTTTTGTTGCTTCTGTTGTTGCATGTGTTTTATGTTTTTGCTTTTTTGTATGCCGTTTGCTTAATTTTGAAAAATATTTCAGTTTTTTCTGTGTGTTTATTCTGTTATTCCTTGAAATTATAATGGATTTATGAAAGTTTCTGTTGTTTTGCTTAAATTTGTTTGTTTGTTTGTTTGTATATATGTGTTTGGGTATGTTGCTTGTTTGTTTATTGTATAGAATTTAGAAACGAACTTACCCATAAAGTAATGCAGCTCCCGCTATACCGCCACCACATTGTGCCGTTATATACATGGTGGCACGCATGGGAGAGATGTTACGTATCACACAGGCTGCTAATGTAACGGCTGGATTTATATGAGCACCTGTTATTGAAAGGATAACAATGTAAGTATGTATGTATGTACATATGTATGCATTAATATTTCATTGTGTACTATTTCTACTTTTAAGTTTTCATTTTTAATATTTTTTTTTAATTATAATAATAAGTTGTGCAAGTAAACTTTCATAAAATAAATTCACCCGGTAATAATTAAATATGCTTTACGTTTTTTGCTTTGCTTTTCGGCAAGCCGGAGAAGTTTGTTAAATTAAAATTGTGTTTTTCTAAGAGCATTAAAATGGGAAATAAACTATAAAAGTTTCAAGAGTCTTGTTAAGTCGTAAACTGTGTATTAAAGATAATAAAAAAAATTTTAAATAAATTATAAAACAAAACTGGGAATTGTTTTTAATGAAGTCACAGCCAAAATTGACATTAAATCCCCAAAAGAGGATATTCCTAATGATAACACAATTACAACAGAAATAAAGCAGCATCTTGTTCTATATGGTGACACATTTAATAACAGGAGCGCGTAATAAGCACTTTATCGAATCATCATTCTTACGCAATTTGATCCAAAAATCTAATAAAGAAAATGACTAAGGCAGAAAAATAAAATATCCATCTAAAATTGATGAGGAATTCTATTTTATTTAAGAAGAAATCCGTAAGAGAAAGCCATTGCAAAGAGGGCAAAACCCAAGATCTCCACAGTGCAAGCAAAGCTAAGAAATCTGGAAACTATAATGCGTAATGCTGCACTAAGAACTAGAAAATCAAAGCGAAAAGATCATAAAGATGCAAGGCCAACCAATTGAATATGTAGATCACTGCTACGGCATTCTAATAACAATGAATGGAGGCACTGAAATAGGTTTAAACAATGGCAACGGCATTCGAAAGGTTTTAATTTTTATCGAAAGGCACAAATATTCTGACGAGCAAGGCTGCCACAATTCAATGCTTATTTAAAATCTACACTGTTATACGAAAACCTAACGTGGAAAGCCCCTATTTAAACAGGCCTGTTATCTACACAATCAGGAGGAATCATCAGCCGTGCAATTTGGAAATCCTACGGAAGCTATGTATATCCCACCAAGAGTTGTAATAAAAAAAGAACTGCAACGGTGAGAACGTGTAAGGTAGTGTATTTTCCAAACGCCTTTAAAGGCAGAGAAATTAAGGCAAAATTTCTTCGATCCTAACCTTAAGGTACGTAAAATATTGGCTTCTCGGGAAACTTACAGATTATTTATCTTCCTTGGATCTGCTAATCTGGGGCATCACCCAAAGTACGTCCTTAAAACATTGAAGCATGGTAGTATCATGTCATGTCATGGTGTGTAAAGCGTTTTCCTGGCGTAGTGTAGCTCTTATTCACAAGATAATCAATAAAATGGATTAGTACATTTACAAAAACACACTAACAGGCATTATGATACCATTCGCTGAAGAGAACACGTTTCTGGTATGATAATTTATGCATGATAATGACCGTAAGCCCACTATGATACCATTCGCTGAAGATAACTTGGCTCTAGTATGATAATTTACGCATAATAACGACCCTAAGCCCACTACACGACTAGTGAAGAGTTGCTTAGAGGCAACAATAAGTCCCCGAGTCTTAATCCAATTGAGAATTGTGAATTGTCACTGAGGAGGATAAACCAGATAAGCTTGGTATGCAATTCCAAAGAAACTTTGAAAACCTTTGTTTAAAGTTTATCCAGCAAATGTGCTGGTGAAATCCGAACTGAAGGATTTCTCGTCAAACACTAACAGTAGGTTAAGAAGCTGAGTTTTACTTTAGTAAATTTACATTTATTTTATTGTACCTTTATTTTTTGGCCATCACTGTATGCACTTTTAAAGTGTCTTGGAAAAAAGTAACGTTTAAAAACTATAATTTGTAAATGTAAACAAGCATATATGTATGTATGTAATCCTCTCACTTTCTTATCAAAACGCACATTTAAGGTGTTCTCTATTCTGTTTGAAATGCAGACAAACTGTGAACTTCAAACCTAATAGACAACAAGTATTATGTGTGCATTCATTACGATTCTCTTTTGCTCTACTTTGGTCAGTTTAATGTTGAACAATAATTAATTTCATGTTTTACAATATACAACAATTTATATGTATGTATGTGTGTGGTGAATAAAAAACATAAGGAAGAAAAAAAATACATTTTAAAGCAAATCAACAACACATGTTGAAAATTTGTTAATGTAACAACAAAAATAATAAAAACAACAACTAGCAATCTCTACACTTAGGAAACACCAACAATCATTTCCCTTTACGAAATAAAAGTTTTCTTCATATTCCCCTTTTGTTTTGTTTTAAAGACTTTATCATTCGTTTGTGTATGTCACCCTCTTAAAAAATTAAAAATGTAAACAAAAACAACCAAATTGAGTAACAAAAAAAGCGACAACAATAAAAAGTCTTGAAAACTTCTCTCCCCATTTTCCCACGCACTAAAAATCCATTTGTTTTTTACTCCATATATCCACAAACTAATACAATAACAATTGCTTTTATTGATATTCAACAATAAACACAGCGACCGACACCAAAGTGTAAAACAGAAAACAACAAGTACTACATACACATACACACATAGGGATGTATGTATCAACCCCACTAAAAATTTGACAAAACTGAAGTATTTATTCGTAAAATATGTACTTGAAGTTTTTTTTGTGTTCTTGGTTTTTAAAGCTTAACGTACGAGTATGAGTATTGTTGTTGTTGTTGTTGCAATTCTTCATATATTTTATTTTGTTTTGTTTATTTGCTTACCCGATATGTGTAGAAAACATTGTGTCAATGTAGCCATCGCCAAACCAGAAGCCAAAGCGGTAGCCAACAATACTGAAGATACACTGGCACCCACACCAGCTCCAGCCGCTGCACCACAAACAATAAAAACATAAAAGAATGATGCCAAACATTCGCTAATAATGGATCTGCAATAAAAACAAAGAAAAGGATTAAAAATTAAAAGCAATTTAAAATGGCTGTATTCACTGTTGCCAGATTTGCCGATTTATCGGCAGTTTGCTGATTTTTGACTTCAGAAATGACAAAGTGCGATTTGCCGATTTTTGCTCTAAAAATGCCGATTTAATTAAAAGTATTTGTTTGCACCACTGTTTTCATATAATTGTGTCAATATGATTTTGTTAAGAATAGAATATTTCGTATCTGAAGAAGATATGCAAAACATATCTTTTAATAGTATAATCAACAATAAAACTAAACAAAGCAATCGTTTAGACAATATCACAATTGATGGAATTCTGTATACCAAAGACTACTTAAAATTAAATAAAACAAATTGTTTTAATACATTAATAAAACCTGATCTATTGCGGCAATTAAATTCCAATATATATAAATAAATGTTTAATTATATTTAATAGAACAAAGTGTAAACCATTTGCGACCGTATGTCTGCTCTCAGCCAGCAAAGCTTTATTACCGATCTAGTCGTATGTCTTCTCTCAATCGATAAGTTTTTGAAATTCGTTGAAATCGAATGATATTTTATAAGTTGTGCTTAAATTAGATTTGGCGATTTCGCTTCTTAAAATATTTCAAAGTAACACTAATAAAATGGCAAAAAGAAAATTACTGAAAGAAGTGTTCCGTGAAATTGAAAGTAGCGATGACGAATTTTATTTTGACTCTTTCAATACTGACTTTGATAAAGAAAGTGATAACATTTTCCGACCACCATGCCACCCATATATAAAATTAATACGGTCGCAAAGATAATACGGTCAATGTATAGATCTATATTTAACTTAGAATAAAAACAGACAGTTTACCAAAAAGTAGGATATTATTATTTCTCCGATTTTTTGACGATTTCGAAAATATTTTGCCGATTTTGCCGTTTTTTTCATCTAGTTTTGACGATTTTATACCAAATTTATCTGGCAACAGTGGCTGTATTCAATTTCTCCCAGTGTAATGAGTATTAAGCACATCTTACACAGTCACGCTCTGAGTGTATTTATGCAGTGTTGGAAATAAGGTCGTTTTATAAAAACCGTATAATTTTGAAATTTTATTCAAATGACATTTACAATATGGTTGCATACACTATTAAGGAAGAAGAAGTGTGTTGGTAGACAACATTGTGCAACAATTCGTGGATATCTATCAATTATAAGTGATCTAAAGTACGGGTACTTCTAACTGTAATGCCTACTACTAGTTGATATATAAAAACCGTATAATTTTGAAATTTTATTCAAATGACATTTGCAATATGGTTGCTTACACTGTTGAGGAAGAAGAAGAAGTGTGTTGGTAGACAACATTGTGCAACAATTCGTGGAGATCTATCAATTATAAGTGATCTAAAGTACGGGTACTTCTAACTGTAATGCCTACTATTAGTTGAATTAGTTAATTCCTGTCAATTGCCTCCAGCCAAATTTTAAAAAATTTCTGTCATTTATGTTTGACTTGACACCCATTGCTAGTAGATCACCACGTGATTTGATGATAAATTTGGAAAAAAAAAATAATTTTGGGCAATGCTAACAATAATTCGATTAAATTTTAAAAAATTAGCATCATTTAGCCTGTGTTTGACACCCATTGCTAGTAGACTACCGAGTGATTTAAGGATAACATGAAAAAATGGAAAATTTCGTCAATAAAAAGCAAAAATCTAATCAAATTTTAAAGAATTTCAGTCATTTAGCTTGTGTTTGACAACCACTACTAGTAGGCTACCGCATGATTTGAGAATAAAATGGAAACAAAATAAATTTCCTGTTTAAGTAGCAAAAATCAAGAAATTAGGCTACGAATTGCTCCCTCCTTGCACTTCCCATATGGATTTAGTTTCGTGTTTCCAAAACTACAGAAATGATAAGGAGCCGTAGAGAGATGTGATGTTAATGATCAATTCGTTTTACAAGAAATGTCTCCTTTTGATGACCTCAATAAACCCTGGAAGGGGTGAATTAATTTGAAAAACGTTGGACATATGGCTTAATGGAGATCATGCTGGAGAATAAAAAGATGTTTTTAAGGCGCTAGTGGTTTAACAAACGTTTGTTGGCCTACCAAAAGGCTTTTCAAAGAGGGCAAAACATTGAAGTATTACTTTGGGCTTGAAATTCACATGTTGAAGTCATAATGAAAGAGTCACGTTGGGCCTCGTATTTGTTTGAAAAGATTTTTGATATAAATACGGTAGGATTTCGAATCCTTTATGATATACAAGTGCCATATAGTGCCTATGAGTTCCAGGTCAATCTTGAGGCAGAGCTCCAGTTAGCATACCGGGTTATTTTCATTGAAAACATTCAGCAAAATCGATATTGAAACCCAAAATGATGGTTAGTTACCACAGTACTTTAATGAATCATAAATTTTCTTTCAGTCGGGATTACTGGTATGTTGCTTTCACAACACTCATGCTGTGCGTGTGTTAATTCTGTCCGAGGATGGTAGAGACATGAGAGAAGTTTATCACGGTAATTAAATTTAACTCGTAGAGCTTTTGAGATTTGAACTCGGAGCTCTTGTATAGTAAATCATTATATTAGCCAATAAAGTGAGGACACTACCAACTATATACTCTAAACGTGTTTGCTGTACGCACCTGACCAACAGAGACAGCTAGCTAGAGAGAACCGATGAATTTTGGATTTAAAAAACCTGAAATTAAGCGTCTTAGATCAGAATAAAGGAATATTCTTGAAAAGATAAATAAAAATCATATTCAAGATTTAAATTTTGATTTGGTTGAATGCATTGATTTTTTCTTCAAGTGTATGAAGCAGTGCAGTAGGAGCTAAGCCGCAGTTGAATTTAAAGGAGCAGATGAGGAAAAAATAACAAACGAAAACCATCTGCATATTATTTTTTTATTATTCTTGTACATTATGTATGATGTCTAAAGAATAAATTAAAAGCGTTGGTGTCATCATTTTCAATTCAAAATAAACATGACTTTTTCAAAAAGAGAGAAAGAAAAAAAAACCCAACTTCAAACACTACATAAACAATAAGTATTCTTTGTAATCTGCCAGATAAGGAGGTTAACAGTATCGAACTGAACTGAACTGAAACAGCTGCATTGTTTTCAATTAGAGAGAAACTTTCAAGTATCCGGAAAAAAAATTTTTTTTTGAAATGAAATGCATTTTAAAATTCTTAGGAAACGTGTTAGTTACAGTTACACTCACCTCCAGAATTCTAAAGTTCTAATCTCGGCATGCATGCTACGCTTGGGCTGTAGGGTACTGGAGAGGCGATTATTTAAAGCATTGCATTGATTGTCTTTGCGTATGGCCTCCAAACGTTCGAATAATGTTACAATATGAGCATCGATATTGTTTTCTAACGGTATAGTGTGTAAAGTTTCGTCTGCCATATTGTTTGTGTTCTTTCTCACTCTCTCAGTATTTTCGTTTAATCAACTGTATTTCCGCCGTTTATTGCGAAATTTATTAATAAATTAATTTTTCTTTATTTTTTATTCCTCGCGAGCACTTGCAACAATTAAAAATTCTTTAAAATTTAAAATTCTCTTTTCAAGTTTTAAGTCTTTCAATAACCACTACACATGATTTCCCTTCTTTTGTGTTTTATTTTTTCAATGGAAAGGGAGGGGGGAATTATATTTTAAAATATTATATTGAAAGCTAATTTACACAATAAAAATTGTTCTTCGTTCACTTTTTTAATTGAATTTAATTCAATTAAATTGTTTTTTTTTTTTAATTTTATTTTTTCAATTCTCCACAATCTCAATAAAAACGCAAGCTTTGTAAAAAATGCATTTTTTATAATTATTTGAACAATTTTTGTCTTTTAACATTTTTTGTTTTTTTTTAATAAAAAGTCAAAAAAAAAATTCACTTCAACGTTTTATTAGTTTTGATTTAAAAAAACAAAAACAGAATTTTTATTTTGTTTCTAAATCACCCGCGTTAGTGTACAGTGTATAACCGTTCTTAAACGAACAACAAACACGAATGAATTGTGTTTTGAATTGCACTCAAGCCGGTGATGTTGTTGATGGCGATTAACAAAAAAAAAAAGAAGAAACCGAAAACAAATGATGATGATATTATTTCTCTGCTGCTCTTCTGTCACAGGTCTTTGTTGTTGTTGTTGTTCAAAAAAAACCCACCAGTTTGCCAAGTGAAATGCACATGACAACCTCAAGTTGCCGAAAAAACAAAAAAAAAAAACACAGACACGAGCACGGAACGAGCAAGCGTAACTCACCACCAATACCATTCAGCTAAAAATACACCACTCTGAAAAATGTTTGATAGTAACCACATCAAACATACGGTTGTTTGTTTACTGTTCATACAAGTTGCAGTAAGGAGCCACCCCTGCCACCAACTCAAAAATAAAATGAAACAAAAACCAAACAAAATTTTATGATACGCTCTGGCAGTGGAACATTGTAAACACATGTTTGAATTCATTAAGAAAAAGTACGTATAGAAACACACGCAAAGAGAGAAAAGAAATTTGTTTGGTTTCTTGTAGTTGTGAAACACAATTACGACCTTTATTGATAAGGCGCAGCTAAATCTAAAATAACGTATCGGTGTAAACCACATGACAACAGAAGTTATAAAGTTCTGATATCGGTTTCGTACACGCTGTATAAAAAGAAATCTCTGAGGAATTATTTTTATTTTCTTCATTTTCCTAATTACAGGGTCTTTAAAGTTCTTGTTAATTCAATAAAATGAAGCCTAAAATACAGCTTTTAATAAGACGGCATAAATTTGAAAGCAGCTCAAACGTAGTTGAACAACATTTAGAGGCTAGCATAACAGAGGTAATGAGAACTTGTCCTATGGCGGCATTGAAGGCTCTATTGGTGTTAAATACACTGCACACTGTAATGAAAACGAAGGCTTTGGAGTTTGGAGATTGGAGACAAGTCTAACACATACATACATATATAATTGGTCATTACAACCCTTCAGTCAGGATTACGACCTAGTTTCTCACACCACTTATGTTGTGTGTGTTGTGTGAGTGGTGGGACCTACAGTTTAAAGTCGACTCCGAACGACAGATTTTTGAGAAACTTTTCATGGAAATTTTTATTTACTCAGAGTTTTTGCCAGAAATCTGCTGAGAGGAAGTCGCCGAAGGAATACTTTTGTTTTTTGTCTTGATGTCTGGCCTGGGACTCGAACCCTGGCTTTACGTCTAATAAGCCAACACACTACCTACTAGACTACGGCGACGTTTAATAACAAGCTTATTATAGGACTCGAGACCTAAAGAATCGATTGATTGACAGCTTCCTCACTGTCCTGTAGAGGGAATCAGTAGACTATGATTTTGGGAAACTCTTTGCAAGTCGGCTTAGTAACAAAAAATAATGGTGGCTGCAGACATTCTTAAAAGAGGGACTATTTTGTGGTAGCAAAAACTGGTCCATATCTTGGAACAGAAGCAAGACGAAATATTCCGAGCTAGTGGAAAAAGTCACGGGTATCTTACAAGTGGAAGTCTATGCCATCGAAAGATGTGGTCAATTCATCTTGGATACAAGGTACATAAGAAAGGCAAGCAAAACACAACAGCACTATGTGACAGTCAGGTTACCATTCGGGTACAAAAGAAAGGCAAGCAAAACGCAACAATATTATGTGACACTTAGGATGCAGTTGGGTAGTCGGCGGTGGTGAGGTTTAATCGAAGATAGTATGGAACTGTTTCAGTTTCTCCAGATCGGGTAGGTGAAGACAATAAGGTTATGCTTTGCTGTAACTCAGGTCATGTGGGAATTCTCTGCAATGAGCATGTAGACCAGCTTGCGAGGAGGACAGACACGCAGCTAATCAGACCCGAATCCTTCTGTCGAGTGGAAACCGATGTGTGGAAAAGTATATATATATAAGATAAAAACGCTTCTCAATCCAAGTGGGTTTAAGGTAATCAAGACTTGTTCGGAAACTAAAATTGAAGAATATCTTAGTCATGCATCAGGTTATCAAGAAATGAATTGAGGTTTATAACCGGCCTTTTGACACGTCATTATAAATTCAGGGAATAAGTATTCAGAAGGAGGTTGGCTCGTGCGGGACATGTAGATTTTGTGGCAATGAGAATGAATAATTGGCAGATATTCTTGGAATCTGTAGGACATTAATGCATTCCAGGAAAAACATCTGGTGCAAGACAGGAATTGTCACTGTTGACTCTGAACAGCATCCTGAAATTTGTCAGGCCAGTAGGCTTGGAGAAAACATTAAAGGGCTAGCCAAAAAAGTTTGAAGAGAGTACAATAGATCGTGTGGTTTCAGTACTAAGGCCAATTATCACGATGGATAATAATACGGATATGTCAACACAGTTTGACATTCTAAGCTGTCAAATTATAATTATCGTTATCGATTGAAGAAAAACAAATAAATAAAAATATAAATTAAAATTTATAAAATTCTGTTCCAAGTTTCAATTCCAAATCGTTTCCTTATAAATCCCTGACATTTTAAATGCAATGGAAAGCGAAGTGAAAGCCGAGTGTATTATAAAATCATTATCCACATCATTAACAATATCAATGTATCAGGGCCAAAGGAAAAGGGTTAATATTTAATAGAGCACCAAACCACTATGGCTGCGTCTATTTCTCAAAAGCAATCATGATGCAAATGTATATTTAAGTTTGAATTGTTAAATTATTGCATAAAAGAAAAATCTAAACAAATAAAAAGTACACATAAAATCAAAATATTTTTTTTAGTATAAAATCACTTGTAAAGGTCGTGACATACACATGTTTCACATGCACGAACTTCTCATCGACCTTCAGAGATATATTTACATATGTACATACATATGTATGTACATTAAGGATATAAAGAAATCAAGAGATGATGTTGTAAAGGGTTAAAGTCAGATAGAAAAGGAATCTGCATTAATCTGTGATTTTGTAAGCGTTAATGATGCTGACATGAACTTAAATTTGAATATTTTTTTTTATATTCATTTCATATGTCACTGCAATGTAAACAACAATCCAAACAACCCACTTTAACAAAAAAAAAAAAGGAAGAAAGATGACAACAAAACTTATGTGAAACAGTTTCGTTGAAGAAAGGGTTAATTTAAATTGTCGAAATAGTTCTATATTTTGAAAAATAAAAACACTTCTGTAATGGCAACCACATCCACAGATAAATCAACCACTAAAAGGACATAAAAAAAGTCCTATTTGAATAACCAAATCATTTTGGGCGTTATTGGTAAAGGGTTAATTTGATATGTAAATAATTGCTATCCAGAGAAAGAGAGAAAGAGAAAGATAGATTGTCAGGGATAGAGTTAATTTGCAAGTCATTAAAAGGATGACTATTCACAATTTACGATTTTATAAGCTTTGAAAACAGGATTAAAAAAACCGAAGTTCAGTTGTTATATTTTTATTGCTTAAATCCGATAAAGAAAAAAACTATCACAAAAATTTTTTTGTGATAAAGCTTATCACATTTTAAATTGATCTGGTTTCTCGATATCGATTCTGTTAGAAAAAGTAGAGTTTTAAATTTTCAAATTATATTTTGATCTTTATTGCATTAAACCTATATATACTTACTTACTTAATTGGCCACAACAACCCGTTTAACGGATTTCGGCCTGCCGCAACACATCCTTCCAGGCGCCTCTGCTTCGTGCGCGCCTACGCCAGTTGGTCACACCAATCGATGACTGGGCTTCCTCGATTTGGTCCTTCCAACGGATGCAAGGTCGTCCTCTTCGCCGACTTCGGCAGATTCCCACATCAAATACCCGTCTCGCCGGAGCATCCTCCTCCATTCGAACGACATGGCCGAGCCAGCGCAGCCGCTGGATATTAATACGCTGTACAACGTCTATGTCGTTGAGGAGCTCATACAGCTCACTGTTGTATCGGATACAGAAATCATCGCCAACTCGCACTGGACCGAAGATCTTGCGTAGTACTTTCCTCTCGAACACTCTCAAGGCCGCTGCATCTTTACTTAATAGGGTCCATGCCTCTGCGCCATAAAGAACCACGGGTTGGATGAGTGTCTTGTAAAGTGTTAGTTTTGTCGCACGAGAGAGGTCTCTGCTACTCAATTGCCTATTGAGACCATAGTAGCACCTGTTGGCAAGAGTGACCCTACACTTGATCTCCCGACTGACATCATTTCTGGTGGTAACGGCGGAGCCAAGATAGATGAATTCCTTGACTGTATCAAAAGTATAGTTATCGGCCGTAATCTGAGAATCAATACGCCGGGCGTCTCTACTTGTCGATAACATATACTTTGTTTTGCCCTCATTTACTGCCAGACCCATCTTACTAGACTCCCGTTCGATATCACCACAGACAGCAGTAACATCTCGCTTTGTACGCCCTATGATGTCAATGTCGTCAGCGTACACAAGCAACTGGACACTGTTTTGAAAAATAGTGCCATTGCGATGCACTCCTGCCTTTCGTAGAACACTCTCCATGACGAAGTTGAAGAGGTCGCATGATAAGGGGTCGCCTTGTCTGAAACCTCGCACGGTATCAAAAGGCTCGGAGAGGTCCATTCCTACCTTGACGGAGTTACAGGAATTGCTCAACGTCATTCTGCATAGCCTTATCAGCTTCGCAGGTGTACCGAGCTCAGACATTGCGGCAAAAAAACGATCCCTTATGGGGCTATCGAAGGCTGCCTTACAGTCGAAAAAAAAAAAAGGTGTGTGTCGACTTGTTTTTCGTGGGTCTTTTCCAGTATTTGGCGTAGTGTGAAGATCTGGTCGATGGTGGACTTGCCAGGTCTGAAGCCGCACTGATAAGGTCCAATCAGTGTTTTGACGAGTGGCTTCAGTCGTTCACACAATACGCCTGTAAGAACCTTATATGCGATAGGGAGAAGACTTATACCCCTGTAGTTGGCGCATATCGTGGGGTCTCCCTTTTTCAGGACAGGACAGAGGACACTGAGGTTCCAATCGTTGGGCATACTTTCCTCTAGCCATATTTTGTAAATAAGCTGGTGCATGCGCCCTACCAGCTCATTACATCCGGTCTTTAACAATTCAGCGGGGAGGCCATCTGGACCCGCCGCTTTATTGTTTTTAAGACGCATAATCGTGACTTTGACCTCTTCATGGCTAGGCGGCGGAATCTCCACGCCGTCATCGTCGATCGGGTTCGGAACATCATCTCTAAAGGCGGTATTGTTGTCGTCATCACTTTGAAGCAGAGTAGAGAAGTGTTTCCTCCACAACCTCAGCACCCCTTGCGAATCTGTTATCAGGTTTCCGTTCTCATCTCTGCAGGAGGACGCTCCGGGCTTAAAACCTTCGGTTAGACGCTTAACCTTTTGATAAAATTTTCGAGCATCGTTCCTGCATCTATACATCACAATATACAAATATCCAATGAAAACCAAAGCAAAATCCAATGAAAAAATTAAACCTATGTATATAGGGTATATTTTTAATGTCGCCCACAATCCTATTGTATTGGCAAACAACCGGATACTGTTCGGCATCAGTAAAGATAATTCCTTGCCTAATAGTTGATAAACACCCCAATGTTTCTCTCTTAGATGAATTAACGCCGCATAGGTTCCAAGGATAGCACTGCAGACCTTCTCCATAAAAATACCCACAAAAACTTTAGATTGTCTCACAGTATTGCTATATCCTGCTATCTGTACTTCTTGTCCAATTTGCAGAAATCACATTTTTCGGTGGCGCAAAACTTCGCTTGGAGATTATTTCCCATGGCTTTGGAAAATTTTCCCATTCTATTATCTGATCTGGATTCATGTGTACACAGCAGAATGATTCCTTTGCTACGGGTATTGTGTAGGGGACATTAAAGGAGGGGATTGTCTGTCATTCGATCAGTTGGGTCACGTTTCCCCCACCCGATGAATTTCGCGGTCTCCATTGCTCTGAACCTCACTTCTATGCAATCCAATATACTTATAGCACAGTTCTAATTGCCACAGTTTATCATCCAAAGCCTGTTTCGGTACCTTATCCACCTGATCCGTTTTCAAGAATGTATTTACAAACCGTTTTATGTACCGCCTCTTAATCATAGATTTTATAGTTGTATTGAATATTCGTAGCTCAATTCGTTTTAACATGTACGATGAGTTTCATATTGCTTTAAGCCGGCCATATACTGGACAAGATTTATTCATGAGGATGTAAACTTCAGTTGTGGAACCGCTACTCTAGTTCAGTAAGATTGTATCGTGTGTAAATAGTTTGCTCGCTACGTATGTTGCTTTTGTTTTGCCAATACGTACTTGTAAGCCGGTACGTAACGGTGTTTCCTTAATTTAGCTTGCATATCAGGACATAGTCAGCGTTATCTTGGTCCTCTAGTCTGCCTCTCGAAGGCCTCCGAATTTAGCTTTACTTATTATCAACTCGAGTGCGCAGTATTCAGAGGGGATAATCTCAGCCTTGCCATAGATCGGACTAAGTCTTTATTTTTCTGCCAAGTAACGACCTTATGGGTGTAGAAAGCTTTTTCAAAACCTATGAATCTTGGTTAACCCTTTCATGCCCGATGTTGCCTATAGGCAACATTGTACATTTTTGTTCATTGTACATTGTACATTGTAATTTTTAATTTTTTTAAATGAATTTTTTTTGCAAACAAGCTTGGTTAAAAACGTGTAAAACCAGAATACGTAGGACTCTGAATTTAATATCACTTCATATTTAGGCCATGACAACAAACACATGTCCTTAAAAAAAATTTAGCTCTGGACCAAAAAATTCGGGCATGAAAGGGTTAAAGCGGTGATCTTTACTCTATAAATAGTTTAACGATCACTACTAAGATGTCAAAATGGCTAGAAATCGACCAGTTCTCTTGGGAGTTTAGACAAGGGACTGATTGACGAGGAATTCCTCAACAATTTTCTGTCCGATCTACTTTTTTTTTTGCAAATTGACGTGAAAATTTCAGTACACCTGAGTTGAGTGAAAGGTGGGTACGTAGTGGTGGCTGCTTATAAAAGGGTCACACATAGCCCACAAAGTTTATTGTAATACCAGAATCTCTAAGCTCTGAACCATACGCAGCTTCTGAAGAAGCGACTTAGGCAACCATTGTCCATCACTGATATATACATACATACATACATAATTGGTCATTAGAACCCTTCAGTCAGAATTATGGACCAAGTTTCTCACACCACTTATGCTGTGTGTGTTAATTTAATACATGAGTGGCGGGACCTACAGTTTAAAGTCGACTCACTTTTCATGGCAATTTTATTTATTCTCAGAGTTCTTGCCAGAAATCTGTTGAGAGGAAGTCGCCTAAGAAATACTTTTTGTATTTTGCTTTGATGTCCGGCCTGGGGCTCGAACCCTGGCTTTACGTCTAATAAGCCAACACACTACCTACTAGACTATGGCGGAACCATCAATGATAGTTCGCTTAAAGCTTTAACGTAGAAGATTCTGCGATGTCTTTTATCCTCTGGCATAGTGCTGGGCATGTTTCCGCTCCTTTCTTTTCTCTGCAACTCATGCAGAAATCATTTGCCATGTGACTAAGCCCTATGAGCCTTACATGAGTGCCCATAATGCAATACGCAGTAATGAGTTCAATGTCTACAACGAGTTTAAACACACCTTCCGTACGCCCAGAATTGGAAATTAGTTTGACATAATAATTATTCTTTCCTTTTGTGTTTTTTACTAAGGATTCAAATAAGATTCAAATTGTTTACAATTTTGTATGTCATACAACTTATCACCTGACTGACTGTCAGGTATTTTTGAATACAGTAATTATAACAGAATTGAAAACATTAAATCACAGTGTCATCGATCGAAATGTTTAGTTAATAAATTATAATGATAATGACGATGATAGTGATCATAGAACAAACATCAGTGAAATACTTGAATAGCAATTATTCACGTTTAAAACTTCACAATCGTGTGACAGTGTTGTCAATACCTAATTTATGTTATGTTTACAATAATTTGCTATTCATGTTGCTTTCTTCGGTGTAGACCAAGAAATATTCCATTATTTCTACACTAAATTTAAAAAATATTCTTTCTCTGACTTCTGAAATATTTTCTCGCTGACGGCGTACATAAACGTACACTTATTGTGCACACTAGCCTTAAGGAAAATTTGTTAAGAAAGGCCTGCCAACCATCTAGAGTTTCTGTTAAGAACGAGTTTTTTCTTACTTAAAATCACGAATTATAAACATTTTTTAAATTTCCATAACTTATAAGAAAAAGTTACCAACACTGATTATATCATCCTGGTTATTTTCTTAGATTTTGTTTGTTTATTATAACAGCATGACAACGATCTTTTAAGACAATTTATAGGTTTGTGTCTGTCTGACTGACAGAACATATTCAAACTCAAACAATACGAGCCGATAACAAATATTTAATCTGTTTCTGTTTTTGTTTTCTTTCCACAACGAAATATCTTTCACTTTCGTAGGTAAAATATTTATTATTTTATAATATTCTTAGAGGGTATTTTACTCGCTTTTACTTTAATTTTAAATGTGCATGAAGCGTGTTAACAGAAAAAGAAAAGATGGTAGGACTTGCATCATTAAAGAAAATTTACCTGCGATAATTTCATTTACGTTTTACGGTTAAATAACAGTGTGTGCTGCTGCACACACAGTGTCTTAGTACAGTATGACAAAAATTATATGAAACATCTTATATCATCTCTTGAATATCTACTGGGTGTTAGTGTAACTGCAGTTTCTAAATGCTAGTGTAACTGCTTGTGAAATTTGCTTGGTTATAAAAAGGTTAGTCCTCGCCAGTTTTTTCTATGCTTGAGATTAGACTTCAGTAATTTTGTAAATATATCTTCTAATTCTTGGGCCACGAGACCAATTGCTCCATTGTGACCCTTCATATAATGAAAGAATAAGCAAAAAAGGGAAAGAAGAATAGGGGGAAACAATATCAAGAAAAGAAAGATAAAAATTAGCCTTTTCCTTGTAAAGATATCTTCCTAGCGAGTCAATCATGTCTATGAACCCTAATATATGCCTTAATTTGCAGTGCAGTTCATCAACAACCCGGGTACCTAGCGATCTGCCTCTGTAAATGCAGAGATGGAAAATGATTCACTGCTCTCTACTCTCTCACATACCCTACAGAAAGCAGAGATGTCCTAATCCAATACCTAAAGCAGCCATGTACTACTATAATGGCCTCCATCTCCTGCCTATTTATGCTTAAGATTGGTTTCGTTACTAAAAAATTCAACTTTGGTTATAAGGCTCGCAAAGCGTACAATACCATGCATAGTTTTCGAGTGAATCGAACTTTTCCTTAATAATTCCAAAGAAGTAGCGTATTCGTGGTCATACCTACTTTTCCTCTGTTGTAATTAACGAATCTGTACCCGAGCTTGCCCATTCATCCTCAACTAAGTTGCCAATAACGCCGCAGTAACCAGGCAGATGCTCAGTATAATTTAATATGTTAATCCGACATCAGATTGCTTAGTGGTCTTTTACCCTCCCAGGTCATATGTGATCCAAAAATATGTCCCCTCAAAGCCTTGGGATATTAACTGACAATCTCTTTAAATTATAATTTTTAAGTTCTTCGGTATATGTTTCCTGATTAGTTTGGTGGTCTTAATAAACGTCAGAACTCTAGCCTAAAAGACACAATATTCCGCCCGAAAGCTGATATAAATTGCTGACATTTGTCCCAAAAATGAAGATCTCTGGGACCGTATCCGCCAATGAAAAGTTTATTCGTCAAGTTCGGTGTACCACTGAAGTCGCCGTAGTCTAGTAGGTAGTGTGTTGGCTTATTAGACGCAAAAGCCTGGGTTCGAGACCCAGGCCAGGCATCAAAGACAAAATACAAAAAGTATTTCTTAGGCGACTTCCTCTCAGCAGATTTCTGACAAAAACTCTGAGTAAATAAAAGTTGCCATGAAGTTTCTCAATAAATAAAAATCTGTCGTTCGGAGTCGACTTTAAACTGTAGGTCCCACCACTCATGTATAAAATTAACACACACGACATAAGTGGTGTGAGAAACTAGGACGTTATACAATGGGTCAATTCGACCTTCGGGTACTGTACTTGTCTTAATTGACAAGAACACGTCCTCTAACCTAACCTCGGTGTACCACTAAAGTGAACTTTTGTGGCCATGTGACCCATAAAGGTATTTCCTTCTTAAATGCATAAATGTTCCATAGGTTCCAAGAATGAGTTCCCATGATTCATTCTCATCATCATAGAATCTATAAGTAGGGCTCGAAACGACCCCCATTCTGAATAAGTGTACCCTGAGCCTACAGTGCATTGTCAAACGATCGGCTATCAACCTTAAGATATTTTTAGGTAGTTTGAAGTCGCCGTAGGCTAGTAGATAGTGCGTTGACTTTAGTAGACTTAAGACCACGCCTCAAACCTCGGCTCAGACATCTCGTACATAACGAAATATGAAAAATTATTTTTTTGGCGACTTCCTCTCAGCAGATTTGTGGCTAAATCTCAGAGTAAATAAAATTGCAATGAAGAGTTTAAATGTAGGTCCCGCTTCACATATATTAACATATACAACATAAATGGTGTGAGAAACTGGGTCGTAATCCTGACTGAAGGGTTGATATATGACCCAGATAGCCTCTTATTGAATTTTCCAACTAAAGTTTTGGTTGCATCAAACTCACTTGGTTTGAGAAGAGTCTTTATCTTTCGTTGAGCATACCTTTTCACCATTCCACAGTTCTGGTCCCATCAACGACGTGGAAGTTCCCCTTCTCGCAAGCTCTTCTGCTTGCTCATTGCCTAGAATTTCCACATGACCTGTGTCCCTATTATTTCATCCAAAACTGTATGTAATGTAACTGTTAAGTTCTGTGAACATCAGTTTGAATTTTTATTATTTTTTTAACTCGGAATATGTGCTTTGTAATAATTCTTTCTGTTCACACTATCAAACAACGGGCGACTCATGCGCACATACAATTTTTCTTTCTTAATAAAACCAACAAAAAACCGAAAAAATCTCTGCTGCTAAGAAATCAAATGAAAATCAAATAGGCAGGTGGTCAAATTTCTCGTGCTATTTATTTGAACACATACATTCGTTTCTAGTTACTGCTATTTACCCAAAAAATTTACTTCTACTATAGTGGAGTGGCATATGAATCTGCTACCTGGACTGACGTGTTTCTTTCCCTTAATTTGTTTAAAGTTGTTCTTAGAGCGCCCTTTGAATGGTTTTTCCACTACATGTTGGAATTACTTGCAAAACGTTTTGGGTTTTTTCCTTTTTCTTAAACTGTGTCCACCAGAAGTTCGGAAATTTAAGATGGAAAATTTTCTAACGCATCATCAAGTTGTTTAGAAAAAGCAAAAATGATGAAGATCTCTACCCACCATTTTGATAAACCTGGTTTGAATTTGTTTATTATTCAAGAGAGATTTGTTTGTAAACTCATTTCATTTCTACAGATTTCATCACAAAAAATAGTATTTCAGGACTAAATCCGAATAACAGAGCGGATGAGGTAACAATTCGTAACCAAATTCACGGATTTTTCGAGGGAAAGTAGATATGAAGGAACTTGCATCGTCCAAAACCAAAAGAACTTCCTTCTTGCATCGCAAAAGCTGTAATCATGATTGTATTGTTGGACAAATACTCTTGCCCTTCATTAAAGTCCATTCACAGAGATACATTGTTTTGACTGCTGTTTAGTACCCGGTGTATTTTGTTGGATCCATATTTTACAAATACATAGCTACATAACAGTGTGAATTTATCACTGTGATTGCAGTTATGACCGGCTGTAGGCTAACGCGTCTTGTAGAAAAAAAGGAAAAGTGCTTGACATGGAATTGTTATTGTTGACCCCGAGCAGAATCTTGCAATTTTGCAGGGAGGAGACATTATAGAGATACCCTATAAAGTTTGAGGGAGGGACTACAGTAGATTGTATGATCTGCAAATCTAAGCCACATCATCAGGACAAATAATAAAAGGAATTCTTTTTCTTAGATTTCCAAATGGTGTTCTGTGTCCACTTTCTCCTCACTGTTAACACTTTTGCAGAGGCAAACCAGAAACCAGGGTTCATAATAACTACTAAGAGTTTCTTAAGTTGGACTCAGGAGATCAGGTTTAACGAACATTGTGTTCTACATATACCCACATCGAACCAGATCTGTCTGGTCTTTCTCAAAATGAAGCTTGCTCTTCTGTAGCGAAATATATCGTGCTCATTTCTGAATTCAATCGAATGCTCCGTTCTATTAGTATTCGCAAGGGCGTTAGCTTTATTGTTACATTCACAATGTTCTCATGTCCTGGTATATATATGAGAGCAGCTGTCAAATGCCTCTCTATCTCCGTTAGCGACACACGGCGCTCTTGCACAATGTCTAGAAATCTTATTGCCGCTTTACTAGTGGTAAGTGTGTTAATATCAGTCTGATAACGGATTCGCTTAGCACGACTTTATAGTCGTTAATTCAGGCTTAATTCACTGAGTGCTGAGTCCTTTCGATCAGCTTAAAATTCCAGAGTAGAAACTATAAGAATTCTTGGAAAATCCACAATAATACAGGCCTACCGTGGTTGAGATTAGCAGACCCCAATCTGTCTGCTTTTCAAACCATAAATTACACGGTGCGATAGTGAAAATACATCCGAGTAACTAGTCTTATTTATTCACTAGGTTGATTAGAACTCAAAAATACTTTTATTTTTCTTGAAAACTCCAAACTTGTTTTTTTTGATGTTTTCACTCAAAATTATTGATCAACCGAATAAGTTCGAAGCTATTTTGAAAATCTAAAATTTTTTAGAAAGGGAAGAGATAAGCCTTGAGAACGGTATGGGAAAATGTTTTGCTCAAACTTATATGTTAAGCTTAGCCAATTTTAATTACAAAATTTAATTCGAATATATGAAATACGTGATGATATTCTAAAATTGCATTATCTTGCGAAGAGATTAACACTTCCTTTGATAAAATCGGACAAAAATTAGCGTAGTCCAGTAGGTAGTGTGTTGGCTTATTAGACGAAAAGCCAGGGTACGAGCCCCAGGCCAGACATCAAAATAAAATACAAAAAGTATTTCTTAGGCGACTTCCTCTCAGCAGATTTCTGGCAATAACTCTGAGAGTAAATACAATTGCCATGAAAAGTTTCTCAAAAATCTGTCGTTCGGAGTTTACTTTAAACTATAGGTCCCACCACTCATGTATAAATTTAACACACAGAACATAAGTGGTGTGGGAAACTAGGTCGTAATCCTGACTGAAGGGTTGTAATGACCAATTATGTATGTATGTATGCGTATAATTCAAAATAGTATAACAGTCGTGCTATATTTTATGTCATCTTATCAAATGAACTTTCAGTTCAAAATTTTTTTAAAATTTTGATGGAACTTGACTGTTTATCGCAAAATGTGTCAGTTTCATGTTTGCACGACTACCAGAAATCGGCTAATATTTGTTTTTTTTTTGCAAATATTATTATTCCTCTTTGCGCAAACATTGTTCAACTTCTGGTGGCCGCTCAAACGTGAAATTGTCACAATTTGCGATTAAAAAATCAAGGTTCGTCAAAAATTCTGAAAATTTTTGAACTAAAAGTTCATTTGATAAGATGACATATATAAAAAATATAACTTGACTGTTAGACTATTTATATAATAACTACGTCCGATTTGATCAAACGAAGTGCAATCTCTTCACAAGATAATGCACTTTAAGAAAGTTGTCACTTATTTCATATTTTTAATTAATGTTTGCAACTATAAAAGGACAAACTTGAAAAAATATGAACAAACTTCGCGTTTGTCAAGTTCAGCTCATCAAACCACATAGCATATTAAGTCAAATAATATATCCCTCTTCTTTCTAATATGGTTTATATTTTGGTCATCGGTTCAGAAATGTTTGTGTAATCAATAAATTTGTGCGTAAAGTAAAAAAACGAACCTTTTTTTGTCAAATAAAACAAGTTTGGAGAAAAGTTTTCGAGAAAAATAAAAAAAAAGAATTTTTGAGTTCTACTGAGCTAATTGAACAACTTAGGCTATGTAGATACTCGGGTGCATTTAATTTTTTGTATTTTGTCGCATAGTGTAATCAATTTCTGGATCCTATTAGAAAAACAAAAAGTTTAAATTTTACATCAGCGTGCACAATACAATGGTGCACATGTGTTTGATTTGATTTTCCCAAAATACAAGAGAAAAATTTTCAATTTGAATACGTTCTCACAAGCGTTTTCTCACTAAAAAGGATGCGTGTGTGTCCTTTAACAAAATCTTGCTATTGTTTGCGCCAAAACACTTAAAACCTGTTCAGTTTTTTTCTGTTTTTTTTTTTAATTCTTTTGTAATCCCAACGAATAACAACGAAAATTATACATGAGCTTTAGTTCCATGCTTGCCATCGTTGTTGTATCATAAAATCAAATCGTGGTTGTGGTTAAAATTGTTACGAAATAAAATTGAAAACTACCCCTCATGTCCTTTAAAAATCAGTAAAAAGTGAAAAATTGTAAAAAAAAAAACATGAAACAATTAATCAAATTAAGTCACTTGAAATTTTAAAGTTCACAGATCATGTGGAATTTTGTTTCATTTTGAAATATAGACACAGAGAGTTACACAAACAGCAGAACGTAGTAGGCGAGCGACACTTGTCCATCTTCTGGTTGAATTTTTTGCGTGTTTAATTTTTTTTTTTGTTTTTTGACAACAAGAACACATGTGTTCAAATTTCTTTTTTATTGTTCTATTATTGCAGACAGTAGTTGTGGCTGATTTTCTTGCAAAAGTTAGACTTGTAGTTAGAAAACCATTCCATTTCATTCCATTCGTCCTTAACAATTAGCTTTTGATTATGTTGCCTGTCAGAAAAAAAAGGTCAATATTTAAAGGTTATGCCTTTGCATCGATTTCAATCTTCCATTTTTTTTATAGTTTTCGTTTAATCAAACGCCACATTAATTATAGCGATCAAATACACTGGCCAACAACCCCCTAAAATTACTGCCGCACAGTTTAGCAATTGTTGAGTTATGAAGGCAACTAGTTTTGGTGGCATTCATTTTTTTCTTATTTTTTAATTTTGTTCTTCCTAAAAGTGGTTGCCACGAATTGTTTGCCACGCTGGCAGACAATGAACAATTTTGCATAAACAAAAATTGGACATTTAAAGAAAATCATCGTTATTGAAATCAAATAATATTTGACTTTTTAAACGATTGACACAGATGAACTCTCAACGTGTTGCATTTCACATTTCGCATCCGTAGAAGGTAATAGAGTTCCTTTCTGGGTGCAGTTAGCCATAGGCTTATCAGGTCCTGTTAATGCGATTGTCAATGTCCGCTCTAGAGCTGCCGTTTGTTATAAAGCTTACAAAATAATCACACGTTTTTAATATGCTACCGCTGTGATAATGTGAATTTGTTGGCCTTGATTTAGAGTGTATTTATGCTGAGCTCATGCAGTGCCGCTTCAGTCTCGACTATCAGTTTCAAATGCATTGACCATTGAAACAGCAAATGCAACATGCTATCAATGGCCAGATCATAGGTAAAACTAGATAGCCTGATAGAATGAACTCCAATATGAACATCTATTGGGTCCTTTAGCACACATTGGAAAGCAATGCTTCAGCTTGTATTCCTATTCATTCATGCAAAATAATGATATGAGTTGCTACAACAGCGTTCACTGGTTGAGGTGCCCACTTGAAATAGCATCTACATATCGATGCCTCCATTCCATAACGTTCTAAGTGTACTTAGAACGTTTTTAATGTTCTTGCATTTTTAAATTCTACGTTCTCTGACTTAAATACTGTCAAAATTTGGTTAAGATGCGCCGATCCGTTCCGAAGTTATAGGGAAAAATCTCCTTAGAATACACTTCGACAGAAAACTTTGAGAGCTCATAACTCAAAACACACTTTTTCGACTTAGAATGTTATAGAACGAAGGCGTCCATATGTAAGGCAATTTACTGCATTGAACGACTGTCTAACTCTTGCATAGATTCAGTCTACCAATTTGTATTTCACAACGAGATCACCAGTCACTAAAAATGTCAGCCCTAAAGTCAAGAATAACGAAATCGTAGATAGATGAAATAACGGTATTAACACAGTTCGTTCCATGCTCTGTTAATGAACTCAAAACAAACGGTTTAGTAGCGATCTTTACTATATTCATCGACTTTTTCATGACCAACATTCAGGGGATGCCCCCAACATTGTGTAGGAACGAGAAAGATAAGTTATGGGAAGAAGGAATAAGGGAGTAGTGTTTGTGGAAATTAAATTTTAATCTATTTTGTATCATAAGTGACATGAATGACCTCTGCAGGAAGGGAGGAAGTTTTACAAACATATAAAAAACAAATTCTGTCTGTTAAGCAGCGGCTGTGCTCTGCGAGAAAGAGTGTTATGTAAGGATATATAATTTTCCGGACCAAAAAGTGTTTTATCCCCTACCCTGATTAATAAGCACCTTCGCCCTCCTCTGTCCACAGTCGAGAAGTCTCAAAATAGCCTTCGAGGCATTGGCCCATACATAAGGGTTGTATTCCATTTTCGATCGGATATATATGCTGTAAATAGTAAGCAGATTAAATGAAGTGAATAATTTCTTGCAGCTTATTACGAAATCAAAGCACTTGAAAGCTTGTCATAAAACTTGAAAATTTTGAATTTTCATTTCATCAAGAGTTCTTGACTCCCAAATATTTAAGCCAACCAGAGCTGCAGATGACGTTATATTATTGCGCTTGTGTGTCAAATAACAACACTGGGTCTTTCGCGCAGTACTTATTTACTTAACTGGCCATTAATAATCCGCTTAACGGATTTCGGCCTGCCGCAACACATCTTTCCAGGCGGTTCTGCTTCTTGCGCGCCTACATCAGTTGGTCACACCAACCGATGACAGAGCATCCTCGATCTTGTGCTTCCAAAGCAAGCAATTTCCTCCTCTTCGCCGACTTCCGCATCTCACAGAAGCATCCTCTATTGAAACTACATCGCCGAGTCAGCGCAGCCCCTGGATGTTAATATGTACGTTGCACAACGTCCTTGTCGTTGAGGAACTCCTCATGTAGCTTACTGTTGGATCGGATGCGGAAATCATCTCCAACTCGCACTGGACCGATAATCTTATGTAGGACTTTACTCTCGAATACTCTCAAGGCTGCTGCATCAGTGCTGAAGCAGAAGCACGGGGAGGATGAACGTCTTGTAGAGTATTAGTGTTGTCGTACGAGAGAGGTCTCTGCTATTCAATTGCATATTGAGACCATAGTAGCACCTATTGGCAAGAGTGATCCTACGCCTGATCTCCAGATTAACATCATTTTTGATGGTAACAGCGGACACAAGATTAATAAATTCCTTACTTATATCGAAAGTATAGATATCGGGCATAATCTTAGATCCAATACGCCGCATACGCCCTACTTGTCGACGACATATACAACATTGGATCTTTGCGCATTAAAATCGACTCAATCCATACGATTCCATTCGGAGATTGATTGTAAGTCGAATGAGAGGGTGTCATTTATATTAAGGCTTTTCTGTAATGCCCGAAGGACTTGTCACTATTAAAAAAATTGGATTGAATTGGTGCAATTGGATTGAATTTCGTATTTATGATTAGGTTTTCTTACTAACATATTGTGTGCCATGTAGTATTTAAAGAGCAAAGTGGTTTTCTTAATTTTCTTATTATCCTTGTAACGCAAAATTTTTTTTCTCAAATTACGTTCTTGAGTCATCCTTTGTATCAGCTACATACAGTAGCAAAATAATAATAAATATATAAAAATATCTGCAGTATGTTTCCATATTTCTCTTATTACCTTTTTATTTCCTTTCTAATTAATTTCTATTGTATAAATAAGAGCGAACACAATAAATTTTGATTGATAAGCCATTAAAAATTATAAAATTCAATAAATCAGTGAAAAAATACAAAAAAAAAAAAAGAAAATTCATAATAAAAAATAAAAAATAAAAATTATTCCTTAAACCACCCAAAATCCATTCACACCTTAACGCACAACAGCAACACCAAAAAAATAATCACAGCTTAAATTGATTTAGAAAACAAGGGATGAAATTTTATAAGCAAGCTAACTAACATAATCGCAACAAAAAGTCAATTCAAATTAAATACCCACCAAAACTGCTCACAAATAAACTCCCATCGTAATAACATCTCAATCTGGCTTAACACTCTTAACCAAATAAAACACTTCTTATCAAATTGACTGCTCATGACACTATTAAAGTATATTCTGTAGATACAAATGAATTACACCTGTGTTTATAAAACGTATCCATCAGATACAATTAATAACAATCTGGTTGCGGTTAAAACACTTTCTTTCGCCAACGACCATACCACGCTGAATACATCGGTTCTCGTCCGATCACCGAAATTAAGCAGCGTCGGGCGCGGTTAGTACTTATTAGATGGGGGACCGCTTGGGAACACCGCGTGTTGTTGGCATCCCAACAACTTTTTGCTATTTTTTATAATTTTTCCATATAAAACATTAAAAAGTGCAAAAAAGCAATAATAATAATTACAATTGAATGGAAAATGATAAGTGTTAGTGAAAATTTAAACGCGTATGCACAAAAAGATACTTTTCTATGCAAAATCTTAAAATCTAACGGTCGTGTATGAAATTCTAATACTGCTGCTATTGATTTGATTTACTTTGTTATGTATGTTAGCTAGCAAAAGCTTTACATCACATTATTTAAGTATATTCTGTAGATACAAATAAATTACATACACTACACTTACTCTTTATTAAAACAAACGTATCCATGAGATACTATAAGTGAATTACAGTTGTATTTATAAAACGTATCCATCAGATACAATTAATAACAATCTGGTTGCGGTTAAAACACTTTCTTTCGCCAACGACCATACCACGCTGAATACATCGGTTCTCGTCCGATCACCGAAATTAAGCAGCGTCGGGCGCGGTTAGTACTTAGATGGGGGACCGCTTGGGAACACCGCGTGTTGTTGGCATCCCAACAACTTTTTGCTATTTTTTTATAATTTTTCCATATAAAACATTAAAAAGTGCAAAAAAGCAATAATAATAATTACAATTGAATGGAAAATGATAAGTGTTAGTGAAAATTTAAACGCGTATGCACAAAAAGATACTTTTCTATGCAAAATCTTAAAATCTAACGGTCGTGTATGAAATTCTAATACTGCTGCTATTGATTTGATTTACTTTGTTATGTATGTTAGCTAGCAAAAGCTTTACATCACATTATTTAAGTATATTCTGTAGATACAAATAAATTACATACACTACACTTACTCTTTATTAAACCAAACGTATCCATGAGATACTATAAGTGAATTACAGTTGTATTTATAAAACGTATCCATCAGATACAATTAATAACAATCTGGTTGCGGTTAAAACACTTTCTTTCGCCAACGACCATACCACGCTGAATACATCGGTTCTCGTCCGATCACCGAAATTAAGCAGCGTCGGGCGCGGTTAGTACTTAGATGGGGGACCGCTTGGGAACACCGCGTGTTGTTGGCATCCCAACAACTTTTTGCTATTTTTTTATAATTTTTCCATATAAAACATTAAAAAGTGCAAAAAAGCAATAATAATAATTACAATTGAATGGAAAATGATAAGTGTTAGTGAAAATTTAAACGCGTATGCACAAAAAATACTTTTCTATGCAAAATCTTAAAATCTAACGGTCGTGTATGAAATTCTAATACTGCTGCTATTGATTTGATTTACTTTGTTATGTATGTTAGCTAGCAAAAGCTTTACATCACATTATTTAAGTATATTCTGTAGATACAAATAAATTACATACACTACACTTACTCTTTATTAAAACAAACGTATCCATGAGATACTATAAGTGAATTACAGTTGTATTTATAAAACGTATCCATCAGATACAATTAATAACAATCTGGTTGCGGTTAAAACACTTTCTTTCGCCAACGACCATACCACGCTGAATACATCGGTTCTCGTCCGATCACCGAAATTAAGCAGCGTCGGGCGCGGTTAGTACTTAGATGGTGGACCGCTTGGGAACACCGCGTGTTGTTGGCATCCCAACAACTTTTTGCTATTTTTTATAATTTTTCCATATAAAACATTAAAAAGTGCAAAAAAGCAATAATAATAATTACAATTGAATGGAAAATGATAAGTGTTAGTGAAAATTTAAACGCGTATGCACAAAAAGATACTTTTCTATGCAAAATCTTAAAATCTAACGGTCGTGTATGAAATTCTAATACTGCTGCTATTGATTTGATTTACTTTGTTATGTATGTTAGCTAGCAAAAGCTTTACATCACATTATTTAAGTATATTCTGTAGATACAAATAAATTACATACACTACACTTACTCTTTATTAAAACAAACGTATCCATGAGATACTATAAGTGAATTACAGTTGTATTTATAAAACGTATCCATCAGATACAATTAATAACAATCTGGTTGCGGTTAAAATACTTTCTTTCGCCAACGACCATACCACGCTGAATACATCGGTTCTCGTCCGATCACCGAAATTAAGCAGCGTCGGGCGCGGTTAGTACTTAGATGGGGGACCGCTTGGGAACACCGCGTGTTGTTGGCATCCCAACAACTTTTTGCTATTTTTTATAATTTTTCCATATAAAACATTAAAAAGTGCAAAAAAGCAATAATAATAATTACAATTGAATGGAAAATGATAAGTGTTAGTGAAAATTTAAACGCGTATGCACAAAAAGATACTTTTCTATGCAAAATCTTAAAATCTAACGGTCGTGTATGAAATTCTAATACTGCTGCTATTGATTTGATTTACTTTGTTATGTATGTTAGCTAGCAAAAGCTTTACATCACATTATTTAAGTATATTCTGTAGATACAAATAAATTACATACACTACACTTACTCTTTATTAAAACAAACGTATCCATGAGATACTATAAGTGAATTACAGTTGTATTTATAAAACGTATCCATCAGATACAATTAATAACAATCTGGTTGCGGTTAAAACACTTTCTTTCGCCAACGACCATACCACGCTGAATACATCGGTTCTCGTCCGATCACCGAAATTAAGCAGCGTCGGGCGCGGTTAGTACTTAGATGGGGGACCGCTTGGGAACACCGCGTGTTGTTGGCATCCCAACAACTTTTTGCTATTTTTTATAATTTTTCCATATAAAACATTAAAAAGTGCAAAAAAGCAATAATAATAATTACAATTGAATGGAAAATGATAAGTGTTAGTGAAAATTTAAACGCGTATGCACAAAAAGATACTTTTCTATGCAAAATCTTAAAATCTAACGGTCGTGTATGAAATTCTAATACTGCTGCTATTGATTTGATTTACTTTGTTATGTATGTTAGCTAGCAAAAGCTTTACATCACATTATTTAAGTATATTCTGTAGATACAAATAAATTACATACACTACACTTACTCTTTATTAAAACAAACGTATCCATGAGATACTATAAGTGAATTACAGTTGTATTTATAAAACGTATCCATCAGATACAATTAATAACAATCTGGTTGCGGTTAAAACACTTTCTTTCGCCAACGACCATACCACGCTGAATACATCGGTTCTCGTCCGATCACCGAAATTAAGCAGCGTCGGGCGCGGTTAGTACTTAGATGGGGGACCGCTTGGGAACACCGCGTGTTGTTGGCATCCCAACAACTTTTTGCTATTTTTTATAATTTTTCCATATAAAACATTAAAAAGTGCAAAAAAGCAATAATAATAATTACAATTGAATGGAAAATGATAAGTGTTAGTGAAAATTTAAACGCGTATGCACAAAAAGATACTTTTCTATGCAAAATCTTAAAATCTAACGGTCGTGTATGAAATTCTAATACTGCTGCTATTGATTTGATTTACTTTGTTGTGTATGTTAGCTAGCAAAAGCTTTACATCACATTATTTAAGTATATTCTGTAGATACAAAAAAATTACATACACTACACTTACTCTTTATTAAAACAAACGTATCCATGAGATACTATAAGTGAATTACAGTTGTATTTATAAAACGTATCCATCAGATACAATTAATAACAATCTGGTTGCGGTTAAAACACTTTCTTTCGCCAACGACCATACCACGCTGAATACATCGGTTCTCGTCCGATCACCGAAATTAAGCAGCGTCGGGCGCGGTTAGTACTTAGATGGGGGACCGCTTGGGAACACCGCGTGTTGTTGGCATCCCAACAACTTTTTGCTATTTTTTATAATTTTTCCATATAAAACATTAAAAAGTGCAAAAAAGCAATAATAATAATTACAATTGAATGGAAAATGATAAGTGTTAGTGAAAATTTAAACGCGTATGCACAAAAAGATACTTTTCTATGCAAAATCTTAAAATCTAACGGTCGTGTATGAAATTCTAATACTGCTGCTATTGATTTGATTTACTTTGTTGTGTATGTTAGCTAGCAAAAGCTTTACATCACATTATTTAAGTATATTCTGTAGATACAAATAAATTACATACACTACACTTACTCTTTATTAAAACAAACGTATCCATGAGATACTATAAGTGAATTACAGTTGTATTTATAAAACGTATCCATCAGATACAATTAATAACAATCTGGTTGCGGTTAAAACACTTTCTTTCGCCAACGACCATACCACGCTGAATACATCGGTTCTCGTCCGATCACCGAAATTAAGCAGCGTCGGGCGCGGTTAGTACTTAGATGGGGGACCGCTTGGGAACACCGCGTGTTGTTGGCATCCCAACAACTTTTTGCTATTTTTTATAATTTTTCCATATAAAACATTAAAAAGTGCAAAAAAGCAATAATAATAATTACAATTGAATGGAAAATGATAAGTGTTAGTGAAAATTTAAACGCGTATGCACAAAAAGATACTTTTCTATGCAAAATCTTAAAATCTAACGGTCGTGTATGAAATTCTAATACTGCTGCTATTGATTTGATTTACTTTGTTATGTATGTTAGCTAGCAAAAGCTTTACATCACATTATTTAAGTATATTCTGTAGATACAAATAAATTACATACACTACACTTACTCTTTATTAAAACAAACGTATCCATGAGATACTATAAGTGAATTACAGTTGTATTTATAAAACGTATCCATCAGATACAATTAATAACAATCTGGTTGCGGTTAAAACACTTTCTTTCGCCAACGACCATACCACGCTGAATACATCGGTTCTCGTCCGATCACCGAAATTAAGCAGCGTCGGGCGCGGTTAGTACTTAGATGGGGGACCGCTTGGGAACACCGCGTGTTGTTGGCATCCCAACAACTTTTTGCTATTTTTTATAATTTTTCCATATAAAACATTAAAAAGTGCAAAAAAGCAATAATAATAATTACAATTGAATGGAAAATGATAAGTGTTAGTGAAAATTTAAACGCGTATGCACAAAAAGATACTTTTCTATGCAAAATCTTAAAATCTAACGGTCGTGTATGAAATTCTAATACTGCTGCTATTGATTTGATTTACTTTGTTATGTATGTTAGCTAGCAAAAGCTTTACATCACATTATTTAAGTATATTCTGTAGATACAAATAAATTACATACACTACACTTACTCTTTATTAAAACAAACGTATCCATGAGATACTATAAGTGAATTACAGTTGTATTTATAAAACGTATCCATCAGATACAATTAATAACAATCTGGTTGCGGTTAAAACACTTTCTTTCGCCAACGACCATACCACGCTGAATACATCGGTTCTCGTCCGATCACCGAAATTAAGCAGCGTCGGGCGCGGTTAGTACTTAGATGGGGGACCGCTTGGGAACACCGCGTGTTGTTGGCATCCCAACAACTTTTTGCTATTTTTTATAATTTTTCCATATAAAACATTAAAAAGTGCAAAAAAGCAATAATAATAATTACAATTGAATGGAAAATGATAAGTGTTAGTGAAAATTTAAACGCGTATGCACAAAAAGATACTTTTCTATGCAAAATCTTAAAATCTAACGGTCGTGTATGAAATTCTAATACTGCTGCTATTGATTTGATTTACTTTGTTATGTATGTTAGCTAGCAAAAGCTTTACATCACATTATTTAAGTATATTCTGTAGATACAAATAAATTACATACACTACACTTACTCTTTATTAAAACAAACGTATCCATGAGATACTATAAGTGAATTACAGTTGTATTTATAAAACGTATCCATCAGATACAATTAATAACAATCTGGTTGCGGTTAAAACACTTTCTTTCGCCAACGACCATACCACGCTGAATACATCGGTTCTCGTCCGATCACCGAAATTAAGCAGCGTCGGGCGCGGTTAGTACTTAGATGGTGGACCGCTTGGGAACACCGCGTGTTGTTGGCATCCCAACAACTTTTTGCTATTTTTTATAATTTTTCCATATAAAACATTAAAAAGTGCAAAAAAGCAATAATAATAATTACAATTGAATGGAAAATGATAAGTGTTAGTGAAAATTTAAACGCGTATGCACAAAAAGATACTTTTCTATGCAAAATCTTAAAATCTAACGGTCGTGTATGAAATTCTAATACTGCTGCTATTGATTTGATTTACTTTGTTATGTATGTTAGCTAGCAAAAGCTTTACATCACATTATTTAAGTATATTCTGTAGATACAAATAAATTACATACACTACACTTACTCTTTATTAAAACAAACGTATCCATGAGATACTATAAGTGAATTACAGTTGTATTTATAAAACGTATCCATCAGATACAATTAATAACAATCTGGTTGCGGTTAAAATACTTTCTTTCGCCAACGACCATACCACGCTGAATACATCGGTTCTCGTCCGATCACCGAAATTAAGCAGCGTCGGGCGCGGTTAGTACTTAGATGGGGGACCGCTTGGGAACACCGCGTGTTGTTGGCATCCCAACAACTTTTTGCTATTTTTTATAATTTTTCCATATAAAACATTAAAAAGTGCAAAAAAGCAATAATAATAATTACAATTGAATGGAAAATGATAAGTGTTAGTGAAAATTTAAACGCGTATGCACAAAAAGATACTTTTCTATGCAAAATCTTAAAATCTAACGGTCGTGTATGAAATTCTAATACTGCTGCTATTGATTTGATTTACTTTGTTATGTATGTTAGCTAGCAAAAGCTTTACATCACATTATTTAAGTATATTCTGTAGATACAAATAAATTACATACACTACACTTACTCTTTATTAAAACAAACGTATCCATGAGATACTATAAGTGAATTACAGTTGTATTTATAAAACGTATCCATCAGATACAATTAATAACAATCTGGTTGCGGTTAAAACACTTTCTTTCGCCAACGACCATACCACGCTGAATACATCGGTTCTCGTCCGATCACCGAAATTAAGCAGCGTCGGGCGCGGTTAGTACTTAGATGGGGGACCGCTTGGGAACACCGCGTGTTGTTGGCATCCCAACAACTTTTTGCTATTTTTTATAATTTTTCCATATAAAACATTAAAAAGTGCAAAAAAGCAATAATAATAATTACAATTGAATGGAAAATGATAAGTGTTAGTGAAAATTTAAACGCGTATGCACAAAAAGATACTTTTCTATGCAAAATCTTAAAATCTAACGGTCGTGTATGAAATTCTAATACTGCTGCTATTGATTTGATTTACTTTGTTATGTATGTTAGCTAGCAAAAGCTTTACATCACATTATTTAAGTATATTCTGTAGATACAAATAAATTACATACACTACACTTACTCTTTATTAAAACAAACGTATCCATGAGATACTATAAGTGAATTACAGTTGTATTTATAAAACGTATCCATCAGATACAATTAATAACAATCTGGTTGCGGTTAAAACACTTTCTTTCGCCAACGACCATACCACGCTGAATACATCGGTTCTCGTCCGATCACCGAAATTAAGCAGCGTCGGGCGCGGTTAGTACTTAGATGGGGGACCGCTTGGGAACACCGCGTGTTGTTGGCATCCCAACAACTTTTTGCTATTTTTTATAATTTTTCCATATAAAACATTAAAAAGTGCAAAAAAGCAATAATAATAATTACAATTGAATGGAAAATGATAAGTGTTAGTGAAAATTTAAACGCGTATGCACAAAAAGATACTTTTCTATGCAAAATCTTAAAATCTAACGGTCGTGTATGAAATTCTAATACTGCTGCTATTGATTTGATTTACTTTGTTATGTATGTTAGCTAGCAAAAGCTTTACATCACATTATTTAAGTATATTCTGTAGATACAAATAAATTACATACACTACACTTACTCTTTATTAAAACAAACGTATCCATGAGATACTATAAGTGAATTACAGTTGTATTTATAAAACGTATCCATCAGATACAATTAATAACAATCTGGTTGCGGTTAAAACACTTTCTTTCGCCAACGACCATACCACGCTGAATACATCGGTTCTCGTCCGATCACCGAAATTAAGCAGCGTCGGGCGCGGTTAGTACTTAGATGGAGGACCGCTTGGGAACACCGCGTGTTGTTGGCATCCCAACAACTTTTTGCTATTTTTTATAATTTTTCCATATAAAACATTAAAAAGTGCAAAAAAGCAATAATAATAATTACAATTGAATGGAAAATGATAAGTGTTAGTGAAAATTTAAACGCGTATGCACAAAAAGATACTTTTCTATGCAAAATCTTAAAATCTAACGGTCGTGTATGAAATTCTAATACTGCTGCTATTGATTTGATTTACTTTGTTATGTATGTTAGCTAGCAAAAGCTTTACATCACATTATTTAAGTATATTCTGTAGATACAAATAAATTACATACACTACACTTACTCTTTATTAAAACAAACGTATCCATGAGATACTATAAGTGAATTACAGTTGTATTTATAAAACGTATCCATCAGATACAATTAATAACAATCTGGTTGCGGTTAAAACACTTTCTTTCGCCAACGACCATACCACGCTGAATACATCGGTTCTCGTCCGATCACCGAAATTAAGCAGCGTCGGGCGCGGTTAGTACTTAGATGGGGGACCGCTTGGGAACACCGCGTGTTGTTGGCATCCCAACAACTTTTTGCTATTTTTTATAATTTTTCCATATAAAACATTAAAAAGTGCAAAAAAGCAATAATAATAATTACAATTGAATGGAAAATGATAAGTGTTAGTGAAAATTTAAACGCGTATGCACAAAAAGATACTTTTCTATGCAAAATCTTAAAATCTAACGGTCGTGTATGAAATTCTAATACTGCTGCTATTGATTTGATTTACTTTGTTGTGTATGTTAGCTAGCAAAAGCTTTACATCACATTATTTAAGTATATTCTGTAGATACAAATAAATTACATACACTACACTTACTCTTTATTAAAACAAACGTATCCATGAGATACTATAAGTGAATTACAGTTGTATTTATAAAACGTATCCATCAGATACAATTAATAACAATCTGGTTGCGGTTAAAACACTTTCTTTCGCCAACGACCATACCACGCTGAATACATCGGTTCTCGTCCGATCACCGAAATTAAGCAGCGTCGGGCGCGGTTAGTACTTAGATGGGGGACCGCTTGGGAACACCGCGTGTTGTTGGCATCCCAACAACTTTTTGCTATTTTTTATAATTTTTCCATATAAAACATTAAAAAGTGCAAAAAAGCAATAATAATAATTACAATTGAATGGAAAATGATAAGTGTTAGTGAAAATTTAAACGCGTATGCACAAAAAGATACTTTTCTATGCAAAATCTTAAAATCTAACGGTCGTGTATGAAATTCTAATACTGCTGCTATTGATTTGATTTACTTTGTTATGTATGTTAGCTAGCAAAAGCTTTACATCACATTATTTAAGTATATTCTGTAGATACAAATAAATTACATACACTACACTTACTCTTTATTAAAACAAACGTATCCATGAGATACTATAAGTGAATTACAGTTGTATTTATAAAACGTATCCATCAGATACAATTAATAACAATCTGGTTGCGGTTAAAACACTTTCTTTCGCCAACGACCATACCACGCTGAATACATCGGTTCTCGTCCGATCACCGAAATTAAGCAGCGTCGGGCGCGGTTAGTACTTAGATGGGGGACCGCTTGGGAACACCGCGTGTTGTTGGCATCCCAACAACTTTTTGCTATTTTTTATAATTTTTCCATATAAAACATTAAAAAGTGCAAAAAAGCAATAATAATAATTACAATTGAATGGAAAATGATAAGTGTTAGTGAAAATTTAAACGCGTATGCACAAAAAGATACTTTTCTATGCAAAATCTTAAAATCTAACGGTCGTGTATGAAATTCTAATACTGCTGCTATTGATTTGATTTACTTTGTTATGTATGTTAGCTAGCAAAAGCTTTACATCACATTATTTAAGTATATTCTGTAGATACAAATAAATTACATACACTACACTTACTCTTTATTAAAACAAACGTATCCATGAGATACTATAAGTGAATTACAGTTGTATTTATAAAACGTATCCATCAGATACAATTAATAACAATCTGGTTGCGGTTAAAACACTTTCTTTCGCCAACGACCATACCACGCTGAATACATCGGTTCTCGTCCGATCACCGAAATTAAGCAGCGTCGGGCGCGGTTAGTACTTAGATGGGGGACCGCTTGGGAACACCGCGTGTTGTTGGCATCCCAACAACTTTTTGCTATTTTTTATAATTTTTCCATATAAAACATTAAAAAGTGCAAAAAAGCAATAATAATAATTACAATTGAATGGAAAATGATAAGTGTTAGTGAAAATTTAAACGCGTATGCACAAAAAGATACTTTTCTATGCAAAATCTTAAAATCTAACGGTCGTGTATGAAATTCTAATACTGCTGCTATTGATTTGATTTACTTTGTTATGTATGTTAGCTAGCAAAAGCTTTACATCACATTATTTAAGTATATTCTGTAGATACAAATAAATTACATACACTACACTTACTCTTTATTAAAACAAACGTATCCATGAGATACTATAAGTGAATTACAGTTGTATTTATAAAACGTATCCATCAGATACAATTAATAACAATCTGGTTGCGGTTAAAACACTTTCTTTCGCCAACGACCATACCACGCTGAATACATCGGTTCTCGTCCGATCACCGAAATTAAGCAGCGTCGGGCGCGGTTAGTACTTAGATGGGGGACCGCTTGGGAACACCGCGTGTTGTTGGCATCCCAACAACTTTTTGCTATTTTTTATAATTTTTCCATATAAAACATTAAAAAGTGCAAAAAAGCAATAATAATAATTACAATTGAATGGAAAATGATAAGTGTTAGTGAAAATTTAAACGCGTATGCACAAAAAGATACTTTTCTATGCAAAATCTTAAAATCTAACGGTCGTGTATGAAATTCTAATACTGCTGCTATTGATTTGATTTACTTTGTTATGTATGTTAGCTAGCAAAAGCTTTACATCACATTATTTAAGTATATTCTGTAGATACAAATAAATTACATACACTACACTTACTCTTTATTAAAACAAACGTATCCATGAGATACTATAAGTGAATTACAGTTGTATTTATAAAACGTATCCATCAGATACAATTAATAACAATCTGGTTGCGGTTAAAACACTTTCTTTCGCCAACGACCATACCACGCTGAATACATCGGTTCTCGTCCGATCACCGAAATTAAGCAGCGTCGGGCGCGGTTAGTACTTAGATGGGGGACCGCTTGGGAACACCGCGTGTTGTTGGCATCCCAACAACTTTTTGCTATTTTTTATAATTTTTCCATATAAAACATTAAAAAGTGCAAAAAAGCAATAATAATAATTACAATTGAATGGAAAATGATAAGTGTTAGTGAAAATTTAAACGCGTATGCACAAAAAGATACTTTTCTATGCAAAATCTTAAAATCTAACGGTCGTGTATGAAATTCTAATACTGCTGCTATTGATTTGATTTACTTTGTTATGTATGTTAGCTAGCAAAAGCTTTACATCACATTATTTAAGTATATTCTGTAGATACAAATAAATTACATACACTACACTTACTCTTTATTAAAACAAACGTATCCATGAGATACTATAAGTGAATTACAGTTGTATTTATAAAACGTATCCATCAGATACAATTAATAACAATCTGGTTGCGGTTAAAACACTTTCTTTCGCCAACGACCATACCACGCTGAATACATCGGTTCTCGTCCGATCACCGAAATTAAGCAGCGTCGGGCGCGGTTAGTACTTAGATGGAGGACCGCTTGGGAACACCGCGTGTTGTTGGCATCCCAACAACTTTTTGCTATTTTTTATAATTTTTCCATATAAAACATTAAAAAGTGCAAAAAAGCAATAATAATAATTACAATTGAATGGAAAATGATAAGTGTTAGTGAAAATTTAAACGCGTATGCACAAAAAGATACTTTTCTATGCAAAATCTTAAAATCTAACGGTCGTGTATGAAATTCTAATACTGCTGCTATTGATTTGATTTACTTTGTTATGTATGTTAGCTAGCAAAAGCTTTACATCACATTATTTAAGTATATTCTGTAGATACAAATAAATTACATACACTACACTTACTCTTTATTAAAACAAACGTATCCATGAGATACTATAAGTGAATTACAGTTGTATTTATAAAACGTATCCATCAGATACAATTAATAACAATCTGGTTGCGGTTAAAACACTTTCTTTCGCCAACGACCATACCACGCTGAATACATCGGTTCTCGTCCGATCACCGAAATTAAGCAGCGTCGGGCGCGGTTAGTACTTAGATGGGGGACCGCTTGGGAACACCGCGTGTTGTTGGCATCCCAACAACTTTTTGCTATTTTTTATAATTTTTCCATATAAAACATTAAAAAGTGCAAAAAAGCAATAATAATAATTACAATTGAATGGAAAATGATAAGTGTTAGTGAAAATTTAAACGCGTATGCACAAAAAGATACTTTTCTATGCAAAATCTTAAAATCTAACGGTCGTGTATGAAATTCTAATACTGCTGCTATTGATTTGATTTACTTTGTTATGTATGTTAGCTAGCAAAAGCTTTACATCACATTATTTAAGTATATTCTGTAGATACAAATAAATTACATACACTACACTTACTCTTTATTAAAACAAACGTATCCATGAGATACTATAAGTGAATTACAGTTGTATTTATAAAACGTATCCATCAGATACAATTAATAACAATCTGGTTGCGGTTAAAACACTTTCTTTCGCCAACGACCATACCACGCTGAATACATCGGTTCTCGTCCGATCACCGAAATTAAGCAGCGTCGGGCGCGGTTAGTACTTAGATGGAGGACCGCTTGGGAACACCGCGTGTTGTTGGCATCCCAACAACTTTTTGCTATTTTTTATAATTTTTCCATATAAAACATTAAAAAGTGCAAAAAAGCAATAATAATAATTACAATTGAATGGAAAATGATAAGTGTTAGTGAAAATTTAAACGCGTATGCACAAAAAGATACTTTTCTATGCAAAATCTTAAAATCTAACGGTCGTGTATGAAATTCTAATACTGCTGCTATTGATTTGATTTACTTTGTTATGTATGTTAGCTAGCAAAAGCTTTACATCACATTATTTAAGTATATTCTGTAGATACAAATAAATTACATACACTACACTTACTCTTTATTAAAACAAACGTATCCATGAGATACTATAAGTGAATTACAGTTGTATTTATAAAACGTATCCATCAGATACAATTAATAACAATCTGGTTGCGGTTAAAACACTTTCTTTCGCCAACGACCATACCACGCTGAATACATCGGTTCTCGTCCGATCACCGAAATTAAGCAGCGTCGGGCGCGGTTAGTACTTAGATGGGGGACCGCTTGGGAACACCGCGTGTTGTTGGCATCCCAACAACTTTTTGCTATTTTTTATAATTTTTCCATATAAAACATTAAAAAGTGCAAAAAAGCAATAATAATAATTACAATTGAATGGAAAATGATAAGTGTTAGTGAAAATTTAAACGCGTATGCACAAAAAGATACTTTTCTATGCAAAATCTTAAAATCTAACGGTCGTGTATGAAATTCTAATACTGCTGCTATTGATTTGATTTACTTTGTTGTGTATGTTAGCTAGCAAAAGCTTTACATCACATTATTTAAGTATATTCTGTAGATACAAATAAATTACATACACTACACTTACTCTTTATTAAAACAAACGTATCCATGAGATACTATAAGTGAATTACAGTTGTATTTATAAAACGTATCCATCAGATACAATTAATAACAATCTGGTTGCGGTTAAAACACTTTCTTTCGCCAACGACCATACCACGCTGAATACATCGGTTCTCGTCCGATCACCGAAATTAAGCAGCGTCGGGCGCGGTTAGTACTTAGATGGGGGACCGCTTGGGAACACCGCGTGTTGTTGGCATCCCAACAACTTTTTGCTATTTTTTATAATTTTTCCATATAAAACATTAAAAAGTGCAAAAAAGCAATAATAATAATTACAATTGAATGGAAAATGATAAGTGTTAGTGAAAATTTAAACGCGTATGCACAAAAAGATACTTTTCTATGCAAAATCTTAAAATCTAACGGTCGTGTATGAAATTCTAATACTGCTGCTATTGATTTGATTTACTTTGTTATGTATGTTAGCTAGCAAAAGCTTTACATCACATTATTTAAGTATATTCTGTAGATACAAATAAATTACATACACTACACTTACTCTTTATTAAAACAAACGTATCCATGAGATACTATAAGTGAATTACAGTTGTATTTATAAAACGTATCCATCAGATACAATTAATAACAATCTGGTTGCGGTTAAAACACTTTCTTTCGCCAACGACCATACCACGCTGAATACATCGGTTCTCGTCCGATCACCGAAATTAAGCAGCGTCGGGCGCGGTTAGTACTTAGATGGGGGACCGCTTGGGAACACCGCGTGTTGTTGGCATCCCAACAACTTTTTGCTATTTTTTATAATTTTTCCATATAAAACATTAAAAAGTGCAAAAAAGCAATAATAATAATTACAATTGAATGGAAAATGATAAGTGTTAGTGAAAATTTAAACGCGTATGCACAAAAAGATACTTTTCTATGCAAAATCTTAAAATCTAACGGTCGTGTATGAAATTCTAATACTGCTGCTATTGATTTGATTTACTTTGTTATGTATGTTAGCTAGCAAAAGCTTTACATCACATTATTTAAGTATATTCTGTAGATACAAATAAATTACATACACTACACTTACTCTTTATTAAAACAAACGTATCCATGAGATACTATAAGTGAATTACAGTTGTATTTATAAAACGTATCCATCAGATACAATTAATAACAATCTGGTTGCGGTTAAAACACTTTCTTTCGCCAACGACCATACCACGCTGAATACATCGGTTCTCGTCCGATCACCGAAATTAAGCAGCGTCGGGCGCGGTTAGTACTTAGATGGGGGACCGCTTGGGAACACCGCGTGTTGTTGGCATCCCAACAACTTTTTGCTATTTTTTATAATTTTTCCATATAAAACATTAAAAAGTGCAAAAAAGCAATAATAATAATTACAATTGAATGGAAAATGATAAGTGTTAGTGAAAATTTAAACGCGTATGCACAAAAAGATACTTTTCTATGCAAAATCTTAAAATCTAACGGTCGTGTATGAAATTCTAATACTGCTGCTATTGATTTGATTTACTTTGTTATGTATGTTAGCTAGCAAAAGCTTTACATCACATTATTTAAGTATATTCTGTAGATACAAATAAATTACATACACTACACTTACTCTTTATTAAAACAAACGTATCCATGAGATACTATAAGTGAATTACAGTTGTATTTATAAAACGTATCCATCAGATACAATTAATAACAATCTGGTTGCGGTTAAAACACTTTCTTTCGCCAACGACCATACCACGCTGAATACATCGGTTCTCGTCCGATCACCGAAATTAAGCAGCGTCGGGCGCGGTTAGTACTTAGATGGGGGACCGCTTGGGAACACCGCGTGTTGTTGGCATCCCAACAACTTTTTGCTATTTTTTATAATTTTTCCATATAAAACATTAAAAAGTGCAAAAAAGCAATAATAATAATTACAATTGAATGGAAAATGATAAGTGTTAGTGAAAATTTAAACGCGTATGCACAAAAAGATACTTTTCTATGCAAAATCTTAAAATCTAACGGTCGTGTATGAAATTCTAATACTGCTGCTATTGATTTGATTTACTTTGTTATGTATGTTAGCTAGCAAAAGCTTTACATCACATTATTTAAGTATATTCTGTAGATACAAATAAATTACATACACTACACTTACTCTTTATTAAAACAAACGTATCCATGAGATACTATAAGTGAATTACAGTTGTATTTATAAAACGTATCCATCAGATACAATTAATAACAATCTGGTTGCGGTTAAAACACTTTCTTTCGCCAACGACCATACCACGCTGAATACATCGGTTCTCGTCCGATCACCGAAATTAAGCAGCGTCGGGCGCGGTTAGTACTTAGATGGGGGACCGCTTGGGAACACCGCGTGTTGTTGGCATCCCAACAACTTTTTGCTATTTTTTATAATTTTTCCATATAAAACATTAAAAAGTGCAAAAAAGCAATAATAATAATTACAATTGAATGGAAAATGATAAGTGTTAGTGAAAATTTAAACGCGTATGCACAAAAAGATACTTTTCTATGCAAAATCTTAAAATCTAACGGTCGTGTATGAAATTCTAATACTGCTGCTATTGATTTGATTTACTTTGTTATGTATGTTAGCTAGCAAAAGCTTTACATCACATTATTTAAGTATATTCTGTAGATACAAATAAATTACATACACTACACTTACTCTTTATTAAAACAAACGTATCCATGAGATACTATAAGTGAATTACAGTTGTATTTATAAAACGTATCCATCAGATACAATTAATAACAATCTGGTTGCGGTTAAAACACTTTCTTTCGCCAACGACCATACCACGCTGAATACATCGGTTCTCGTCCGATCACCGAAATTAAGCAGCGTCGGGCGCGGTTAGTACTTAGATGGGGGACCGCTTGGGAACACCGCGTGTTGTTGGCATCCCAACAACTTTTTGCTATTTTTTATAATTTTTCCATATAAAACATTAAAAAGTGCAAAAAAGCAATAATAATAATTACAATTGAATGGAAAATGATAAGTGTTAGTGAAAATTTAAACGCGTATGCACAAAAAGATACTTTTCTATGCAAAATCTTAAAATCTAACGGTCGTGTATGAAATTCTAATACTGCTGCTATTGATTTGATTTACTTTGTTATGTATGTTAGCTAGCAAAAGCTTTACATCACATTATTTAAGTATATTCTGTAGATACAAATAAATTACATACACTACACTTACTCTTTATTAAAACAAACGTATCCATGAGATACTATAAGTGAATTACAGTTGTATTTATAAAACGTATCCATCAGATACAATTAATAACAATCTGGTTGCGGTTAAAACACTTTCTTTCGCCAACGACCATACCACGCTGAATACATCGGTTCTCGTCCGATCACCGAAATTAAGCAGCGTCGGGCGCGGTTAGTACTTAGATGGGGGACCGCTTGGGAACACCGCGTGTTGTTGGCATCCCAACAACTTTTTGCTATTTTTTATAATTTTTCCATATAAAACATTAAAAAGTGCAAAAAAGCAATAATAATAATTACAATTGAATGGAAAATGATAAGTGTTAGTGAAAATTTAAACGCGTATGCACAAAAAGATACTTTTCTATGCAAAATCTTAAAATCTAACGGTCGTGTATGAAATTCTAATACTGCTGCTATTGATTTGATTTACTTTGTTATGTATGTTAGCTAGCAAAAGCTTTACATCACATTATTTAAGTATATTCTGTAGATACAAATAAATTACATACACTACACTTACTCTTTATTAAAACAAACGTATCCATGAGATACTATAAGTGAATTACAGTTGTATTTATAAAACGTATCCATCAGATACAATTAATAACAATCTGGTTGCGGTTAAAACACTTTCTTTCGCCAACGACCATACCACGCTGAATACATCGGTTCTCGTCCGATCACCGAAATTAAGCAGCGTCGGGCGCGGTTAGTACTTAGATGGAGGACCGCTTGGGAACACCGCGTGTTGTTGGCATCCCAACAACTTTTTGCTATTTTTTATAATTTTTCCATATAAAACATTAAAAAGTGCAAAAAAGCAATAATAATAATTACAATTGAATGGAAAATGATAAGTGTTAGTGAAAATTTAAACGCGTATGCACAAAAAGATACTTTTCTATGCAAAATCTTAAAATCTAACGGTCGTGTATGAAATTCTAATACTGCTGCTATTGATTTGATTTACTTTGTTATGTATGTTAGCTAGCAAAAGCTTTACATCACATTATTTAAGTATATTCTGTAGATACAAATAAATTACATACACTACACTTACTCTTTATTAAAACAAACGTATCCATGAGATACTATAAGTGAATTACAGTTGTATTTATAAAACGTATCCATCAGATACAATTAATAACAATCTGGTTGCGGTTAAAACACTTTCTTTCGCCAACGACCATACCACGCTGAATACATCGGTTCTCGTCCGATCACCGAAATTAAGCAGCGTCGGGCGCGGTTAGTACTTAGATGGGGGACCGCTTGGGAACACCGCGTGTTGTTGGCATCCCAACAACTTTTTGCTATTTTTTATAATTTTTCCATATAAAACATTAAAAAGTGCAAAAAAGCAATAATAATAATTACAATTGAATGGAAAATGATAAGTGTTAGTGAAAATTTAAACGCGTATGCACAAAAAGATACTTTTCTATGCAAAATCTTAAAATCTAACGGTCGTGTATGAAATTCTAATACTGCTGCTATTGATTTGATTTACTTTGTTATGTATGTTAGCTAGCAAAAGCTTTACATCACATTATTTAAGTATATTCTGTAGATACAAATAAATTACATACACTACACTTACTCTTTATTAAAACAAACGTATCCATGAGATACTATAAGTGAATTACAGTTGTATTTATAAAACGTATCCATCAGATACAATTAATAACAATCTGGTTGCGGTTAAAACACTTTCTTTCGCCAACGACCATACCACGCTGAATACATCGGTTCTCGTCCGATCACCGAAATTAAGCAGCGTCGGGCGCGGTTAGTACTTAGATGGGGAACCGCTTGGGAACACCGCGTGTTGTTGGCATCCCAACAACTTTTTGCTATTTTTTATAATTTTTCCATATAAAACATTAAAAAGTGCAAAAAAGCAATAATAATAATTACAATTGAATGGAAAATGATAAGTGTTAGTGAAAATTTAAACGCGTATGCACAAAAAGATACTTTTCTATGCAAAATCTTAAAATCTAACGGTCGTGTATGAAATTCTAATACTGCTGCTATTGATTTGATTTACTTTGTTATGTATGTTAGCTAGCAAAAGCTTTACATCACATTATTTAAGTATATTCTGTAGATACAAATAAATTACATACACTACACTTACTCTTTATTAAAACAAACGTATCCATGAGATACTATAAGTGAATTACAGTTGTATTTATAAAACGTATCCATCAGATACAATTAATAACAATCTGGTTGCGGTTAAAACACTTTCTTTCGCCAACGACCATACCACGCTGAATACATCGGTTCTCGTCCGATCACCGAAATTAAGCAGCGTCGGGCGCGGTTAGTACTTAGATGGAGGACCGCTTGGGAACACCGCGTGTTGTTGGCATCCCAACAACTTTTTGCTATTTTTTATAATTTTTCCATATAAAACATTAAAAAGTGCAAAAAAGCAATAATAATAATTACAATTGAATGGAAAATGATAAGTGTTAGTGAAAATTTAAACGCGTATGCACAAAAAGATACTTTTCTATGCAAAATCTTAAAATCTAACGGTCGTGTATGAAATTCTAATACTGCTGCTATTGATTTGATTTACTTTGTTGTGTATGTTAGCTAGCAAAAGCTTTACATCACATTATTTAAGTATATTCTGTAGATACAAATAAATTACATACACTACACTTACTCTTTATTAAAACAAACGTATCCATGAGATACTATAAGTGAATTACAGTTGTATTTATAAAACGTATCCATCAGATACAATTAATAACAATCTGGTTGCGGTTAAAACACTTTCTTTCGCCAACGACCATACCACGCTGAATACATCGGTTCTCGTCCGATCACCGAAATTAAGCAGCGTCGGGCGCGGTTAGTACTTAGATGGGGGACCGCTTGGGAACACCGCGTGTTGTTGGCATCCCAACAACTTTTTGCTATTTTTTATAATTTTTCCATATAAAACATTAAAAAGTGCAAAAAAGCAATAATAATAATTACAATTGAATGGAAAATGATAAGTGTTAGTGAAAATTTAAACGCGTATGCACAAAAAGATACTTTTCTATGCAAAATCTTAAAATCTAACGGTCGTGTATGAAATTCTAATACTGCTGCTATTGATTTGATTTACTTTGTTATGTATGTTAGCTAGCAAAAGCTTTACATCACATTATTTAAGTATATTCTGTAGATACAAATAAATTACATACACTACACTTACTCTTTATTAAAACAAACGTATCCATGAGATACTATAAGTGAATTACAGTTGTATTTATAAAACGTATCCATCAGATACAATTAATAACAATCTGGTTGCGGTTAAAACACTTTCTTTCGCCAACGACCATACCACGCTGAATACATCGGTTCTCGTCCGATCACCGAAATTAAGCAGCGTCGGGCGCGGTTAGTACTTAGATGGGGGACCGCTTGGGAACACCGCGTGTTGTTGGCATCCCAACAACTTTTTGCTATTTTTTATAATTTTTCCATATAAAACATTAAAAAGTGCAAAAAAGCAATAATAATAATTACAATTGAATGGAAAATGATAAGTGTTAGTGAAAATTTAAACGCGTATGCACAAAAAGATACTTTTCTATGCAAAATCTTAAAATCTAACGGTCGTGTATGAAATTCTAATACTGCTGCTATTGATTTGATTTACTTTGTTATGTATGTTAGCTAGCAAAAGCTTTACATCACATTATTTAAGTATATTCTGTAGATACAAATAAATTACATACACTACACTTACTCTTTATTAAAACAAACGTATCCATGAGATACTATAAGTGAATTACAGTTGTATTTATAAAACGTATCCATCAGATACAATTAATAACAATCTGGTTGCGGTTAAAACACTTTCTTTCGCCAACGACCATACCACGCTGAATACATCGGTTCTCGTCCGATCACCAAAATTAAGCAGCGTCGGGCGCGGTTAGTACTTAGATGGGGGACCGCTTGGGAACACCGCGTGTTGTTGGCATCCCAACAACTTTTTGCTATTTTTTATAATTTTTCCATATAAAACATTAAAAAGTGCAAAAAAGCAATAATAATAATTACAATTGAATGGAAAATGATAAGTGTTAGTGAAAATTTAAACGCGTATGCACAAAAAGATACTTTTCTATGCAAAATCTTAAAATCTAACGGTCGTGTATGAAATTCTAATACTGCTGCTATTGATTTGATTTACTTTGTTATGTATGTTAGCTAGCAAAAGCTTTACATCACATTATTTAAGTATATTCTGTAGATACAAATAAATTACATACACTACACTTACTCTTTATTAAAACAAACGTATCCATGAGATACTATAAGTGAATTACAGTTGTATTTATAAAACGTATCCATCAGATACAATTAATAACAATCTGGTTGCGGTTAAAACACTTTCTTTCGCCAACGACCATACCACGCTGAATACATCGGTTCTCGTCCGATCACCGAAATTAAGCAGCGTCGGGCGCGGTTAGTACTTAGATGGGGGACCGCTTGGGAACACCGCGTGTTGTTGGCATCCCAACAACTTTTTGCTATTTTTTATAATTTTTCCATATAAAACATTAAAAAGTGCAAAAAAGCAATAATAATAATTACAATTGAATGGAAAATGATAAGTGTTAGTGAAAATTTAAACGCGTATGCACAAAAAGATACTTTTCTATGCAAAATCTTAAAATCTAACGGTCGTGTATGAAATTCTAATACTGCTGCTATTGATTTGATTTACTTTGTTATGTATGTTAGCTAGCAAAAGCTTTACATCACATTATTTAAGTATATTCTGTAGATACAAATAAATTACATACACTACACTTACTCTTTATTAAAACAAACGTATCCATGAGATACTATAAGTGAATTACAGTTGTATTTATAAAACGTATCCATCAGATACAATTAATAACAATCTGGTTGCGGTTAAAACACTTTCTTTCGCCAACGACCATACCACGCTGAATACATCGGTTCTCGTCCGATCACCGAAATTAAGCAGCGTCGGGCGCGGTTAGTACTTAGATGGGGGACCGCTTGGGAACACCGCGTGTTGTTGGCATCCCAACAACTTTTTGCTATTTTTTATAATTTTTCCATATAAAACATTAAAAAGTGCAAAAAAGCAATAATAATAATTACAATTGAATGGAAAATGATAAGTGTTAGTGAAAATTTAAACGCGTATGCACAAAAAGATACTTTTCTATGCAAAATCTTAAAATCTAACGGTCGTGTATGAAATTCTAATACTGCTGCTATTGATTTGATTTACTTTGTTATGTATGTTAGCTAGCAAAAGCTTTACATCACATTATTTAAGTATATTCTGTAGATACAAATAAATTACATACACTACACTTACTCTTTATTAAAACAAACGTATCCATGAGATACTATAAGTGAATTACAGTTGTATTTATAAAACGTATCCATCAGATACAATTAATAACAATCTGGTTGCGGTTAAAACACTTTCTTTCGCCAACGACCATACCACGCTGAATACATCGGTTCTCGTCCGATCACCGAAATTAAGCAGCGTCGGGCGCGGTTAGTACTTAGATGGGGGACCGCTTGGGAACACCGCGTGTTGTTGGCATCCCAACAACTTTTTGCTATTTTTTATAATTTTTCCATATAAAACATTAAAAAGTGCAAAAAAGCAATAATAATAATTACAATTGAATGGAAAATGATAAGTGTTAGTGAAAATTTAAACGCGTATGCACAAAAAGATACTTTTCTATGCAAAATCTTAAAATCTAACGGTCGTGTATGAAATTCTAATACTGCTGCTATTGATTTGATTTACTTTGTTATGTATGTTAGCTAGCAAAAGCTTTACATCACATTATTTAAGTATATTCTGTAGATACAAATAAATTACATACACTACACTTACTCTTTATTAAAACAAACGTATCCATGAGATACTATAAGTGAATTACAGTTGTATTTATAAAACGTATCCATCAGATACAATTAATAACAATCTGGTTGCGGTTAAAACACTTTCTTTCGCCAACGACCATACCACGCTGAATACATCGGTTCTCGTCCGATCACCGAAATTAAGCAGCGTCGGGCGCGGTTAGTACTTAGATGGGGGACCGCTTGGGAACACCGCGTGTTGTTGGCATCCCAACAACTTTTTGCTATTTTTTATAATTTTTCCATATAAAACATTAAAAAGTGCAAAAAAGCAATAATAATAATTACAATTGAATGGAAAATGATAAGTGTTAGTGAAAATTTAAACGCGTATGCACAAAAAGATACTTTTCTATGCAAAATCTTAAAATCTAACGGTCGTGTATGAAATTCTAATACTGCTGCTATTGATTTGATTTACTTTGTTATGTATGTTAGCTAGCAAAAGCTTTACATCACATTATTTAAGTATATTCTGTAGATACAAATAAATTACATACACTACACTTACTCTTTATTAAAACAAACGTATCCATGAGATACTATAAGTGAATTACAGTTGTATTTATAAAACGTATCCATCAGATACAATTAATAACAATCTGGTTGCGGTTAAAACACTTTCTTTCGCCAACGACCATACCACGCTGAATACATCGGTTCTCGTCCGATCACCGAAATTAAGCAGCGTCGGGCGCGGTTAGTACTTAGATGGGGGACCGCTTGGGAACACCGCGTGTTGTTGGCATCCCAACAACTTTTTGCTATTTTTTATAATTTTTCCATATAAAACATTAAAAAGTGCAAAAAAGCAATAATAATAATTACAATTGAATGGAAAATGATAAGTGTTAGTGAAAATTTAAACGCGTATGCACAAAAAGATACTTTTCTATGCAAAATCTTAAAATCTAACGGTCGTGTATGAAATTCTAATACTGCTGCTATTGATTTGATTTACTTTGTTATGTATGTTAGCTAGCAAAAGCTTTACATCACATTATTTAAGTATATTCTGTAGATACAAATAAATTACATACACTACACTTACTCTTTATTAAAACAAACGTATCCATGAGATACTATAAGTGAATTACAGTTGTATTTATAAAACGTATCCATCAGATACAATTAATAACAATCTGGTTGCGGTTAAAACACTTTCTTTCGCCAACGACCATACCACGCTGAATACATCGGTTCTCGTCCGATCACCGAAATTAAGCAGCGTCGGGCGCGGTTAGTACTTAGATGGTGGACCGCTTGGGAACACCGCGTGTTGTTGGCATCCCAACAACTTTTTGCTATTTTTTATAATTTTTCCATATAAAACATTAAAAAGTGCAAAAAAGCAATAATAATAATTACAATTGAATGGAAAATGATAAGTGTTAGTGAAAATTTAAACGCGTATGCACAAAAAGATACTTTTCTATGCAAAATCTTAAAATCTAACGGTCGTGTATGAAATTCTAATACTGCTGCTATTGATTTGATTTACTTTGTTATGTATGTTAGCTAGCAAAAGCTTTACATCACATTATTTAAGTATATTCTGTAGATACAAATAAATTACATACACTACACTTACTCTTTATTAAAACAAACGTATCCATGAGATACTATAAGTGAATTACAGTTGTATTTATAAAACGTATCCATCAGATACAATTAATAACAATCTGGTTGCGGTTAAAACACTTTCTTTCGCCAACGACCATACCACGCTGAATACATCGGTTCTCGTCCGATCACCGAAATTAAGCAGCGTCGGGCGCGGTTAGTACTTAGATGGGGGACCGCTTGGGAACACCGCGTGTTGTTGGCATCCCAACAACTTTTTGCTATTTTTTATAATTTTTCCATATAAAACATTAAAAAGTGCAAAAAAGCAATAATAATAATTACAATTGAATGGAAAATGATAAGTGTTAGTGAAAATTTAAACGCGTATGCACAAAAAGATACTTTTCTATGCAAAATCTTAAAATCTAACGGTCGTGTATGAAATTCTAATACTGCTGCTATTGATTTGATTTACTTTGTTATGTATGTTAGCTAGCAAAAGCTTTACATCACATTATTTAAGTATATTCTGTAGATACAAATAAATTACATACACTACACTTACTCTTTATTAAAACAAACGTATCCATGAGATACTATAAGTGAATTACAGTTGTATTTATAAAACGTATCCATCAGATACAATTAATAACAATCTGGTTGCGGTTAAAACACTTTCTTTCGCCAACGACCATACCACGCTGAATACATCGGTTCTCGTCCGATCACCGAAATTAAGCAGCGTCGGGCGCGGTTAGTACTTAGATGGGGGACCGCTTGGGAACACCGCGTGTTGTTGGCATCCCAACAACTTTTTGCTATTTTTTATAATTTTTCCATATAAAACATTAAAAAGTGCAAAAAAGCAATAATAATAATTACAATTGAATGGAAAATGATAAGTGTTAGTGAAAATTTAAACGCGTATGCACAAAAAGATACTTTTCTATGCAAAATCTTAAAATCTAACGGTCGTGTATGAAATTCTAATACTGCTGCTATTGATTTGATTTACTTTGTTATGTATGTTAGCTAGCAAAAGCTTTACATCACATTATTTAAGTATATTCTGTAGATACAAATAAATTACATACACTACACTTACTCTTTATTAAAACAAACGTATCCATGAGATACTATAAGTGAATTACAGTTGTATTTATAAAACGTATCCATCAGATACAATTAATAACAATCTGGTTGCGGTTAAAACACTTTCTTTCGCCAACGACCATACCACGCTGAATACATCGGTTCTCGTCCGATCACCGAAATTAAGCAGCGTCGGGCGCGGTTAGTACTTAGATGGGGGACCGCTTGGGAACACCGCGTGTTGTTGGCATCCCAACAACTTTTTGCTATTTTTTATAATTTTTCCATATAAAACATTAAAAAGTGCAAAAAAGCAATAATAATAATTACAATTGAATGGAAAATGATAAGTGTTAGTGAAAATTTAAACGCGTATGCACAAAAAGATACTTTTCTATGCAAAATCTTAAAATCTAACGGTCGTGTATGAAATTCTAATACTGCTGCTATTGATTTGATTTACTTTGTTATGTATGTTAGCTAGCAAAAGCTTTACATCACATTATTTAAGTATATTCTGTAGATACAAATAAATTACATACACTACACTTACTCTTTATTAAAACAAACGTATCCATGAGATACTATAAGTGAATTACAGTTGTATTTATAAAACGTATCCATCAGATACAATTAATAACAATCTGGTTGCGGTTAAAACACTTTCTTTCGCCAACGACCATACCACGCTGAATACATCGGTTCTCGTCCGATCACCGAAATTAAGCAGCGTCGGGCGCGGTTAGTACTTAGATGGGGGACCGCTTGGGAACACCGCGTGTTGTTGGCATCCCAACAACTTTTTGCTATTTTTTATAATTTTTCCATATAAAACATTAAAAAGTGCAAAAAAGCAATAATAATAATTACAATTGAATGGAAAATGATAAGTGTTAGTGAAAATTTAAACGCGTATGCACAAAAAGATACTTTTCTATGCAAAATCTTAAAATCTAACGGTCGTGTATGAAATTCTAATACTGCTGCTATTGATTTGATTTACTTTGTTATGTATGTTAGCTAGCAAAAGCTTTACATCACATTATTTAAGTATATTCTGTAGATACAAATAAATTACATACACTACACTTACTCTTTATTAAAACAAACGTATCCATGAGATACTATAAGTGAATTACAGTTGTATTTATAAAACGTATCCATCAGATACAATTAATAACAATCTGGTTGCGGTTAAAACACTTTCTTTCGCCAACGACCATACCACGCTGAATACATCGGTTCTCGTCCGATCACCGAAATTAAGCAGCGTCGGGCGCGGTTAGTACTTAGATGGGGGACCGCTTGGGAACACCGCGTGTTGTTGGCATCCCAACAACTTTTTGCTATTTTTTATAATTTTTCCATATAAAACATTAAAAAGTGCAAAAAAGCAATAATAATAATTACAATTGAATGGAAAATGATAAGTGTTAGTGAAAATTTAAACGCGTATGCACAAAAAGATACTTTTCTATGCAAAATCTTAAAATCTAACGGTCGTGTATGAAATTCTAATACTGCTGCTATTGATTTGATTTACTTTGTTATGTATGTTAGCTAGCAAAAGCTTTACATCACATTATTTAAGTATATTCTGTAGATACAAATAAATTACATACACTACACTTACTCTTTATTAAAACAAACGTATCCATGAGATACTATAAGTGAATTACAGTTGTATTTATAAAACGTATCCATCAGATACAATTAATAACAATCTGGTTGCGGTTAAAACACTTTCTTTCGCCAACGACCATACCACGCTGAATACATCGGTTCTCGTCCGATCACCGAAATTAAGCAGCGTCGAGCGCGGTTAGTACTTAGATGGGGGACCGCTTGGGAACACCGCGTGTTGTTGGCATCCCAACAACTTTTTGCTATTTTTTATAATTTTTCCATATAAAACATTAAAAAGTGCAAAAAAGCAATAATAATAATTACAATTGAATGGAAAATGATAAGTGTTAGTGAAAATTTAAACGCGTATGCACAAAAAGATACTTTTCTATGCAAAATCTTAAAATCTAACGGTCGTGTATGAAATTCTAATACTGCTGCTATTGATTTGATTTACTTTGTTATGTATGTTAGCTAGCAAAAGCTTTACATCACATTATTTAAGTATATTCTGTAGATACAAATAAATTACATACACTACACTTACTCTTTATTAAAACAAACGTATCCATGAGATACTATAAGTGAATTACAGTTGTATTTATAAAACGTATCCATCAGATACAATTAATAACAATCTGGTTGCGGTTAAAACACTTTCTTTCGCCAACGACCATACCACGCTGAATACATCGGTTCTCGTCCGATCACCGAAATTAAGCAGCGTCGGGCGCGGTTAGTACTTAGATGGGGGACCGCTTGGGAACACCGCGTGTTGTTGGCATCCCAACAACTTTTTGCTATTTTTTATAATTTTTCCATATAAAACATTAAAAAGTGCAAAAAAGCAATAATAATAATTACAATTGAATGGAAAATGATAAGTGTTAGTGAAAATTTAAACGCGTATGCACAAAAAGATACTTTTCTATGCAAAATCTTAAAATCTAACGGTCGTGTATGAAATTCTAATACTGCTGCTATTGATTTGATTTACTTTGTTATGTATGTTAGCTAGCAAAAGCTTTACATCACATTATTTAAGTATATTCTGTAGATACAAATAAATTACATACACTACACTTACTCTTTATTAAAACAAACGTATCCATGAGATACTATAAGTGAATTACAGTTGTATTTATAAAACGTATCCATCAGATACAATTAATAACAATCTGGTTGCGGTTAAAACACTTTCTTTCGCCAACGACCATACCACGCTGAATACATCGGTTCTCGTCCGATCACCGAAATTAAGCAGCGTCGGGCGCGGTTAGTACTTAGATGGGGGACCGCTTGGGAACACCGCGTGTTGTTGGCATCCCAACAACTTTTTGCTATTTTTTATAATTTTTCCATATAAAACATTAAAAAGTGCAAAAAAGCAATAATAATAATTACAATTGAATGGAAAATGATAAGTGTTAGTGAAAATTTAAACGCGTATGCACAAAAAGATACTTTTCTATACAAAATCTTAAAATCTAACGGTCGTGTATGAAATTCTAATACTGCTGCTATTGATTTGATTTACTTTGTTATGTATGTTAGCTAGCAAAAGCTTTACATCACATTATTTAAGTATATTCTGTAGATACAAATAAATTACATACACTACACTTACTCTTTATTAAAACAAACGTATCCATGAGATACTATAAGTGAATTACAGTTGTATTTATAAAACGTATCCATCAGATACAATTAATAACAATCTGGTTGCGGTTAAAACACTTTCTTTCGCCAACGACCATACCACGCTGAATACATCGGTTCTCGTCCGATCACCGAAATTAAGCAGCGTCGGGCGCGGTTAGTACTTAGATGGGGGACCGCTTGGGAACACCGCGTGTTGTTGGCATCCCAACAACTTTTTGCTATTTTTTATAATTTTTCCATATAAAACATTAAAAAGTGCAAAAAAGCAATAATAATAATTACAATTGAATGGAAAATGATAAGTGTTAGTGAAAATTTAAACGCGTATGCACAAAAAGATACTTTTCTATGCAAAATCTTAAAATCTAACGGTCGTGTATGAAATTCTAATACTGCTGCTATTGATTTGATTTACTTTGTTATGTATGTTAGCTAGCAAAAGCTTTACATCACATTATTTAAGTATATTCTGTAGATACAAATAAATTACATACACTACACTTACTCTTTATTAAAACAAACGTATCCATGAGATACTATAAGTGAATTACAGTTGTATTTATAAAACGTATCCATCAGATACAATTAATAACAATCTGGTTGCGGTTAAAACACTTTCTTTCGCCAACGACCATACCACGCTGAATACATCGGTTCTCGTCCGATCACCGAAATTAAGCAGCGTCGGGCGCGGTTAGTACTTAGATGGGGGACCGCTTGGGAACACCGCGTGTTGTTGGCATCCCAACAACTTTTTGCTATTTTTTATAATTTTTCCATATAAAACATTAAAAAGTGCAAAAAAGCAATAATAATAATTACAATTGAATGGAAAATGATAAGTGTTAGTGAAAATTTAAACGCGTATGCACAAAAAGATACTTTTCTATGCAAAATCTTAAAATCTAACGGTCGTGTATGAAATTCTAATACTGCTGCTATTGATTTGATTTACTTTGTTATGTATGTTAGCTAGCAAAAGCTTTACATCACATTATTTAAGTATATTCTGTAGATACAAATAAATTACATACACTACACTTACTCTTTATTAAAACAAACGTATCCATGAGATACTATAAGTGAATTACAGTTGTATTTATAAAACGTATCCATCAGATACAATTAATAACAATCTGGTTGCGGTTAAAACACTTTCTTTCGCCAACGACCATACCACGCTGAATACATCGGTTCTCGTCCGATCACCGAAATTAAGCAGCGTCGGGCGCGGTTAGTACTTAGATGGGGGACCGCTTGGGAACACCGCGTGTTGTTGGCATCCCAACAACTTTTTGCTATTTTTTATAATTTTTCCATATAAAACATTAAAAAGTGCAAAAAAGCAATAATAATAATTACAATTGAATGGAAAATGATAAGTGTTAGTGAAAATTTAAACGCGTATGCACAAAAAGATACTTTTCTATGCAAAATCTTAAAATCTAACGGTCGTGTATGAAATTCTAATACTGCTGCTATTGATTTGATTTACTTTGTTGTGTATGTTAGCTAGCAAAAGCTTTACATCACATTATTTAAGTATATTCTGTAGATACAAATAAATTACATACACTACACTTACTCTTTATTAAAACAAACGTATCCATGAGATACTATAAGTGAATTACAGTTGTATTTATAAAACGTATCCATCAGATACAATTAATAACAATCTGGTTGCGGTTAAAACACTTTCTTTCGCCAACGACCATACCACGCTGAACACATCGGTTCTCGTCCGATCACCGAAATTAAGCAGCGTCGGGCGCGGTTAGTACTTAGATGGGGGACCGCTTGGGAACACCGCGTGTTGTTGGCATCCCAACAACTTTTTGCTATTTTTTATAATTTTTCCATATAAAACATTAAAAAGTGCAAAAAAGCAATAATAATAATTACAATTGAATGGAAAATGATAAGTGTTAGTGAAAATTTAAACGCGTATGCACAAAAAGATACTTTTCTATGCAAAATCTTAAAATCTAACGGTCGTGTATGAAATTCTAATACTGCTGCTATTGATTTGATTTACTTTGTTGTGTATGTTAGCTAGCAAAAGCTTTACATCACATTATTTAAGTATATTCTGTAGATACAAATAAATTACATACACTACACTTACTCTTTATTAAAACAAACGTATCCATGAGATACTATAAGTGAATTACAGTTGTATTTATAAAACGTATCCATCAGATACAATTAATAACAATCTGGTTGCGGTTAAAACACTTTCTTTCGCCAACGACCATACCACGCTGAATACATCGGTTCTCGTCCGATCACCGAAATTAAGCAGCGTCGGGCGCGGTTAGTACTTAGATGGGGGACCGCTTGGGAACACCGCGTGTTGTTGGCATCCCAACAACTTTTTGCTATTTTTTATAATTTTTCCATATAAAACATTAAAAAGTGCAAAAAAGCAATAATAATAATTACAATTGAATGGAAAATGATAAGTGTTAGTGAAAATTTAAACGCGTATGCACAAAAAGATACTTTTCTATGCAAAATCTTAAAATCTAACGGTCGTGTATGAAATTCTAATACTGCTGCTATTGATTTGATTTACTTTGTTATGTATGTTAGCTAGCAAAAGCTTTACATCACATTATTTAAGTATATTCTGTAGATACAAATAAATTACATACACTACACTTACTCTTTATTAAAACAAACGTATCCATGAGATACTATAAGTGAATTACAGTTGTATTTATAAAACGTATCCATCAGATACAATTAATAACAATCTGGTTGCGGTTAAAACACTTTCTTTCGCCAACGACCATACCACGCTGAATACATCGGTTCTCGTCCGATCACCGAAATTAAGCAGCGTCGGGCGCGGTTAGTACTTAGATGGGGGACCGCTTGGGAACACCGCGTGTTGTTGGCATCCCAACAACTTTTTGCTATTTTTTATAATTTTTCCATATAAAACATTAAAAAGTGCAAAAAAGCAATAATAATAATTACAATTGAATGGAAAATGATAAGTGTTAGTGAAAATTTAAACGCGTATGCACAAAAAGATACTTTTCTATGCAAAATCTTAAAATCTAACGGTCGTGTATGAAATTCTAATACTGCTGCTATTGATTTGATTTACTTTGTTATGTATGTTAGCTAGCAAAAGCTTTACATCACATTATTTAAGTATATTCTGTAGATACAAATAAATTACATACACTACACTTACTCTTTATTAAAACAAACGTATCCATGAGATACTATAAGTGAATTACAGTTGTATTTATAAAACGTATCCATCAGATACAATTAATAACAATCTGGTTGCGGTTAAAACACTTTCTTTCGCCAACGACCATACCACGCTGAATACATCGGTTCTCGTCCGATCACCGAAATTAAGCAGCGTCGGGCGCGGTTAGTACTTAGATGGTGGACCGCTTGGGAACACCGCGTGTTGTTGGCATCCCAACAACTTTTTGCTATTTTTTATAATTTTTCCATATAAAACATTAAAAAGTGCAAAAAAGCAATAATAATAATTACAATTGAATGGAAAATGATAAGTGTTAGTGAAAATTTAAACGCGTATGCACAAAAAGATACTTTTCTATGCAAAATCTTAAAATCTAACGGTCGTGTATGAAATTCTAATACTGCTGCTATTGATTTGATTTACTTTGTTATGTATGTTAGCTAGCAAAAGCTTTACATCACATTATTTAAGTATATTCTGTAGATACAAATAAATTACATACACTACACTTACTCTTTATTAAAACAAACGTATCCATGAGATACTATAAGTGAATTACAGTTGTATTTATAAAACGTATCCATCAGATACAATTAATAACAATCTGGTTGCGGTTAAAACACTTTCTTTCGCCAACGACCATACCACGCTGAATACATCGGTTCTCGTCCGATCACCGAAATTAAGCAGCGTCGGGCGCGGTTAGTACTTAGATGGGGGACCGCTTGGGAACACCGCGTGTTGTTGGCATCCCAACAACTTTTTGCTATTTTTTATAATTTTTCCATATAAAACATTAAAAAGTGCAAAAAAGCAATAATAATAATTACAATTGAATGGAAAATGATAAGTGTTAGTGAAAATTTAAACGCGTATGCACAAAAAGATACTTTTCTATGCAAAATCTTAAAATCTAACGGTCGTGTATGAAATTCTAATACTGCTGCTATTGATTTGATTTACTTTGTTATGTATGTTAGCTAGCAAAAGCTTTACATCACATTATTTAAGTATATTCTGTAGATACAAATAAATTACATACACTACACTTACTCTTTATTAAAACAAACGTATCCATGAGATACTATAAGTGAATTACAGTTGTATTTATAAAACGTATCCATCAGATACAATTAATAACAATCTGGTTGCGGTTAAAACACTTTCTTTCGCCAACGACCATACCACGCTGAATACATCGGTTCTCGTCCGATCACCGAAATTAAGCAGCGTCGGGCGCGGTTAGTACTTAGATGGGGGACCGCTTGGGAACACCGCGTGTTGTTGGCATCCCAACAACTTTTTGCTATTTTTTATAATTTTTCCATATAAAACATTAAAAAGTGCAAAAAAGCAATAATAATAATTACAATTGAATGGAAAATGATAAGTGTTAGTGAAAATTTAAACGCGTATGCACAAAAAGATACTTTTCTATGCAAAATCTTAAAATCTAACGGTCGTGTATGAAATTCTAATACTGCTGCTATTGATTTGATTTACTTTGTTATGTATGTTAGCTAGCAAAAGCTTTACATCACATTATTTAAGTATATTCTGTAGATACAAATAAATTACATACACTACACTTACTCTTTATTAAAACAAACGTATCCATGAGATACTATAAGTGAATTACAGTTGTATTTATAAAACGTATCCATCAGATACAATTAATAACAATCTGGTTGCGGTTAAAACACTTTCTTTCGCCAACGACCATACCACGCTGAATACATCGGTTCTCGTCCGATCACCGAAATTAAGCAGCGTCGGGCGCGGTTAGTACTTAGATGGGGGACCGCTTGGGAACACCGCGTGTTGTTGGCATCCCAACAACTTTTTGCTATTTTTTATAATTTTTCCATATAAAACATTAAAAAGTGCAAAAAAGCAATAATAATAATTACAATTGAATGGAAAATGATAAGTGTTAGTGAAAATTTAAACGCGTATGCACAAAAAGATACTTTTCTATGCAAAATCTTAAAATCTAACGGTCGTGTATGAAATTCTAATACTGCTGCTATTGATTTGATTTACTTTGTTATGTATGTTAGCTAGCAAAAGCTTTACATCACATTATTTAAGTATATTCTGTAGATACAAATAAATTACATACACTACACTTACTCTTTATTAAAACAAACGTATCCATGAGATACTATAAGTGAATTACAGTTGTATTTATAAAACGTATCCATCAGATACAATTAATAACAATCTGGTTGCGGTTAAAACACTTTCTTTCGCCAACGACCATACCACGCTGAATACATCGGTTCTCGTCCGATCACCGAAATTAAGCAGCGTCGGGCGCGGTTAGTACTTAGATGGGGGACCGCTTGGGAACACCGCGTGTTGTTGGCATCCCAACAACTTTTTGCTATTTTTTATAATTTTTCCATATAAAACATTAAAAAGTGCAAAAAAGCAATAATAATAATTACAATTGAATGGAAAATGATAAGTGTTAGTGAAAATTTAAACGCGTATGCACAAAAAGATACTTTTCTATGCAAAATCTTAAAATCTAACGGTCGTGTATGAAATTCTAATACTGCTGCTATTGATTTGATTTACTTTGTTATGTATGTTAGCTAGCAAAAGCTTTACATCACATTATTTAAGTATATTCTGTAGATACAAATAAATTACATACACTACACTTACTCTTTATTAAAACAAACGTATCCATGAGATACTATAAGTGAATTACAGTTGTATTTATAAAACGTATCCATCAGATACAATTAATAACAATCTGGTTGCGGTTAAAACACTTTCTTTCGCCAACGACCATACCACGCTGAATACATCGGTTCTCGTCCGATCACCGAAATTAAGCAGCGTCGGGCGCGGTTAGTACTTAGATGGGGGACCGCTTGGGAACACCGCGTGTTGTTGGCATCCCAACAACTTTTTGCTATTTTTTATAATTTTTCCATATAAAACATTAAAAAGTGCAAAAAAGCAATAATAATAATTACAATTGAATGGAAAATGATAAGTGTTAGTGAAAATTTAAACGCGTATGCACAAAAAGATACTTTTCTATGCAAAATCTTAAAATCTAACGGTCGTGTATGAAATTCTAATACTGCTGCTATTGATTTGATTTACTTTGTTATGTATGTTAGCTAGCAAAAGCTTTACATCACATTATTTAAGTATATTCTGTAGATACAAATAAATTACATACACTACACTTACTCTTTATTAAAACAAACGTATCCATGAGATACTATAAGTGAATTACAGTTGTATTTATAAAACGTATCCATCAGATACAATTAATAACAATCTGGTTGCGGTTAAAACACTTTCTTTCGCCAACGACCATACCACGCTGAATACATCGGTTCTCGTCCGATCACCGAAATTAAGCAGCGTCGGGCGCGGTTAGTACTTAGATGGGGGACCGCTTGGGAACACCGCGTGTTGTTGGCATCCCAACAACTTTTTGCTATTTTTTATAATTTTTCCATATAAAACATTAAAAAGTGCAAAAAAGCAATAATAATAATTACAATTGAATGGAAAATGATAAGTGTTAGTGAAAATTTAAACGCGTATGCACAAAAAGATACTTTTCTATGCAAAATCTTAAAATCTAACGGTCGTGTATGAAATTCTAATACTGCTGCTATTGATTTGATTTACTTTGTTATGTATGTTAGCTAGCAAAAGCTTTACATCACATTATTTAAGTATATTCTGTAGATACAAATAAATTACATACACTACACTTACTCTTTATTAAAACAAACGTATCCATGAGATACTATAAGTGAATTACAGTTGTATTTATAAAACGTATCCATCAGATACAATTAATAACAATCTGGTTGCGGTTAAAACACTTTCTTTCGCCAACGACCATACCACGCTGAATACATCGGTTCTCGTCCGATCACCGAAATTAAGCAGCGTCGGGCGCGGTTAGTACTTAGATGGGGGACCGCTTGGGAACACCGCGTGTTGTTGGCATCCCAACAACTTTTTGCTATTTTTTATAATTTTTCCATATAAAACATTAAAAAGTGCAAAAAAGCAATAATAATAATTACAATTGAATGGAAAATGATAAGTGTTAGTGAAAATTTAAACGCGTATGCACAAAAAGATACTTTTCTATGCAAAATCTTAAAATCTAACGGTCGTGTATGAAATTCTAATACTGCTGCTATTGATTTGATTTACTTTGTTATGTATGTTAGCTAGCAAAAGCTTTACATCACATTATTTAAGTATATTCTGTAGATACAAATAAATTACATACACTACACTTACTCTTTATTAAAACAAACGTATCCATGAGATACTATAAGTGAATTACAGTTGTATTTATAAAACGTATCCATCAGATACAATTAATAACAATCTGGTTGCGGTTAAAACACTTTCTTTCGCCAACGACCATACCACGCTGAATACATCGGTTCTCGTCCGATCACCGAAATTAAGCAGCGTCGGGCGCGGTTAGTACTTAGATGGGGGACCGCTTGGGAACACCGCGTGTTGTTGGCATCCCAACAACTTTTTGCTATTTTTTATAATTTTTCCATATAAAACATTAAAAAGTGCAAAAAAGCAATAATAATAATTACAATTGAATGGAAAATGATAAGTGTTAGTGAAAATTTAAACGCGTATGCACAAAAAGATACTTTTCTATACAAAATCTTAAAATCTAACGGTCGTGTATGAAATTCTAATACTGCTGCTATTGATTTGATTTACTTTGTTATGTATGTTAGCTAGCAAAAGCTTTACATCACATTATTTAAGTATATTCTGTAGATACAAATAAATTACATACACTACACTTACTCTTTATTAAAACAAACGTATCCATGAGATACTATAAGTGAATTACAGTTGTATTTATAAAACGTATCCATCAGATACAATTAATAACAATCTGGTTGCGGTTAAAACACTTTCTTTCGCCAACGACCATACCACGCTGAATACATCGGTTCTCGTCCGATCACCGAAATTAAGCAGCGTCGGGCGCGGTTAGTACTTAGATGGGGGACCGCTTGGGAACACCGCGTGTTGTTGGCATCCCAACAACTTTTTGCTATTTTTTATAATTTTTCCATATAAAACATTAAAAAGTGCAAAAAAGCAATAATAATAATTACAATTGAATGGAAAATGATAAGTGTTAGTGAAAATTTAAACGCGTATGCACAAAAAGATACTTTTCTATGCAAAATCTTAAAATCTAACGGTCGTGTATGAAATTCTAATACTGCTGCTATTGATTTGATTTACTTTGTTATGTATGTTAGCTAGCAAAAGCTTTACATCACATTATTTAAGTATATTCTGTAGATACAAATAAATTACATACACTACACTTACTCTTTATTAAAACAAACGTATCCATGAGATACTATAAGTGAATTACAGTTGTATTTATAAAACGTATCCATCAGATACAATTAATAACAATCTGGTTGCGGTTAAAACACTTTCTTTCGCCAACGACCATACCACGCTGAATACATCGGTTCTCGTCCGATCACCGAAATTAAGCAGCGTCGGGCGCGGTTAGTACTTAGATGGGGGACCGCTTGGGAACACCGCGTGTTGTTGGCATCCCAACAACTTTTTGCTATTTTTTATAATTTTTCCATATAAAACATTAAAAAGTGCAAAAAAGCAATAATAATAATTACAATTGAATGGAAAATGATAAGTGTTAGTGAAAATTTAAACGCGTATGCACAAAAAGATACTTTTCTATGCAAAATCTTAAAATCTAACGGTCGTGTATGAAATTCTAATACTGCTGCTATTGATTTGATTTACTTTGTTATGTATGTTAGCTAGCAAAAGCTTTACATCACATTATTTAAGTATATTCTGTAGATACAAATAAATTACATACACTACACTTACTCTTTATTAAAACAAACGTATCCATGAGATACTATAAGTGAATTACAGTTGTATTTATAAAACGTATCCATCAGATACAATTAATAACAATCTGGTTGCGGTTAAAACACTTTCTTTCGCCAACGACCATACCACGCTGAATACATCGGTTCTCGTCCGATCACCGAAATTAAGCAGCGTCGGGCGCGGTTAGTACTTAGATGGGGGACCGCTTGGGAACACCGCGTGTTGTTGGCATCCCAACAACTTTTTGCTATTTTTTATAATTTTTCCATATAAAACATTAAAAAGTGCAAAAAAGCAATAATAATAATTACAATTGAATGGAAAATGATAAGTGTTAGTGAAAATTTAAACGCGTATGCACAAAAAGATACTTTTCTATGCAAAATCTTAAAATCTAACGGTCGTGTATGAAATTCTAATACTGCTGCTATTGATTTGATTTACTTTGTTGTGTATGTTAGCTAGCAAAAGCTTTACATCACATTATTTAAGTATATTCTGTAGATACAAATAAATTACATACACTACACTTACTCTTTATTAAAACAAACGTATCCATGAGATACTATAAGTGAATTACAGTTGTATTTATAAAACGTATCCATCAGATACAATTAATAACAATCTGGTTGCGGTTAAAACACTTTCTTTCGCCAACGACCATACCACGCTGAATACATCGGTTCTCGTCCGATCACCGAAATTAAGCAGCGTCGGGCGCGGTTAGTACTTAGATGGGGGACCGCTTGGGAACACCGCGTGTTGTTGGCATCCCAACAACTTTTTGCTATTTTTTATAATTTTTCCATATAAAACATTAAAAAGTGCAAAAAAGCAATAATAATAATTACAATTGAATGGAAAATGATAAGTGTTAGTGAAAATTTAAACGCGTATGCACAAAAAGATACTTTTCTATGCAAAATCTTAAAATCTAACGGTCGTGTATGAAATTCTAATACTGCTGCTATTGATTTGATTTACTTTGTTATGTATGTTAGCTAGCAAAAGCTTTACATCACATTATTTAAGTATATTCTGTAGATACAAATAAATTACATACACTACACTTACTCTTTATTAAAACAAACGTATCCATGAGATACTATAAGTGAATTACAGTTGTATTTATAAAACGTATCCATCAGATACAATTAATAACAATCTGGTTGCGGTTAAAACACTTTCTTTCGCCAACGACCATACCACGCTGAATACATCGGTTCTCGTCCGATCACCGAAATTAAGCAGCGTCGGGCGCGGTTAGTACTTAGATGGGGGACCGCTTGGGAACACCGCGTGTTGTTGGCATCCCAACAACTTTTTGCTATTTTTTATAATTTTTCCATATAAAACATTAAAAAGTGCAAAAAAGCAATAATAATAATTACAATTGAATGGAAAATGATAAGTGTTAGTGAAAATTTAAACGCGTATGCACAAAAAGATACTTTTCTATGCAAAATCTTAAAATCTAACGGTCGTGTATGAAATTCTAATACTGCTGCTATTGATTTGATTTACTTTGTTGTGTATGTTAGCTAGCAAAAGCTTTACATCACATTATTTAAGTATATTCTGTAGATACAAATAAATTACATACACTACACTTACTCTTTATTAAAACAAACGTATCCATGAGATACTATAAGTGAATTACAGTTGTATTTATAAAACGTATCCATCAGATACAATTAATAACAATCTGGTTGCGGTTAAAACACTTTCTTTCGCCAACGACCATACCACGCTGAATACATCGGTTCTCGTCCGATCACCGAAATTAAGCAGCGTCGGGCGCGGTTAGTACTTAGATGGGGGACCGCTTGGGAACACCGCGTGTTGTTGGCATCCCAACAACTTTTTGCTATTTTTTATAATTTTTCCATATAAAACATTAAAAAGTGCAAAAAAGCAATAATAATAATTACAATTGAATGGAAAATGATAAGTGTTAGTGAAAATTTAAACGCGTATGCACAAAAAGATACTTTTCTATGCAAAATCTTAAAATCTAACGGTCGTGTATGAAATTCTAATACTGCTGCTATTGATTTGATTTACTTTGTTATGTATGTTAGCTAGCAAAAGCTTTACATCACATTATTTAAGTATATTCTGTAGATACAAATAAATTACATACACTACACTTACTCTTTATTAAAACAAACGTATCCATGAGATACTATAAGTGAATTACAGTTGTATTTATAAAACGTATCCATCAGATACAATTAATAACAATCTGGTTGCGGTTAAAACACTTTCTTTCGCCAACGACCATACCACGCTGAATACATCGGTTCTCGTCCGATCACCGAAATTAAGCAGCGTCGGGCGCGGTTAGTACTTAGATGGTGGACCGCTTGGGAACACCGCGTGTTGTTGGCATCCCAACAACTTTTTGCTATTTTTTATAATTTTTCCATATAAAACATTAAAAAGTGCAAAAAAGCAATAATAATAATTACAATTGAATGGAAAATGATAAGTGTTAGTGAAAATTTAAACGCGTATGCACAAAAAGATACTTTTCTATGCAAAATCTTAAAATCTAACGGTCGTGTATGAAATTCTAATACTGCTGCTATTGATTTGATTTACTTTGTTATGTATGTTAGCTAGCAAAAGCTTTACATCACATTATTTAAGTATATTCTGTAGATACAAATAAATTACATACACTACACTTACTCTTTATTAAAACAAACGTATCCATGAGATACTATAAGTGAATTACAGTTGTATTTATAAAACGTATCCATCAGATACAATTAATAACAATCTGGTTGCGGTTAAAACTCTTTCGCCAACGACCATACCACGCTGAATACATCGGTTCTCGTCCGATCACCGAAATTAAGCAGCGTCGGGCGCGGTTAGTACTTAGATGGGGGACCGCTTGGGAACACCGCGTGTTGTTGGCATCCCAACAACTTTTTGCTATTTTTTATAATTTTTCCATATAAAACATTAAAAAGTGCAAAAAAGCAATAATAATAATTACAATTGAATGGAAAATGATAAGTGTTAGTGAAAATTTAAACGCGTATGCACAAAAAGATACTTTTCTATGCAAAATCTTAAAATCTAACGGTCGTGTATGAAATTCTAATACTGCTGCTATTGATTTGATTTACTTTGTTATGTATGTTAGCTAGCAAAAGCTTTACATCACATTATTTAAGTATATTCTGTAGATACAAATAAATTACATACACTACACTTACTCTTTATTAAAACAAACGTATCCATGAGATACTATAAGTGAATTACAGTTGTATTTATAAAACGTATCCATCAGATACAATTAATAACAATCTGGTTGCGGTTAAAACACTTTCTTTCGCCAACGACCATACCACGCTGAATACATCGGTTCTCGTCCGATCACCGAAATTAAGCAGCGTCGGGCGCGGTTAGTACTTAGATGGGGGACCGCTTGGGAACACCGCGTGTTGTTGGCATCCCAACAACTTTTTGCTATTTTTTATAATTTTTCCATATAAAACATTAAAAAGTGCAAAAAAGCAATAATAATAATTACAATTGAATGGAAAATGATAAGTGTTAGTGAAAATTTAAACGCGTATGCACAAAAAGATACTTTTCTATGCAAAATCTTAAAATCTAACGGTCGTGTATGAAATTCTAATACTGCTGCTATTGATTTGATTTACTTTGTTATGTATGTTAGCTAGCAAAAGCTTTACATCACATTATTTAAGTATATTCTGTAGATACAAATAAATTACATACACTACACTTACTCTTTATTAAAACAAACGTATCCATGAGATACTATAAGTGAATTACAGTTGTATTTATAAAACGTATCCATCAGATACAATTAATAACAATCTGGTTGCGGTTAAAACACTTTCTTTCGCCAACGACCATACCACGCTGAATACATCGGTTCTCGTCCGATCACCGAAATTAAGCAGCGTCGGGCGCGGTTAGTACTTAGATGGTGGACCGCTTGGGAACACCGCGTGTTGTTGGCATCCCAACAACTTTTTGCTATTTTTTATAATTTTTCCATATAAAACATTAAAAAGTGCAAAAAAGCAATAATAATAATTACAATTGAATGGAAAATGATAAGTGTTAGTGAAAATTTAAACGCGTATGCACAAAAAGATACTTTTCTATGCAAAATCTTAAAATCTAACGGTCGTGTATGAAATTCTAATACTGCTGCTATTGATTTGATTTACTTTGTTATGTATGTTAGCTAGCAAAAGCTTTACATCACATTATTTAAGTATATTCTGTAGATACAAATAAATTACATACACTACACTTACTCTTTATTAAAACAAACGTATCCATGAGATACTATAAGTGAATTACAGTTGTATTTATAAAACGTATCCATCAGATACAATTAATAACAATCTGGTTGCGGTTAAAACACTTTCTTTCGCCAACGACCATACCACGCTGAATACATCGGTTCTCGTCCGATCACCGAAATTAAGCAGCGTCGGGCGCGGTTAGTACTTAGATGGGGGACCGCTTGGGAACACCGCGTGTTGTTGGCATCCCAACAACTTTTTGCTATTTTTTATAATTTTTCCATATAAAACATTAAAAAGTGCAAAAAAGCAATAATAATAATTACAATTGAATGGAAAATGATAAGTGTTAGTGAAAATTTAAACGCGTATGCACAAAAAGATACTTTTCTATGCAAAATCTTAAAATCTAACGGTCGTGTATGAAATTCTAATACTGCTGCTATTGATTTGATTTACTTTGTTATGTATGTTAGCTAGCAAAAGCTTTACATCACATTATTTAAGTATATTCTGTAGATACAAATAAATTACATACACTACACTTACTCTTTATTAAAACAAACGTATCCATGAGATACTATAAGTGAATTACAGTTGTATTTATAAAACGTATCCATCAGATACAATTAATAACAATCTGGTTGCGGTTAAAACACTTTCTTTCGCCAACGACCATACCACGCTGAATACATCGGTTCTCGTCCGATCACCGAAATTAAGCAGCGTCGGGCGCGGTTAGTACTTAGATGGGGGACCGCTTGGGAACACCGCGTGTTGTTGGCATCCCAACAACTTTTTGCTATTTTTTATAATTTTTCCATATAAAACATTAAAAAGTGCAAAAAAGCAATAATAATAATTACAATTGAATGGAAAATGATAAGTGTTAGTGAAAATTTAAACGCGTATGCACAAAAAGATACTTTTCTATGCAAAATCTTAAAATCTAACGGTCGTGTATGAAATTCTAATACTGCTGCTATTGATTTGATTTACTTTGTTATGTATGTTAGCTAGCAAAAGCTTTACATCACATTATTTAAGTATATTCTGTAGATACAAATAAATTACATACACTACACTTACTCTTTATTAAAACAAACGTATCCATGAGATACTATAAGTGAATTACAGTTGTATTTATAAAACGTATCCATCAGATACAATTAATAACAATCTGGTTGCGGTTAAAACACTTTCTTTCGCCAACGACCATACCACGCTGAATACATCGGTTCTCGTCCGATCACCGAAATTAAGCAGCGTCGGGCGCGGTTAGTACTTAGATGGTGGACCGCTTGGGAACACCGCGTGTTGTTGGCATCCCAACAACTTTTTGCTATTTTTTATAATTTTTCCATATAAAACATTAAAAAGTGCAAAAAAGCAATAATAATAATTACAATTGAATGGAAAATGATAAGTGTTAGTGAAAATTTAAACGCGTATGCACAAAAAGATACTTTTCTATGCAAAATCTTAAAATCTAACGGTCGTGTATGAAATTCTAATACTGCTGCTATTGATTTGATTTACTTTGTTATGTATGTTAGCTAGCAAAAGCTTTACATCACATTATTTAAGTATATTCTGTAGATACAAATAAATTACATACACTACACTTACTCTTTATTAAAACAAACGTATCCATGAGATACTATAAGTGAATTACAGTTGTATTTATAAAACGTATCCATCAGATACAATTAATAACAATCTGGTTGCGGTTAAAACACTTTCTTTCGCCAACGACCATACCACGCTGAATACATCGGTTCTCGTCCGATCACCGAAATTAAGCAGCGTCGGGCGCGGTTAGTACTTAGATGGGGGACCGCTTGGGAACACCGCGTGTTGTTGGCATCCCAACAACTTTTTGCTATTTTTTATAATTTTTCCATATAAAACATTAAAAAGTGCAAAAAAGCAATAATAATAATTACAATTGAATGGAAAATGATAAGTGTTAGTGAAAATTTAAACGCGTATGCACAAAAAGATACTTTTCTATGCAAAATCTTAAAATCTAACGGTCGTGTATGAAATTCTAATACTGCTGCTATTGATTTGATTTACTTTGTTATGTATGTTAGCTAGCAAAAGCTTTACATCACATTATTTAAGTATATTCTGTAGATACAAATAAATTACATACACTACACTTACTCTTTATTAAAACAAACGTATCCATGAGATACTATAAGTGAATTACAGTTGTATTTATAAAACGTATCCATCAGATACAATTAATAACAATCTGGTTGCGGTTAAAACACTTTCTTTCGCCAACGACCATACCACGCTGAATACATCGGTTCTCGTCCGATCACCGAAATTAAGCAGCGTCGGGCGCGGTTAGTACTTAGATGGTGGACCGCTTGGGAACACCGCGTGTTGTTGGCATCCCAACAACTTTTTGCTATTTTTTATAATTTTTCCATATAAAACATTAAAAAGTGCAAAAAAGCAATAATAATAATTACAATTGAATGGAAAATGATAAGTGTTAGTGAAAATTTAAACGCGTATGCACAAAAAGATACTTTTCTATGCAAAATCTTAAAATCTAACGGTCGTGTATGAAATTCTAATACTGCTGCTATTGATTTGATTTACTTTGTTATGTATGTTAGCTAGCAAAAGCTTTACATCACATTATTTAAGTATATTCTGTAGATACAAATAAATTACATACACTACACTTACTCTTTATTAAAACAAACGTATCCATGAGATACTATAAGTGAATTACAGTTGTATTTATAAAACGTATCCATCAGATACAATTAATAACAATCTGGTTGCGGTTAAAACACTTTCTTTCGCCAACGACCATACCACGCTGAATACATCGGTTCTCGTCCGATCACCGAAATTAAGCAGCGTCGGGCGCGGTTAGTACTTAGATGGGGGACCGCTTGGGAACACCGCGTGTTGTTGGCATCCCAACAACTTTTTGCTATTTTTTATAATTTTTCCATATAAAACATTAAAAAGTGCAAAAAAGCAATAATAATAATTACAATTGAATGGAAAATGATAAGTGTTAGTGAAAATTTAAACGCGTATGCACAAAAAGATACTTTTCTATGCAAAATCTTAAAATCTAACGGTCGTGTATGAAATTCTAATACTGCTGCTATTGATTTGATTTACTTTGTTATGTATGTTAGCTAGCAAAAGCTTTACATCACATTATTTAAGTATATTCTGTAGATACAAATAAATTACATACACTACACTTACTCTTTATTAAAACAAACGTATCCATGAGATACTATAAGTGAATTACAGTTGTATTTATAAAACGTATCCATCAGATACAATTAATAACAATCTGGTTGCGGTTAAAACACTTTCTTTCGCCAACGACCATACCACGCTGAATACATCGGTTCTCGTCCGATCACCGAAATTAAGCAGCGTCGGGCGCGGTTAGTACTTAGATGGGGGACCGCTTGGGAACACCGCGTGTTGTTGGCATCCCAACAACTTTTTGCTATTTTTTATAATTTTTCCATATAAAACATTAAAAAGTGCAAAAAAGCAATAATAATAATTACAATTGAATGGAAAATGATAAGTGTTAGTGAAAATTTAAACGCGTATGCACAAAAAGATACTTTTCTATGCAAAATCTTAAAATCTATCGGTCGTGTATGAAATTCTAATACTGCTGCTATTGATTTGATTTACTTTGTTATGTATGTTAGCTAGCAAAAGCTTTACATCACATTATTTAAGTATATTCTGTAGATACAAATAAATTACATACACTACACTTACTCTTTATTAAAACAAACGTATCCATGAGATACTATAAGTGAATTACAGTTGTATTTATAAAACGTATCCATCAGATACAATTAATAACAATCTGGTTGCGGTTAAAACACTTTCTTTCGCCAACGACCATACCACGCTGAATACATCGGTTCTCGTCCGATCACCGAAATTAAGCAGCGTCGGGCGCGGTTAGTACTTAGATGGTGGACCGCTTGGGAACACCGCGTGTTGTTGGCATCCCAACAACTTTTTGCTATTTTTTATAATTTTTCCATATAAAACATTAAAAAGTGCAAAAAAGCAATAATAATAATTACAATTGAATGGAAAATGATAAGTGTTAGTGAAAATTTAAACGCGTATGCACAAAAAGATACTTTTCTATGCAAAATCTTAAAATCTAACGGTCGTGTATGAAATTCTAATACTGCTGCTATTGATTTGATTTACTTTGTTATGTATGTTAGCTAGCAAAAGCTTTACATCACATTATTTAAGTATATTCTGTAGATACAAATAAATTACATACACTACACTTACTCTTTATTAAAACAAACGTATCCATGAGATACTATAAGTGAATTACAGTTGTATTTATAAAACGTATCCATCAGATACAATTAATAACAATCTGGTTGCGGTTAAAACACTTTCTTTCGCCAACGACCATACCACGCTGAATACATCGGTTCTCGTCCGATCACCGAAATTAAGCAGCGTCGGGCGCGGTTAGTACTTAGATGGCGGACCGCTTGGGAACACCGCGTGTTGTTGGCATTCCAACAACTTTTTGCTATTTTTTATAATTTTTCCATATAAAACATTAAAAAGTGCAAAAAAGCAATAATAATAATTACAATTGAATGGAAAATGATAAGTGTTAGTGAAAATTTAAACGCGTATGCACAAAAAGATACTTTTCTATGCAAAATCTTAAAATCTAACGGTCGTGTATGAAATTCTAATACTGCTGCTATTGATTTGATTTACTTTGTTATGTATGTTAGCTAGCAAAAGCTTTACATCACATTATTTAAGTATATTCTGTAGATACAAATAAATTACATACACTACACTTACTCTTTATTAAAACAAACGTATCCATGAGATACTATAAGTGAATTACAGTTGTATTTATAAAACGTATCCATCAGATACAATTAACAATCTGGTTGCGGTTAAAACACTTTCTTTCGCCAACGACCATACCACGCTGAATACATCGGTTCTCGTCCGATCACCGAAATTAAGCAGCGTCGGGCGCGGTTAGTACTTAGATGGGGGACCGCTTGGGAACACCGCGTGTTGTTGGCATCCCAACAACTTTTTGCTATTTTTTACAATTTTTCCATATAAAACATTAAAAAGTGCAAAAAAGCAATAATAATAATTACAATTGAATGGAAAATGATAAGTGTTAGTGAAAATTTAAACGCGTATGCACAAAAAGATACTTTTCTATGCAAAATCTTAAAATCTAACGGTCGTGTATGAAATTCTAATACTGCTGCTATTGATTTGATTTACTTTGTTATGTATGTTAGCTAGCAAAAGCTTTACATCACATTATTTAAGTATATTCTGTAGATACAAATAAATTACATACACTACACTTACTCTTTATTAAAACAAACGTATCCATGAGATACTATAAGTGAATTACAGTTGTATTTATAAAACGTATCCATCAGATACAATTAATAACAATCTGGTTGCGGTTAAAACACTTTCTTTCGCCAACGACCATACCACGCTGAATACATCGGTTCTCGTCCGATCACCGAAATTAAGCAGCGTCGGGCGCGGTTAGTACTTAGATGGGGGACCGCTTGGGAACACCGCGTGTTGTTGGCATCCCAACAACTTTTTGCTATTTTTTATAATTTTTCCATATAAAACATTAAAAAGTGCAAAAAAGCAATAATAATAATTACAATTGAATGGAAAATGATAAGTGTTAGTGAAAATTTAAACGCGTATGCACAAAAAGATACTTTTCTATGCAAAATCTTAAAATCTAACGGTCGTGTATGAAATTCTAATACTGCTGCTATTGATTTGATTTACTTTGTTATGTATGTTAGCTAGCAAAAGCTTTACATCACATTATTTAAGTATATTCTGTAGATACAAATAAATTACATACACTACACTTACTCTTTATTAAAACAAACGTATCCATGAGATACTATAAGTGAATTACAGTTGTATTTATAAAACGTATCCATCAGATACAATTAATAACAATCTGGTTGCGGTTAAAACACTTTCTTTCGCCAACGACCATACCACGCTGAATACATCGGTTCTCGTCCGATCACCGAAATTAAGCAGCGTCGGGCGCGGTTAGTACTTAGATGGGGGACCGCTTGGGAACACCGCGTGTTGTTGGCATCCCAACAACTTTTTGCTATTTTTTATAATTTTTCCATATAAAACATTAAAAAGTGCAAAAAAGCAATAATAATAATTACAATTGAATGGAAAATGATAAGTGTTAGTGAAAATTTAAACGCGTATGCACAAAAAGATACTTTTCTATGCAAAATCTTAAAATCTAACGGTCGTGTATGAAATTCTAATACTGCTGCTATTGATTTGATTTACTTTGTTATGTATGTTAGCTAGCAAAAGCTTTACATCACATTATTTAAGTATATTCTGTAGATACAAATAAATTACATACACTACACTTACTCTTTATTAAAACAAACGTATCCATGAGATACTATAAGTGAATTACAGTTGTATTTATAAAACGTATCCATCAGATACAATTAATAACAATCTGGTTGCGGTTAAAACACTTTCTTTCGCCAACGACCATACCACGCTGAATACATCGGTTCTCGTCCGATCACCGAAATTAAGCAGCGTCGGGCGCGGTTAGTACTTAGATGGGGGACCGCTTGGGAACACCGCGTGTTGTTGGCATCCCAACAACTTTTTGCTATTTTTTATAATTTTTCCATATAAAACATTAAAAAGTGCAAAAAAGCAATAATAATAATTACAATTGAATGGAAAATGATAAGTGTTAGTGAAAATTTAAACGCGTATGCACAAAAAGATACTTTTCTATGCAAAATCTTAAAATCTAACGGTCGTGTATGAAATTCTAATACTGCTGCTATTGATTTGATTTACTTTGTTATGTATGTTAGCTAGCAAAAGCTTTACATCACATTATTTAAGTATATTCTGTAGATACAAATAAATTACATACACTACACTTACTCTTTATTAAAACAAACGTATCCATGAGATACTATAAGTGAATTACAGTTGTATTTATAAAACGTATCCATCAGATACAATTAATAACAATCTGGTTGCGGTTAAAACACTTTCTTTCGCCAACGACCATACCACGCTGAATACATCGGTTCTCGTCCGATCACCGAAATTAAGCAGCGTCGGGCGCGGTTAGTACTTAGATGGGGGACCGCTTGGGAACACCGCGTGTTGTTGGCATCCCAACAACTTTTTGCTATTTTTTATAATTTTTCCATATAAAACATTAAAAAGTGCAAAAAAGCAATAATAATAATTACAATTGAATGGAAAATGATAAGTGTTAGTGAAAATTTAAACGCGTATGCACAAAAAGATACTTTTCTATGCAAAATCTTAAAATCTAACGGTCGTGTATGAAATTCTAATACTGCTGCTATTGATTTGATTTACTTTGTTATGTATGTTAGCTAGCAAAAGCTTTACATCACATTATTTAAGTATATTCTGTAGATACAAATAAATTACATACACTACACTTACTCTTTATTAAAACAAACGTATCCATGAGATACTATAAGTGAATTACAGTTGTATTTATAAAACGTATCCATCAGATACAATTAATAACAATCTGGTTGCGGTTAAAACACTTTCTTTCGCCAACGACCATACCACGCTGAATACATCGGTTCTCGTCCGATCACCGAAATTAAGCAGCGTCGGGCGCGGTTAGTACTTAGATGGGGGACCGCTTGGGAACACCGCGTGTTGTTGGCATCCCAACAACTTTTTGCTATTTTTTATAATTTTTCCATATAAAACATTAAAAAGTGCAAAAAAGCAATAATAATAATTACAATTGAATGGAAAATGATAAGTGTTAGTGAAAATTTAAACGCGTATGCACAAAAAGATACTTTTCTATGCAAAATCTTAAAATCTAACGGTCGTGTATGAAATTCTAATACTGCTGCTATTGATTTGATTTACTTTGTTATGTATGTTAGCTAGCAAAAGCTTTACATCACATTATTTAAGTATATTCTGTAGATACAAATAAATTACATACACTACACTTACTCTTTATTAAAACAAACGTATCCATGAGATACTATAAGTGAATTACAGTTGTATTTATAAAACGTATCCATCAGATACAATTAATAACAATCTGGTTGCGGTTAAAACACTTTCTTTCGCCAACGACCATACCACGCTGAATACATCGGTTCTCGTCCGATCACCGAAATTAAGCAGCGTCGGGCGCGGTTAGTACTTAGATGGGGGACCGCTTGGGAACACCGCGTGTTGTTGGCATCCCAACAACTTTTTGCTATTTTTTATAATTTTTCCATATAAAACATTAAAAAGTGCAAAAAAGCAATAATAATAATTACAATTGAATGGAAAATGATAAGTGTTAGTGAAAATTTAAACGCGTATGCACAAAAAGATACTTTTCTATGCAAAATCTTAAAATCTAACGGTCGTGTATGAAATTCTAATACTGCTGCTATTGATTTGATTTACTTTGTTATGTATGTTAGCTAGCAAAAGCTTTACATCACATTATTTAAGTATATTCTGTAGATACAAATAAATTACATACACTACACTTACTCTTTATTAAAACAAACGTATCCATGAGATACTATAAGTGAATTACAGTTGTATTTATAAAACGTATCCATCAGATACAATTAATAACAATCTGGTTGCGGTTAAAACACTTTCTTTCGCCAACGACCATACCACGCTGAATACATCGGTTCTCGTCCGATCACCGAAATTAAGCAGCGTCGGGCGCGGTTAGTACTTAGATGGTGGACCGCTTGGGAACACCGCGTGTTGTTGGCATCCCAACAACTTTTTGCTATTTTTTATAATTTTTCCATATAAAACATTAAAAAGTGCAAAAAAGCAATAATAATAATTACAATTGAATGGAAAATGATAAGTGTTAGTGAAAATTTAAACGCGTATGCACAAAAAGATACTTTTCTATGCAAAATCTTAAAATCTAACGGTCGTGTATGAAATTCTAATACTGCTGCTATTGATTTGATTTACTTTGTTATGTATGTTAGCTAGCAAAAGCTTTACATCACATTATTTAAGTATATTCTGTAGATACAAATAAATTACATACACTACACTTACTCTTTATTAAAACAAACGTATCCATGAGATACTATAAGTGAATTACAGTTGTATTTATAAAACGTATCCATCAGATACAATTAATAACAATCTGGTTGCGGTTAAAACACTTTCTTTCGCCAACGACCATACCACGCTGAATACATCGGTTCTCGTCCGATCACCGAAATTAAGCAGCGTCGGGCGCGGTTAGTACTTAGATGGGGGACCGCTTGGGAACACCGCGTGTTGGTTGGCATCCCAACAACTTTTTGCTATTTTTTATAATTTTTCCATATAAAACATTAAAAAGTGCAAAAAAGCAATAATAATAATTACAATTGAATGGAAAATGATAAGTGTTAGTGAAAATTTAAACGCGTATGCACAAAAAGATACTTTTCTATGCAAAATCTTAAAATCTAACGGTCGTGTATGAAATTCTAATACTGCTGCTATTGATTTGATTTACTTTGTTATGTATGTTAGCTAGCAAAAGCTTTACATCACATTATTTAAGTATATTCTGTAGATACAAATAAATTACATACACTACACTTACTCTTTATTAAAACAAACGTATCCATGAGATACTATAAGTGAATTACAGTTGTATTTATAAAACGTATCCATCAGATACAATTAATAACAATCTGGTTGCGGTTAAAACACTTTCTTTCGCCAACGACCATACCACGCTGAATACATCGGTTCTCGTCCGATCACCGAAATTAAGCAGCGTCGGGCGCGGTTAGTACTTAGATGGGGGACCGCTTGGGAACACCGCGTGTTGTTGGCATCCCAACAACTTTTTGCTATTTTTTATAATTTTTCCATATAAAACATTAAAAAGTGCAAAAAAGCAATAATAATAATTACAATTGAATGGAAAATGATAAGTGTTAGTGAAAATTTAAACGCGTATGCACAAAAAGATACTTTTCTATGCAAAATCTTAAAATCTAACGGTCGTGTATGAAATTCTAATACTGCTGCTATTGATTTGATTTACTTTGTTATGTATGTTAGCTAGCAAAAGCTTTACATCACATTATTTAAGTATATTCTGTAGATACAAATAAATTACATACACTACACTTACTCTTTATTAAAACAAACGTATCCATGAGATACTATAAGTGAATTACAGTTGTATTTATAAAACGTATCCATCAGATACAATTAATAACAATCTGGTTGCGGTTAAAACACTTTCTTTCGCCAACGACCATATCACGCTGAATACATCGGTTCTCGTCCGATCACCGAAATTAAGCAGCGTCGGGCGCGGTTAGTACTTAGATGGGGGACCGCTTGGGAACACCGCGTGTTGTTGGCATCCCAACAACTTTTTGCTATTTTTTATAATTTTTCCATATAAAACATTAAAAAGTGCAAAAAAGCAATAATAATAATTACAATTGAATGGAAAATGATAAGTGTTAGTGAAAATTTAAACGCGTATGCACAAAAAGATACTTTTCTATGCAAAATCTTAAAATCTAACGGTCGTGTATGAAATTCTAATACTGCTGCTATTGATTTGATTTACTTTGTTATGTATGTTAGCTAGCAAAAGCTTTACATCACATTATTTAAGTATATTCTGTAGATACAAATAAATTACATACACTACACTTACTCTTTATTAAAACAAACGTATCCATGAGATACTATAAGTGAATTACAGTTGTATTTATAAAACGTATCCATCAGATACAATTAATAACAATCTGGTTGCGGTTAAAACACTTTCTTTCGCCAACGACCATACCACGCTGAATACATCGGTTCTCGTCCGATCACCGAAATTAAGCAGCGTCGGGCGCGGTTAGTACTTAGATGGCGGACCGCTTGGGAACACCGCGTGTTGTTGGCATCCCAACAACTTTTTGCTATTTTTTATAATTTTTCCATATAAAACATTAAAAAGTGCAAAAAAGCAATAATAATAATTACAATTGAATGGAAAATGATAAGTGTTAGTGAAAATTTAAACGCGTATGCACAAAAAGATACTTTTCTATGCAAAATCTTAAAATCTAACGGTCGTGTATGAAATTCTAATACTGCTGCTATTGATTTGATTTACTTTGTTATGTATGTTAGCTAGCAAAAGCTTTACATCACATTATTTAAGTATATTCTGTAGATACAAATAAATTACATACACTACACTTACTCTTTATTAAAACAAACGTATCCATGAGATACTATAAGTGAATTACAGTTGTATTTATAAAACGTATCCATCAGATACAATTAATAACAATCTGGTTGCGGTTAAAACACTTTCTTTCGCCAACGACCATACCACGCTGAATACATCGGTTCTCGTCCGATCACCGAAATTAAGCAGCGTCGGGCGCGGTTAGTACTTAGATGGGGGACCGCTTGGGAACACCGCGTGTTGTTGGCATCCCAACAACTTTTTGCTATTTTTTATAATTTTTCCATATAAAACATTAAAAAGTGCAAAAAAGCAATAATAATAATTACAATTGAATGGAAAATGATAAGTGTTAGTGAAAATTTAAACGCGTATGCACAAAAAGATACTTTTCTATGCAAAATCTTAAAATCTAACGGTCGTGTATGAAATTCTAATACTGCTGCTATTGATTTGATTTACTTTGTTATGTATGTTAGCTAGCAAAAGCTTTACATCACATTATTTAAGTATATTCTGTAGATACAAATAAATTACATACACTACACTTACTCTTTATTAAAACAAACGTATCCATGAGATACTATAAGTGAATTACAGTTGTATTTATAAAACGTATCCATCAGATACAATTAATAACAATCTGGTTGCGGTTAAAACACTTTCTTTCGCCAACGACCATACCACGCTGAATACATCGGTTCTCGTCCGATCACCGAAATTAAGCATCGTCGGGCGCGGTTAGTACTTAGATGGGGGACCGCTTGGGAACACCGCGTGTTGTTGGCATCCCAACAACTTTTTGCTATTTTTTTATAATTTTTCCATATAAAACATTAAAAAGTGCAAAAAAGCAATAATAATAATTACAATTGAATGGAAAATGATAAGTGTTAGTGAAAATTTAAACGCGTATGCACAAAAAGATACTTTTCTATGCAAAATCTTAAAATCTAACGGTCGTGTATGAAATTCTAATACTGCTGCTATTGATTTGATTTACTTTGTTATGTATGTTAGCTAGCAAAAGCTTTACATCACATTATTTAAGTATATTCTGTAGATACAAATAAATTACATACACTACACTTACTCTTTATTAAAACAAACGTATCCATGAGATACTATAAGTGAATTACAGTTGTATTTATAAAACGTATCCATCAGATACAATTAATAACAATCTGGTTGCGGTTAAAACACTTTCTTTCGCCAACGACCATACCACGCTGAATACATCGGTTCTCGTCCGATCACCGAAATTAAGCAGCGTCGGGCGCGGTTAGTACTTAGATGGGGGACCGCTTGGGAACACCGCGTGTTGTTGGCATCCCAACAACTTTTTGCTATTTTTTATAATTTTTCCATATAAAACATTAAAAAGTGCAAAAAAGCAATAATAATAATTACAATTGAATGGAAAATGATAAGTGTTAGTGAAAATTTAAACGCGTATGCACAAAAAGATACTTTTCTATGCAAAATCTTAAAATCTAACGGTCGTGTATGAAATTCTAATACTGCTGCTATTGATTTGATTTACTTTGTTATGTATGTTAGCTAGCAAAAGCTTTACATCACATTATTTAAGTATATTCTGTAGATACAAATAAATTACATACACTACACTTACTCTTTATTAAAACAAACGTATCCATGAGATACTATAAGTGAATTACAGTTGTATTTATAAAACGTATCCATCAGATACAATTAATAACAATCTGGTTGCGGTTAAAACACTTTCTTTCGCCAACGACCATACCACGCTGAATACATCGGTTCTCGTCCGATCACCGAAATTAAGCAGCGTCGGGCGCGGTTAGTACTTAAATGGGGGACCGCTTGGGAACACCGCGTGTTGTTGGCATCCCAACAACTTTTTGCTATTTTTTATAATTTTTCCATATAAAACATTAAAAAGTGCAAAAAAGCAATAATAATAATTACAATTGAATGGAAAATGATAAGTGTTAGTGAAAATTTAAACGCGTATGCACAAAAAGATACTTTTCTATGCAAAATCTTAAAATCTAACGGTCGTGTATGAAATTCTAATACTGCTGCTATTGATTTGATTTACTTTGTTATGTATGTTAGCTAGCAAAAGCTTTACATCACATTATTTAAGTATATTCTGTAGATACAAATAAATTACATACACTACACTTACTCTTTATTAAAACAAACGTATCCATGAGATACTATAAGTGAATTACAGTTGTATTTATAAAACGTATCCATCAGATACAATTAATAACAATCTGGTTGCGGTTAAAACACTTTCTTTCGCCAACGACCATACCACGCTGAATACATCGGTTCTCGTCCGATCACCGAAATTAAGCAGCGTCGGGCGCGGTTAGTACTTAGATGGGGGACCGCTTGGGAACACCGCGTGTTGTTGGCATCCCAACAACTTTTTGCTATTTTTTATAATTTTTCCATATAAAACATTAAAAAGTGCAAAAAAGCAATAATAATAATTACAATTGAATGGAAAATGATAAGTGTTAGTGAAAATTTAAACGCGTATGCACAAAAAGATACTTTTCTATGCAAAATCTTAAAATCTAACGGTCGTGTATGAAATTCTAATACTGCTGCTATTGATTTGATTTACTTTGTTATGTATGTTAGCTAGCAAAAGCTTTACATCACATTATTTAAGTATATTCTGTAGATACAAATAAATTACATACACTACACTTACTCTTTATTAAAACAAACGTATCCATGAGATACTATAAGTGAATTACAGTTGTATTTATAAAACGTATCCATCAGATACAATTAATAACAATCTGGTTGCGGTTAAAACACTTTCTTTCGCCAACGACCATACCACGCTGAATATATCGGTTCTCGTCCGATCACCGAAATTAAGCAGCGTCGGGCGCGGTTAGTACTTAGATGGGGGACCGCTTGGGAACACCGCGTGTTGTTGGCATCCCAACAACTTTTTGCTATTTTTTATAATTTTTCCATATAAAACATTAAAAAGTGCAAAAAAGCAATAATAATAATTACAATTGAATGGAAAATGATAAGTGTTAGTGAAAATTTAAACGCGTATGCACAAAAAGATACTTTTCTATGCAAAATCTTAAAATCTAACGGTCGTGTATGAAATTCTAATACTGCTGCTATTGATTTGATTTACTTTGTTATGTATGTTAGCTAGCAAAAGCTTTACATCACATTATTTAAGTATATTCTGTAGATACAAATAAATTACATACACTACACTTACTCTTTATTAAAACAAACGTATCCATGAGATACTATAAGTGAATTACAGTTGTATTTATAAAACGTATCCATCAGATACAATTAATAACAATCTGGTTGCGGTTAAAACACTTTCTTTCGCCAACGACCATACCACGCTGAATACATCGGTTCTCGTCCGATCACCGAAATTAAGCAGCGTCGGGCGCGGTTAGTACTTAGATGGTGGACCGCTTGGGAACACCGCGTGTTGTTGGCATCCCAACAACTTTTTGCTATTTTTTATAATTTTTCCATATAAAACATTAAAAAGTGCAAAAAAGCAATAATAATAATTACAATTGAATGGAAAATGATAAGTGTTAGTGAAAATTTAAACGCGTATGCACAAAAAGATACTTTTCTATGCAAAATCTTAAAATCTAACGGTCGTGTATGAAATTCTAATACTGCTGCTATTGATTTGATTTACTTTGTTATGTATGTTAGCTAGCAAAAGCTTTACATCACATTATTTAAGTATATTCTGTAGATACAAATAAATTACATACACTACACTTACTCTTTATTAAAACAAACGTATCCATGAGATACTATAAGTGAATTACAGTTGTATTTATAAAACGTATCCATCAGATACAATTAATAACAATCTGGTTGCGGTTAAAACACTTTCTTTCGCCAACGACCATACCACGCTGAATACATCGGTTCTCGTCCGATCACCGAAATTAAGCAGCGTCGGGCGCGGTTAGTACTTAGATGGTGGACCGCTTGGGAACACCGCGTGTTGTTGGCATCCCAACAACTTTTTGCTATTTTTTATAATTTTTCCATATAAAACATTAAAAAGTGCAAAAAAGCAATAATAATAATTACAATTGAATGGAAAATGATAAGTGTTAGTGAAAATTTAAACGCGTATGCACAAAAAGATACTTTTCTATGCAAAATCTTAAAATCTAACGGTCGTGTATGAAATTCTAATACTGCTGCTATTGATTTGATTTACTTTGTTATGTATGTTAGCTAGCAAAAGCTTTACATCACATTATTTAAGTATATTCTGTAGATACAAATAAATTACATACACTACACTTACTCTTTATTAAAACAAACGTATCCATGAGATACTATAAGTGAATTACAGTTGTATTTATAAAACGTATCCATCAGATACAATTAATAACAATCTGGTTGCGGTTAAAACACTTTCTTTCGCCAACGACCATACCACGCTGAATACATCGGTTCTCGTCCGATCACCGAAATTAAGCAGCGTCGGGCGCGGTTAGTACTTAGATGGGGGACCGCTTGGGAACACCGCGTGTTGTTGGCATCCCAACAACTTTTTGCTATTTTTTATAATTTTTCCATATAAAACATTAAAAAGTGCAAAAAAGCAATAATAATAATTACAATTGAATGGAAAATGATAAGTGTTAGTGAAAATTTAAACGCGTATGCACAAAAAGATACTTTTCTATGCAAAATCTTAAAATCTAACGGTCGTGTATGAAATTCTAATACTGCTGCTATTGATTTGATTTACTTTGTTATGTATGTTAGCTAGCAAAAGCTTTACATCACATTATTTAAGTATATTCTGTAGATACAAATAAATTACATACACTACACTTACTCTTTATTAAAACAAACGTATCCATGAGATACTATAAGTGAATTACAGTTGTATTTATAAAACGTATCCATCAGATACAATTAATAACAATCTGGTTGCGGTTAAAACACTTTCTTTCGCCAACGACCATACCACGCTGAATACATCGGTTCTCGTCCGATCACCGAAATTAAGCAGCGTCGGGCGCGGTTAGTACTTAGATGGGGGACCGCTTGGGAACACCGCGTGTTGTTGGCATCCCAACAACTTTTTGCTATTTTTTATAATTTTTCCATATAAAACATTAAAAAGTGCAAAAAAGCAATAATAATAATTACAATTGAATGGAAAATGATAAGTGTTAGTGAAAATTTAAACGCGTATGCACAAAAAGATACTTTTCTATGCAAAATCTTAAAATCTAACGGTCGTGTATGAAATTCTAATACTGCTGCTATTGATTTGATTTACTTTGTTATGTATGTTAGCTAGCAAAAGCTTTACATCACATTATTTAAGTATATTCTGTAGATACAAATAAATTACATACACTACACTTACTCTTTATTAAAACAAACGTATCCATGAGATACTATAAGTGAATTACAGTTGTATTTATAAAACGTATCCATCAGATACAATTAATAACAATCTGGTTGCGGTTAAAACACTTTCTTTCGCCAACGACCATACCACGCTGAATACATCGGTTCTCGTCCGATCACCGAAATTAAGCAGCGTCGGGCGCGGTTAGTACTTAGATGGGGGACCGCTTGGGAACACCGCGTGTTGTTGGCATCCCAACAACTTTTTGCTATTTTTTATAATTTTTCCATATAAAACATTAAAAAGTGCAAAAAAGCAATAATAATAATTACAATTGAATGGAAAATGATAAGTGTTAGTGAAAATTTAAACGCGTATGCACAAAAAGATACTTTTCTATGCAAAATCTTAAAATCTAACGGTCGTGTATGAAATTCTAATACTGCTGCTATTGATTTGATTTACTTTGTTATGTATGTTAGCTAGCAAAAGCTTTACATCACATTATTTAAGTATATTCTGTAGATACAAATAAATTACATACACTACACTTACTCTTTATTAAAACAAACGTATCCATGAGATACTATAAGTGAATTACAGTTGTATTTATAAAACGTATCCATCAGATACAATTAATAACAATCTGGTTGCGGTTAAAACACTTTCTTTCGCCAACGACCATACCACGCTGAATACATCGGTTCTCGTCCGATCACCGAAATTAAGCAGCGTCGGGCGCGGTTAGTACTTAGATGGGGGACCGCTTGGGAACACCGCGTGTTGTTGGCATCCCAACAACTTTTTGCTATTTTTTATAATTTTTCCATATAAAACATTAAAAAGTGCAAAAAAGCAATAATAATAATTACAATTGAATGGAAAATGATAAGTGTTAGTGAAAATTTAAACGCGTATGCACAAAAAGATACTTTTCTATGCAAAATCTTAAAATCTAACGGTCGTGTATGAAATTCTAATACTGCTGCTATTGATTTGATTTACTTTGTTATGTATGTTAGCTAGCAAAAGCTTTACATCACATTATTTAAGTATATTCTGTAGATACAAATAAATTACATACACTACACTTACTCTTTATTAAAACAAACGTATCCATGAGATACTATAAGTGAATTACAGTTGTATTTATAAAACGTATCCATCAGATACAATTAATAACAATCTGGTTGCGGTTAAAACACTTTCTTTCGCCAACGACCATATCACGCTGAATACATCGGTTCTCGTCCGATCACCGAAATTAAGCAGCGTCGGGCGCGGTTAGTACTTAGATGGGGGACCGCTTGGGAACACCGCGTGTTGTTGGCATCCCAACAACTTTTTGCTATTTTTTATAATTTTTCCATATAAAACATTAAAAAGTGCAAAAAAGCAATAATAATAATTACAATTGAATGGAAAATGATAAGTGTTAGTGAAAATTTAAACGCGTATGCACAAAAAGATACTTTTCTATGCAAAATCTTAAAATCTAACGGTCGTGTATGAAATTCTAATACTGCTGCTATTGATTTGATTTACTTTGTTATGTATGTTAGCTAGCAAAAGCTTTACATCACATTATTTAAGTATATTCTGTAGATACAAATAAATTACATACACTACACTTACTCTTTATTAAAACAAACGTATCCATGAGATACTATAAGTGAATTACAGTTGTATTTATAAAACGTATCCATCAGATACAATTAATAACAATCTGGTTGCGGTTAAAACAGTTTCTTTCGCCAACGACCATACCACGCTGAATACATCGGTTCTCGTCCGATCACCGAAATTAAGCAGCGTCGGGCGCGGTTAGTACTTAGATGGGGGACCGCTTGGGAACACCGCGTGTTGTTGGCATCCCAACAACTTTTTGCTATTTTTTATAATTTTTCCATATAAAACATTAAAAAGTGCAAAAAAGCAATAATAATAATTACAATTGAATGGAAAATGATAAGTGTTAGTGAAAATTTAAACGCGTATGCACAAAAAGATACTTTTCTATGCAAAATCTTAAAATCTAACGGTCGTGTATGAAATTCTAATACTGCTGCTATTGATTTGATTTACTTTGTTATGTATGTTAGCTAGCAAAAGCTTTACATCACATTATTTAAGTATATTCTGTAGATACAAATAAATTACATACACTACACTTACTCTTTATTAAAACAAACGTATCCATGAGATACTATAAGTGAATTACAGTTGTATTTATAAAACGTATCCATCAGATACAATTAATAACAATCTGGTTGCGGTTAAAACACTTTCTTTCGCCAACGACCATACCACGCTGAATACATCGGTTCTCGTCCGATCACCGAAATTAAGCATCGTCGGGCGCGGTTAGTACTTAGATGGGGGACCGCTTGGGAACACCGCGTGTTGTTGGCATCCCAACAACTTTTTGCTATTTTTTTATAATTTTTCCATATAAAACATTAAAAAGTGCAAAAAAGCAATAATAATAATTACAATTGAATGGAAAATGATAAGTGTTAGTGAAAATTTAAACGCGTATGCACAAAAAGATACTTTTCTATGCAAAATCTTAAAATCTAACGGTCGTGTATGAAATTCTAATACTGCTGCTATTGATTTGATTTACTTTGTTATGTATGTTAGCTAGCAAAAGCTTTACATCACATTATTTAAGTATATTCTGTAGATACAAATAAATTACATACACTACACTTACTCTTTATTAAAACAAACGTATCCATGAGATACTATAAGTGAATTACAGTTGTATTTATAAAACGTATCCATCAGATACAATTAATAACAATCTGGTTGCGGTTAAAACACTTTCTTTCGCCAACGACCATACCACGCTGAATACATCGGTTCTCGTCCGATCACCGAAATTAAGCAGCGTCGGGCGCGGTTAGTACTTAGATGGGGGACCGCTTGGGAACACCGCGTGTTGTTGGCATCCCAACAACTTTTTGCTATTTTTTATAATTTTTCCATATAAAACATTAAAAAGTGCAAAAAAGCAATAATAATAATTACAATTGAATGGAAAATGATAAGTGTTAGTGAAAATTTAAACGCGTATGCACAAAAAGATACTTTTCTATGCAAAATCTTAAAATCTAACGGTCGTGTATGAAATTCTAATACTGCTGCTATTGATTTGATTTACTTTGTTATGTATGTTAGCTAGCAAAAGCTTTACATCACATTATTTAAGTATATTCTGTAGATACAAATAAATTACATACACTACACTTACTCTTTATTAAAACAAACGTATCCATGAGATACTATAAGTGAATTACAGTTGTATTTATAAAACGTATCCATCAGATACAATTAATAACAATCTGGTTGCGGTTAAAACACTTTCTTTCGCCAACGACCATACCACGCTGAATACATCGGTTCTCGTCCGATCACCGAAATTAAGCAGCGTCGGGCGCGGTTAGTACTTAGATGGGGGACCGCTTGGGAACACCGCGTGTTGTTGGCATCCCAACAACTTTTTGCTATTTTTTATAATTTTTCCATATAAAACATTAAAAAGTGCAAAAAAGCAATAATAATAATTACAATTGAATGGAAAATGATAAGTGTTAGTGAAAATTTAAACGCGTATGCACAAAAAGATACTTTTCTATGCAAAATCTTAAAATCTAACGGTCGTGTATGAAATTCTAATACTGCTGCTATTGATTTGATTTACTTTGTTATGTATGTTAGCTAGCAAAAGCTTTACATCACATTATTTAAGTATATTCTGTAGATACAAATAAATTACATACACTACACTTACTCTTTATTAAAACAAACGTATCCATGAGATACTATAAGTGAATTACAGTTGTATTTATAAAACGTATCCATCAGATACAATTAATAACAATCTGGTTGCGGTTAAAACACTTTCTTTCGCCAACGACCATACCACGCTGAATACATCGGTTCTCGTCCGATCACCGAAATTAAGCAGCGTCGGGCGCGGTTAGTACTTAGATGGCGGACCGCTTGGGAACACCGCGTGTTGTTGGCATCCCAACAACTTTTTGCTATTTTTTATAATTTTTCCATATAAAACATTAAAAAGTGCAAAAAAGCAATAATAATAATTACAATTGAATGGAAAATGATAAGTGTTAGTGAAAATTTAAACGCGTATGCACAAAAAGATACTTTTCTATGCAAAATCTTAAAATCTAACGGTCGTGTATGAAATTCTAATACTGCTGCTATTGATTTGATTTACTTTGTTATGTATGTTAGCTAGCAAAAGCTTTACATCACATTATTTAAGTATATTCTGTAGATACAAATAAATTACATACACTACACTTACTCTTTATTAAAACAAACGTATCCATGAGATACTATAAGTGAATTACAGTTGTATTTATAAAACGTATCCATCAGATACAATTAATAACAATCTGGTTGCGGTTAAAACAGTTTCTTTCGCCAACGACCATACCACGCTGAATACATCGGTTCTCGTCCGATCACCGAAATTAAGCAGCGTCGGGCGCGGTTAGTACTTAGATGGGGGACCGCTTGGGAACACCGCGTGTTGTTGGCATCCCAACAACTTTTTGCTATTTTTTATAATTTTTCCATATAAAACATTAAAAAGTGCAAAAAAGCAATAATAATAATTACAATTGAATGGAAAATGATAAGTGTTAGTGAAAATTTAAACGCGTATGCACAAAAAGATACTTTTCTATGCAAAATCTTAAAATCTAACGGTCGTGTATGAAATTCTAATACTGCTGCTATTGATTTGATTTACTTTGTTATGTATGTTAGCTAGCAAAAGCTTTACATCACATTATTTAAGTATATTCTGTAGATACAAATAAATTACATACACTACACTTACTCTTTATTAAAACAAACGTATCCATGAGATACTATAAGTGAATTACAGTTGTATTTATAAAACGTATCCATCAGATACAATTAATAACAATCTGGTTGCGGTTAAAACACTTTCTTTCGCCAACGACCATACCACGCTGAATACATCGGTTCTCGTCCGATCACCGAAATTAAGCATCGTCGGGCGCGGTTAGTACTTAGATGGGGGACCGCTTGGGAACACCGCGTGTTGTTGGCATCCCAACAACTTTTTGCTATTTTTTTATAATTTTTCCATATAAAACATTAAAAAGTGCAAAAAAGCAATAATAATAATTACAATTGAATGGAAAATGATAAGTGTTAGTGAAAATTTAAACGCGTATGCACAAAAAGATACTTTTCTATGCAAAATCTTAAAATCTAACGGTCGTGTATGAAATTCTAATACTGCTGCTATTGATTTGATTTACTTTGTTATGTATGTTAGCTAGCAAAAGCTTTACATCACATTATTTAAGTATATTCTGTAGATACAAATAAATTACATACACTACACTTACTCTTTATTAAAACAAACGTATCCATGAGATACTATAAGTGAATTACAGTTGTATTTATAAAACGTATCCATCAGATACAATTAATAACAATCTGGTTGCGGTTAAAACACTTTCTTTCGCCAACGACCATACCACGCTGAATACATCGGTTCTCGTCCGATCACCGAAATTAAGCAGCGTCGGGCGCGGTTAGTACTTAGATGGGGGACCGCTTGGGAACACCGCGTGTTGTTGGCATCCCAACAACTTTTTGCTATTTTTTATAATTTTTCCATATAAAACATTAAAAAGTGCAAAAAAGCAATAATAATAATTACAATTGAATGGAAAATGATAAGTGTTAGTGAAAATTTAAACGCGTATGCACAAAAAGATACTTTTCTATGCAAAATCTTAAAATCTAACGGTCGTGTATGAAATTCTAATACTGCTGCTATTGATTTGATTTACTTTGTTATGTATGTTAGCTAGCAAAAGCTTTACATCACATTATTTAAGTATATTCTGTAGATACAAATAAATTACATACACTACACTTACTCTTTATTAAAACAAACGTATCCATGAGATACTATAAGTGAATTACAGTTGTATTTATAAAACGTATCCATCAGATACAATTAATAACAATCTGGTTGCGGTTAAAACACTTTCTTTCGCCAACGACCATACCACGCTGAATACATCGGTTCTCGTCCGATCACCGAAATTAAGCAGCGTCGGGCGCGGTTAGTACTTAGATGGGGGACCGCTTGGGAACACCGCCTGTTGTTGGCATCCCAACAACTTTTTGCTATTTTTTATAATTTTTCCATATAAAACATTAAAAAGTGCAAAAAAGCAATAATAATAATTACAATTGAATGGAAAATGATAAGTGTTAGTGAAAATTTAAACGCGTATGCACAAAAAGATACTTTTCTATGCAAAATCTTAAAATCTAACGGTCGTGTATGAAATTCTAATACTGCTGCTATTGATTTGATTTACTTTGTTATGTATGTTAGCTAGCAAAAGCTTTACATCACATTATTTAAGTATATTCTGTAGATACAAATAAATTACATACACTACACTTACTCTTTATTAAAACAAACGTATCCATGAGATACTATAAGTGAATTACAGTTGTATTTATAAAACGTATCCATCAGATACAATTAATAACAATCTGGTTGCGGTTAAAACACTTTCTTTCGCCAACGACCATACCACGCTGAATACATCGGTTCTCGTCCGATCACCGAAATTAAGCAGCGTCGGGCGCGGTTAGTACTTAGATGGCGGACCGCTTGGGAACACCGCGTGTTGTTGGCATCCCAACAACTTTTTGCTATTTTTTATAATTTTTCCATATAAAACATTAAAAAGTGCAAAAAAGCAATAATAATAATTACAATTGAATGGAAAATGATAAGTGTTAGTGAAAATTTAAACGCGTATGCACAAAAAGATACTTTTCTATGCAAAATCTTAAAATCTAACGGTCGTGTATGAAATTCTAATACTGCTGCTATTGATTTGATTTACTTTGTTATGTATGTTAGCTAGCAAAAGCTTTACATCACATTATTTAAGTATATTCTGTAGATACAAATAAATTACATACACTACACTTACTCTTTATTAAAACAAACGTATCCATGAGATACTATAAGTGAATTACAGTTGTATTTATAAAACGTATCCATCAGATACAATTAATAACAATCTGGTTGCGGTTAAAACAGTTTCTTTCGCCAACGACCATACCACGCTGAATACATCGGTTCTCGTCCGATCACCGAAATTAAGCAGCGTCGGGCGCGGTTAGTACTTAGATGGGGGACCGCTTGGGAACACCGCGTGTTGTTGGCATCCCAACAACTTTTTGCTATTTTTTATAATTTTTCCATATAAAACATTAAAAAGTGCAAAAAAGCAATAATAATAATTACAATTGAATGGAAAATGATAAGTGTTAGTGAAAATTTAAACGCGTATGCACAAAAAGATACTTTTCTATGCAAAATCTTAAAATCTAACGGTCGTGTATGAAATTCTAATACTGCTGCTATTGATTTGATTTACTTTGTTATGTATGTTAGCTAGCAAAAGCTTTACATCACATTATTTAAGTATATTCTGTAGATACAAATAAATTACATACACTACACTTACTCTTTATTAAAACAAACGTATCCATGAGATACTATAAGTGAATTACAGTTGTATTTATAAAACGTATCCATCAGATACAATTAATAACAATCTGGTTGCGGTTAAAACACTTTCTTTCGCCAACGACCATACCACGCTGAATACATCGGTTCTCGTCCGATCACCGAAATTAAGCATCGTCGGGCGCGGTTAGTACTTAGATGGGGGACCGCTTGGGAACACCGCGTGTTGTTGGCATCCCAACAACTTTTTGCTATTTTTTTATAATTTTTCCATATAAAACATTAAAAAGTGCAAAAAAGCAATAATAATAATTACAATTGAATGGAAAATGATAAGTGTTAGTGAAAATTTAAACGCGTATGCACAAAAAGATACTTTTCTATGCAAAATCTTAAAATCTAACGGTCGTGTATGAAATTCTAATACTGCTGCTATTGATTTGATTTACTTTGTTATGTATGTTAGCTAGCAAAAGCTTTACATCACATTATTTAAGTATATTCTGTAGATACAAATAAATTACATACACTACACTTACTCTTTATTAAAACAAACGTATCCATGAGATACTATAAGTGAATTACAGTTGTATTTATAAAACGTATCCATCAGATACAATTAATAACAATCTGGTTGCGGTTAAAACACTTTCTTTCGCCAACGACCATACCACGCTGAATACATCGGTTCTCGTCCGATCACCGAAATTAAGCAGCGTCGGGCGCGGTTAGTACTTAGATGGGGGACCGCTTGGGAACACCGCGTGTTGTTGGCATCCCAACAACTTTTTGCTATTTTTTATAATTTTTCCATATAAAACATTAAAAAGTGCAAAAAAGCAATAATAATAATTACAATTGAATGGAAAATGATAAGTGTTAGTGAAAATTTAAACGCGTATGCACAAAAAGATACTTTTCTATGCAAAATCTTAAAATCTAACGGTCGTGTATGAAATTCTAATACTGCTGCTATTGATTTGATTTACTTTGTTATGTATGTTAGCTAGCAAAAGCTTTACATCACATTATTTAAGTATATTCTGTAGATACAAATAAATTACATACACTACACTTACTCTTTATTAAAACAAACGTATCCATGAGATACTATAAGTGAATTACAGTTGTATTTATAAAACGTATCCATCAGATACAATTAATAACAATCTGGTTGCGGTTAAAACACTTTCTTTCGCCAACGACCATACCACGCTGAATACATCGGTTCTCGTCCGATCACCGAAATTAAGCAGCGTCGGGCGCGGTTAGTACTTAGATGGGGGACCGCTTGGGAACACCGCGTGTTGTTGGCATCCCAACAACTTTTTGCTATTTTTTATAATTTTTCCATATAAAACATTAAAAAGTGCAAAAAAGCAATAATAATAATTACAATTGAATGGAAAATGATAAGTGTTAGTGAAAATTTAAACGCGTATGCACAAAAAGATACTTTTCTATGCAAAATCTTAAAATCTAACGGTCGTGTATGAAATTCTAATACTGCTGCTATTGATTTGATTTACTTTGTTATGTATGTTAGCTAGCAAAAGCTTTACATCACATTATTTAAGTATATTCTGTAGATACAAATAAATTACATACACTACACTTACTCTTTATTAAAACAAACGTATCCATGAGATACTATAAGTGAATTACAGTTGTATTTATAAAACGTATCCATCAGATACAATTAATAACAATCTGGTTGCGGTTAAAACACTTTCTTTCGCCAACGACCATACCACGCTGAATACATCGGTTCTCGTCCGATCACCGAAATTAAGCAGCGTCGGGCGCGGTTAGTACTTAGATGGGGGACCGCTTGGGAACACCGCGTGTTGTTGGCATCCCAACAATTTTTTGCTATTTTTTATAATTTTTCCATATAAAACATTAAAAAGTGCAAAAAAGCAATAATAATAATTACAATTGAATGGAAAATGATAAGTGTTAGTGAAAATTTAAACGCGTATGCACAAAAAGATACTTTTCTATGCAAAATCTTAAAATCTAACGGTCGTGTATGAAATTCTAATACTGCTGCTATTGATTTGATTTACTTTGTTATGTATGTTAGCTAGCAAAAGCTTTACATCACATTATTTAAGTATATTCTGTAGATACAAATAAATTACATACACTACACTTACTCTTTATTAAAACAAACGTATCCATGAGATACTATAAGTGAATTACAGTTGTATTTATAAAACGTATCCATCAGATACAATTAATAACAATCTGGTTGCGGTTAAAACACTTTCTTTCGCCAACGACCATACCACGCTGAATACATCGGTTCTCGTCCGATCACCGAAATTAAGCAGCGTCGGGCGCGGTTAGTACTTAGATGGTGGACCGCTTGGGAACACCGCGTGTTGTTGGCATCCCAACAACTTTTTGCTATTTTTTATAATTTTTCCATATAAAACATTAAAAAGTGCAAAAAAGCAATAATAATAATTACAATTGAATGGAAAATGATAAGTGTTAGTGAAAATTTAAACGCGTATGCACAAAAAGATACTTTTCTATGCAAAATCTTAAAATCTAACGGTCGTGTATGAAATTCTAATACTGCTGCTATTGATTTGATTTACTTTGTTATGTATGTTAGCTAGCAAAAGCTTTACATCACATTATTTAAGTATATTCTGTAGATACAAATAAATTACATACACTACACTTACTCTTTATTAAAACAAACGTATCCATGAGATACTATAAGTGAATTACAGTTGTATTTATAAAACGTATCCATCAGATACAATTAATAACAATCTGGTTGCGGTTAAAACACTTTCTTTCGCCAACGACCATACCACGCTGAATACATCGGTTCTCGTCCGATCACCGAAATTAAGCAGCGTCGGGCGCGGTTAGTACTTAGATGGGGGACCGCTTGGGAACACCGCGTGTTGTTGGCATCCCAACAACTTTTTGCTATTTTTTATAATTTTTCCATATAAAACATTAAAAAGTGCAAAAAAGCAATAATAATAATTACAATTGAATGGAAAATGATAAGTGGTAGTGAAAATTTAAACGCGTATGCACAAAAAGATACTTTTCTATGCAAAATCTTAAAATCTAACGGTCGTGTATGAAATTCTAATACTGCTGCTATTGATTTGATTTACTTTGTTATGTATGTTAGCTAGCAAAAGCTTTACATCACATTATTTAAGTATATTCTGTAGATACAAATAAATTACATACACTACACTTACTCTTTATTAAAACAAACGTATCCATGAGATACTATAAGTGAATTACAGTTGTATTTATAAAACGTATCCATCAGATACAATTAATAACAATCTGGTTGCGGTTAAAACACTTTCTTTCGCCAACGACCATACCACGCTGAATACATCGGTTCTCGTCCGATCACCGAAATTAAGCAGCGTCGGGCGCGGTTAGTACTTAGATGGGGGACCGCTTGGGAACACCGCGTGTTGTTGGCATCCCAACAACTTTTTGCTATTTTTTATAATTTTTCCATATAAAACATTAAAAAGTGCAAAAAAGCAATAATAATAATTACAATTGAATGGAAAATGATAAGTGTTAGTGAAAATTTAAACGCGTATGCACAAAAAGATACTTTTCTATGCAAAATCTTAAAATCTAACGGTCGTGTATGAAATTCTAATACTGCTGCTATTGATTTGATTTACTTTGTTATGTATGTTAGCTAGCAAAAGCTTTACATCACATTATTTAAGTATATTCTGTAGATACAAATAAATTACATACACTACACTTACTCTTTATTAAAACAAACGTATCCATGAGATACTATAAGTGAATTACAGTTGTATTTATAAAACGTATCCATCAGATACAATTAATAACAATCTGGTTGCGGTTAAAACACTTTCTTTCGCCAACGACCATACCACGCTGAATACATCGGTTCTCGTCCGATCACCGAAATTAAGCAGCGTCGGGCGCGGTTAGTACTTAGATGGGGGACCGCTTGGGAACACCGCGTGTTGTTGGCATCCCAACAACTTTTTGCTATTTTTTATAATTTTTCCATATAAAACATTAAAAAGTGCAAAAAAGCAATAATAATAAGTAATAATAATTACAATTGAATGGAAAATGATAAGTGTTAGTGAAAATTTAAACGCGTATGCACAAAAAGATACTTTTCTATGCAAAATCTTAAAATCTAACGGTCGTGTATGAAATTCTAATACTGCTGCTATTGATTTGATTTACTTTGTTATGTATGTTAGCTAGCAAAAGCTTTACATCACATTATTTAAGTATATTCTGTAGATACAAATAAATTACATACACTACACTTACTCTTTATTAAAACAAACGTATCCATGAGATACTATAAGTGAATTACAGTTGTATTTATAAAACGTATCCATCAGATACAATTAATAACAATCTGGTTGCGGTTAAAACACTTTCTTTCGCCAACGACCATACCACGCTGAATACATCGGTTCTCGTCCGATCACCGAAATTAAGCAGCGTCGGGCGCGGTTAGTACTTAGATGGGGGACCGCTTGGGAACACCGCGTGTTGTTGGCATCCCAACAACTTTTTGCTATTTTTTATAATTTTTCCATATAAAACATTAAAAAGTGCAAAAAAGCAATAATAATAATTACAATTGAATGGAAAATGATAAGTGTTAGTGAAAATTTAAACGCGTATGCACAAAAAGATACTTTTCTATGCAAAATCTTAAAATCTAACGGTCGTGTATGAAATTCTAATACTGCTGCTATTGATTTGATTTACTTTGTTATGTATGTTAGCTAGCAAAAGCTTTACATCACATTATTTAAGTATATTCTGTAGATACAAATAAATTACATACACTACACTTACTCTTTATTAAAACAAACGTATCCATGAGATACTATAAGTGAATTACAGTTGTATTTATAAAACGTATCCATCAGATACAATTAATAACAATCTGGTTGCGGTTAAAACACTTTCTTTCGCCAACGACCATACCACGCTGAATACATCGGTTCTCGTCCGATCACCGAAATTAAGCAGCGTCGGGCGCGGTTAGTACTTAGATGGGGGACCGCTTGGGAACACCGCGTGTTGTTGGCATCCCAACAACTTTTTGCTATTTTTTATAATTTTTCCATATAAAACATTAAAAAGTGCAAAAAAGCAATAATAATAATTACAATTGAATGGAAAATGATAAGTGTTAGTGAAAATTTAAACGCGTATGCACAAAAAGATACTTTTCTATGCAAAATCTTAAAATCTAACGGTCGTGTATGAAATTCTAATACTGCTGCTATTGATTTGATTTACTTTGTTATGTATGTTAGCTAGCAAAAGCTTTACATCACATTATTTAAGTATATTCTGTAGATACAAATAAATTACATACACTACACTTACTCTTTATTAAAACAAACGTATCCATGAGATACTATAAGTGAATTACAGTTGTATTTATAAAACGTATCCATCAGATACAATTAATAACAATCTGGTTGCGGTTAAAACACTTTCTTTCGCCAACGACCATACCACGCTGAATACATCGGTTCTCGTCCGATCACCGAAATTAAGCAGCGTCGGGCGCGGTTAGTACTTAGATGGTGGACCGCTTGGGAACACCGCGTGTTGTTGGCATCCCAACAACTTTTTGCTATTTTTTATAATTTTTCCATATAAAACATTAAAAAGTGCAAAAAAGCAATAATAATAATTACAATTGAATGGAAAATGATAAGTGTTAGTGAAAATTTAAACGCGTATGCACAAAAAGATACTTTTCTATGCAAAATCTTAAAATCTAACGGTCGTGTATGAAATTCTAATACTGCTGCTATTGATTTGATTTACTTTGTTATGTATGTTAGCTAGCAAAAGCTTTACATCACATTATTTAAGTATATTCTGTAGATACAAATAAATTACATACACTACACTTACTCTTTATTAAAACAAACGTATCCATGAGATACTATAAGTGAATTACAGTTGTATTTATAAAACGTATCCATCAGATACAATTAATAACAATCTGGTTGCGGTTAAAACACTTTCTTTCGCCAACGACCATACCACGCTGAATACATCGGTTCTCGTCCGATCACCGAAATTAAGCAGCGTCGGGCGCGGTTAGTACTTAGATGGTGGACCGCTTGGGAACACCGCGTGTTGTTGGCATCCCAACAACTTTTTGCTATTTTTTATAATTTTTCCATATAAAACATTAAAAAGTGCAAAAAAGCAATAATAATAATTACAATTGAATGGAAAATGATAAGTGTTAGTGAAAATTTAAACGCGTATGCACAAAAAGATACTTTTCTATGCAAAATCTTAAAATCTAACGGTCGTGTATGAAATTCTAATACTGCTGCTATTGATTTGATTTACTTTGTTATGTATGTTAGCTAGCAAAAGCTTTACATCACATTATTTAAGTATATTCTGTAGATACAAATAAATTACATACACTACACTTACTCTTTATTAAAACAAACGTATCCATGAGATACTATAAGTGAATTACAGTTGTATTTATAAAACGTATCCATCAGATACAATTAATAACAATCTGGTTGCGGTTAAAACACTTTCTTTCGCCAACGACCATACCACGCTGAATACATCGGTTCTCGTCCGATCACCGAAATTAAGCAGCGTCGGGCGCGGTTAGTACTTAGATGGGGGACCGCTTGGGAACACCGCGTGTTGTTGGCATCCCAACAACTTTTTGCTATTTTTTATAATTTTTCCATATAAAACATTAAAAAGTGCAAAAAAGCAATAATAATAATTACAATTGAATGGAAAATGATAAGTGTTAGTGAAAATTTAAACGCGTATGCACAAAAAGATACTTTTCTATGCAAAATCTTAAAATCTAACGGTCGTGTATGAAATTCTAATACTGCTGCTATTGATTTGATTTACTTTGTTATGTATGTTAGCTAGCAAAAGCTTTACATCACATTATTTAAGTATATTCTGTAGATACAAATAAATTACATACACTACACTTACTCTTTATTAAAACAAACGTATCCATGAGATACTATAAGTGAATTACAGTTGTATTTATAAAACGTATCCATCAGATACAATTAATAACAATCTGGTTGCGGTTAAAACACTTTCTTTCGCCAACGACCATACCACGCTGAATACATCGGTTCTCGTCCGATCACCGAAATTAAGCAGCGTCGGGCGCGGTTAGTACTTAGATGGGGGACCGCTTGGGAACACCGCGTGTTGTTGGCATCCCAACAACTTTTTGCTATTTTTTATAATTTTTCCATATAAAACATTAAAAAGTGCAAAAAAGCAATAATAATAAGTAATAATAATTACAATTGAATGGAAAATGATAAGTGTTAGTGAAAATTTAAACGCGTATGCACAAAAAGATACTTTTCTATGCAAAATCTTAAAATCTAACGGTCGTGTATGAAATTCTAATACTGCTGCTATTGATTTGATTTACTTTGTTATGTATGTTAGCTAGCAAAAGCTTTACATCACATTATTTAAGTATATTCTGTAGATACAAATAAATTACATACACTACACTTACTCTTTATTAAAACAAACGTATCCATGAGATACTATAAGTGAATTACAGTTGTATTTATAAAACGTATCCATCAGATACAATTAATAACAATCTGGTTGCGGTTAAAACACTTTCTTTCGCCAACGACCATACCACGCTGAATACATCGGTTCTCGTCCGATCACCGAAATTAAGCAGCGTCGGGCGCGGTTAGTACTTAGATGGGGGACCGCTTGGGAACACCGCGTGTTATTGGCATCCCAACAACTTTTTGCTATTTTTTATAATTTTTCCATATAAAACATTAAAAAGTGCAAAAAAGCAATAATAATAATTACAATTGAATGGAAAATGATAAGTGTTAGTGAAAATTTAAACGCGTATGCACAAAAAGATACTTTTCTATGCAAAATCTTAAAATCTAACGGTCGTGTATGAAATTCTAATACTGCTGCTATTGATTTGATTTACTTTGTTATGTATGTTAGCTAGCAAAAGCTTTACATCACATTATTTAAGTATATTCTGTAGATACAAATAAATTACATACACTACACTTACTCTTTATTAAAACAAACGTATCCATGAGATACTATAAGTGAATTACAGTTGTATTTATAAAACGTATCCATCAGATACAATTAATAACAATCTGGTTGCGGTTAAAACACTTTCTTTCGCCAACGACCATACCACGCTGAATACATCGGTTCTCGTCCGATCACCGAAATTAAGCAGCGTCGGGCGCGGTTAGTACTTAGATGGGGGACCGCTTGGGAACACCGCGTGTTGTTGGCATCCCAACAACTTTTTGCTATTTTTTATAATTTTTCCATATAAAACATTAAAAAGTGCAAAAAAGCAATAATAATAATTACAATTGAATGGAAAATGATAAGTGTTAGTGAAAATTTAAACGCGTATGCACAAAAAGATACTTTTCTATGCAAAATCTTAAAATCTAACGGTCGTGTATGAAATTCTAATACTGCTGCTATTGATTTGATTTACTTTGTTATGTATGTTAGCTAGCAAAAGCTTTACATCACATTATTTAAGTATATTCTGTAGATACAAATAAATTACATACACTACACTTACTCTTTATTAAAACAAACGTATCCATGAGATACTATAAGTGAATTACAGTTGTATTTATAAAACGTATCCATCAGATACAATTAATAACAATCTGGTTGCGGTTAAAACACTTTCTTTTGCCAAAGACCATACCACGCTGAATACATCGGTTCTCGTCCGATCACCGAAATTAAGCAGCGTCGGGCGCGGTTAGTACTTAGATGGGGGACCGCTTGGGAACACCGCGTGTTGTTGGCATCCCAACAACTTTTTGCTATTTTTTATAATTTTTCCATATAAAACATTAAAAAGTGCAAAAAAGCAATAATAATAATTACAATTGAATGGAAAATGATAAGTGTTAGTGAAAATTTAAACGCGTATGCACAAAAAGATACTTTTCTATGCAAAATCTTAAAATCTAACGGTCGTGTATGAAATTCTAATACTGCTGCTATTGATTTGATTTACTTTGTTATGTATGTTAGCTAGCAAAAGCTTTACATCACATTATTTAAGTATATTCTGTAGATACAAATAAATTACATACACTACACTTACTCTTTATTAAAACAAACGTATCCATGAGATACTATAAGTGAATTACAGTTGTATTTATAAAACGTATCCATCAGATACAATTAATAACAATCTGGTTGCGGTTAAAACACTTTCTTTCGCCAACGACCATACCACGCTGAATACATCGGTTCTCGTCCGATCACCGAAATTAAGCAGCGTCGGGCGCGGTTAGTACTTAGATGGTGGACCGCTTGGGAACACCGCGTGTTGTTGGCATCCCAACAACTTTTTGCTATTTTTTATAATTTTTCCATATAAAACATTAAAAAGTGCAAAAAAGCAATAATAATAATTACAATTGAATGGAAAATGATAAGTGTTAGTGAAAATTTAAACGCGTATGCACAAAAAGATACTTTTCTATGCAAAATCTTAAAATCTAACGGTCGTGTATGAAATTCTAATACTGCTGCTATTGATTTGATTTACTTTGTTATGTATGTTAGCTAGCAAAAGCTTTACATCACATTATTTAAGTATATTCTGTAGATACAAATAAATTACATACACTACACTTACTCTTTATTAAAACAAACGTATCCATGAGATACTATAAGTGAATTACAGTTGTATTTATAAAACGTATCCATCAGATACAATTAATAACAATCTGGTTGCGGTTAAAACACTTTCTTTCGCCAACGACCATACCACGCTGAATACATCGGTTCTCGTCCGATCACCGAAATTAAGCAGCGTCGGGCGCGGTTAGTACTTAGATGGTGGACCGCTTGGGAACACCGCGTGTTGTTGGCATCCCAACAACTTTTTGCTATTTTTTATAATTTTTCCATATAAAACATTAAAAAGTGCAAAAAAGCAATAATAATAATTACAATTGAATGGAAAATGATAAGTGTTAGTGAAAATTTAAACGCGTATGCACAAAAAGATACTTTTCTATGCAAAATCTTAAAATCTAACGGTCGTGTATGAAATTCTAATACTGCTGCTATTGATTTGATTTACTTTATTATGTATGTTAGCTAGCAAAAGCTTTACATCACATTATTTAAGTATATTCTGTAGATACAAATAAATTACATACACTACACTTACTCTTTATTAAAACAAACGTATCCATGAGATACTATAAGTGAATTACAGTTGTATTTATAAAACGTATCCATCAGATACAATTAATAACAATCTGGTTGCGGTTAAAACACTTTCTTTCGCCAACGACCATACCACGCTGAATACATCGGTTCTCGTCCGATCACCGAAATTAAGCAGCGTCGGGCGCGGTTAGTACTTAGATGGGGGACCGCTTGGGAACACCGCGTGTTGTTGGCATCCCAACAACTTTTTGCTATTTTTTATAATTTTTCCATATAAAACATTAAAAAGTGCAAAAAAGCAATAATAATAATTACAATTGAATGGAAAATGATAAGTGTTAGTGAAAATTTAAACGCGTATGCACAAAAAGATACTTTTCTATGCAAAATCTTAAAATCTAACGGTCGTGTATGAAATTCTAATACTGCTGCTATTGATTTGATTTACTTTATTATGTATGTTAGCTAGCAAAAGCTTTACATCACATTATTTAAGTATATTCTGTAGATACAAATAAATTACATACACTACACTTACTCTTTATTAAAACAAACGTATCCATGAGATACTATAAGTGAATTACAGTTGTATTTATAAAACGTATCCATCAGATACAATTAATAACAATCTGGTTGCGGTTAAAACACTTTCTTTCGCCAACGACCATACCACGCTGAATACATCGGTTCTCGTCCGATCACCGAAATTAAGCAGCGTCGGGCGCGGTTAGTACTTAGATGGGGGACCGCTTGGGAACACCGCGTGTTGTTGGCATCCCAACAACTTTTTGCTATTTTTTATAATTTTTCCATATAAAACATTAAAAAGTGCAAAAAAGCAATAATAATAATTACAATTGAATGGAAAATGATAAGTGTTAGTGAAAATTTAAACGCGTATGCACAAAAAGATACTTTTCTATGCAAAATCTTAAAATCTAACGGTCGTGTATGAAATTCTAATACTGCTGCTATTGATTTGATTTACTTTGTTATGTATGTTAGCTAGCAAAAGCTTTACATCACATTATTTAAGTATATTCTGTAGATACAAATAAATTACATACACTACACTTACTCTTTATTAAAACAAACGTATCCATGAGATACTATAAGTGAATTACAGTTGTATTTATAAAACGTATCCATCAGATACAATTAATAACAATCTGGTTGCGGTTAAAACACTTTCTTTCGCCAACGACCATACCACGCTGAATACATCGGTTCTCGTCCGATCACCGAAATTAAGCAGCGTCGGGCGCGGTTAGTACTTAGATGGAGGACCGCTTGGGAACACCGCGTGTTGTTGGCATCCCAACAACTTTTTGCTATTTTTTATAATTTTTCCATATAAAACATTAAAAAGTGCAAAAAAGCAATAATAATAATTACAATTGAATGGAAAATGATAAGTGTTAGTGAAAATTTAAACGCGTATGCACAAAAAGATACTTTTCTATGCAAAATCTTAAAATCTAACGGTCGTGTATGAAATTCTAATACTGCTGCTATTGATTTGATTTACTTTGTTATGTATGTTAGCTAGCAAAAGCTTTACATCACATTATTTAAGTATATTCTGTAGATACAAATAAATTACATACACTACACTTACTCTTTATTAAAACAAACGTATCCATGAGATACTATAAGTGAATTACAGTTGTATTTATAAAACGTATCCATCAGATACAATTAATAACAATCTGGTTGCGGTTAAAACACTTTCTTTCGCCAACGACCATACCACGCTGAATACATCGGTTCTCGTCCGATCACCGAAATTAAGCAGCGTCGGGCGCGGTTAGTACTTAGATGGTGGACCGCTTGGGAACACCGCGTGTTGTTGGCATCCCAACAACTTTTTGCTATTTTTTATAATTTTTCCATATAAAACATTAAAAAGTGCAAAAAAGCAATAATAATAATTACAATTGAATGGAAAATGATAAGTGTTAGTGAAAATTTAAACGCGTATGCACAAAAAGATACTTTTCTATGCAAAATCTTAAAATCTAACGGTCGTGTATGAAATTCTAATACTGCTGCTATTGATTTGATTTACTTTGTTATGTATGTTAGCTAGCAAAAGCTTTACATCACATTATTTAAGTATATTCTGTAGATACAAATAAATTACATACACTACACTTACTCTTTATTAAAACAAACGTATCCATGAGATACTATAAGTGAATTACAGTTGTATTTATAAAACGTATCCATCAGATACAATTAATAACAATCTGGTTGCGGTTAAAACACTTTCTTTCGCCAACGACCATACCACGCTGAATACATCGGTTCTCGTCCGATCACCGAAATTAAGCAGCGTCGGGCGCGGTTAGTACTTAGATGGGGGACCGCTTGGGAACACCGCGTGTTGTTGGCATCCCAACAACTTTTTGCTATTTTTTATAATTTTTCCATATAAAACATTAAAAAGTGCAAAAAAGCAATAATAATAATTACAATTGAATGGAAAATGATAAGTGTTAGTGAAAATTTAAACGCGTATGCACAAAAAGATACTTTTCTATGCAAAATCTTAAAATCTAACGGTCGTGTATGAAATTCTAATACTGCTGCTATTGATTTGATTTACTTTGTTATGTATGTTAGCTAGCAAAAGCTTTACATCACATTATTTAAGTATATTCTGTAGATACAAATAAATTACATACACTACACTTACTCTTTATTAAAACAAACGTATCCATGAGATACTATAAGTGAATTACAGTTGTATTTATAAAACGTATCCATCAGATACAATTAATAACAATCTGGTTGCGGTTAAAACACTTTCTTTCGCCAACGACCATACCACGCTGAATACATCGGTTCTCGTCCGATCACCGAAATTAAGCAGCGTCGGGCGCGGTTAGTACTTAGATGGGGGACCGCTTGGGAACACCGCGTGTTGTTGGCATCCCAACAACTTTTTGCTATTTTTTTATAATTTTTCCATATAAAACATTAAAAAGTGCAAAAAAGCAATAATAATAATTACAATTGAATGGAAAATGATAAGTGTTAGTGAAAATTTAAACGCGTATGCACAAAAAGATACTTTTCTATGCAAAATCTTAAAATCTAACGGTCGTGTATGAAATTCTAATACTGCTGCTATTGATTTGATTTACTTTGTTATGTATGTTAGCTAGCAAAAGCTTTACATCACATTATTTAAGTATATTCTGTAGATACAAATAAATTACATACACTACACTTACTCTTTATTAAAACAAACGTATCCATGAGATACTATAAGTGAATTACAGTTGTATTTATAAAACGTATCCATCAGATACAATTAATAACAATCTGGTTGCGGTTAAAACACTTTCTTTCGCCAACGACCATACCACGCTGAATACATCGGTTCTCGTCCGATCACCGAAATTAAGCAGCGTCGGGCGCGGTTAGTACTTAGATGGGGGACCGCTTGGGAACACCGCGTGTTGTTGGCATCCCAACAACTTTTTGCTATTTTTTTATAATTTTTCCATATAAAACATTAAAAAGTGCAAAAAAGCAATAATAATAATTACAATTGAATGGAAAATGATAAGTGTTAGTGAAAATTTAAACGCGTATGCACAAAAAGATACTTTTCTATGCAAAATCTTAAAATCTAACGGTCGTGTATGAAATTCTAATACTGCTGCTATTGATTTGATTTACTTTGTTATGTATGTTAGCTAGCAAAAGCTTTACATCACATTATTTAAGTATATTCTGTAGATACAAATAAATTACATACACTACACTTACTCTTTATTAAAACAAACGTATCCATGAGATACTATAAGTGAATTACAGTTGTATTTATAAAACGTATCCATCAGATACAATTAATAACAATCTGGTTGCGGTTAAAACACTTTCTTTCGCCAACGACCATACCACGCTGAATACATCGGTTCTCGTCCGATCACCGAAATTAAGCAGCGTCGGGCGCGGTTAGTACTTAGATGGGGGACCGCTTGGGAACACCGCGTGTTGTTGGCATCCCAACAACTTTTTGCTATTTTTTATAATTTTTCCATATAAAACATTAAAAAGTGCAAAAAAGCAATAATAATAATTACAATTGAATGGAAAATGATAAGTGTTAGTGAAAATTTAAACGCGTATGCACAAAAAGATACTTTTCTATGCAAAATCTTAAAATCTAACGGTCGTGTATGAAATTCTAATACTGCTGCTATTGATTTGATTTACTTTGTTATGTATGTTAGCTAGCAAAAGCTTTACATCACATTATTTAAGTATATTCTGTAGATACAAATAAATTACATACACTACACTTACTCTTTATTAAAACAAACGTATCCATGAGATACTATAAGTGAATTACAGTTGTATTTATAAAACGTATCCATCAGATACAATTAATAACAATCTGGTTGCGGTTAAAACACTTTCTTTCGCCAACGACCATACCACGCTGAATACATCGGTTCTCGTCCGATCACCGAAATTAAGCAGCGTCGGGCGCGGTTAGTACTTAGATGGGGGACCGCTTGGGAACACCGCGTGTTGTTGGCATCCCAACAACTTTTTGCTATTTTTTATAATTTTTCCATATAAAACATTAAAAAGTGCAAAAAAGCAATAATAATAATTACAATTGAATGGAAAATGATAAGTGTTAGTGAAAATTTAAACGCGTATGCACAAAAAGATACTTTTCTATGCAAAATCTTAAAATCTAACGGTCGTGTATGAAATTCTAATACTGCTGCTATTGATTTGATTTACTTTGTTATGTATGTTAGCTAGCAAAAGCTTTACATCACATTATTTAAGTATATTCTGTAGATACAAATAAATTACATACACTACACTTACTCTTTATTAAAACAAACGTATCCATGAGATACTATAAGTGAATTACAGTTGTATTTATAAAACGTATCCATCAGATACAATTAATAACAATCTGGTTGCGGTTAAAACACTTTCTTTCGCCAACGACCATACCACGCTGAATACATCGGTTCTCGTCCGATCACCGAAATTAAGCAGCGTCGGGCGCGGTTAGTACTTAGATGGTGGACCGCTTGGGAACACCGCGTGTTGTTGGCATCCCAACAACTTTTTGCTATTTTTTATAATTTTTCCATATAAAACATTAAAAAGTGCAAAAAAGCAATAATAATAATTACAATTGAATGGAAAATGATAAGTGTTAGTGAAAATTTAAACGCGTATGCACAAAAAGATACTTTTCTATGCAAAATCTTAAAATCTAACGGTCGTGTATGAAATTCTAATACTGCTGCTATTGATTTGATTTACTTTGTTGTGTATGTTAGCTAGCAAAAGCTTTACATCACATTATTTAAGTATATTCTGTAGATACAAATAAATTACATACACTACACTTACTCTTTATTAAAACACGTATCCATGAGATACTATAAGTGAATTACAGTTGTATTTATAAAACGTATCCATCAGATACAATTAATAACAATCTGGTTGCGGTTAAAACACTTTCTTTCGCCAACGACCATACCACGCTGAATACATCGGTTCTCGTCCGATCACCGAAATTAAGCAGCGTCGGGCGCGGTTAGTACTTAGATGGGGGACCGCTTGGGAACACCGCGTGTTGTTGGCATCCCAACAACTTTTTGCTATTTTTTATAATTTTTCCATATAAAACATTAAAAAGTGCAAAAAAGCAATAATAATAATTACAATTGAATGGAAAATGATAAGTGTTAGTGAAAATTTAAACGCGTATGCACAAAAAGATACTTTTCTATGCAAAATCTTAAAATCTAACGGTCGTGTATGAAATTCTAATACTGCTGCTATTGATTTGATTTACTTTGTTATGTATGTTAGCTAGCAAAAGCTTTACATCACATTATTTAAGTATATTCTGTAGATACAAATAAATTACATACACTACACTTACTCTTTATTAAAACAAACGTATCCATGAGATACTATAAGTGAATTACAGTTGTATTTATAAAACGTATCCATCAGATACAATTAATAACAATCTGGTTGCGGTTAAAACACTTTCTTTCGCCAACGACCATACCACGCTGAATACATCGGTTCTCGTCCGATCACCGAAATTAAGCAGCGTCGGGCGCGGTTAGTACTTAGATGGGGGACCGCTTGGGAACACCGCGTGTTGTTGGCATCCCAACAACTTTTTGCTATTTTTTATAATTTTTCCATATAAAACATTAAAAAGTGCAAAAAAGCAATAATAATAATTACAATTGAATGGAAAATGATAAGTGTTAGTGAAAATTTAAACGCGTATGCACAAAAAGATACTTTTCTATGCAAAATCTTAAAATCTAACGGTCGTGTATGAAATTCTAATACTGCTGCTATTGATTTGATTTACTTTGTTATGTATGTTAGCTAGCAAAAGCTTTACATCACATTATTTAAGTATATTCTGTAGATACAAATAAATTACATACACTACACTTACTCTTTATTAAAACAAACGTATCCATGAGATACTATAAGTGAATTACAGTTGTATTTATAAAACGTATCCATCAGATACAATTAATAACAATCTGGTTGCGGTTAAAACACTTTCTTTCGCCAACGACCATACCACGCTGAATACATCGGTTCTCGTCCGATCACCGAAATTAAGCAGCGTCGGGCGCGGTTAGTACTTAGATGGTGGACCGCTTGGGAACACCGCGTGTTGTTGGCATCCCAACAACTTTTTGCTATTTTTTATAATTTTTCCATATAAAACATTAAAAAGTGCAAAAAAGCAATAATAATAATTACAATTGAATGGAAAATGATAAGTGTTAGTGAAAATTTAAACGCGTATGCACAAAAAGATACTTTTCTATGCAAAATCTTAAAATCTAACGGTCGTGTATGAAATTCTAATACTGCTGCTATTGATTTGATTTACTTTGTTGTGTATGTTAGCTAGCAAAAGCTTTACATCACATTATTTAAGTATATTCTGTAGATACAAATAAATTACATACACTACACTTACTCTTTATTAAAACACGTATCCATGAGATACTATAAGTGAATTACAGTTGTATTTATAAAACGTATCCATCAGATACAATTAATAACAATCTGGTTGCGGTTAAAACACTTTCTTTCGCCAACGACCATACCACGCTGAATACATCGGTTCTCGTCCGATCACCGAAATTAAGCAGCGTCGGGCGCGGTTAGTACTTAGATGGGGGACCGCTTGGGAACACCGCGTGTTGTTGGCATCCCAACAACTTTTTGCTATTTTTTATAATTTTTCCATATAAAACATTAAAAAGTGCAAAAAAGCAATAATAATAATTACAATTGAATGGAAAATGATAAGTGTTAGTGAAAATTTAAACGCGTATGCACAAAAAGATACTTTTCTATGCAAAATCTTAAAATCTAACGGTCGTGTATGAAATTCTAATACTGCTGCTATTGATTTGATTTACTTTGTTATGTATGTTAGCTAGCAAAAGCTTTACATCACATTATTTAAGTATATTCTGTAGATACAAATAAATTACATACACTACACTTACTCTTTATTAAAACAAACGTATCCATGAGATACTATAAGTGAATTACAGTTGTATTTATAAAACGTATCCATCAGATACAATTAATAACAATCTGGTTGCGGTTAAAACACTTTCTTTCGCCAACGACCATACCACGCTGAATACATCGGTTCTCGTCCGATCACCGAAATTAAGCAGCGTCGGGCGCGGTTAGTACTTAGATGGTGGACCGCTTGGGAACACCGCGTGTTGTTGGCATCCCAACAACTTTTTGCTATTTTTTATAATTTTTCCATATAAAACATTAAAAAGTGCAAAAAAGCAATAATAATAATTACAATTGAATGGAAAATGATAAGTGTTAGTGAAAATTTAAACGCGTATGCACAAAAAGATACTTTTCTATGCAAAATCTTAAAATCTAACGGTCGTGTATGAAATTCGAATACTGCTGCTATTGATTTGATTTACTTTGTTATGTATGTTAGCTAGCAAAAGCTTTACATCACATTATTTAAGTATATTCTGTAGATACAAATAAATTACATACACTACACTTACTCTTTATTAAAACAAACGTATCCATGAGATACTATAAGTGAATTACAGTTGTATTTATAAAACGTATCCATCAGATACAATTAATAACAATCTGGTTGCGGTTAAAACACTTTCTTTCGCCAACGACCATACCACGCTGAATACATCGGTTCTCGTCCGATCACCGAAATTAAGCAGCGTCGGGCGCGGTTAGTACTTAGATGGTGGACCGCTTGGGAACACCGCGTGTTGTTGGCATCCCAACAACTTTTTGCTATTTTTTATAATTTTTCCATATAAAACATTAAAAAGTGCAAAAAAGCAATAATAATAATTACAATTGAATGGAAAATGATAAGTGTTAGTGAAAATTTAAACGCGTATGCACAAAAAGATACTTTTCTATGCAAAATCTTAAAATCTAACGGTCGTGTATGAAATTCTAATACTGCTGCTATTGATTTGATTTACTTTGTTATGTATGTTAGCTAGCAAAAGCTTTACATCACATTATTTAAGTATATTCTGTAGATACAAATAAATTACATACACTACACTTACTCTTTATTAAAACAAACGTATCCATGAGATACTATAAGTGAATTACAGTTGTATTTATAAAACGTATCCATCAGATACAATTAATAACAATCTGGTTGCGGTTAAAACACTTTCTTTCGCCAACGACCATACCACGCTGAATACATCGGTTCTCGTCCGATCACCGAAATTAAGCAGCGTCGGGCGCGGTTAGTACTTAGATGGGGGACCGCTTGGGAACACCGCGTGTTGTTGGCATCCCAACAACTTTTTGCTATTTTTTATAATTTTTCCATATAAAACATTAAAAAGTGCAAAAAAGCAATAATAATAATTACAATTGAATGGAAAATGATAAGTGTTAGTGAAAATTTAAACGCGTATGCACAAAAAGATACTTTTCTATGCAAAATCTTAAAATCTAACGGTCGTGTATGAAATTCTAATACTGCTGCTATTGATTTGATTTACTTTGTTGTGTATGTTAGCTAGCAAAAGCTTTACATCACATTATTTAAGTATATTCTGTAGATACAAATAAATTACATACACTACACTTACTCTTTATTAAAACAAACGTATCCATGAGATACTATAAGTGAATTACAGTTGTATTTATAAAACGTATCCATCAGATACAATTAATAACAATCTGGTTGCGGTTAAAACACTTTCTTTCGCCAACGACCATACCACGCTGAATACATCGGTTCTCGTCCGATCACCGAAATTAAGCAGCGTCGGGCGCGGTTAGTACTTAGATGGGGGACCGCTTGGGAACACCGCGTGTTGTTGGCATCCCAACAACTTTTTGCTATTTTTTATAATTTTTCCATATAAAACATTAAAAAGTGCAAAAAAGCAATAATAATAATTACAATTGAATGGAAAATGATAAGTGTTAGTGAAAATTTAAACGCGTATGCACAAAAAGATACTTTTCTATGCAAAATCTTAAAATCTAACGGTCGTGTATGAAATTCTAATACTGCTGCTATTGATTTGATTTACTTTGTTATGTATGTTAGCTAGCAAAAGCTTTACATCACATTATTTAAGTATATTCTGTAGATACAAATAAATTACATACACTACACTTACTCTTTATTAAAACAAACGTATCCATGAGATACTATAAGTGAATTACAGTTGTATTTATAAAACGTATCCATCAGATACAATTAATAACAATCTGGTTGCGGTTAAAACACTTTCTTTCGCCAACGACCATACCACGCTGAATACATCGGTTCTCGTCCGATCACCGAAATTAAGCAGCGTCGGGCGCGGTTAGTACTTAGATGGGGGACCGCTTGGGAACACCGCGTGTTGTTGGCATCCCAACAACTTTTTGCTATTTTTTATAATTTTTCCATATAAAACATTAAAAAGTGCAAAAAAGCAATAATAATAATTACAATTGAATGGAAAATGATAAGTGTTAGTGAAAATTTAAACGCGTATGCACAAAAAGATACTTTTCTATGCAAAATCTTAAAATCTAACGGTCGTGTATGAAATTCTAATACTGCTGCTATTGATTTGATTTACTTTGTTATGTATGTTAGCTAGCAAAAGCTTTACATCACATTATTTAAGTATATTCTGTAGATACAAATAAATTACATACACTACACTTACTCTTTATTAAAACAAACGTATCCATGAGATACTATAAGTGAATTACAGTTGTATTTATAAAACGTATCCATCAGATACAATTAATAACAATCTGGTTGCGGTTAAAACACTTTCTTTCGCCAACGACCATACCACGCTGAATACATCGGTTCTCGTCCGATCACCGAAATTAAGCAGCGTCGGGCGCGGTTAGTACTTAGATGGGGGACCGCTTGGGAACACCGCGTGTTGTTGGCATCCCAACAACTTTTTGCTATTTTTTATAATTTTTCCATATAAAACATTAAAAAGTGCAAAAAAGCAATAATAATAATTACAATTGAATGGAAAATGATAAGTGTTAGTGAAAATTTAAACGCGTATGCACAAAAAGATACTTTTCTATGCAAAATCTTAAAATCTAACGGTCGTGTATGAAATTCTAATACTGCTGCTATTGATTTGATTTACTTTGTTATGTATGTTAGCTAGCAAAAGCTTTACATCACATTATTTAAGTATATTCTGTAGATACAAATAAATTACATACACTACACTTACTCTTTATTAAAACAAACGTATCCATGAGATACTATAAGTGAATTACAGTTGTATTTATAAAACGTATCCATCAGATACAATTAATAACAATCTGGTTGCGGTTAAAACACTTTCTTTCGCCAACGACCATACCACGCTGAATACATCGGTTCTCGTCCGATCACCGAAATTAAGCAGCGTCGGGCGCGGTTAGTACTTAGATGGGGGACCGCTTGGGAACACCGCGTGTTGTTGGCATCCCAACAACTTTTTGCTATTTTTTATAATTTTTCCATATAAAACATTAAAAAGTGCAAAAAAGCAATAATAATAATTACAATTGAATGGAAAATGATAAGTGTTAGTGAAAATTTAAACGCGTATGCACAAAAAGATACTTTTCTATGCAAAATCTTAAAATCTAACGGTCGTGTATGAAATTCTAATACTGCTGCTATTGATTTGATTTACTTTGTTATGTATGTTAGCTAGCAAAAGCTTTACATCACATTATTTAAGTATATTCTGTAGATACAAATAAATTACATACACTACACTTACTCTTTATTAAAACAAACGTATCCATGAGATACTATAAGTGAATTACAGTTGTATTTATAAAACGTATCCATCAGATACAATTAATAACAATCTGGTTGCGGTTAAAACACTTTCTTTCGCCAACGATCATACCACGCTGAATACATCGGTTCTCGTCCGATCACCGAAATTAAGCAGCGTCGGGCGCGGTTAGTACTTAGATGGTGGACCGCTTGGGAACACCGCGTGTTGTTGGCATCCCAACAACTTTTTGCTATTTTTTATAATTTTTCCATATAAAACATTAAAAAGTGCAAAAAAGCAATAATAATAATTACAATTGAATGGAAAATGATAAGTGTTAGTGAAAATTTAAACGCGTATGCACAAAAAGATACTTTTCTATGCAAAATCTTAAAATCTAACGGTCGTGTATGAAATTCTAATACTGCTGCTATTGATTTGATTTACTTTGTTATGTATGTTAGCTAGCAAAAGCTTTACATCACATTATTTAAGTATATTCTGTAGATACAAATAAATTACATACACTACACTTACTCTTTATTAAAACAAACGTATCCATGAGATACTATAAGTGAATTACAGTTGTATTTATAAAACGTATCCATCAGATACAATTAATAACAATCTGGTTGCGGTTAAAACACTTTCTTTCGCCAACGACCATACCACGCTGAATACATCGGTTCTCGTCCGATCACCGAAATTAAGCAGCGTCGGGCGCGGTTAGTACTTAGATGGGGGACCGCTTGGGAACACCGCGTGTTGTTGGCATCCCAACAACTTTTTGCTATTTTTTATAATTTTTCCATATAAAACATTAAAAAGTGCAAAAAAGCAATAATAATAATTACAATTGAATGGAAAATGATAAGTGTTAGTGAAAATTTAAACGCGTATGCACAAAAAGATACTTTTCTATGCAAAATCTTAAAATCTAACGGTCGTGTATGAAATTCTAATACTGCTGCTATTGATTTGATTTACTTTGTTATGTATGTTAGCTAGCAAAAGCTTTACATCACATTATTTAAGTATATTCTGTAGATACAAATAAATTACATACACTACACTTACTCTTTATTAAAACAAACGTATCCATGAGATACTATAAGTGAATTACAGTTGTATTTATAAAACGTATCCATCAGATACAATTAATAACAATCTGGTTGCGGTTAAAACACTTTCTTTCGCCAACGACCATACCACGCTGAATACATCGGTTCTCGTCCGATCACCGAAATTAAGCAGCGTCGGGCGCGGTTAGTACTTAGATGGGGGACCGCTTGGGAACACCGCGTGTTGTTGGCATCCCAACAACTTTTTGCTATTTTTTATAATTTTTCCATATAAAACATTAAAAAGTGCAAAAAAGCAATAATAATAATTACAATTGAATGGAAAATGATAAGTGTTAGTGAAAATTTAAACGCGTATGCACAAAAAGATACTTTTCTATGCAAAATCTTAAAATCTAACGGTCGTGTATGAAATTCTAATACTGCTGCTATTGATTTGATTTACTTTGTTATGTATGTTAGCTAGCAAAAGCTTTACATCACATTATTTAAGTATATTCTGTAGATACAAATAAATTACATACACTACACTTACTCTTTATTAAAACAAACGTATCCATGAGATACTATAAGTGAATTACAGTTGTATTTATAAAACGTATCCATCAGATACAATTAATAACAATCTGGTTGCGGTTAAAACACTTTCTTTCGCCAACGACCATACCACGCTGAATACATCGGTTCTCGTCCGATCACCGAAATTAAGCAGCGTCGGGCGCGGTTAGTACTTAGATGGTGGACCGCTTGGGAACACCGCGTGTTGTTGGCATCCCAACAACTTTTTGCTATTTTTTATAATTTTTCCATATAAAACATTAAAAAGTGCAAAAAAGCAATAATAATAATTACAATTGAATGGAAAATGATAAGTGTTAGTGAAAATTTAAACGCGTATGCACAAAAAGATACTTTTCTATGCAAAATCTTAAAATCTAACGGTCGTGTATGAAATTCTAATACTGCTGCTATTGATTTGATTTACTTTGTTATGTATGTTAGCTAGCAAAAGCTTTACATCACATTATTTAAGTATATTCTGTAGATACAAATAAATTACATACACTACACTTACTCTTTATTAAAACAAACGTATCCATGAGATACTATAAGTGAATTACAGTTGTATTTATAAAACGTATCCATCAGATACAATTAATAACAATCTGGTTGCGGTTAAAACACTTTCTTTCGCCAACGACCATACCACGCTGAATACATCGGTTCTCGTCCGATCACCGAAATTAAGCAGCGTCGGGCGCGGTTAGTACTTAGATGGGGGACCGCTTGGGAACACCGCGTGTTGTTGGCATCCCAACAACTTTTTGCTATTTTTTATAATTTTTCCATATAAAACATTAAAAAGTGCAAAAAAGCAATAATAATAATTACAATTGAATGGAAAATGATAAGTGTTAGTGAAAATTTAAACGCGTATGCACAAAAAGATACTTTTCTATGCAAAATCTTAAAATCTAACGGTCGTGTATGAAATTCTAATACTGCTGCTATTGATTTGATTTACTTTGTTATGTATGTTAGCTAGCAAAAGCTTTACATCACATTATTTAAGTATATTCTGTAGATACAAATAAATTACATACACTACACTTACTCTTTATTAAAACAAACGTATCCATGAGATACTATAAGTGAATTACAGTTGTATTTATAAAACGTATCCATCAGATACAATTAATAACAATCTGGTTGCGGTTAAAACACTTTCTTTCGCCAACGACCATACCACGCTGAATACATCGGTTCTCGTCCGATCACCGAAATTAAGCAGCGTCGGGCGCGGTTAGTACTTAGATGGGGGACCGCTTGGGAACACCGCGTGTTGTTGGCATCCCAACAACTTTTTGCTATTTTTTATAATTTTTCCATATAAAACATTAAAAAGTGCAAAAAAGCAATAATAATAATTACAATTGAATGGAAAATGATAAGTGTTAGTGAAAATTTAAACGCGTATGCACAAAAAGATACTTTTCTATGCAAAATCTTAAAATCTAACGGTCGTGTATGAAATTCTAATACTGCTGCTATTGATTTGATTTACTTTGTTGTGTATGTTAGCTAGCAAAAGCTTTACATCACATTATTTAAGTATATTCTGTAGATACAAATAAATTACATACACTACACTTACTCTTTATTAAAACAAACGTATCCATGAGATACTATAAGTGAATTACAGTTGTATTTATAAAACGTATCCATCAGATACAATTAATAACAATCTGGTTGCGGTTAAAACACTTTCTTTCGCCAACGACCATACCACGCTGAATACATCGGTTCTCGTCCGATCACCGAAATTAAGCAGCGTCGGGCGCGGTTAGTACTTAGATGGGGGACCGCTTGGGAACACCGCGTGTTGTGTTGTTGGCATCCCAACAACTTTTTGCTATTTTTTATAATTTTTCTATATAAAACATTAAAAAGTGCAAAAAAGCAATAATAATAATTACAATTGAATGGAAAATGATAAGTGTTAGTGAAAATTTAAACGCGTATGCACAAAAAGATACTTTTCTATGCAAAATCTTAAAATCTAACGGTCGTGTATGAAATTCTAATACTGCTGCTATTGATTTGATTTACTTTGTTATGTATGTTAGCTAGCAAAAGCTTTACATCACATTATTTAAGTATATTCTGTAGATACAAATAAATTACATACACTACACTTACTCTTTATTAAAACAAACGTATCCATGAGATACTATAAGTGAATTACAGTTGTATTTATAAAACGTATCCATCAGATACAATTAATAACAATCTGGTTGCGGTTAAAACACTTTCTTTCGCCAACGACCATACCACGCTGAATACATCGGTTCTCGTCCGATCACCGAAATTAAGCAGCGTCGGGCGCGGTTAGTACTTAGATGGGGGACCGCTTGGGAACACCGCGTGTTGTTGGCATCCCAACAACTTTTTGCTATTTTTTATAATTTTTCCATATAAAACATTAAAAAGTGCAAAAAAGCAATAATAATAATTACAATTGAATGGAAAATGATAAGTGTTAGTGAAAATTTAAACGCGTATGCACAAAAAGATACTTTTCTATGCAAAATCTTAAAATCTAACGGTCGTGTATGAAATTCTAATACTGCTGCTATTGATTTGATTTACTTTGTTATGTATGTTAGCTAGCAAAAGCTTTACATCACATTATTTAAGTATATTCTGTAGATACAAATAAATTACATACACTACACTTACTCTTTATTAAAACAAACGTATCCATGAGATACTATAAGTGAATTACAGTTGTATTTATAAAACGTATCCATCAGATACAATTAATAACAATCTGGTTGCGGTTAAAACACTTTCTTTCGCCAACGACCATACCACGCTGAATACATCGGTTCTCGTCCGATCACCGAAATTAAGCAGCGTCGGGCGCGGTTAGTACTTAGATGGTGGACCGCTTGGGAACACCGCGTGTTGTTGGCATCCCAACAACTTTTTGCTATTTTTTATAATTTTTCCATATAAAACATTAAAAAGTGCAAAAAAGCAATAATAATAATTACAATTGAATGGAAAATGATAAGTGTTAGTGAAAATTTAAACGCGTATGCACAAAAAGATACTTTTCTATGCAAAATCTTAAAATCTAACGGTCGTGTATGAAATTCTAATACTGCTGCTATTGATTTGATTTACTTTGTTATGTATGTTAGCTAGCAAAAGCTTTACATCACATTATTTAAGTATATTCTGTAGATACAAATAAATTACATACACTACACTTACTCTTTATTAAAACAAACGTATCCATGAGATACTATAAGTGAATTACAGTTGTATTTATAAAACGTATCCATCAGATACAATTAATAACAATCTGGTTGCGGTTAAAACACTTTCTTTCGCCAACGACCATACCACGCTGAATACATCGGTTCTCGTCCGATCACCGAAATTAAGCAGCGTCGGGCGCGGTTAGTACTTAGATGGTGGACCGCTTGGGAACACCGCGTGTTGTTGGCATCCCAACAACTTTTTGCTATTTTTTATAATTTTTCCATATAAAACATTAAAAAGTGCAAAAAAGCAATAATAATAATTACAATTGAATGGAAAATGATAAGTGTTAGTGAAAATTTAAACGCGTATGCACAAAAAGATACTTTTCTATGCAAAATCTTAAAATCTAACGGTCGTGTATGAAATTCGAATACTGCTGCTATTGATTTGATTTACTTTGTTATGTATGTTAGCTAGCAAAAGCTTTACATCACATTATTTAAGTATATTCTGTAGATACAAATAAATTACATACACTACACTTACTCTTTATTAAAACAAACGTATCCATGAGATACTATAAGTGAATTACAGTTGTATTTATAAAACGTATCCATCAGATACAATTAATAACAATCTGGTTGCGGTTAAAACACTTTCTTTCGCCAACGACCATACCACGCTGAATACATCGGTTCTCGTCCGATCACCGAAATTAAGCAGCGTCGGGCGCGGTTAGTACTTAGATGGGGGACCGCTTGGGAACACCGCGTGTTGTTGGCATCCCAACAACTTTTTGCTATTTTTTATAATTTTTCCATATAAAACATTAAAAAGTGCAAAAAAGCAATAATAATAATTACAATTGAATGGAAAATGATAAGTGTTAGTGAAAATTTAAACGCGTATGCACAAAAAGATACTTTTCTATGCAAAATCTTAAAATCTAACGGTCGTGTATGAAATTCTAATACTGCTGCTATTGATTTGATTTACTTTGTTATGTATGTTAGCTAGCAAAAGCTTTACATCACATTATTTAAGTATATTCTGTAGATACAAATAAATTACATACACTACACTTACTCTTTATTAAAACAAACGTATCCATGAGATACTATAAGTGAATTACAGTTGTATTTATAAAACGTATCCATCAGATACAATTAATAACAATCTGGTTGCGGTTAAAACACTTTCTTTCGCCAACGACCATACCACGCTGAATACATCGGTTCTCGTCCGATCACCGAAATTAAGCAGCGTCGGGCGCGGTTAGTACTTAGATGGGGGACCGCTTGGGAACACCGCGTGTTGTTGGCATCCCAACAACTTTTTGCTATTTTTTATAATTTTTCCATATAAAACATTAAAAAGTGCAAAAAAGCAATAATAATAATTACAATTGAATGGAAAATGATAAGTGTTAGTGAAAATTTAAACGCGTATGCACAAAAAGATACTTTTCTATGCAAAATCTTAAAATCTAACGGTCGTGTATGAAATTCTAATACTGCTGCTATTGATTTGATTTACTTTGTTATGTATGTTAGCTAGCAAAAGCTTTACATCACATTATTTAAGTATATTCTGTAGATACAAATAAATTACATACACTACACTTACTCTTTATTAAAACAAACGTATCCATGAGATACTATAAGTGAATTACAGTTGTATTTATAAAACGTATCCATCAGATACAATTAATAACAATCTGGTTGCGGTTAAAACACTTTCTTTCGCCAACGACCATACCACGCTGAATACATCGGTTCTCGTCCGATCACCGAAATTAAGCAGCGTCGGGCGCGGTTAGTACTTAGATGGGGGACCGCTTGGGAACACCGCGTGTTGTTGGCATCCCAACAACTTTTTGCTATTTTTTATAATTTTTCCATATAAAACATTAAAAAGTGCAAAAAAGCAATAATAATAATTACAATTGAATGGAAAATGATAAGTGTTAGTGAAAATTTAAACGCGTATGCACAAAAAGATACTTTTCTATGCAAAATCTTAAAATCTAACGGTCGTGTATGAAATTCTAATACTGCTGCTATTGATTTGATTTACTTTGTTATGTATGTTAGCTAGCAAAAGCTTTACATCACATTATTTAAGTATATTCTGTAGATACAAATAAATTACATACACTACACTTACTCTTTATTAAAACAAACGTATCCATGAGATACTATAAGTGAATTACAGTTGTATTTATAAAACGTATCCATCAGATACAATTAATAACAATCTGGTTGCGGTTAAAACACTTTCTTTCGCCAACGACCATACCACGCTGAATACATCGGTTCTCGTCCGATCACCGAAATTAAGCAGCGTCGGGCGCGGTTAGTACTTAGATGGGGGACCGCTTGGGAACACCGCGTGTTGTTGGCATCCCAACAACTTTTTGCTATTTTTTATAATTTTTCCATATAAAACATTAAAAAGTGCAAAAAAGCAATAATAATAATTACAATTGAATGGAAAATGATAAGTGTTAGTGAAAATTTAAACGCGTATGCACAAAAAGATACTTTTCTATGCAAAATCTTAAAATCTAACGGTCGTGTATGAAATTCTAATACTGCTGCTATTGATTTGATTTACTTTGTTATGTATGTTAGCTAGCAAAAGCTTTACATCACATTATTTAAGTATATTCTGTAGATACAAATAAATTACATACACTACACTTACTCTTTATTAAAACAAACGTATCCATGAGATACTATAAGTGAATTACAGTTGTATTTATAAAACGTATCCATCAGATACAATTAATAACAATCTGGTTGCGGTTAAAACACTTTCTTTCGCCAACGACCATACCACGCTGAATACATCGGTTCTCGTCCGATCACCGAAATTAAGCAGCGTCGGGCGCGGTTAGTACTTAGATGGTGGACCGCTTGGGAACACCGCGTGTTGTTGGCATCCCAACAACTTTTTGCTATTTTTTATAATTTTTCCATATAAAACATTAAAAAGTGCAAAAAAGCAATAATAATAATTACAATTGAATGGAAAATGATAAGTGTTAGTGAAAATTTAAACGCGTATGCACAAAAAGATACTTTTCTATGCAAAATCTTAAAATCTAACGGTCGTGTATGAAATTCTAATACTGCTGCTATTGATTTGATTTACTTTGTTATGTATGTTAGCTAGCAAAAGCTTTACATCACATTATTTAAGTATATTCTGTAGATACAAATAAATTACATACACTACACTTACTCTTTATTAAAACAAACGTATCCATGAGATACTATAAGTGAATTACAGTTGTATTTATAAAACGTATCCATCAGATACAATTAATAACAATCTGGTTGCGGTTAAAACACTTTCTTTCGCCAACGACCATACCACGCTGAATACATCGGTTCTCGTCCGATCACCGAAATTAAGCAGCGTCGGGCGCGGTTAGTACTTAGATGGTGGACCGCTTGGGAACACCGCGTGTTGTTGGCATCCCAACAACTTTTTGCTATTTTTTATAATTTTTCCATATAAAACATTAAAAAGTGCAAAAAAGCAATAATAATAATTACAATTGAATGGAAAATGATAAGTGTTAGTGAAAATTTAAACGCGTATGCACAAAAAGATACTTTTCTATGCAAAATCTTAAAATCTAACGGTCGTGTATGAAATTCGAATACTGCTGCTATTGATTTGATTTACTTTGTTATGTATGTTAGCTAGCAAAAGCTTTACATCACATTATTTAAGTATATTCTGTAGATACAAATAAATTACATACACTACACTTACTCTTTATTAAAACAAACGTATCCATGAGATACTATAAGTGAATTACAGTTGTATTTATAAAACGTATCCATCAGATACAATTAATAACAATCTGGTTGCGGTTAAAACACTTTCTTTCGCCAACGACCATACCACGCTGAATACATCGGTTCTCGTCCGATCACCGAAATTAAGCAGCGTCGGGCGCGGTTAGTACTTAGATGGGGGACCGCTTGGGAACACCGCGTGTTGTTGGCATCCCAACAACTTTTTGCTATTTTTTATAATTTTTCCATATAAAACATTAAAAAGTGCAAAAAAGCAATAATAATAATTACAATTGAATGGAAAATGATAAGTGTTAGTGAAAATTTAAACGCGTATGCACAAAAAGATACTTTTCTATGCAAAATCTTAAAATCTAACGGTCGTGTATGAAATTCTAATACTGCTGCTATTGATTTGATTTACTTTGTTATGTATGTTAGCTAGCAAAAGCTTTACATCACATTATTTAAGTATATTCTGTAGATACAAATAAATTACATACACTACACTTACTCTTTATTAAAACAAACGTATCCATGAGATACTATAAGTGAATTACAGTTGTATTTATAAAACGTATCCATCAGATACAATTAATAACAATCTGGTTGCGGTTAAAACACTTTCTTTCGCCAACGACCATACCACGCTGAATACATCGGTTCTCGTCCGATCACCGAAATTAAGCAGCGTCGGGCGCGGTTAGTACTTAGATGGGGGACCGCTTGGGAACACCGCGTGTTGTTGGCATCCCAACAACTTTTTGCTATTTTTTATAATTTTTCCATATAAAACATTAAAAAGTGCAAAAAAGCAATAATAATAATTACAATTGAATGGAAAATGATAAGTGTTAGTGAAAATTTAAACGCGTATGCACAAAAAGATACTTTTCTATGCAAAATCTTAAAATCTAACGGTCGTGTATGAAATTCTAATACTGCTGCTATTGATTTGATTTACTTTGTTATGTATGTTAGCTAGCAAAAGCTTTACATCACATTATTTAAGTATATTCTGTAGATACAAATAAATTACATACACTACACTTACTCTTTATTAAAACAAACGTATCCATGAGATACTATAAGTGAATTACAGTTGTATTTATAAAACGTATCCATCAGATACAATTAATAACAATCTGGTTGCGGTTAAAACACTTTCTTTCGCCAACGACCATACCACGCTGAATACATCGGTTCTCGTCCGATCACCGAAATTAAGCAGCGTCGGGCGCGGTTAGTACTTAGATGGGGGACCGCTTGGGAACACCGCGTGTTGTTGGCATCCCAACAACTTTTTGCTATTTTTTATAATTTTTCCATATAAAACATTAAAAAGTGCAAAAAAGCAATAATAATAATTACAATTGAATGGAAAATGATAAGTGTTAGTGAAAATTTAAACGCGTATGCACAAAAAGATACTTTTCTATGCAAAATCTTAAAATCTAACGGTCGTGTATGAAATTCTAATACTGCTGCTATTGATTTGATTTACTTTGTTATGTATGTTAGCTAGCAAAAGCTTTACATCACATTATTTAAGTATATTCTGTAGATACAAATAAATTACATACACTACACTTACTCTTTATTAAAACAAACGTATCCATGAGATACTATAAGTGAATTACAGTTGTATTTATAAAACGTATCCATCAGATACAATTAATAACAATCTGGTTGCGGTTAAAACACTTTCTTTCGCCAACGACCATACCACGCTGAATACATCGGTTCTCGTCCGATCACCGAAATTAAGCAGCGTCGGGCGCGGTTAGTACTTAGATGGGGGACCGCTTGGGAACACCGCGTGTTGTTGGCATCCCAACAACTTTTTGCTATTTTTTATAATTTTTCCATATAAAACATTAAAAAGTGCAAAAAAGCAATAATAATAATTACAATTGAATGGAAAATGATAAGTGTTAGTGAAAATTTAAACGCGTATGCACAAAAAGATACTTTTCTATGCAAAATCTTAAAATCTAACGGTCGTGTATGAAATTCTAATACTGCTGCTATTGATTTGATTTACTTTGTTATGTATGTTAGCTAGCAAAAGCTTTACATCACATTATTTAAGTATATTCTGTAGATACAAATAAATTACATACACTACACTTACTCTTTATTAAAACAAACGTATCCATGAGATACTATAAGTGAATTACAGTTGTATTTATAAAACGTATCCATCAGATACAATTAATAACAATCTGGTTGCGGTTAAAACACTTTCTTTCGCCAACGACCATACCACGCTGAATACATCGGTTCTCGTCCGATCACCGAAATTAAGCAGCGTCGGGCGCGGTTAGTACTTAGATGGGGGACCGCTTGGGAACACCGCGTGTTGTTGGCATCCCAACAACTTTTTGCTATTTTTTATAATTTTTCCATATAAAACATTAAAAAGTGCAAAAAAGCAATAATAATAATTACAATTGAATGGAAAATGATAAGTGTTAGTGAAAATTTAAACGCGTATGCACAAAAAGATACTTTTCTATGCAAAATCTTAAAATCTAACGGTCGTGTATGAAATTCTAATACTGCTGCTATTGATTTGATTTACTTTGTTATGTATGTTAGCTAGCAAAAGCTTTACATCACATTATTTAAGTATATTCTGTAGATACAAATAAATTACATACACTACACTTACTCTTTATTAAAACAAACGTATCCATGAGATACTATAAGTGAATTACAGTTGTATTTATAAAACGTATCCATCAGATACAATTAATAACAATCTGGTTGCGGTTAAAACACTTTCTTTCGCCAACGACCATACCACGCTGAATACATCGGTTCTCGTCCGATCACCGAAATTAAGCAGCGTCGGGCGCGGTTAGTACTTAGATGGTGGACCGCTTGGGAACACCGCGTGTTGTTGGCATCCCAACAACTTTTTGCTATTTTTTATAATTTTTCCATATAAAACATTAAAAAGTGCAAAAAAGCAATAATAATAATTACAATTGAATGGAAAATGATAAGTGTTAGTGAAAATTTAAACGCGTATGCACAAAAAGATACTTTTCTATGCAAAATCTTAAAATCTAACGGTCGTGTATGAAATTCTAATACTGCTGCTATTGATTTGATTTACTTTGTTATGTATGTTAGCTAGCAAAAGCTTTACATCACATTATTTAAGTATATTCTGTAGATACAAATAAATTACATACACTACACTTACTCTTTATTAAAACAAACGTATCCATGAGATACTATAAGTGAATTACAGTTGTATTTATAAAACGTATCCATCAGATACAATTAATAACAATCTGGTTGCGGTTAAAACACTTTCTTTCGCCAACGACCATACCACGCTGAATACATCGGTTCTCGTCCGATCACCGAAATTAAGCAGCGTCGGGCGCGGTTAGTACTTAGATGGGGGACCGCTTGGGAACACCGCGTGTTGTTGGCATCCCAACAACTTTTTGCTATTTTTTATAATTTTTCCATATAAAACATTAAAAAGTGCAAAAAAGCAATAATAATAATTACAATTGAATGGAAAATGATAAGTGTTAGTGAAAATTTAAACGCGTATGCACAAAAAGATACTTTTCTATGCAAAATCTTAAAATCTAACGGTCGTGTATGAAATTCTAATACTGCTGCTATTGATTTGATTTACTTTGTTGTGTATGTTAGCTAGCAAAAGCTTTACATCACATTATTTAAGTATATTCTGTAGATACAAATAAATTACATACACTACACTTACTCTTTATTAAAACAAACGTATCCATGAGATACTATAAGTGAATTACAGTTGTATTTATAAAACGTATCCATCAGATACAATTAATAACAATCTGGTTGCGGTTAAAACACTTTCTTTCGCCAACGACCATACCACGCTGAATACATCGGTTCTCGTCCGATCACCGAAATTAAGCAGCGTCGGGCGCGGTTAGTACTTAGATGGGGGACCGCTTGGGAACACCGCGTGTTGTTGGCATCCCAACAACTTTTTGCTATTTTTTATAATTTTTCCATATAAAACATTAAAAAGTGCAAAAAAGCAATAATAATAATTACAATTGAATGGAAAATGATAAGTGTTAGTGAAAATTTAAACGCGTATGCACAAAAAGATACTTTTCTATGCAAAATCTTAAAATCTAACGGTCGTGTATGAAATTCTAATACTGCTGCTATTGATTTGATTTACTTTGTTATGTATGTTAGCTAGCAAAAGCTTTACATCACATTATTTAAGTATATTCTGTAGATACAAATAAATTACATACACTACACTTACTCTTTATTAAAACAAACGTATCCATGAGATACTATAAGTGAATTACAGTTGTATTTATAAAACGTATCCATCAGATACAATTAATAACAATCTGGTTGCGGTTAAAACACTTTCTTTCGCCAACGACCATACCACGCTGAATACATCGGTTCTCGTCCGATCACCGAAATTAAGCAGCGTCGGGCGCGGTTAGTACTTAGATGGGGGACCGCTTGGGAACACCGCGTGTTGTTGGCATCCCAACAACTTTTTGCTATTTTTTATAATTTTTCCATATAAAACATTAAAAAGTGCAAAAAAGCAATAATAATAATTACAATTGAATGGAAAATGATAAGTGTTAGTGAAAATTTAAACGCGTATGCACAAAAAGATACTTTTCTATGCAAAATCTTAAAATCTAACGGTCGTGTATGAAATTCTAATACTGCTGCTATTGATTTGATTTACTTTGTTATGTATGTTAGCTAGCAAAAGCTTTACATCACATTATTTAAGTATATTCTGTAGATACAAATAAATTACATACACTACACTTACTCTTTATTAAAACAAACGTATCCATGAGATACTATAAGTGAATTACAGTTGTATTTATAAAACGTATCCATCAGATACAATTAATAACAATCTGGTTGCGGTTAAAACACTTTCTTTCGCCAACGACCATACCACGCTGAATACATCGGTTCTCGTCCGATCACCGAAATTAAGCAGCGTCGGGCGCGGTTAGTACTTAGATGGGGGACCGCTTGGGAACACCGCGTGTTGTTGGCATCCCAACAACTTTTTGCTATTTTTTATAATTTTTCCATATAAAACATTAAAAAGTGCAAAAAAGCAATAATAATAATTACAATTGAATGGAAAATGATAAGTGTTAGTGAAAATTTAAACGCGTATGCACAAAAAGATACTTTTCTATGCAAAATCTTAAAATCTAACGGTCGTGTATGAAATTCTAATACTGCTGCTATTGATTTGATTTACTTTGTTGTGTATGTTAGCTAGCAAAAGCTTTACATCACATTATTTAAGTATATTCTGTAGATACAAATAAATTACATACACTACACTTACTCTTTATTAAAACAAACGTATCCATGAGATACTATAAGTGAATTACAGTTGTATTTATAAAACGTATCCATCAGATACAATTAATAACAATCTGGTTGCGGTTAAAACACTTTCTTTCGCCAACGACCATACCACGCTGAATACATCGGTTCTCGTCCGATCACCGAAATTAAGCAGCGTCGGGCGCGGTTAGTACTTAGATGGGGGACCGCTTGGGAACACCGCGTGTTGTTGGCATCCCAACAACTTTTTGCTATTTTTTATAATTTTTCCATATAAAACATTAAAAAGTGCAAAAAAGCAATAATAATAATTACAATTGAATGGAAAATGATAAGTGTTAGTGAAAATTTAAACGCGTATGCACAAAAAGATACTTTTCTATGCAAAATCTTAAAATCTAACGGTCGTGTATGAAATTCTAATACTGCTGCTATTGATTTGATTTACTTTGTTATGTATGTTAGCTAGCAAAAGCTTTACATCACATTATTTAAGTATATTCTGTAGATACAAATAAATTACATACACTACACTTACTCTTTATTAAAACAAACGTATCCATGAGATACTATAAGTGAATTACAGTTGTATTTATAAAACGTATCCATCAGATACAATTAATAACAATCTGGTTGCGGTTAAAACACTTTCTTTCGCCAACGACCATACCACGCTGAATACATCGGTTCTCGTCCGATCACCGAAATTAAGCAGCGTCGGGCGCGGTTAGTACTTAGATGGTGGACCGCTTGGGAACACCGCGTGTTGTTGGCATCCCAACAACTTTTTGCTATTTTTTATAATTTTTCCATATAAAACATTAAAAAGTGCAAAAAAGCAATAATAATAATTACAATTGAATGGAAAATGATAAGTGTTAGTGAAAATTTAAACGCGTATGCACAAAAAGATACTTTTCTATGCAAAATCTTAAAATCTAACGGTCGTGTATGAAATTCTAATACTGCTGCTATTGATTTGATTTACTTTGTTATGTATGTTAGCTAGCAAAAGCTTTACATCACATTATTTAAGTATATTCTGTAGATACAAATAAATTACATACACTACACTTACTCTTTATTAAAACAAACGTATCCATGAGATACTATAAGTGAATTACAGTTGTATTTATAAAACGTATCCATCAGATACAATTAATAACAATCTGGTTGCGGTTAAAACACTTTCTTTCGCCAACGACCATACCACGCTGAATACATCGGTTCTCGTCCGATCACCGAAATTAAGCAGCGTCGGGCGCGGTTAGTACTTAGATGGGGGACCGCTTGGGAACACCGCGTGTTGTTGGCATCCCAACAACTTTTTGCTATTTTTTATAATTTTTCCATATAAAACATTAAAAAGTGCAAAAAAGCAATAATAATAATTACAATTGAATGGAAAATGATAAGTGTTAGTGAAAATTTAAACGCGTATGCACAAAAAGATACTTTTCTATGCAAAATCTTAAAATCTAACGGTCGTGTATGAAATTCTAATACTGCTGCTATTGATTTGATTTACTTTGTTGTGTATGTTAGCTAGCAAAAGCTTTACATCACATTATTTAAGTATATTCTGTAGATACAAATAAATTACATACACTACACTTACTCTTTATTAAAACAAACGTATCCATGAGATACTATAAGTGAATTACAGTTGTATTTATAAAACGTATCCATCAGATACAATTAATAACAATCTGGTTGCGGTTAAAACACTTTCTTTCGCCAACGACCATACCACGCTGAATACATCGGTTCTCGTCCGATCACCGAAATTAAGCAGCGTCGGGCGCGGTTAGTACTTAGATGGGGGACCGCTTGGGAACACCGCGTGTTGTTGGCATCCCAACAACTTTTTGCTATTTTTTATAATTTTTCCATATAAAACATTAAAAAGTGCAAAAAAGCAATAATAATAATTACAATTGAATGGAAAATGATAAGTGTTAGTGAAAATTTAAACGCGTATGCACAAAAAGATACTTTTCTATGCAAAATCTTAAAATCTAACGGTCGTGTATGAAATTCTAATACTGCTGCTATTGATTTGATTTACTTTGTTATGTATGTTAGCTAGCAAAAGCTTTACATCACATTATTTAAGTATATTCTGTAGATACAAATAAATTACATACACTACACTTACTCTTTATTAAAACAAACGTATCCATGAGATACTATAAGTGAATTACAGTTGTATTTATAAAACGTATCCATCAGATACAATTAATAACAATCTGGTTGCGGTTAAAACACTTTCTTTCGCCAACGACCATACCACGCTGAATACATCGGTTCTCGTCCGATCACCGAAATTAAGCAGCGTCGGGCGCGGTTAGTACTTAGATGGGGGACCGCTTGGGAACACCGCGTGTTGTTGGCATCCCAACAACTTTTTGCTATTTTTTATAATTTTTCCATATAAAACATTAAAAAGTGCAAAAAAGCAATAATAATAATTACAATTGAATGGAAAATGATAAGTGTTAGTGAAAATTTAAACGCGTATGCACAAAAAGATACTTTTCTATGCAAAATCTTAAAATCTAACGGTCGTGTATGAAATTCTAATACTGCTGCTATTGATTTGATTTACTTTGTTATGTATGTTAGCTAGCAAAAGCTTTACATCACATTATTTAAGTATATTCTGTAGATACAAATAAATTACATACACTACACTTACTCTTTATTAAAACAAACGTATCCATGAGATACTATAAGTGAATTACAGTTGTATTTATAAAACGTATCCATCAGATACAATTAATAACAATCTGGTTGCGGTTAAAACACTTTCTTTCGCCAACGACCATACCACGCTGAATACATCGGTTCTCGTCCGATCACCGAAATTAAGCAGCGTCGGGCGCGGTTAGTACTTAGATGGGGGACCGCTTGGGAACACCGCGTGTTGTTGGCATCCCAACAACTTTTTGCTATTTTTTATAATTTTTCCATATAAAACATTAAAAAGTGCAAAAAAGCAATAATAATAATTACAATTGAATGGAAAATGATAAGTGTTAGTGAAAATTTAAACGCGTATGCACAAAAAGATACTTTTCTATGCAAAATCTTAAAATCTAACGGTCGTGTATGAAATTCTAATACTGCTGCTATTGATTTGATTTACTTTGTTATGTATGTTAGCTAGCAAAAGCTTTACATCACATTATTTAAGTATATTCTGTAGATACAAATAAATTACATACACTACACTTACTCTTTATTAAAACAAACGTATCCATGAGATACTATAAGTGAATTACAGTTGTATTTATAAAACGTATCCATCAGATACAATTAATAACAATCTGGTTGCGGTTAAAACACTTTCTTTCGCCAACGACCATACCACGCTGAATACATCGGTTCTCGTCCGATCACCGAAATTAAGCAGCGTCGGGCGCGGTTAGTACTTAGATGGGGGACCGCTTGGGAACACCGCGTGTTGTTGGCATCCCAACAACTTTTTGCTATTTTTTATAATTTTTCCATATAAAACATTAAAAAGTGCAAAAAAGCAATAATAATAATTACAATTGAATGGAAAATGATAAGTGTTAGTGAAAATTTAAACGCGTATGCACAAAAAGATACTTTTCTATGCAAAATCTTAAAATCTAACGGTCGTGTATGAAATTCTAATACTGCTGCTATTGATTTGATTTACTTTGTTGTGTATGTTAGCTAGCAAAAGCTTTACATCACATTATTTAAGTATATTCTGTAGATACAAATAAATTACATACACTACACTTACTCTTTATTAAAACAAACGTATCCATGAGATACTATAAGTGAATTACAGTTGTATTTATAAAACGTATCCATCAGATACAATTAATAACAATCTGGTTGCGGTTAAAACACTTTCTTTCGCCAACGACCATACCACGCTGAATACATCGGTTCTCGTCCGATCACCGAAATTAAGCAGCGTCGGGCGCGGTTAGTACTTAGATGGGGGACCGCTTGGGAACACCGCGTGTTGTTGGCATCCCAACAACTTTTTGCTATTTTTTATAATTTTTCCATATAAAACATTAAAAAGTGCAAAAAAGCAATAATAATAATTACAATTGAATGGAAAATGATAAGTGTTAGTGAAAATTTAAACGCGTATGCACAAAAAGATACTTTTCTATGCAAAATCTTAAAATCTAACGGTCGTGTATGAAATTCTAATACTGCTGCTATTGATTTGATTTACTTTGTTATGTATGTTAGCTAGCAAAAGCTTTACATCACATTATTTAAGTATATTCTGTAGATACAAATAAATTACATACACTACACTTACTCTTTATTAAAACAAACGTATCCATGAGATACTATAAGTGAATTACAGTTGTATTTATAAAACGTATCCATCAGATACAATTAATAACAATCTGGTTGCGGTTAAAACACTTTCTTTCGCCAACGACCATACCACGCTGAATACATCGGTTCTCGTCCGATCACCGAAATTAAGCAGCGTCGGGCGCGGTTAGTACTTAGATGGGGGACCGCTTGGGAACACCGCGTGTTGTTGGCATCCCAACAACTTTTTGCTATTTTTTATAATTTTTCCATATAAAACATTAAAAAGTGCAAAAAAGCAATAATAATAATTACAATTGAATGGAAAATGATAAGTGTTAGTGAAAATTTAAACGCGTATGCACAAAAAGATACTTTTCTATGCAAAATCTTAAAATCTAACGGTCGTGTATGAAATTCTAATACTGCTGCTATTGATTTGATTTACTTTGTTGTGTATGTTAGCTAGCAAAAGCTTTACATCACATTATTTAAGTATATTCTGTAGATACAAATAAATTACATACACTACACTTACTCTTTATTAAAACAAACGTATCCATGAGATACTATAAGTGAATTACAGTTGTATTTATAAAACGTATCCATCAGATACAATTAATAACAATCTGGTTGCGGTTAAAACACTTTCTTTCGCCAACGACCATACCACGCTGAATACATCGGTTCTCGTCCGATCACCGAAATTAAGCAGCGTCGGGCGCGGTTAGTACTTAGATGGGGGACCGCTTGGGAACACCGCGTGTTGTTGGCATCCCAACAACTTTTTGCTATTTTTTATAATTTTTCCATATAAAACATTAAAAAGTGCAAAAAAGCAATAATAATAATTACAATTGAATGGAAAATGATAAGTGTTAGTGAAAATTTAAACGCGTATGCACAAAAAGATACTTTTCTATGCAAAATCTTAAAATCTAACGGTCGTGTATGAAATTCTAATACTGCTGCTATTGATTTGATTTACTTTGTTATGTATGTTAGCTAGCAAAAGCTTTACATCACATTATTTAAGTATATTCTGTAGATACAAATAAATTACATACACTACACTTACTCTTTATTAAAACAAACGTATCCATGAGATACTATAAGTGAATTACAGTTGTATTTATAAAACGTATCCATCAGATACAATTAATAACAATCTGGTTGCGGTTAAAACACTTTCTTTCGCCAACGACCATACCACGCTGAATACATCGGTTCTCGTCCGATCACCGAAATTAAGCAGCGTCGGGCGCGGTTAGTACTTAGATGGGGGACCGCTTGGGAACACCGCGTGTTGTTGGCATCCCAACAACTTTTTGCTATTTTTTATAATTTTTCCATATAAAACATTAAAAAGTGCAAAAAAGCAATAATAATAATTACAATTGAATGGAAAATGATAAGTGTTAGTGAAAATTTAAACGCGTATGCACAAAAAGATACTTTTCTATGCAAAATCTTAAAATCTAACGGTCGTGTATGAAATTCTAATACTGCTGCTATTGATTTGATTTACTTTGTTATGTATGTTAGCTAGCAAAAGCTTTACATCACATTATTTAAGTATATTCTGTAGATACAAATAAATTACATACACTACACTTACTCTTTATTAAAACAAACGTATCCATGAGATACTATAAGTGAATTACAGTTGTATTTATAAAACGTATCCATCAGATACAATTAATAACAATCTGGTTGCGGTTAAAACACTTTCTTTCGCCAACGACCATACCACGCTGAATACATCGGTTCTCGTCCGATCACCGAAATTAAGCAGCGTCGGGCGCGGTTAGTACTTAGATGGGGGACCGCTTGGGAACACCGCGTGTTGTTGGCATCCCAACAACTTTTTGCTATTTTTTATAATTTTTCCATATAAAACATTAAAAAGTGCAAAAAAGCAATAATAATAATTACAATTGAATGGAAAATGATAAGTGTTAGTGAAAATTTAAACGCGTATGCACAAAAAGATACTTTTCTATGCAAAATCTTAAAATCTAACGGTCGTGTATGAAATTCTAATACTGCTGCTATTGATTTGATTTACTTTGTTGTGTATGTTAGCTAGCAAAAGCTTTACATCACATTATTTAAGTATATTCTGTAGATACAAATAAATTACATACACTACACTTACTCTTTATTAAAACAAACGTATCCATGAGATACTATAAGTGAATTACAGTTGTATTTATAAAACGTATCCATCAGATACAATTAATAACAATCTGGTTGCGGTTAAAACACTTTCTTTCGCCAACGACCATACCACGCTGAATACATCGGTTCTCGTCCGATCACCGAAATTAAGCAGCGTCGGGCGCGGTTAGTACTTAGATGGGGGACCGCTTGGGAACACCGCGTGTTGTTGGCATCCCAACAACTTTTTGCTATTTTTTATAATTTTTCCATATAAAACATTAAAAAGTGCAAAAAAGCAATAATAATAATTACAATTGAATGGAAAATGATAAGTGTTAGTGAAAATTTAAACGCGTATGCACAAAAAGATACTTTTCTATGCAAAATCTTAAAATCTAACGGTCGTGTATGAAATTCTAATACTGCTGCTATTGATTTGATTTACTTTGTTATGTATGTTAGCTAGCAAAAGCTTTACATCACATTATTTAAGTATATTCTGTAGATACAAATAAATTACATACACTACACTTACTCTTTATTAAAACAAACGTATCCATGAGATACTATAAGTGAATTACAGTTGTATTTATAAAACGTATCCATCAGATACAATTAATAACAATCTGGTTGCGGTTAAAACACTTTCTTTCGCCAACGACCATACCACGCTGAATACATCGGTTCTCGTCCGATCACCGAAATTAAGCAGCGTCGGGCGCGGTTAGTACTTAGATGGGGGACCGCTTGGGAACACCGCGTGTTGTTGGCATCCCAACAACTTTTTGCTATTTTTTATAATTTTTCCATATAAAACATTAAAAAGTGCAAAAAAGCAATAATAATAATTACAATTGAATGGAAAATGATAAGTGTTAGTGAAAATTTAAACGCGTATGCACAAAAAGATACTTTTCTATGCAAAATCTTAAAATCTAACGGTCGTGTATGAAATTCTAATACTGCTGCTATTGATTTGATTTACTTTGTTATGTATGTTAGCTAGCAAAAGCTTTACATCACATTATTTAAGTATATTCTGTAGATACAAATAAATTACATACACTACACTTACTCTTTATTAAAACAAACGTATCCATGAGATACTATAAGTGAATTACAGTTGTATTTATAAAACGTATCCATCAGATACAATTAATAACAATCTGGTTGCGGTTAAAACACTTTCTTTCGCCAACGACCATACCACGCTGAATACATCGGTTCTCGTCCGATCACCGAAATTAAGCAGCGTCGGGCGCGGTTAGTACTTAGATGGGGGACCGCTTGGGAACACCGCGTGTTGTTGGCATCCCAACAACTTTTTGCTATTTTTTATAATTTTTCCATATAAAACATTAAAAAGTGCAAAAAAGCAATAATAATAATTACAATTGAATGGAAAATGATAAGTGTTAGTGAAAATTTAAACGCGTATGCACAAAAAGATACTTTTCTATGCAAAATCTTAAAATCTAACGGTCGTGTATGAAATTCTAATACTGCTGCTATTGATTTGATTTACTTTGTTGTGTATGTTAGCTAGCAAAAGCTTTACATCACATTATTTAAGTATATTCTGTAGATACAAATAAATTACATACACTACACTTACTCTTTATTAAAACAAACGTATCCATGAGATACTATAAGTGAATTACAGTTGTATTTATAAAACGTATCCATCAGATACAATTAATAACAATCTGGTTGCGGTTAAAACACTTTCTTTCGCCAACGACCATACCACGCTGAATACATCGGTTCTCGTCCGATCACCGAAATTAAGCAGCGTCGGGCGCGGTTAGTACTTAGATGGGGGACCGCTTGGGAACACCGCGTGTTGTTGGCATCCCAACAACTTTTTGCTATTTTTTATAATTTTTCCATATAAAACATTAAAAAGTGCAAAAAAGCAATAATAATAATTACAATTGAATGGAAAATGATAAGTGTTAGTGAAAATTTAAACGCGTATGCACAAAAAGATACTTTTCTATGCAAAATCTTAAAATCTAACGGTCGTGTATGAAATTCTAATACTGCTGCTATTGATTTGATTTACTTTGTTATGTATGTTAGCTAGCAAAAGCTTTACATCACATTATTTAAGTATATTCTGTAGATACAAATAAATTACATACACTACACTTACTCTTTATTAAAACAAACGTATCCATGAGATACTATAAGTGAATTACAGTTGTATTTATAAAACGTATCCATCAGATACAATTAATAACAATCTGGTTGCGGTTAAAACACTTTCTTTCGCCAACGACCATACCACGCTGAATACATCGGTTCTCGTCCGATCACCGAAATTAAGCAGCGTCGGGCGCGGTTAGTACTTAGATGGTGGACCGCTTGGGAACACCGCGTGTTGTTGGCATCCCAACAACTTTTTGCTATTTTTTATAATTTTTCCATATAAAACATTAAAAAGTGCAAAAAAGCAATAATAATAATTACAATTGAATGGAAAATGATAAGTGTTAGTGAAAATTTAAACGCGTATGCACAAAAAGATACTTTTCTATGCAAAATCTTAAAATCTAACGGTCGTGTATGAAATTCTAATACTGCTGCTATTGATTTGATTTACTTTGTTATGTATGTTAGCTAGCAAAAGCTTTACATCACATTATTTAAGTATATTCTGTAGATACAAATAAATTACATACACTACACTTACTCTTTATTAAAACAAACGTATCCATGAGATACTATAAGTGAATTACAGTTGTATTTATAAAACGTATCCATCAGATACAATTAATAACAATCTGGTTGCGGTTAAAACACTTTCTTTCGCCAACGACCATACCACGCTGAATACATCGGTTCTCGTCCGATCACCGAAATTAAGCAGCGTCGGGCGCGGTTAGTACTTAGATGGTGGACCGCTTGGGAACACCGCGTGTTGTTGGCATCCCAACAACTTTTTGCTATTTTTTATAATTTTTCCATATAAAACATTAAAAAGTGCAAAAAAGCAATAATAATAATTACAATTGAATGGAAAATGATAAGTGTTAGTGAAAATTTAAACGCGTATGCACAAAAAGATACTTTTCTATGCAAAATCTTAAAATCTAACGGTCGTGTATGAAATTCGAATACTGCTGCTATTGATTTGATTTACTTTGTTATGTATGTTAGCTAGCAAAAGCTTTACATCACATTATTTAAGTATATTCTGTAGATACAAATAAATTACATACACTACACTTACTCTTTATTAAAACAAACGTATCCATGAGATACTATAAGTGAATTACAGTTGTATTTATAAAACGTATCCATCAGATACAATTAATAACAATCTGGTTGCGGTTAAAACACTTTCTTTCGCCAACGACCATACCACGCTGAATACATCGGTTCTCGTCCGATCACCGAAATTAAGCAGCGTCGGGCGCGGTTAGTACTTAGATGGGGGACCGCTTGGGAACACCGCGTGTTGTTGGCATCCCAACAACTTTTTGCTATTTTTTATAATTTTTCCATATAAAACATTAAAAAGTGCAAAAAAGCAATAATAATAATTACAATTGAATGGAAAATGATAAGTGTTAGTGAAAATTTAAACGCGTATGCACAAAAAGATACTTTTCTATGCAAAATCTTAAAATCTAACGGTCGTGTATGAAATTCTAATACTGCTGCTATTGATTTGATTTACTTTGTTATGTATGTTAGCTAGCAAAAGCTTTACATCACATTATTTAAGTATATTCTGTAGATACAAATAAATTACATACACTACACTTACTCTTTATTAAAACAAACGTATCCATGAGATACTATAAGTGAATTACAGTTGTATTTATAAAACGTATCCATCAGATACAATTAATAACAATCTGGTTGCGGTTAAAACACTTTCTTTCGCCAACGACCATACCACGCTGAATACATCGGTTCTCGTCCGATCACCGAAATTAAGCAGCGTCGGGCGCGGTTAGTACTTAGATGGGGGACCGCTTGGGAACACCGCGTGTTGTTGGCATCCCAACAACTTTTTGCTATTTTTTATAATTTTTCCATATAAAACATTAAAAAGTGCAAAAAAGCAATAATAATAATTACAATTGAATGGAAAATGATAAGTGTTAGTGAAAATTTAAACGCGTATGCACAAAAAGATACTTTTCTATGCAAAATCTTAAAATCTAACGGTCGTGTATGAAATTCTAATACTGCTGCTATTGATTTGATTTACTTTGTTGTGTATGTTAGCTAGCAAAAGCTTTACATCACATTATTTAAGTATATTCTGTAGATACAAATAAATTACATACACTACACTTACTCTTTATTAAAACAAACGTATCCATGAGATACTATAAGTGAATTACAGTTGTATTTATAAAACGTATCCATCAGATACAATTAATAACAATCTGGTTGCGGTTAAAACACTTTCTTTCGCCAACGACCATACCACGCTGAATACATCGGTTCTCGTCCGATCACCGAAATTAAGCAGCGTCGGGCGCGGTTAGTACTTAGATGGGGGACCGCTTGGGAACACCGCGTGTTGTTGGCATCCCAACAACTTTTTGCTATTTTTTATAATTTTTCCATATAAAACATTAAAAAGTGCAAAAAAGCAATAATAATAATTACAATTGAATGGAAAATGATAAGTGTTAGTGAAAATTTAAACGCGTATGCACAAAAAGATACTTTTCTATGCAAAATCTTAAAATCTAACGGTCGTGTATGAAATTCTAATACTGCTGCTATTGATTTGATTTACTTTGTTATGTATGTTAGCTAGCAAAAGCTTTACATCACATTATTTAAGTATATTCTGTAGATACAAATAAATTACATACACTACACTTACTCTTTATTAAAACAAACGTATCCATGAGATACTATAAGTGAATTACAGTTGTATTTATAAAACGTATCCATCAGATACAATTAATAACAATCTGGTTGCGGTTAAAACACTTTCTTTCGCCAACGACCATACCACGCTGAATACATCGGTTCTCGTCCGATCACCGAAATTAAGCAGCGTCGGGCGCGGTTAGTACTTAGATGGGGGACCGCTTGGGAACACCGCGTGTTGTTGGCATCCCAACAACTTTTTGCTATTTTTTATAATTTTTCCATATAAAACATTAAAAAGTGCAAAAAAGCAATAATAATAATTACAATTGAATGGAAAATGATAAGTGTTAGTGAAAATTTAAACGCGTATGCACAAAAAGATACTTTTCTATGCAAAATCTTAAAATCTAACGGTCGTGTATGAAATTCTAATACTGCTGCTATTGATTTGATTTACTTTGTTGTGTATGTTAGCTAGCAAAAGCTTTACATCACATTATTTAAGTATATTCTGTAGATACAAATAAATTACATACACTACACTTACTCTTTATTAAAACAAACGTATCCATGAGATACTATAAGTGAATTACAGTTGTATTTATAAAACGTATCCATCAGATACAATTAATAACAATCTGGTTGCGGTTAAAACACTTTCTTTCGCCAACGACCATACCACGCTGAATACATCGGTTCTCGTCCGATCACCGAAATTAAGCAGCGTCGGGCGCGGTTAGTACTTAGATGGGGGACCGCTTGGGAACACCGCGTGTTGTTGGCATCCCAACAACTTTTTGCTATTTTTTATAATTTTTCCATATAAAACATTAAAAAGTGCAAAAAAGCAATAATAATAATTACAATTGAATGGAAAATGATAAGTGTTAGTGAAAATTTAAACGCGTATGCACAAAAAGATACTTTTCTATGCAAAATCTTAAAATCTAACGGTCGTGTATGAAATTCTAATACTGCTGCTATTGATTTGATTTACTTTGTTATGTATGTTAGCTAGCAAAAGCTTTACATCACATTATTTAAGTATATTCTGTAGATACAAATAAATTACATACACTACACTTACTCTTTATTAAAACAAACGTATCCATGAGATACTATAAGTGAATTACAGTTGTATTTATAAAACGTATCCATCAGATACAATTAATAACAATCTGGTTGCGGTTAAAACACTTTCTTTCGCCAACGACCATACCACGCTGAATACATCGGTTCTCGTCCGATCACCGAAATTAAGCAGCGTCGGGCGCGGTTAGTACTTAGATGGGGGACCGCTTGGGAACACCGCGTGTTGTTGGCATCCCAACAACTTTTTGCTATTTTTTATAATTTTTCCATATAAAACATTAAAAAGTGCAAAAAAGCAATAATAATAATTACAATTGAATGGAAAATGATAAGTGTTAGTGAAAATTTAAACGCGTATGCACAAAAAGATACTTTTCTATGCAAAATCTTAAAATCTAACGGTCGTGTATGAAATTCTAATACTGCTGCTATTGATTTGATTTACTTTGTTATGTATGTTAGCTAGCAAAAGCTTTACATCACATTATTTAAGTATATTCTGTAGATACAAATAAATTACATACACTACACTTACTCTTTATTAAAACAAACGTATCCATGAGATACTATAAGTGAATTACAGTTGTATTTATAAAACGTATCCATCAGATACAATTAATAACAATCTGGTTGCGGTTAAAACACTTTCTTTCGCCAACGACCATACCACGCTGAATACATCGGTTCTCGTCCGATCACCGAAATTAAGCAGCGTCGGGCGCGGTTAGTACTTAGATGGGGGACCGCTTGGGAACACCGCGTGTTGTTGGCATCCCAACAACTTTTTGCTATTTTTTATAATTTTTCCATATAAAACATTAAAAAGTGCAAAAAAGCAATAATAATAATTACAATTGAATGGAAAATGATAAGTGTTAGTGAAAATTTAAACGCGTATGCACAAAAAGATACTTTTCTATGCAAAATCTTAAAATCTAACGGTCGTGTATGAAATTCTAATACTGCTGCTATTGATTTGATTTACTTTGTTATGTATGTTAGCTAGCAAAAGCTTTACATCACATTATTTAAGTATATTCTGTAGATACAAATAAATTACATACACTACACTTACTCTTTATTAAAACAAACGTATCCATGAGATACTATAAGTGAATTACAGTTGTATTTATAAAACGTATCCATCAGATACAATTAATAACAATCTGGTTGCGGTTAAAACACTTTCTTTCGCCAACGACCATACCACGCTGAATACATCGGTTCTCGTCCGATCACCGAAATTAAGCAGCGTCGGGCGCGGTTAGTACTTAGATGGGGGACCGCTTGGGAACACCGCGTGTTGTTGGCATCCCAACAACTTTTTGCTATTTTTTATAATTTTTCCATATAAAACATTAAAAAGTGCAAAAAAGCAATAATAATAATTACAATTGAATGGAAAATGATAAGTGTTAGTGAAAATTTAAACGCGTATGCACAAAAAGATACTTTTCTATGCAAAATCTTAAAATCTAACGGTCGTGTATGAAATTCTAATACTGCTGCTATTGATTTGATTTACTTTGTTGTGTATGTTAGCTAGCAAAAGCTTTACATCACATTATTTAAGTATATTCTGTAGATACAAATAAATTACATACACTACACTTACTCTTTATTAAAACAAACGTATCCATGAGATACTATAAGTGAATTACAGTTGTATTTATAAAACGTATCCATCAGATACAATTAATAACAATCTGGTTGCGGTTAAAACACTTTCTTTCGCCAACGACCATACCACGCTGAATACATCGGTTCTCGTCCGATCACCGAAATTAAGCAGCGTCGGGCGCGGTTAGTACTTAGATGGGGGACCGCTTGGGAACACCGCGTGTTGTTGGCATCCCAACAACTTTTTGCTATTTTTTATAATTTTTCCATATAAAACATTAAAAAGTGCAAAAAAGCAATAATAATAATTACAATTGAATGGAAAATGATAAGTGTTAGTGAAAATTTAAACGCGTATGCACAAAAAGATACTTTTCTATGCAAAATCTTAAAATCTAACGGTCGTGTATGAAATTCTAATACTGCTGCTATTGATTTGATTTACTTTGTTATGTATGTTAGCTAGCAAAAGCTTTACATCACATTATTTAAGTATATTCTGTAGATACAAATAAATTACATACACTACACTTACTCTTTATTAAAACAAACGTATCCATGAGATACTATAAGTGAATTACAGTTGTATTTATAAAACGTATCCATCAGATACAATTAATAACAATCTGGTTGCGGTTAAAACACTTTCTTTCGCCAACGACCATACCACGCTGAATACATCGGTTCTCGTCCGATCACCGAAATTAAGCAGCGTCGGGCGCGGTTAGTACTTAGATGGTGGACCGCTTGGGAACACCGCGTGTTGTTGGCATCCCAACAACTTTTTGCTATTTTTTATAATTTTTCCATATAAAACATTAAAAAGTGCAAAAAAGCAATAATAATAATTACAATTGAATGGAAAATGATAAGTGTTAGTGAAAATTTAAACGCGTATGCACAAAAAGATACTTTTCTATGCAAAATCTTAAAATCTAACGGTCGTGTATGAAATTCTAATACTGCTGCTATTGATTTGATTTACTTTGTTATGTATGTTAGCTAGCAAAAGCTTTACATCACATTATTTAAGTATATTCTGTAGATACAAATAAATTACATACACTACACTTACTCTTTATTAAAACAAACGTATCCATGAGATACTATAAGTGAATTACAGTTGTATTTATAAAACGTATCCATCAGATACAATTAATAACAATCTGGTTGCGGTTAAAACACTTTCTTTCGCCAACGACCATACCACGCTGAATACATCGGTTCTCGTCCGATCACCGAAATTAAGCAGCGTCGGGCGCGGTTAGTACTTAGATGGTGGACCGCTTGGGAACACCGCGTGTTGTTGGCATCCCAACAACTTTTTGCTATTTTTTATAATTTTTCCATATAAAACATTAAAAAGTGCAAAAAAGCAATAATAATAATTACAATTGAATGGAAAATGATAAGTGTTAGTGAAAATTTAAACGCGTATGCACAAAAAGATACTTTTCTATGCAAAATCTTAAAATCTAACGGTCGTGTATGAAATTCGAATACTGCTGCTATTGATTTGATTTACTTTGTTATGTATGTTAGCTAGCAAAAGCTTTACATCACATTATTTAAGTATATTCTGTAGATACAAATAAATTACATACACTACACTTACTCTTTATTAAAACAAACGTATCCATGAGATACTATAAGTGAATTACAGTTGTATTTATAAAACGTATCCATCAGATACAATTAATAACAATCTGGTTGCGGTTAAAACACTTTCTTTCGCCAACGACCATACCACGCTGAATACATCGGTTCTCGTCCGATCACCGAAATTAAGCAGCGTCGGGCGCGGTTAGTACTTAGATGGGGGACCGCTTGGGAACACCGCGTGTTGTTGGCATCCCAACAACTTTTTGCTATTTTTTATAATTTTTCCATATAAAACATTAAAAAGTGCAAAAAAGCAATAATAATAATTACAATTGAATGGAAAATGATAAGTGTTAGTGAAAATTTAAACGCGTATGCACAAAAAGATACTTTTCTATGCAAAATCTTAAAATCTAACGGTCGTGTATGAAATTCTAATACTGCTGCTATTGATTTGATTTACTTTGTTATGTATGTTAGCTAGCAAAAGCTTTACATCACATTATTTAAGTATATTCTGTAGATACAAATAAATTACATACACTACACTTACTCTTTATTAAAACAAACGTATCCATGAGATACTATAAGTGAATTACAGTTGTATTTATAAAACGTATCCATCAGATACAATTAATAACAATCTGGTTGCGGTTAAAACACTTTCTTTCGCCAACGACCATACCACGCTGAATACATCGGTTCTCGTCCGATCACCGAAATTAAGCAGCGTCGGGCGCGGTTAGTACTTAGATGGGGGACCGCTTGGGAACACCGCGTGTTGTTGGCATCCCAACAACTTTTTGCTATTTTTTATAATTTTTCCATATAAAACATTAAAAAGTGCAAAAAAGCAATAATAATAATTACAATTGAATGGAAAATGATAAGTGTTAGTGAAAATTTAAACGCGTATGCACAAAAAGATACTTTTCTATGCAAAATCTTAAAATCTAACGGTCGTGTATGAAATTCTAATACTGCTGCTATTGATTTGATTTACTTTGTTGTGTATGTTAGCTAGCAAAAGCTTTACATCACATTATTTAAGTATATTCTGTAGATACAAATAAATTACATACACTACACTTACTCTTTATTAAAACAAACGTATCCATGAGATACTATAAGTGAATTACAGTTGTATTTATAAAACGTATCCATCAGATACAATTAATAACAATCTGGTTGCGGTTAAAACACTTTCTTTCGCCAACGACCATACCACGCTGAATACATCGGTTCTCGTCCGATCACCGAAATTAAGCAGCGTCGGGCGCGGTTAGTACTTAGATGGGGGACCGCTTGGGAACACCGCGTGTTGTTGGCATCCCAACAACTTTTTGCTATTTTTTATAATTTTTCCATATAAAACATTAAAAAGTGCAAAAAAGCAATAATAATAATTACAATTGAATGGAAAATGATAAGTGTTAGTGAAAATTTAAACGCGTATGCACAAAAAGATACTTTTCTATGCAAAATCTTAAAATCTAACGGTCGTGTATGAAATTCTAATACTGCTGCTATTGATTTGATTTACTTTGTTATGTATGTTAGCTAGCAAAAGCTTTACATCACATTATTTAAGTATATTCTGTAGATACAAATAAATTACATACACTACACTTACTCTTTATTAAAACAAACGTATCCATGAGATACTATAAGTGAATTACAGTTGTATTTATAAAACGTATCCATCAGATACAATTAATAACAATCTGGTTGCGGTTAAAACACTTTCTTTCGCCAACGACCATACCACGCTGAATACATCGGTTCTCGTCCGATCACCGAAATTAAGCAGCGTCGGGCGCGGTTAGTACTTAGATGGGGGACCGCTTGGGAACACCGCGTGTTGTTGGCATCCCAACAACTTTTTGCTATTTTTTATAATTTTTCCATATAAAACATTAAAAAGTGCAAAAAAGCAATAATAATAATTACAATTGAATGGAAAATGATAAGTGTTAGTGAAAATTTAAACGCGTATGCACAAAAAGATACTTTTCTATGCAAAATCTTAAAATCTAACGGTCGTGTATGAAATTCTAATACTGCTGCTATTGATTTGATTTACTTTGTTGTGTATGTTAGCTAGCAAAAGCTTTACATCACATTATTTAAGTATATTCTGTAGATACAAATAAATTACATACACTACACTTACTCTTTATTAAAACAAACGTATCCATGAGATACTATAAGTGAATTACAGTTGTATTTATAAAACGTATCCATCAGATACAATTAATAACAATCTGGTTGCGGTTAAAACACTTTCTTTCGCCAACGACCATACCACGCTGAATACATCGGTTCTCGTCCGATCACCGAAATTAAGCAGCGTCGGGCGCGGTTAGTACTTAGATGGGGGACCGCTTGGGAACACCGCGTGTTGTTGGCATCCCAACAACTTTTTGCTATTTTTTATAATTTTTCCATATAAAACATTAAAAAGTGCAAAAAAGCAATAATAATAATTACAATTGAATGGAAAATGATAAGTGTTAGTGAAAATTTAAACGCGTATGCACAAAAAGATACTTTTCTATGCAAAATCTTAAAATCTAACGGTCGTGTATGAAATTCTAATACTGCTGCTATTGATTTGATTTACTTTGTTATGTATGTTAGCTAGCAAAAGCTTTACATCACATTATTTAAGTATATTCTGTAGATACAAATAAATTACATACACTACACTTACTCTTTATTAAAACAAACGTATCCATGAGATACTATAAGTGAATTACAGTTGTATTTATAAAACGTATCCATCAGATACAATTAATAACAATCTGGTTGCGGTTAAAACACTTTCTTTCGCCAACGACCATACCACGCTGAATACATCGGTTCTCGTCCGATCACCGAAATTAAGCAGCGTCGGGCGCGGTTAGTACTTAGATGGGGGACCGCTTGGGAACACCGCGTGTTGTTGGCATCCCAACAACTTTTTGCTATTTTTTATAATTTTTCCATATAAAACATTAAAAAGTGCAAAAAAGCAATAATAATAATTACAATTGAATGGAAAATGATAAGTGTTAGTGAAAATTTAAACGCGTATGCACAAAAAGATACTTTTCTATGCAAAATCTTAAAATCTAACGGTCGTGTATGAAATTCTAATACTGCTGCTATTGATTTGATTTACTTTGTTATGTATGTTAGCTAGCAAAAGCTTTACATCACATTATTTAAGTATATTCTGTAGATACAAATAAATTACATACACTACACTTACTCTTTATTAAAACAAACGTATCCATGAGATACTATAAGTGAATTACAGTTGTATTTATAAAACGTATCCATCAGATACAATTAATAACAATCTGGTTGCGGTTAAAACACTTTCTTTCGCCAACGACCATACCACGCTGAATACATCGGTTCTCGTCCGATCACCGAAATTAAGCAGCGTCGGGCGCGGTTAGTACTTAGATGGTGGACCGCTTGGGAACACCGCGTGTTGTTGGCATCCCAACAACTTTTTGCTATTTTTTATAATTTTTCCATATAAAACATTAAAAAGTGCAAAAAAGCAATAATAATAATTACAATTGAATGGAAAATGATAAGTGTTAGTGAAAATTTAAACGCGTATGCACAAAAAGATACTTTTCTATGCAAAATCTTAAAATCTAACGGTCGTGTATGAAATTCGAATACTGCTGCTATTGATTTGATTTACTTTGTTATGTATGTTAGCTAGCAAAAGCTTTACATCACATTATTTAAGTATATTCTGTAGATACAAATAAATTACATACACTACACTTACTCTTTATTAAAACAAACGTATCCATGAGATACTATAAGTGAATTACAGTTGTATTTATAAAACGTATCCATCAGATACAATTAATAACAATCTGGTTGCGGTTAAAACACTTTCTTTCGCCAACGACCATACCACGCTGAATACATCGGTTCTCGTCCGATCACCGAAATTAAGCAGCGTCGGGCGCGGTTAGTACTTAGATGGGGGACCGCTTGGGAACACCGCGTGTTGTTGGCATCCCAACAACTTTTTGCTATTTTTTATAATTTTTCCATATAAAACATTAAAAAGTGCAAAAAAGCAATAATAATAATTACAATTGAATGGAAAATGATAAGTGTTAGTGAAAATTTAAACGCGTATGCACAAAAAGATACTTTTCTATGCAAAATCTTAAAATCTAACGGTCGTGTATGAAATTCTAATACTGCTGCTATTGATTTGATTTACTTTGTTATGTATGTTAGCTAGCAAAAGCTTTACATCACATTATTTAAGTATATTCTGTAGATACAAATAAATTACATACACTACACTTACTCTTTATTAAAACAAACGTATCCATGAGATACTATAAGTGAATTACAGTTGTATTTATAAAACGTATCCATCAGATACAATTAATAACAATCTGGTTGCGGTTAAAACACTTTCTTTCGCCAACGACCATACCACGCTGAATACATCGGTTCTCGTCCGATCACCGAAATTAAGCAGCGTCGGGCGCGGTTAGTACTTAGATGGGGGACCGCTTGGGAACACCGCGTGTTGTTGGCATCCCAACAACTTTTTGCTATTTTTTATAATTTTTCCATATAAAACATTAAAAAGTGCAAAAAAGCAATAATAATAATTACAATTGAATGGAAAATGATAAGTGTTAGTGAAAATTTAAACGCGTATGCACAAAAAGATACTTTTCTATGCAAAATCTTAAAATCTAACGGTCGTGTATGAAATTCTAATACTGCTGCTATTGATTTGATTTACTTTGTTGTGTATGTTAGCTAGCAAAAGCTTTACATCACATTATTTAAGTATATTCTGTAGATACAAATAAATTACATACACTACACTTACTCTTTATTAAAACAAACGTATCCATGAGATACTATAAGTGAATTACAGTTGTATTTATAAAACGTATCCATCAGATACAATTAATAACAATCTGGTTGCGGTTAAAACACTTTCTTTCGCCAACGACCATACCACGCTGAATACATCGGTTCTCGTCCGATCACCGAAATTAAGCAGCGTCGGGCGCGGTTAGTACTTAGATGGGGGACCGCTTGGGAACACCGCGTGTTGTTGGCATCCCAACAACTTTTTGCTATTTTTTATAATTTTTCCATATAAAACATTAAAAAGTGCAAAAAAGCAATAATAATAATTACAATTGAATGGAAAATGATAAGTGTTAGTGAAAATTTAAACGCGTATGCACAAAAAGATACTTTTCTATGCAAAATCTTAAAATCTAACGGTCGTGTATGAAATTCTAATACTGCTGCTATTGATTTGATTTACTTTGTTATGTATGTTAGCTAGCAAAAGCTTTACATCACATTATTTAAGTATATTCTGTAGATACAAATAAATTACATACACTACACTTACTCTTTATTAAAACAAACGTATCCATGAGATACTATAAGTGAATTACAGTTGTATTTATAAAACGTATCCATCAGATACAATTAATAACAATCTGGTTGCGGTTAAAACACTTTCTTTCGCCAACGACCATACCACGCTGAATACATCGGTTCTCGTCCGATCACCGAAATTAAGCAGCGTCGGGCGCGGTTAGTACTTAGATGGGGGACCGCTTGGGAACACCGCGTGTTGTTGGCATCCCAACAACTTTTTGCTATTTTTTATAATTTTTCCATATAAAACATTAAAAAGTGCAAAAAAGCAATAATAATAATTACAATTGAATGGAAAATGATAAGTGTTAGTGAAAATTTAAACGCGTATGCACAAAAAGATACTTTTCTATGCAAAATCTTAAAATCTAACGGTCGTGTATGAAATTCTAATACTGCTGCTATTGATTTGATTTACTTTGTTGTGTATGTTAGCTAGCAAAAGCTTTACATCACATTATTTAAGTATATTCTGTAGATACAAATAAATTACATACACTACACTTACTCTTTATTAAAACAAACGTATCCATGAGATACTATAAGTGAATTACAGTTGTATTTATAAAACGTATCCATCAGATACAATTAATAACAATCTGGTTGCGGTTAAAACACTTTCTTTCGCCAACGACCATACCACGCTGAATACATCGGTTCTCGTCCGATCACCGAAATTAAGCAGCGTCGGGCGCGGTTAGTACTTAGATGGGGGACCGCTTGGGAACACCGCGTGTTGTTGGCATCCCAACAACTTTTTGCTATTTTTTATAATTTTTCCATATAAAACATTAAAAAGTGCAAAAAAGCAATAATAATAATTACAATTGAATGGAAAATGATAAGTGTTAGTGAAAATTTAAACGCGTATGCACAAAAAGATACTTTTCTATGCAAAATCTTAAAATCTAACGGTCGTGTATGAAATTCTAATACTGCTGCTATTGATTTGATTTACTTTGTTATGTATGTTAGCTAGCAAAAGCTTTACATCACATTATTTAAGTATATTCTGTAGATACAAATAAATTACATACACTACACTTACTCTTTATTAAAACAAACGTATCCATGAGATACTATAAGTGAATTACAGTTGTATTTATAAAACGTATCCATCAGATACAATTAATAACAATCTGGTTGCGGTTAAAACACTTTCTTTCGCCAACGACCATACCACGCTGAATACATCGGTTCTCGTCCGATCACCGAAATTAAGCAGCGTCGGGCGCGGTTAGTACTTAGATGGGGGACCGCTTGGGAACACCGCGTGTTGTTGGCATCCCAACAACTTTTTGCTATTTTTTATAATTTTTCCATATAAAACATTAAAAAGTGCAAAAAAGCAATAATAATAATTACAATTGAATGGAAAATGATAAGTGTTAGTGAAAATTTAAACGCGTATGCACAAAAAGATACTTTTCTATGCAAAATCTTAAAATCTAACGGTCGTGTATGAAATTCTAATACTGCTGCTATTGATTTGATTTACTTTGTTATGTATGTTAGCTAGCAAAAGCTTTACATCACATTATTTAAGTATATTCTGTAGATACAAATAAATTACATACACTACACTTACTCTTTATTAAAACAAACGTATCCATGAGATACTATAAGTGAATTACAGTTGTATTTATAAAACGTATCCATCAGATACAATTAATAACAATCTGGTTGCGGTTAAAACACTTTCTTTCGCCAACGACCATACCACGCTGAATACATCGGTTCTCGTCCGATCACCGAAATTAAGCAGCGTCGGGCGCGGTTAGTACTTAGATGGGGGACCGCTTGGGAACACCGCGTGTTGTTGGCATCCCAACAACTTTTTGCTATTTTTTATAATTTTTCCATATAAAACATTAAAAAGTGCAAAAAAGCAATAATAATAATTACAATTGAATGGAAAATGATAAGTGTTAGTGAAAATTTAAACGCGTATGCACAAAAAGATACTTTTCTATGCAAAATCTTAAAATCTAACGGTCGTGTATGAAATTCTAATACTGCTGCTATTGATTTGATTTACTTTGTTGTGTATGTTAGCTAGCAAAAGCTTTACATCACATTATTTAAGTATATTCTGTAGATACAAATAAATTACATACACTACACTTACTCTTTATTAAAACAAACGTATCCATGAGATACTATAAGTGAATTACAGTTGTATTTATAAAACGTATCCATCAGATACAATTAATAACAATCTGGTTGCGGTTAAAACACTTTCTTTCGCCAACGACCATACCACGCTGAATACATCGGTTCTCGTCCGATCACCGAAATTAAGCAGCGTCGGGCGCGGTTAGTACTTAGATGGGGGACCGCTTGGGAACACCGCGTGTTGTTGGCATCCCAACAACTTTTTGCTATTTTTTATAATTTTTCCATATAAAACATTAAAAAGTGCAAAAAAGCAATAATAATAATTACAATTGAATGGAAAATGATAAGTGTTAGTGAAAATTTAAACGCGTATGCACAAAAAGATACTTTTCTATGCAAAATCTTAAAATCTAACGGTCGTGTATGAAATTCTAATACTGCTGCTATTGATTTGATTTACTTTGTTATGTATGTTAGCTAGCAAAAGCTTTACATCACATTATTTAAGTATATTCTGTAGATACAAATAAATTACATACACTACACTTACTCTTTATTAAAACAAACGTATCCATGAGATACTATAAGTGAATTACAGTTGTATTTATAAAACGTATCCATCAGATACAATTAATAACAATCTGGTTGCGGTTAAAACACTTTCTTTCGCCAACGACCATACCACGCTGAATACATCGGTTCTCGTCCGATCACCGAAATTAAGCAGCGTCGGGCGCGGTTAGTACTTAGATGGTGGACCGCTTGGGAACACCGCGTGTTGTTGGCATCCCAACAACTTTTTGCTATTTTTTATAATTTTTCCATATAAAACATTAAAAAGTGCAAAAAAGCAATAATAATAATTACAATTGAATGGAAAATGATAAGTGTTAGTGAAAATTTAAACGCGTATGCACAAAAAGATACTTTTCTATGCAAAATCTTAAAATCTAACGGTCGTGTATGAAATTCTAATACTGCTGCTATTGATTTGATTTACTTTGTTATGTATGTTAGCTAGCAAAAGCTTTACATCACATTATTTAAGTATATTCTGTAGATACAAATAAATTACATACACTACACTTACTCTTTATTAAAACAAACGTATCCATGAGATACTATAAGTGAATTACAGTTGTATTTATAAAACGTATCCATCAGATACAATTAATAACAATCTGGTTGCGGTTAAAACACTTTCTTTCGCCAACGACCATACCACGCTGAATACATCGGTTCTCGTCCGATCACCGAAATTAAGCAGCGTCGGGCGCGGTTAGTACTTAGATGGTGGACCGCTTGGGAACACCGCGTGTTGTTGGCATCCCAACAACTTTTTGCTATTTTTTATAATTTTTCCATATAAAACATTAAAAAGTGCAAAAAAGCAATAATAATAATTACAATTGAATGGAAAATGATAAGTGTTAGTGAAAATTTAAACGCGTATGCACAAAAAGATACTTTTCTATGCAAAATCTTAAAATCTAACGGTCGTGTATGAAATTCGAATACTGCTGCTATTGATTTGATTTACTTTGTTATGTATGTTAGCTAGCAAAAGCTTTACATCACATTATTTAAGTATATTCTGTAGATACAAATAAATTACATACACTACACTTACTCTTTATTAAAACAAACGTATCCATGAGATACTATAAGTGAATTACAGTTGTATTTATAAAACGTATCCATCAGATACAATTAATAACAATCTGGTTGCGGTTAAAACACTTTCTTTCGCCAACGACCATACCACGCTGAATACATCGGTTCTCGTCCGATCACCGAAATTAAGCAGCGTCGGGCGCGGTTAGTACTTAGATGGGGGACCGCTTGGGAACACCGCGTGTTGTTGGCATCCCAACAACTTTTTGCTATTTTTTATAATTTTTCCATATAAAACATTAAAAAGTGCAAAAAAGCAATAATAATAATTACAATTGAATGGAAAATGATAAGTGTTAGTGAAAATTTAAACGCGTATGCACAAAAAGATACTTTTCTATGCAAAATCTTAAAATCTAACGGTCGTGTATGAAATTCTAATACTGCTGCTATTGATTTGATTTACTTTGTTATGTATGTTAGCTAGCAAAAGCTTTACATCACATTATTTAAGTATATTCTGTAGATACAAATAAATTACATACACTACACTTACTCTTTATTAAAACAAACGTATCCATGAGATACTATAAGTGAATTACAGTTGTATTTATAAAACGTATCCATCAGATACAATTAATAACAATCTGGTTGCGGTTAAAACACTTTCTTTCGCCAACGACCATACCACGCTGAATACATCGGTTCTCGTCCGATCACCGAAATTAAGCAGCGTCGGGCGCGGTTAGTACTTAGATGGGGGACCGCTTGGGAACACCGCGTGTTGTTGGCATCCCAACAACTTTTTGCTATTTTTTATAATTTTTCCATATAAAACATTAAAAAGTGCAAAAAAGCAATAATAATAATTACAATTGAATGGAAAATGATAAGTGTTAGTGAAAATTTAAACGCGTATGCACAAAAAGATACTTTTCTATGCAAAATCTTAAAATCTAACGGTCGTGTATGAAATTCTAATACTGCTGCTATTGATTTGATTTACTTTGTTGTGTATGTTAGCTAGCAAAAGCTTTACATCACATTATTTAAGTATATTCTGTAGATACAAATAAATTACATACACTACACTTACTCTTTATTAAAACAAACGTATCCATGAGATACTATAAGTGAATTACAGTTGTATTTATAAAACGTATCCATCAGATACAATTAATAACAATCTGGTTGCGGTTAAAACACTTTCTTTCGCCAACGACCATACCACGCTGAATACATCGGTTCTCGTCCGATCACCGAAATTAAGCAGCGTCGGGCGCGGTTAGTACTTAGATGGGGGACCGCTTGGGAACACCGCGTGTTGTTGGCATCCCAACAACTTTTTGCTATTTTTTATAATTTTTCCATATAAAACATTAAAAAGTGCAAAAAAGCAATAATAATAATTACAATTGAATGGAAAATGATAAGTGTTAGTGAAAATTTAAACGCGTATGCACAAAAAGATACTTTTCTATGCAAAATCTTAAAATCTAACGGTCGTGTATGAAATTCTAATACTGCTGCTATTGATTTGATTTACTTTGTTATGTATGTTAGCTAGCAAAAGCTTTACATCACATTATTTAAGTATATTCTGTAGATACAAATAAATTACATACACTACACTTACTCTTTATTAAAACAAACGTATCCATGAGATACTATAAGTGAATTACAGTTGTATTTATAAAACGTATCCATCAGATACAATTAATAACAATCTGGTTGCGGTTAAAACACTTTCTTTCGCCAACGACCATACCACGCTGAATACATCGGTTCTCGTCCGATCACCGAAATTAAGCAGCGTCGGGCGCGGTTAGTACTTAGATGGGGGACCGCTTGGGAACACCGCGTGTTGTTGGCATCCCAACAACTTTTTGCTATTTTTTATAATTTTTCCATATAAAACATTAAAAAGTGCAAAAAAGCAATAATAATAATTACAATTGAATGGAAAATGATAAGTGTTAGTGAAAATTTAAACGCGTATGCACAAAAAGATACTTTTCTATGCAAAATCTTAAAATCTAACGGTCGTGTATGAAATTCTAATACTGCTGCTATTGATTTGATTTACTTTGTTATGTATGTTAGCTAGCAAAAGCTTTACATCACATTATTTAAGTATATTCTGTAGATACAAATAAATTACATACACTACACTTACTCTTTATTAAAACAAACGTATCCATGAGATACTATAAGTGAATTACAGTTGTATTTATAAAACGTATCCATCAGATACAATTAATAACAATCTGGTTGCGGTTAAAACACTTTCTTTCGCCAACGACCATACCACGCTGAATACATCGGTTCTCGTCCGATCACCGAAATTAAGCAGCGTCGGGCGCGGTTAGTACTTAGATGGGGGACCGCTTGGGAACACCGCGTGTTGTTGGCATCCCAACAACTTTTTGCTATTTTTTATAATTTTTCCATATAAAACATTAAAAAGTGCAAAAAAGCAATAATAATAATTACAATTGAATGGAAAATGATAAGTGTTAGTGAAAATTTAAACGCGTATGCACAAAAAGATACTTTTCTATGCAAAATCTTAAAATCTAACGGTCGTGTATGAAATTCTAATACTGCTGCTATTGATTTGATTTACTTTGTTATGTATGTTAGCTAGCAAAAGCTTTACATCACATTATTTAAGTATATTCTGTAGATACAAATAAATTACATACACTACACTTACTCTTTATTAAAACAAACGTATCCATGAGATACTATAAGTGAATTACAGTTGTATTTATAAAACGTATCCATCAGATACAATTAATAACAATCTGGTTGCGGTTAAAACACTTTCTTTCGCCAACGACCATACCACGCTGAATACATCGGTTCTCGTCCGATCACCGAAATTAAGCAGCGTCGGGCGCGGTTAGTACTTAGATGGGGGACCGCTTGGGAACACCGCGTGTTGTTGGCATCCCAACAACTTTTTGCTATTTTTTATAATTTTTCCATATAAAACATTAAAAAGTGCAAAAAAGCAATAATAATAATTACAATTGAATGGAAAATGATAAGTGTTAGTGAAAATTTAAACGCGTATGCACAAAAAGATACTTTTCTATGCAAAATCTTAAAATCTAACGGTCGTGTATGAAATTCTAATACTGCTGCTATTGATTTGATTTACTTTGTTATGTATGTTAGCTAGCAAAAGCTTTACATCACATTATTTAAGTATATTCTGTAGATACAAATAAATTACATACACTACACTTACTCTTTATTAAAACAAACGTATCCATGAGATACTATAAGTGAATTACAGTTGTATTTATAAAACGTATCCATCAGATACAATTAATAACAATCTGGTTGCGGTTAAAACACTTTCTTTCGCCAACGACCATACCACGCTGAATACATCGGTTCTCGTCCGATCACCGAAATTAAGCAGCGTCGGGCGCGGTTAGTACTTAGATGGGGGACCGCTTGGGAACACCGCGTGTTGTTGGCATCCCAACAACTTTTTGCTATTTTTTATAATTTTTCCATATAAAACATTAAAAAGTGCAAAAAAGCAATAATAATAATTACAATTGAATGGAAAATGATAAGTGTTAGTGAAAATTTAAACGCGTATGCACAAAAAGATACTTTTCTATGCAAAATCTTAAAATCTAACGGTCGTGTATGAAATTCTAATACTGCTGCTATTGATTTGATTTACTTTGTTATGTATGTTAGCTAGCAAAAGCTTTACATCACATTATTTAAGTATATTCTGTAGATACAAATAAATTACATACACTACACTTACTCTTTATTAAAACAAACGTATCCATGAGATACTATAAGTGAATTACAGTTGTATTTATAAAACGTATCCATCAGATACAATTAATAACAATCTGGTTGCGGTTAAAACACTTTCTTTCGCCAACGACCATACCACGCTGAATACATCGGTTCTCGTCCGATCACCGAAATTAAGCAGCGTCGGGCGCGGTTAGTACTTAGATGGGGGACCGCTTGGGAACACCGCGTGTTGTTGGCATCCCAACAACTTTTTGCTATTTTTTATAATTTTTCCATATAAAACATTAAAAAGTGCAAAAAAGCAATAATAATAATTACAATTGAATGGAAAATGATAAGTGTTAGTGAAAATTTAAACGCGTATGCACAAAAAGATACTTTTCTATGCAAAATCTTAAAATCTAACGGTCGTGTATGAAATTCTAATACTGCTGCTATTGATTTGATTTACTTTGTTATGTATGTTAGCTAGCAAAAGCTTTACATCACATTATTTAAGTATATTCTGTAGATACAAATAAATTACATACACTACACTTACTCTTTATTAAAACAAACGTATCCATGAGATACTATAAGTGAATTACAGTTGTATTTATAAAACGTATCCATCAGATACAATTAATAACAATCTGGTTGCGGTTAAAACACTTTCTTTCGCCAACGACCATACCACGCTGAATACATCGGTTCTCGTCCGATCACCGAAATTAAGCAGCGTCGGGCGCGGTTAGTACTTAGATGGGGGACCGCTTGGGAACACCGCGTGTTGTTGGCATCCCAACAACTTTTTGCTATTTTTTATAATTTTTCCATATAAAACATTAAAAAGTGCAAAAAAGCAATAATAATAATTACAATTGAATGGAAAATGATAAGTGTTAGTGAAAATTTAAACGCGTATGCACAAAAAGATACTTTTCTATGCAAAATCTTAAAATCTAACGGTCGTGTATGAAATTCTAATACTGCTGCTATTGATTTGATTTACTTTGTTGTGTATGTTAGCTAGCAAAAGCTTTACATCACATTATTTAAGTATATTCTGTAGATACAAATAAATTACATACACTACACTTACTCTTTATTAAAACAAACGTATCCATGAGATACTATAAGTGAATTACAGTTGTATTTATAAAACGTATCCATCAGATACAATTAATAACAATCTGGTTGCGGTTAAAACACTTTCTTTCGCCAACGACCATACCACGCTGAATACATCGGTTCTCGTCCGATCACCGAAATTAAGCAGCGTCGGGCGCGGTTAGTACTTAGATGGGGGACCGCTTGGGAACACCGCGTGTTGTTGGCATCCCAACAACTTTTTGCTATTTTTTATAATTTTTCCATATAAAACATTAAAAAGTGCAAAAAAGCAATAATAATAATTACAATTGAATGGAAAATGATAAGTGTTAGTGAAAATTTAAACGCGTATGCACAAAAAGATACTTTTCTATGCAAAATCTTAAAATCTAACGGTCGTGTATGAAATTCTAATACTGCTGCTATTGATTTGATTTACTTTGTTATGTATGTTAGCTAGCAAAAGCTTTACATCACATTATTTAAGTATATTCTGTAGATACAAATAAATTACATACACTACACTTACTCTTTATTAAAACAAACGTATCCATGAGATACTATAAGTGAATTACAGTTGTATTTATAAAACGTATCCATCAGATACAATTAATAACAATCTGGTTGCGGTTAAAACACTTTCTTTCGCCAACGACCATACCACGCTGAATACATCGGTTCTCGTCCGATCACCGAAATTAAGCAGCGTCGGGCGCGGTTAGTACTTAGATGGTGGACCGCTTGGGAACACCGCGTGTTGTTGGCATCCCAACAACTTTTTGCTATTTTTTATAATTTTTCCATATAAAACATTAAAAAGTGCAAAAAAGCAATAATAATAATTACAATTGAATGGAAAATGATAAGTGTTAGTGAAAATTTAAACGCGTATGCACAAAAAGATACTTTTCTATGCAAAATCTTAAAATCTAACGGTCGTGTATGAAATTCTAATACTGCTGCTATTGATTTGATTTACTTTGTTATGTATGTTAGCTAGCAAAAGCTTTACATCACATTATTTAAGTATATTCTGTAGATACAAATAAATTACATACACTACACTTACTCTTTATTAAAACAAACGTATCCATGAGATACTATAAGTGAATTACAGTTGTATTTATAAAACGTATCCATCAGATACAATTAATAACAATCTGGTTGCGGTTAAAACACTTTCTTTCGCCAACGACCATACCACGCTGAATACATCGGTTCTCGTCCGATCACCGAAATTAAGCAGCGTCGGGCGCGGTTAGTACTTAGATGGGGGACCGCTTGGGAACACCGCGTGTTGTTGGCATCCCAACAACTTTTTGCTATTTTTTATAATTTTTCCATATAAAACATTAAAAAGTGCAAAAAAGCAATAATAATAATTACAATTGAATGGAAAATGATAAGTGTTAGTGAAAATTTAAACGCGTATGCACAAAAAGATACTTTTCTATGCAAAATCTTAAAATCTAACGGTCGTGTATGAAATTCTAATACTGCTGCTATTGATTTGATTTACTTTGTTATGTATGTTAGCTAGCAAAAGCTTTACATCACATTATTTAAGTATATTCTGTAGATACAAATAAATTACATACACTACACTTACTCTTTATTAAAACAAACGTATCCATGAGATACTATAAGTGAATTACAGTTGTATTTATAAAACGTATCCATCAGATACAATTAATAACAATCTGGTTGCGGTTAAAACACTTTCTTTCGCCAACGACCATACCACGCTGAATACATCGGTTCTCGTCCGATCACCGAAATTAAGCAGCGTCGGGCGCGGTTAGTACTTAGATGGGGGACCGCTTGGGAACACCGCGTGTTGTTGGCATCCCAACAACTTTTTGCTATTTTTTATAATTTTTCCATATAAAACATTAAAAAGTGCAAAAAAGCAATAATAATAATTACAATTGAATGGAAAATGATAAGTGTTAGTGAAAATTTAAACGCGTATGCACAAAAAGATACTTTTCTATGCAAAATCTTAAAATCTAACGGTCGTGTATGAAATTCTAATACTGCTGCTATTGATTTGATTTACTTTGTTATGTATGTTAGCTAGCAAAAGCTTTACATCACATTATTTAAGTATATTCTGTAGATACAAATAAATTACATACACTACACTTACTCTTTATTAAAACAAACGTATCCATGAGATACTATAAGTGAATTACAGTTGTATTTATAAAACGTATCCATCAGATACAATTAATAACAATCTGGTTGCGGTTAAAACACTTTCTTTCGCCAACGACCATACCACGCTGAATACATCGGTTCTCGTCCGATCACCGAAATTAAGCAGCGTCGGGCGCGGTTAGTACTTAGATGGGGGACCGCTTGGGAACACCGCGTGTTGTTGGCATCCCAACAACTTTTTGCTATTTTTTATAATTTTTCCATATAAAACATTAAAAAGTGCAAAAAAGCAATAATAATAATTACAATTGAATGGAAAATGATAAGTGTTAGTGAAAATTTAAACGCGTATGCACAAAAAGATACTTTTCTATGCAAAATCTTAAAATCTAACGGTCGTGTATGAAATTCTAATACTGCTGCTATTGATTTGATTTACTTTGTTATGTATGTTAGCTAGCAAAAGCTTTACATCACATTATTTAAGTATATTCTGTAGATACAAATAAATTACATACACTACACTTACTCTTTATTAAAACAAACGTATCCATGAGATACTATAAGTGAATTACAGTTGTATTTATAAAACGTATCCATCAGATACAATTAATAACAATCTGGTTGCGGTTAAAACACTTTCTTTCGCCAACGACCATACCACGCTGAATACATCGGTTCTCGTCCGATCACCGAAATTAAGCAGCGTCGGGCGCGGTTAGTACTTAGATGGGGGACCGCTTGGGAACACCGCGTGTTGTTGGCATCCCAACAACTTTTTGCTATTTTTTATAATTTTTCCATATAAAACATTAAAAAGTGCAAAAAAGCAATAATAATAATTACAATTGAATGGAAAATGATAAGTGTTAGTGAAAATTTAAACGCGTATGCACAAAAAGATACTTTTCTATGCAAAATCTTAAAATCTAACGGTCGTGTATGAAATTCTAATACTGCTGCTATTGATTTGATTTACTTTGTTATGTATGTTAGCTAGCAAAAGCTTTACATCACATTATTTAAGTATATTCTGTAGATACAAATAAATTACATACACTACACTTACTCTTTATTAAAACAAACGTATCCATGAGATACTATAAGTGAATTACAGTTGTATTTATAAAACGTATCCATCAGATACAATTAATAACAATCTGGTTGCGGTTAAAACACTTTCTTTCGCCAACGACCATACCACGCTGAATACATCGGTTCTCGTCCGATCACCGAAATTAAGCAGCGTCGGGCGCGGTTAGTACTTAGATGGGGGACCGCTTGGGAACACCGCGTGTTGTTGGCATCCCAACAACTTTTTGCTATTTTTTATAATTTTTCCATATAAAACATTAAAAAGTGCAAAAAAGCAATAATAATAATTACAATTGAATGGAAAATGATAAGTGTTAGTGAAAATTTAAACGCGTATGCACAAAAAGATACTTTTCTATGCAAAATCTTAAAATCTAACGGTCGTGTATGAAATTCTAATACTGCTGCTATTGATTTGATTTACTTTGTTATGTATGTTAGCTAGCAAAAGCTTTACATCACATTATTTAAGTATATTCTGTAGATACAAATAAATTACATACACTACACTTACTCTTTATTAAAACAAACGTATCCATGAGATACTATAAGTGAATTACAGTTGTATTTATAAAACGTATCCATCAGATACAATTAATAACAATCTGGTTGCGGTTAAAACACTTTCTTTCGCCAACGACCATACCACGCTGAATACATCGGTTCTCGTCCGATCACCGAAATTAAGCAGCGTCGGGCGCGGTTAGTACTTAGATGGGGGACCGCTTGGGAACACCGCGTGTTGTTGGCATCCCAACAACTTTTTGCTATTTTTTATAATTTTTCCATATAAAACATTAAAAAGTGCAAAAAAGCAATAATAATAATTACAATTGAATGGAAAATGATAAGTGTTAGTGAAAATTTAAACGCGTATGCACAAAAAGATACTTTTCTATGCAAAATCTTAAAATCTAACGGTCGTGTATGAAATTCTAATACTGCTGCTATTGATTTGATTTACTTTGTTATGTATGTTAGCTAGCAAAAGCTTTACATCACATTATTTAAGTATATTCTGTAGATACAAATAAATTACATACACTACACTTACTCTTTATTAAAACAAACGTATCCATGAGATACTATAAGTGAATTACAGTTGTATTTATAAAACGTATCCATCAGATACAATTAATAACAATCTGGTTGCGGTTAAAACACTTTCTTTCGCCAACGACCATACCACGCTGAATACATCGGTTCTCGTCCGATCACCGAAATTAAGCAGCGTCGGGCGCGGTTAGTACTTAGATGGGGGACCGCTTGGGAACACCGCGTGTTGTTGGCATCCCAACAACTTTTTGCTATTTTTTATAATTTTTCCATATAAAACATTAAAAAGTGCAAAAAAGCAATAATAATAATTACAATTGAATGGAAAATGATAAGTGTTAGTGAAAATTTAAACGCGTATGCACAAAAAGATACTTTTCTATGCAAAATCTTAAAATCTAACGGTCGTGTATGAAATTCTAATACTGCTGCTATTGATTTGATTTACTTTGTTATGTATGTTAGCTAGCAAAAGCTTTACATCACATTATTTAAGTATATTCTGTAGATACAAATAAATTACATACACTACACTTACTCTTTATTAAAACAAACGTATCCATGAGATACTATAAGTGAATTACAGTTGTATTTATAAAACGTATCCATCAGATACAATTAATAACAATCTGGTTGCGGTTAAAACACTTTCTTTCGCCAACGACCATACCACGCTGAATACATCGGTTCTCGTCCGATCACCGAAATTAAGCAGCGTCGGGCGCGGTTAGTACTTAGATGGGGGACCGCTTGGGAACACCGCGTGTTGTTGGCATCCCAACAACTTTTTGCTATTTTTTATAATTTTTCCATATAAAACATTAAAAAGTGCAAAAAAGCAATAATAATAATTACAATTGAATGGAAAATGATAAGTGTTAGTGAAAATTTAAACGCGTATGCACAAAAAGATACTTTTCTATGCAAAATCTTAAAATCTAACGGTCGTGTATGAAATTCTAATACTGCTGCTATTGATTTGATTTACTTTGTTGTGTATGTTAGCTAGCAAAAGCTTTACATCACATTATTTAAGTATATTCTGTAGATACAAATAAATTACATACACTACACTTACTCTTTATTAAAACAAACGTATCCATGAGATACTATAAGTGAATTACAGTTGTATTTATAAAACGTATCCATCAGATACAATTAATAACAATCTGGTTGCGGTTAAAACACTTTCTTTCGCCAACGACCATACCACGCTGAATACATCGGTTCTCGTCCGATCACCGAAATTAAGCAGCGTCGGGCGCGGTTAGTACTTAGATGGGGGACCGCTTGGGAACACCGCGTGTTGTTGGCATCCCAACAACTTTTTGCTATTTTTTATAATTTTTCCATATAAAACATTAAAAAGTGCAAAAAAGCAATAATAATAATTACAATTGAATGGAAAATGATAAGTGTTAGTGAAAATTTAAACGCGTATGCACAAAAAGATACTTTTCTATGCAAAATCTTAAAATCTAACGGTCGTGTATGAAATTCTAATACTGCTGCTATTGATTTGATTTACTTTGTTATGTATGTTAGCTAGCAAAAGCTTTACATCACATTATTTAAGTATATTCTGTAGATACAAATAAATTACATACACTACACTTACTCTTTATTAAAACAAACGTATCCATGAGATACTATAAGTGAATTACAGTTGTATTTATAAAACGTATCCATCAGATACAATTAATAACAATCTGGTTGCGGTTAAAACACTTTCTTTCGCCAACGACCATACCACGCTGAATACATCGGTTCTCGTCCGATCACCGAAATTAAGCAGCGTCGGGCGCGGTTAGTACTTAGATGGTGGACCGCTTGGGAACACCGCGTGTTGTTGGCATCCCAACAACTTTTTGCTATTTTTTATAATTTTTCCATATAAAACATTAAAAAGTGCAAAAAAGCAATAATAATAATTACAATTGAATGGAAAATGATAAGTGTTAGTGAAAATTTAAACGCGTATGCACAAAAAGATACTTTTCTATGCAAAATCTTAAAATCTAACGGTCGTGTATGAAATTCTAATACTGCTGCTATTGATTTGATTTACTTTGTTATGTATGTTAGCTAGCAAAAGCTTTACATCACATTATTTAAGTATATTCTGTAGATACAAATAAATTACATACACTACACTTACTCTTTATTAAAACAAACGTATCCATGAGATACTATAAGTGAATTACAGTTGTATTTATAAAACGTATCCATCAGATACAATTAATAACAATCTGGTTGCGGTTAAAACACTTTCTTTCGCCAACGACCATACCACGCTGAATACATCGGTTCTCGTCCGATCACCGAAATTAAGCAGCGTCGGGCGCGGTTAGTACTTAGATGGGGGACCGCTTGGGAACACCGCGTGTTGTTGGCATCCCAACAACTTTTTGCTATTTTTTATAATTTTTCCATATAAAACATTAAAAAGTGCAAAAAAGCAATAATAATAATTACAATTGAATGGAAAATGATAAGTGTTAGTGAAAATTTAAACGCGTATGCACAAAAAGATACTTTTCTATGCAAAATCTTAAAATCTAACGGTCGTGTATGAAATTCTAATACTGCTGCTATTGATTTGATTTACTTTGTTATGTATGTTAGCTAGCAAAAGCTTTACATCACATTATTTAAGTATATTCTGTAGATACAAATAAATTACATACACTACACTTACTCTTTATTAAAACAAACGTATCCATGAGATACTATAAGTGAATTACAGTTGTATTTATAAAACGTATCCATCAGATACAATTAATAACAATCTGGTTGCGGTTAAAACACTTTCTTTCGCCAACGACCATACCACGCTGAATACATCGGTTCTCGTCCGATCACCGAAATTAAGCAGCGTCGGGCGCGGTTAGTACTTAGATGGGGGACCGCTTGGGAACACCGCGTGTTGTTGGCATCCCAACAACTTTTTGCTATTTTTTATAATTTTTCCATATAAAACATTAAAAAGTGCAAAAAAGCAATAATAATAATTACAATTGAATGGAAAATGATAAGTGTTAGTGAAAATTTAAACGCGTATGCACAAAAAGATACTTTTCTATGCAAAATCTTAAAATCTAACGGTCGTGTATGAAATTCTAATACTGCTGCTATTGATTTGATTTACTTTGTTATGTATGTTAGCTAGCAAAAGCTTTACATCACATTATTTAAGTATATTCTGTAGATACAAATAAATTACATACACTACACTTACTCTTTATTAAAACAAACGTATCCATGAGATACTATAAGTGAATTACAGTTGTATTTATAAAACGTATCCATCAGATACAATTAATAACAATCTGGTTGCGGTTAAAACACTTTCTTTCGCCAACGACCATACCACGCTGAATACATCGGTTCTCGTCCGATCACCGAAATTAAGCAGCGTCGGGCGCGGTTAGTACTTAGATGGGGGACCGCTTGGGAACACCGCGTGTTGTTGGCATCCCAACAACTTTTTGCTATTTTTTATAATTTTTCCATATAAAACATTAAAAAGTGCAAAAAAGCAATAATAATAATTACAATTGAATGGAAAATGATAAGTGTTAGTGAAAATTTAAACGCGTATGCACAAAAAGATACTTTTCTATGCAAAATCTTAAAATCTAACGGTCGTGTATGAAATTCTAATACTGCTGCTATTGATTTGATTTACTTTGTTGTGTATGTTAGCTAGCAAAAGCTTTACATCACATTATTTAAGTATATTCTGTAGATACAAATAAATTACATACACTACACTTACTCTTTATTAAAACAAACGTATCCATGAGATACTATAAGTGAATTACAGTTGTATTTATAAAACGTATCCATCAGATACAATTAATAACAATCTGGTTGCGGTTAAAACACTTTCTTTCGCCAACGACCATACCACGCTGAATACATCGGTTCTCGTCCGATCACCGAAATTAAGCAGCGTCGGGCGCGGTTAGTACTTAGATGGGGGACCGCTTGGGAACACCGCGTGTTGTTGGCATCCCAACAACTTTTTGCTATTTTTTATAATTTTTCCATATAAAACATTAAAAAGTGCAAAAAAGCAATAATAATAATTACAATTGAATGGAAAATGATAAGTGTTAGTGAAAATTTAAACGCGTATGCACAAAAAGATACTTTTCTATGCAAAATCTTAAAATCTAACGGTCGTGTATGAAATTCTAATACTGCTGCTATTGATTTGATTTACTTTGTTATGTATGTTAGCTAGCAAAAGCTTTACATCACATTATTTAAGTATATTCTGTAGATACAAATAAATTACATACACTACACTTACTCTTTATTAAAACAAACGTATCCATGAGATACTATAAGTGAATTACAGTTGTATTTATAAAACGTATCCATCAGATACAATTAATAACAATCTGGTTGCGGTTAAAACACTTTCTTTCGCCAACGACCATACCACGCTGAATACATCGGTTCTCGTCCGATCACCGAAATTAAGCAGCGTCGGGCGCGGTTAGTACTTAGATGGTGGACCGCTTGGGAACACCGCGTGTTGTTGGCATCCCAACAACTTTTTGCTATTTTTTATAATTTTTCCATATAAAACATTAAAAAGTGCAAAAAAGCAATAATAATAATTACAATTGAATGGAAAATGATAAGTGTTAGTGAAAATTTAAACGCGTATGCACAAAAAGATACTTTTCTATGCAAAATCTTAAAATCTAACGGTCGTGTATGAAATTCTAATACTGCTGCTATTGATTTGATTTACTTTGTTATGTATGTTAGCTAGCAAAAGCTTTACATCACATTATTTAAGTATATTCTGTAGATACAAATAAATTACATACACTACACTTACTCTTTATTAAAACAAACGTATCCATGAGATACTATAAGTGAATTACAGTTGTATTTATAAAACGTATCCATCAGATACAATTAATAACAATCTGGTTGCGGTTAAAACACTTTCTTTCGCCAACGACCATACCACGCTGAATACATCGGTTCTCGTCCGATCACCGAAATTAAGCAGCGTCGGGCGCGGTTAGTACTTAGATGGTGGACCGCTTGGGAACACCGCGTGTTGTTGGCATCCCAACAACTTTTTGCTATTTTTTATAATTTTTCCATATAAAACATTAAAAAGTGCAAAAAAGCAATAATAATAATTACAATTGAATGGAAAATGATAAGTGTTAGTGAAAATTTAAACGCGTATGCACAAAAAGATACTTTTCTATGCAAAATCTTAAAATCTAACGGTCGTGTATGAAATTCGAATACTGCTGCTATTGATTTGATTTACTTTGTTATGTATGTTAGCTAGCAAAAGCTTTACATCACATTATTTAAGTATATTCTGTAGATACAAATAAATTACATACACTACACTTACTCTTTATTAAAACAAACGTATCCATGAGATACTATAAGTGAATTACAGTTGTATTTATAAAACGTATCCATCAGATACAATTAATAACAATCTGGTTGCGGTTAAAACACTTTCTTTCGCCAACGACCATACCACGCTGAATACATCGGTTCTCGTCCGATCACCGAAATTAAGCAGCGTCGGGCGCGGTTAGTACTTAGATGGGGGACCGCTTGGGAACACCGCGTGTTGTTGGCATCCCAACAACTTTTTGCTATTTTTTATAATTTTTCCATATAAAACATTAAAAAGTGCAAAAAAGCAATAATAATAATTACAATTGAATGGAAAATGATAAGTGTTAGTGAAAATTTAAACGCGTATGCACAAAAAGATACTTTTCTATGCAAAATCTTAAAATCTAACGGTCGTGTATGAAATTCTAATACTGCTGCTATTGATTTGATTTACTTTGTTATGTATGTTAGCTAGCAAAAGCTTTACATCACATTATTTAAGTATATTCTGTAGATACAAATAAATTACATACACTACACTTACTCTTTATTAAAACAAACGTATCCATGAGATACTATAAGTGAATTACAGTTGTATTTATAAAACGTATCCATCAGATACAATTAATAACAATCTGGTTGCGGTTAAAACACTTTCTTTCGCCAACGACCATACCACGCTGAATACATCGGTTCTCGTCCGATCACCGAAATTAAGCAGCGTCGGGCGCGGTTAGTACTTAGATGGGGGACCGCTTGGGAACACCGCGTGTTGTTGGCATCCCAACAACTTTTTGCTATTTTTTATAATTTTTCCATATAAAACATTAAAAAGTGCAAAAAAGCAATAATAATAATTACAATTGAATGGAAAATGATAAGTGTTAGTGAAAATTTAAACGCGTATGCACAAAAAGATACTTTTCTATGCAAAATCTTAAAATCTAACGGTCGTGTATGAAATTCTAATACTGCTGCTATTGATTTGATTTACTTTGTTGTGTATGTTAGCTAGCAAAAGCTTTACATCACATTATTTAAGTATATTCTGTAGATACAAATAAATTACATACACTACACTTACTCTTTATTAAAACAAACGTATCCATGAGATACTATAAGTGAATTACAGTTGTATTTATAAAACGTATCCATCAGATACAATTAATAACAATCTGGTTGCGGTTAAAACACTTTCTTTCGCCAACGACCATACCACGCTGAATACATCGGTTCTCGTCCGATCACCGAAATTAAGCAGCGTCGGGCGCGGTTAGTACTTAGATGGGGGACCGCTTGGGAACACCGCGTGTTGTTGGCATCCCAACAACTTTTTGCTATTTTTTATAATTTTTCCATATAAAACATTAAAAAGTGCAAAAAAGCAATAATAATAATTACAATTGAATGGAAAATGATAAGTGTTAGTGAAAATTTAAACGCGTATGCACAAAAAGATACTTTTCTATGCAAAATCTTAAAATCTAACGGTCGTGTATGAAATTCTAATACTGCTGCTATTGATTTGATTTACTTTGTTATGTATGTTAGCTAGCAAAAGCTTTACATCACATTATTTAAGTATATTCTGTAGATACAAATAAATTACATACACTACACTTACTCTTTATTAAAACAAACGTATCCATGAGATACTATAAGTGAATTACAGTTGTATTTATAAAACGTATCCATCAGATACAATTAATAACAATCTGGTTGCGGTTAAAACACTTTCTTTCGCCAACGACCATACCACGCTGAATACATCGGTTCTCGTCCGATCACCGAAATTAAGCAGCGTCGGGCGCGGTTAGTACTTAGATGGGGGACCGCTTGGGAACACCGCGTGTTGTTGGCATCCCAACAACTTTTTGCTATTTTTTATAATTTTTCCATATAAAACATTAAAAAGTGCAAAAAAGCAATAATAATAATTACAATTGAATGGAAAATGATAAGTGTTAGTGAAAATTTAAACGCGTATGCACAAAAAGATACTTTTCTATGCAAAATCTTAAAATCTAACGGTCGTGTATGAAATTCTAATACTGCTGCTATTGATTTGATTTACTTTGTTATGTATGTTAGCTAGCAAAAGCTTTACATCACATTATTTAAGTATATTCTGTAGATACAAATAAATTACATACACTACACTTACTCTTTATTAAAACAAACGTATCCATGAGATACTATAAGTGAATTACAGTTGTATTTATAAAACGTATCCATCAGATACAATTAATAACAATCTGGTTGCGGTTAAAACACTTTCTTTCGCCAACGACCATACCACGCTGAATACATCGGTTCTCGTCCGATCACCGAAATTAAGCAGCGTCGGGCGCGGTTAGTACTTAGATGGGGGACCGCTTGGGAACACCGCGTGTTGTTGGCATCCCAACAACTTTTTGCTATTTTTTATAATTTTTCCATATAAAACATTAAAAAGTGCAAAAAAGCAATAATAATAATTACAATTGAATGGAAAATGATAAGTGTTAGTGAAAATTTAAACGCGTATGCACAAAAAGATACTTTTCTATGCAAAATCTTAAAATCTAACGGTCGTGTATGAAATTCTAATACTGCTGCTATTGATTTGATTTACTTTGTTATGTATGTTAGCTAGCAAAAGCTTTACATCACATTATTTAAGTATATTCTGTAGATACAAATAAATTACATACACTACACTTACTCTTTATTAAAACAAACGTATCCATGAGATACTATAAGTGAATTACAGTTGTATTTATAAAACGTATCCATCAGATACAATTAATAACAATCTGGTTGCGGTTAAAACACTTTCTTTCGCCAACGACCATACCACGCTGAATACATCGGTTCTCGTCCGATCACCGAAATTAAGCAGCGTCGGGCGCGGTTAGTACTTAGATGGGGGACCGCTTGGGAACACCGCGTGTTGTTGGCATCCCAACAACTTTTTGCTATTTTTTATAATTTTTCCATATAAAACATTAAAAAGTGCAAAAAAGCAATAATAATAATTACAATTGAATGGAAAATGATAAGTGTTAGTGAAAATTTAAACGCGTATGCACAAAAAGATACTTTTCTATGCAAAATCTTAAAATCTAACGGTCGTGTATGAAATTCTAATACTGCTGCTATTGATTTGATTTACTTTGTTATGTATGTTAGCTAGCAAAAGCTTTACATCACATTATTTAAGTATATTCTGTAGATACAAATAAATTACATACACTACACTTACTCTTTATTAAAACAAACGTATCCATGAGATACTATAAGTGAATTACAGTTGTATTTATAAAACGTATCCATCAGATACAATTAATAACAATCTGGTTGCGGTTAAAACACTTTCTTTCGCCAACGACCATACCACGCTGAATACATCGGTTCTCGTCCGATCACCGAAATTAAGCAGCGTCGGGCGCGGTTAGTACTTAGATGGGGGACCGCTTGGGAACACCGCGTGTTGTTGGCATCCCAACAACTTTTTGCTATTTTTTATAATTTTTCCATATAAAACATTAAAAAGTGCAAAAAAGCAATAATAATAATTACAATTGAATGGAAAATGATAAGTGTTAGTGAAAATTTAAACGCGTATGCACAAAAAGATACTTTTCTATGCAAAATCTTAAAATCTAACGGTCGTGTATGAAATTCTAATACTGCTGCTATTGATTTGATTTACTTTGTTATGTATGTTAGCTAGCAAAAGCTTTACATCACATTATTTAAGTATATTCTGTAGATACAAATAAATTACATACACTACACTTACTCTTTATTAAAACAAACGTATCCATGAGATACTATAAGTGAATTACAGTTGTATTTATAAAACGTATCCATCAGATACAATTAATAACAATCTGGTTGCGGTTAAAACACTTTCTTTCGCCAACGACCATACCACGCTGAATACATCGGTTCTCGTCCGATCACCGAAATTAAGCAGCGTCGGGCGCGGTTAGTACTTAGATGGGGGACCGCTTGGGAACACCGCGTGTTGTTGGCATCCCAACAACTTTTTGCTATTTTTTATAATTTTTCCATATAAAACATTAAAAAGTGCAAAAAAGCAATAATAATAATTACAATTGAATGGAAAATGATAAGTGTTAGTGAAAATTTAAACGCGTATGCACAAAAAGATACTTTTCTATGCAAAATCTTAAAATCTAACGGTCGTGTATGAAATTCTAATACTGCTGCTATTGATTTGATTTACTTTGTTGTGTATGTTAGCTAGCAAAAGCTTTACATCACATTATTTAAGTATATTCTGTAGATACAAATAAATTACATACACTACACTTACTCTTTATTAAAACAAACGTATCCATGAGATACTATAAGTGAATTACAGTTGTATTTATAAAACGTATCCATCAGATACAATTAATAACAATCTGGTTGCGGTTAAAACACTTTCTTTCGCCAACGACCATACCACGCTGAATACATCGGTTCTCGTCCGATCACCGAAATTAAGCAGCGTCGGGCGCGGTTAGTACTTAGATGGGGGACCGCTTGGGAACACCGCGTGTTGTTGGCATCCCAACAACTTTTTGCTATTTTTTATAATTTTTCCATATAAAACATTAAAAAGTGCAAAAAAGCAATAATAATAATTACAATTGAATGGAAAATGATAAGTGTTAGTGAAAATTTAAACGCGTATGCACAAAAAGATACTTTTCTATGCAAAATCTTAAAATCTAACGGTCGTGTATGAAATTCTAATACTGCTGCTATTGATTTGATTTACTTTGTTATGTATGTTAGCTAGCAAAAGCTTTACATCACATTATTTAAGTATATTCTGTAGATACAAATAAATTACATACACTACACTTACTCTTTATTAAAACAAACGTATCCATGAGATACTATAAGTGAATTACAGTTGTATTTATAAAACGTATCCATCAGATACAATTAATAACAATCTGGTTGCGGTTAAAACACTTTCTTTCGCCAACGACCATACCACGCTGAATACATCGGTTCTCGTCCGATCACCGAAATTAAGCAGCGTCGGGCGCGGTTAGTACTTAGATGGTGGACCGCTTGGGAACACCGCGTGTTGTTGGCATCCCAACAACTTTTTGCTATTTTTTATAATTTTTCCATATAAAACATTAAAAAGTGCAAAAAAGCAATAATAATAATTACAATTGAATGGAAAATGATAAGTGTTAGTGAAAATTTAAACGCGTATGCACAAAAAGATACTTTTCTATGCAAAATCTTAAAATCTAACGGTCGTGTATGAAATTCTAATACTGCTGCTATTGATTTGATTTACTTTGTTATGTATGTTAGCTAGCAAAAGCTTTACATCACATTATTTAAGTATATTCTGTAGATACAAATAAATTACATACACTACACTTACTCTTTATTAAAACAAACGTATCCATGAGATACTATAAGTGAATTACAGTTGTATTTATAAAACGTATCCATCAGATACAATTAATAACAATCTGGTTGCGGTTAAAACACTTTCTTTCGCCAACGACCATACCACGCTGAATACATCGGTTCTCGTCCGATCACCGAAATTAAGCAGCGTCGGGCGCGGTTAGTACTTAGATGGTGGACCGCTTGGGAACACCGCGTGTTGTTGGCATCCCAACAACTTTTTGCTATTTTTTATAATTTTTCCATATAAAACATTAAAAAGTGCAAAAAAGCAATAATAATAATTACAATTGAATGGAAAATGATAAGTGTTAGTGAAAATTTAAACGCGTATGCACAAAAAGATACTTTTCTATGCAAAATCTTAAAATCTAACGGTCGTGTATGAAATTCGAATACTGCTGCTATTGATTTGATTTACTTTGTTATGTATGTTAGCTAGCAAAAGCTTTACATCACATTATTTAAGTATATTCTGTAGATACAAATAAATTACATACACTACACTTACTCTTTATTAAAACAAACGTATCCATGAGATACTATAAGTGAATTACAGTTGTATTTATAAAACGTATCCATCAGATACAATTAATAACAATCTGGTTGCGGTTAAAACACTTTCTTTCGCCAACGACCATACCACGCTGAATACATCGGTTCTCGTCCGATCACCGAAATTAAGCAGCGTCGGGCGCGGTTAGTACTTAGATGGGGGACCGCTTGGGAACACCGCGTGTTGTTGGCATCCCAACAACTTTTTGCTATTTTTTATAATTTTTCCATATAAAACATTAAAAAGTGCAAAAAAGCAATAATAATAATTACAATTGAATGGAAAATGATAAGTGTTAGTGAAAATTTAAACGCGTATGCACAAAAAGATACTTTTCTATGCAAAATCTTAAAATCTAACGGTCGTGTATGAAATTCTAATACTGCTGCTATTGATTTGATTTACTTTGTTATGTATGTTAGCTAGCAAAAGCTTTACATCACATTATTTAAGTATATTCTGTAGATACAAATAAATTACATACACTACACTTACTCTTTATTAAAACAAACGTATCCATGAGATACTATAAGTGAATTACAGTTGTATTTATAAAACGTATCCATCAGATACAATTAATAACAATCTGGTTGCGGTTAAAACACTTTCTTTCGCCAACGACCATACCACGCTGAATACATCGGTTCTCGTCCGATCACCGAAATTAAGCAGCGTCGGGCGCGGTTAGTACTTAGATGGGGGACCGCTTGGGAACACCGCGTGTTGTTGGCATCCCAACAACTTTTTGCTATTTTTTATAATTTTTCCATATAAAACATTAAAAAGTGCAAAAAAGCAATAATAATAATTACAATTGAATGGAAAATGATAAGTGTTAGTGAAAATTTAAACGCGTATGCACAAAAAGATACTTTTCTATGCAAAATCTTAAAATCTAACGGTCGTGTATGAAATTCTAATACTGCTGCTATTGATTTGATTTACTTTGTTGTGTATGTTAGCTAGCAAAAGCTTTACATCACATTATTTAAGTATATTCTGTAGATACAAATAAATTACATACACTACACTTACTCTTTATTAAAACAAACGTATCCATGAGATACTATAAGTGAATTACAGTTGTATTTATAAAACGTATCCATCAGATACAATTAATAACAATCTGGTTGCGGTTAAAACACTTTCTTTCGCCAACGACCATACCACGCTGAATACATCGGTTCTCGTCCGATCACCGAAATTAAGCAGCGTCGGGCGCGGTTAGTACTTAGATGGGGGACCGCTTGGGAACACCGCGTGTTGTTGGCATCCCAACAACTTTTTGCTATTTTTTATAATTTTTCCATATAAAACATTAAAAAGTGCAAAAAAGCAATAATAATAATTACAATTGAATGGAAAATGATAAGTGTTAGTGAAAATTTAAACGCGTATGCACAAAAAGATACTTTTCTATGCAAAATCTTAAAATCTAACGGTCGTGTATGAAATTCTAATACTGCTGCTATTGATTTGATTTACTTTGTTATGTATGTTAGCTAGCAAAAGCTTTACATCACATTATTTAAGTATATTCTGTAGATACAAATAAATTACATACACTACACTTACTCTTTATTAAAACAAACGTATCCATGAGATACTATAAGTGAATTACAGTTGTATTTATAAAACGTATCCATCAGATACAATTAATAACAATCTGGTTGCGGTTAAAACACTTTCTTTCGCCAACGACCATACCACGCTGAATACATCGGTTCTCGTCCGATCACCGAAATTAAGCAGCGTCGGGCGCGGTTAGTACTTAGATGGGGGACCGCTTGGGAACACCGCGTGTTGTTGGCATCCCAACAACTTTTTGCTATTTTTTATAATTTTTCCATATAAAACATTAAAAAGTGCAAAAAAGCAATAATAATAATTACAATTGAATGGAAAATGATAAGTGTTAGTGAAAATTTAAACGCGTATGCACAAAAAGATACTTTTCTATGCAAAATCTTAAAATCTAACGGTCGTGTATGAAATTCTAATACTGCTGCTATTGATTTGATTTACTTTGTTATGTATGTTAGCTAGCAAAAGCTTTACATCACATTATTTAAGTATATTCTGTAGATACAAATAAATTACATACACTACACTTACTCTTTATTAAAACAAACGTATCCATGAGATACTATAAGTGAATTACAGTTGTATTTATAAAACGTATCCATCAGATACAATTAATAACAATCTGGTTGCGGTTAAAACACTTTCTTTCGCCAACGACCATACCACGCTGAATACATCGGTTCTCGTCCGATCACCGAAATTAAGCAGCGTCGGGCGCGGTTAGTACTTAGATGGGGGACCGCTTGGGAACACCGCGTGTTGTTGGCATCCCAACAACTTTTTGCTATTTTTTATAATTTTTCCATATAAAACATTAAAAAGTGCAAAAAAGCAATAATAATAATTACAATTGAATGGAAAATGATAAGTGTTAGTGAAAATTTAAACGCGTATGCACAAAAAGATACTTTTCTATGCAAAATCTTAAAATCTAACGGTCGTGTATGAAATTCTAATACTGCTGCTATTGATTTGATTTACTTTGTTATGTATGTTAGCTAGCAAAAGCTTTACATCACATTATTTAAGTATATTCTGTAGATACAAATAAATTACATACACTACACTTACTCTTTATTAAAACAAACGTATCCATGAGATACTATAAGTGAATTACAGTTGTATTTATAAAACGTATCCATCAGATACAATTAATAACAATCTGGTTGCGGTTAAAACACTTTCTTTCGCCAACGACCATACCACGCTGAATACATCGGTTCTCGTCCGATCACCGAAATTAAGCAGCGTCGGGCGCGGTTAGTACTTAGATGGGGGACCGCTTGGGAACACCGCGTGTTGTTGGCATCCCAACAACTTTTTGCTATTTTTTATAATTTTTCCATATAAAACATTAAAAAGTGCAAAAAAGCAATAATAATAATTACAATTGAATGGAAAATGATAAGTGTTAGTGAAAATTTAAACGCGTATGCACAAAAAGATACTTTTCTATGCAAAATCTTAAAATCTAACGGTCGTGTATGAAATTCTAATACTGCTGCTATTGATTTGATTTACTTTGTTATGTATGTTAGCTAGCAAAAGCTTTACATCACATTATTTAAGTATATTCTGTAGATACAAATAAATTACATACACTACACTTACTCTTTATTAAAACAAACGTATCCATGAGATACTATAAGTGAATTACAGTTGTATTTATAAAACGTATCCATCAGATACAATTAATAACAATCTGGTTGCGGTTAAAACACTTTCTTTCGCCAACGACCATACCACGCTGAATACATCGGTTCTCGTCCGATCACCGAAATTAAGCAGCGTCGGGCGCGGTTAGTACTTAGATGGGGGACCGCTTGGGAACACCGCGTGTTGTTGGCATCCCAACAACTTTTTGCTATTTTTTATAATTTTTCCATATAAAACATTAAAAAGTGCAAAAAAGCAATAATAATAATTACAATTGAATGGAAAATGATAAGTGTTAGTGAAAATTTAAACGCGTATGCACAAAAAGATACTTTTCTATGCAAAATCTTAAAATCTAACGGTCGTGTATGAAATTCTAATACTGCTGCTATTGATTTGATTTACTTTGTTATGTATGTTAGCTAGCAAAAGCTTTACATCACATTATTTAAGTATATTCTGTAGATACAAATAAATTACATACACTACACTTACTCTTTATTAAAACAAACGTATCCATGAGATACTATAAGTGAATTACAGTTGTATTTATAAAACGTATCCATCAGATACAATTAATAACAATCTGGTTGCGGTTAAAACACTTTCTTTCGCCAACGACCATACCACGCTGAATACATCGGTTCTCGTCCGATCACCGAAATTAAGCAGCGTCGGGCGCGGTTAGTACTTAGATGGGGGACCGCTTGGGAACACCGCGTGTTGTTGGCATCCCAACAACTTTTTGCTATTTTTTATAATTTTTCCATATAAAACATTAAAAAGTGCAAAAAAGCAATAATAATAATTACAATTGAATGGAAAATGATAAGTGTTAGTGAAAATTTAAACGCGTATGCACAAAAAGATACTTTTCTATGCAAAATCTTAAAATCTAACGGTCGTGTATGAAATTCTAATACTGCTGCTATTGATTTGATTTACTTTGTTGTGTATGTTAGCTAGCAAAAGCTTTACATCACATTATTTAAGTATATTCTGTAGATACAAATAAATTACATACACTACACTTACTCTTTATTAAAACAAACGTATCCATGAGATACTATAAGTGAATTACAGTTGTATTTATAAAACGTATCCATCAGATACAATTAATAACAATCTGGTTGCGGTTAAAACACTTTCTTTCGCCAACGACCATACCACGCTGAATACATCGGTTCTCGTCCGATCACCGAAATTAAGCAGCGTCGGGCGCGGTTAGTACTTAGATGGGGGACCGCTTGGGAACACCGCGTGTTGTTGGCATCCCAACAACTTTTTGCTATTTTTTATAATTTTTCCATATAAAACATTAAAAAGTGCAAAAAAGCAATAATAATAATTACAATTGAATGGAAAATGATAAGTGTTAGTGAAAATTTAAACGCGTATGCACAAAAAGATACTTTTCTATGCAAAATCTTAAAATCTAACGGTCGTGTATGAAATTCTAATACTGCTGCTATTGATTTGATTTACTTTGTTATGTATGTTAGCTAGCAAAAGCTTTACATCACATTATTTAAGTATATTCTGTAGATACAAATAAATTACATACACTACACTTACTCTTTATTAAAACAAACGTATCCATGAGATACTATAAGTGAATTACAGTTGTATTTATAAAACGTATCCATCAGATACAATTAATAACAATCTGGTTGCGGTTAAAACACTTTCTTTCGCCAACGACCATACCACGCTGAATACATCGGTTCTCGTCCGATCACCGAAATTAAGCAGCGTCGGGCGCGGTTAGTACTTAGATGGGGGACCGCTTGGGAACACCGCGTGTTGTTGGCATCCCAACAACTTTTTGCTATTTTTTATAATTTTTCCATATAAAACATTAAAAAGTGCAAAAAAGCAATAATAATAATTACAATTGAATGGAAAATGATAAGTGTTAGTGAAAATTTAAACGCGTATGCACAAAAAGATACTTTTCTATGCAAAATCTTAAAATCTAACGGTCGTGTATGAAATTCTAATACTGCTGCTATTGATTTGATTTACTTTGTTATGTATGTTAGCTAGCAAAAGCTTTACATCACATTATTTAAGTATATTCTGTAGATACAAATAAATTACATACACTACACTTACTCTTTATTAAAACAAACGTATCCATGAGATACTATAAGTGAATTACAGTTGTATTTATAAAACGTATCCATCAGATACAATTAATAACAATCTGGTTGCGGTTAAAACACTTTCTTTCGCCAACGACCATACCACGCTGAATACATCGGTTCTCGTCCGATCACCGAAATTAAGCAGCGTCGGGCGCGGTTAGTACTTAGATGGGGGACCGCTTGGGAACACCGCGTGTTGTTGGCATCCCAACAACTTTTTGCTATTTTTTATAATTTTTCCATATAAAACATTAAAAAGTGCAAAAAAGCAATAATAATAATTACAATTGAATGGAAAATGATAAGTGTTAGTGAAAATTTAAACGCGTATGCACAAAAAGATACTTTTCTATGCAAAATCTTAAAATCTAACGGTCGTGTATGAAATTCTAATACTGCTGCTATTGATTTGATTTACTTTGTTATGTATGTTAGCTAGCAAAAGCTTTACATCACATTATTTAAGTATATTCTGTAGATACAAATAAATTACATACACTACACTTACTCTTTATTAAAACAAACGTATCCATGAGATACTATAAGTGAATTACAGTTGTATTTATAAAACGTATCCATCAGATACAATTAATAACAATCTGGTTGCGGTTAAAACACTTTCTTTCGCCAACGACCATACCACGCTGAATACATCGGTTCTCGTCCGATCACCGAAATTAAGCAGCGTCGGGCGCGGTTAGTACTTAGATGGGGGACCGCTTGGGAACACCGCGTGTTGTTGGCATCCCAACAACTTTTTGCTATTTTTTATAATTTTTCCATATAAAACATTAAAAAGTGCAAAAAAGCAATAATAATAATTACAATTGAATGGAAAATGATAAGTGTTAGTGAAAATTTAAACGCGTATGCACAAAAAGATACTTTTCTATGCAAAATCTTAAAATCTAACGGTCGTGTATGAAATTCTAATACTGCTGCTATTGATTTGATTTACTTTGTTATGTATGTTAGCTAGCAAAAGCTTTACATCACATTATTTAAGTATATTCTGTAGATACAAATAAATTACATACACTACACTTACTCTTTATTAAAACAAACGTATCCATGAGATACTATAAGTGAATTACAGTTGTATTTATAAAACGTATCCATCAGATACAATTAATAACAATCTGGTTGCGGTTAAAACACTTTCTTTCGCCAACGACCATACCACGCTGAATACATCGGTTCTCGTCCGATCACCGAAATTAAGCAGCGTCGGGCGCGGTTAGTACTTAGATGGGGGACCGCTTGGGAACACCGCGTGTTGTTGGCATCCCAACAACTTTTTGCTATTTTTTATAATTTTTCCATATAAAACATTAAAAAGTGCAAAAAAGCAATAATAATAATTACAATTGAATGGAAAATGATAAGTGTTAGTGAAAATTTAAACGCGTATGCACAAAAAGATACTTTTCTATGCAAAATCTTAAAATCTAACGGTCGTGTATGAAATTCTAATACTGCTGCTATTGATTTGATTTACTTTGTTGTGTATGTTAGCTAGCAAAAGCTTTACATCACATTATTTAAGTATATTCTGTAGATACAAATAAATTACATACACTACACTTACTCTTTATTAAAACAAACGTATCCATGAGATACTATAAGTGAATTACAGTTGTATTTATAAAACGTATCCATCAGATACAATTAATAACAATCTGGTTGCGGTTAAAACACTTTCTTTCGCCAACGACCATACCACGCTGAATACATCGGTTCTCGTCCGATCACCGAAATTAAGCAGCGTCGGGCGCGGTTAGTACTTAGATGGGGGACCGCTTGGGAACACCGCGTGTTGTTGGCATCCCAACAACTTTTTGCTATTTTTTATAATTTTTCCATATAAAACATTAAAAAGTGCAAAAAAGCAATAATAATAATTACAATTGAATGGAAAATGATAAGTGTTAGTGAAAATTTAAACGCGTATGCACAAAAAGATACTTTTCTATGCAAAATCTTAAAATCTAACGGTCGTGTATGAAATTCTAATACTGCTGCTATTGATTTGATTTACTTTGTTATGTATGTTAGCTAGCAAAAGCTTTACATCACATTATTTAAGTATATTCTGTAGATACAAATAAATTACATACACTACACTTACTCTTTATTAAAACAAACGTATCCATGAGATACTATAAGTGAATTACAGTTGTATTTATAAAACGTATCCATCAGATACAATTAATAACAATCTGGTTGCGGTTAAAACACTTTCTTTCGCCAACGACCATACCACGCTGAATACATCGGTTCTCGTCCGATCACCGAAATTAAGCAGCGTCGGGCGCGGTTAGTACTTAGATGGTGGACCGCTTGGGAACACCGCGTGTTGTTGGCATCCCAACAACTTTTTGCTATTTTTTATAATTTTTCCATATAAAACATTAAAAAGTGCAAAAAAGCAATAATAATAATTACAATTGAATGGAAAATGATAAGTGTTAGTGAAAATTTAAACGCGTATGCACAAAAAGATACTTTTCTATGCAAAATCTTAAAATCTAACGGTCGTGTATGAAATTCTAATACTGCTGCTATTGATTTGATTTACTTTGTTATGTATGTTAGCTAGCAAAAGCTTTACATCACATTATTTAAGTATATTCTGTAGATACAAATAAATTACATACACTACACTTACTCTTTATTAAAACAAACGTATCCATGAGATACTATAAGTGAATTACAGTTGTATTTATAAAACGTATCCATCAGATACAATTAATAACAATCTGGTTGCGGTTAAAACACTTTCTTTCGCCAACGACCATACCACGCTGAATACATCGGTTCTCGTCCGATCACCGAAATTAAGCAGCGTCGGGCGCGGTTAGTACTTAGATGGTGGACCGCTTGGGAACACCGCGTGTTGTTGGCATCCCAACAACTTTTTGCTATTTTTTATAATTTTTCCATATAAAACATTAAAAAGTGCAAAAAAGCAATAATAATAATTACAATTGAATGGAAAATGATAAGTGTTAGTGAAAATTTAAACGCGTATGCACAAAAAGATACTTTTCTATGCAAAATCTTAAAATCTAACGGTCGTGTATGAAATTCGAATACTGCTGCTATTGATTTGATTTACTTTGTTATGTATGTTAGCTAGCAAAAGCTTTACATCACATTATTTAAGTATATTCTGTAGATACAAATAAATTACATACACTACACTTACTCTTTATTAAAACAAACGTATCCATGAGATACTATAAGTGAATTACAGTTGTATTTATAAAACGTATCCATCAGATACAATTAATAACAATCTGGTTGCGGTTAAAACACTTTCTTTCGCCAACGACCATACCACGCTGAATACATCGGTTCTCGTCCGATCACCGAAATTAAGCAGCGTCGGGCGCGGTTAGTACTTAGATGGGGGACCGCTTGGGAACACCGCGTGTTGTTGGCATCCCAACAACTTTTTGCTATTTTTTATAATTTTTCCATATAAAACATTAAAAAGTGCAAAAAAGCAATAATAATAATTACAATTGAATGGAAAATGATAAGTGTTAGTGAAAATTTAAACGCGTATGCACAAAAAGATACTTTTCTATGCAAAATCTTAAAATCTAACGGTCGTGTATGAAATTCTAATACTGCTGCTATTGATTTGATTTACTTTGTTATGTATGTTAGCTAGCAAAAGCTTTACATCACATTATTTAAGTATATTCTGTAGATACAAATAAATTACATACACTACACTTACTCTTTATTAAAACAAACGTATCCATGAGATACTATAAGTGAATTACAGTTGTATTTATAAAACGTATCCATCAGATACAATTAATAACAATCTGGTTGCGGTTAAAACACTTTCTTTCGCCAACGACCATACCACGCTGAATACATCGGTTCTCGTCCGATCACCGAAATTAAGCAGCGTCGGGCGCGGTTAGTACTTAGATGGGGGACCGCTTGGGAACACCGCGTGTTGTTGGCATCCCAACAACTTTTTGCTATTTTTTATAATTTTTCCATATAAAACATTAAAAAGTGCAAAAAAGCAATAATAATAATTACAATTGAATGGAAAATGATAAGTGTTAGTGAAAATTTAAACGCGTATGCACAAAAAGATACTTTTCTATGCAAAATCTTAAAATCTAACGGTCGTGTATGAAATTCTAATACTGCTGCTATTGATTTGATTTACTTTGTTGTGTATGTTAGCTAGCAAAAGCTTTACATCACATTATTTAAGTATATTCTGTAGATACAAATAAATTACATACACTACACTTACTCTTTATTAAAACAAACGTATCCATGAGATACTATAAGTGAATTACAGTTGTATTTATAAAACGTATCCATCAGATACAATTAATAACAATCTGGTTGCGGTTAAAACACTTTCTTTCGCCAACGACCATACCACGCTGAATACATCGGTTCTCGTCCGATCACCGAAATTAAGCAGCGTCGGGCGCGGTTAGTACTTAGATGGGGGACCGCTTGGGAACACCGCGTGTTGTTGGCATCCCAACAACTTTTTGCTATTTTTTATAATTTTTCCATATAAAACATTAAAAAGTGCAAAAAAGCAATAATAATAATTACAATTGAATGGAAAATGATAAGTGTTAGTGAAAATTTAAACGCGTATGCACAAAAAGATACTTTTCTATGCAAAATCTTAAAATCTAACGGTCGTGTATGAAATTCTAATACTGCTGCTATTGATTTGATTTACTTTGTTATGTATGTTAGCTAGCAAAAGCTTTACATCACATTATTTAAGTATATTCTGTAGATACAAATAAATTACATACACTACACTTACTCTTTATTAAAACAAACGTATCCATGAGATACTATAAGTGAATTACAGTTGTATTTATAAAACGTATCCATCAGATACAATTAATAACAATCTGGTTGCGGTTAAAACACTTTCTTTCGCCAACGACCATACCACGCTGAATACATCGGTTCTCGTCCGATCACCGAAATTAAGCAGCGTCGGGCGCGGTTAGTACTTAGATGGGGGACCGCTTGGGAACACCGCGTGTTGTTGGCATCCCAACAACTTTTTGCTATTTTTTATAATTTTTCCATATAAAACATTAAAAAGTGCAAAAAAGCAATAATAATAATTACAATTGAATGGAAAATGATAAGTGTTAGTGAAAATTTAAACGCGTATGCACAAAAAGATACTTTTCTATGCAAAATCTTAAAATCTAACGGTCGTGTATGAAATTCTAATACTGCTGCTATTGATTTGATTTACTTTGTTATGTATGTTAGCTAGCAAAAGCTTTACATCACATTATTTAAGTATATTCTGTAGATACAAATAAATTACATACACTACACTTACTCTTTATTAAAACAAACGTATCCATGAGATACTATAAGTGAATTACAGTTGTATTTATAAAACGTATCCATCAGATACAATTAATAACAATCTGGTTGCGGTTAAAACACTTTCTTTCGCCAACGACCATACCACGCTGAATACATCGGTTCTCGTCCGATCACCGAAATTAAGCAGCGTCGGGCGCGGTTAGTACTTAGATGGGGGACCGCTTGGGAACACCGCGTGTTGTTGGCATCCCAACAACTTTTTGCTATTTTTTATAATTTTTCCATATAAAACATTAAAAAGTGCAAAAAAGCAATAATAATAATTACAATTGAATGGAAAATGATAAGTGTTAGTGAAAATTTAAACGCGTATGCACAAAAAGATACTTTTCTATGCAAAATCTTAAAATCTAACGGTCGTGTATGAAATTCTAATACTGCTGCTATTGATTTGATTTACTTTGTTATGTATGTTAGCTAGCAAAAGCTTTACATCACATTATTTAAGTATATTCTGTAGATACAAATAAATTACATACACTACACTTACTCTTTATTAAAACAAACGTATCCATGAGATACTATAAGTGAATTACAGTTGTATTTATAAAACGTATCCATCAGATACAATTAATAACAATCTGGTTGCGGTTAAAACACTTTCTTTCGCCAACGACCATACCACGCTGAATACATCGGTTCTCGTCCGATCACCGAAATTAAGCAGCGTCGGGCGCGGTTAGTACTTAGATGGGGGACCGCTTGGGAACACCGCGTGTTGTTGGCATCCCAACAACTTTTTGCTATTTTTTATAATTTTTCCATATAAAACATTAAAAAGTGCAAAAAAGCAATAATAATAATTACAATTGAATGGAAAATGATAAGTGTTAGTGAAAATTTAAACGCGTATGCACAAAAAGATACTTTTCTATGCAAAATCTTAAAATCTAACGGTCGTGTATGAAATTCTAATACTGCTGCTATTGATTTGATTTACTTTGTTATGTATGTTAGCTAGCAAAAGCTTTACATCACATTATTTAAGTATATTCTGTAGATACAAATAAATTACATACACTACACTTACTCTTTATTAAAACAAACGTATCCATGAGATACTATAAGTGAATTACAGTTGTATTTATAAAACGTATCCATCAGATACAATTAATAACAATCTGGTTGCGGTTAAAACACTTTCTTTCGCCAACGACCATACCACGCTGAATACATCGGTTCTCGTCCGATCACCGAAATTAAGCAGCGTCGGGCGCGGTTAGTACTTAGATGGGGGACCGCTTGGGAACACCGCGTGTTGTTGGCATCCCAACAACTTTTTGCTATTTTTTATAATTTTTCCATATAAAACATTAAAAAGTGCAAAAAAGCAATAATAATAATTACAATTGAATGGAAAATGATAAGTGTTAGTGAAAATTTAAACGCGTATGCACAAAAAGATACTTTTCTATGCAAAATCTTAAAATCTAACGGTCGTGTATGAAATTCTAATACTGCTGCTATTGATTTGATTTACTTTGTTATGTATGTTAGCTAGCAAAAGCTTTACATCACATTATTTAAGTATATTCTGTAGATACAAATAAATTACATACACTACACTTACTCTTTATTAAAACAAACGTATCCATGAGATACTATAAGTGAATTACAGTTGTATTTATAAAACGTATCCATCAGATACAATTAATAACAATCTGGTTGCGGTTAAAACACTTTCTTTCGCCAACGACCATACCACGCTGAATACATCGGTTCTCGTCCGATCACCGAAATTAAGCAGCGTCGGGCGCGGTTAGTACTTAGATGGGGGACCGCTTGGGAACACCGCGTGTTGTTGGCATCCCAACAACTTTTTGCTATTTTTTATAATTTTTCCATATAAAACATTAAAAAGTGCAAAAAAGCAATAATAATAATTACAATTGAATGGAAAATGATAAGTGTTAGTGAAAATTTAAACGCGTATGCACAAAAAGATACTTTTCTATGCAAAATCTTAAAATCTAACGGTCGTGTATGAAATTCTAATACTGCTGCTATTGATTTGATTTACTTTGTTATGTATGTTAGCTAGCAAAAGCTTTACATCACATTATTTAAGTATATTCTGTAGATACAAATAAATTACATACACTACACTTACTCTTTATTAAAACAAACGTATCCATGAGATACTATAAGTGAATTACAGTTGTATTTATAAAACGTATCCATCAGATACAATTAATAACAATCTGGTTGCGGTTAAAACACTTTCTTTCGCCAACGACCATACCACGCTGAATACATCGGTTCTCGTCCGATCACCGAAATTAAGCAGCGTCGGGCGCGGTTAGTACTTAGATGGGGGACCGCTTGGGAACACCGCGTGTTGTTGGCATCCCAACAACTTTTTGCTATTTTTTATAATTTTTCCATATAAAACATTAAAAAGTGCAAAAAAGCAATAATAATAATTACAATTGAATGGAAAATGATAAGTGTTAGTGAAAATTTAAACGCGTATGCACAAAAAGATACTTTTCTATGCAAAATCTTAAAATCTAACGGTCGTGTATGAAATTCTAATACTGCTGCTATTGATTTGATTTACTTTGTTGTGTATGTTAGCTAGCAAAAGCTTTACATCACATTATTTAAGTATATTCTGTAGATACAAATAAATTACATACACTACACTTACTCTTTATTAAAACAAACGTATCCATGAGATACTATAAGTGAATTACAGTTGTATTTATAAAACGTATCCATCAGATACAATTAATAACAATCTGGTTGCGGTTAAAACACTTTCTTTCGCCAACGACCATACCACGCTGAATACATCGGTTCTCGTCCGATCACCGAAATTAAGCAGCGTCGGGCGCGGTTAGTACTTAGATGGGGGACCGCTTGGGAACACCGCGTGTTGTTGGCATCCCAACAACTTTTTGCTATTTTTTATAATTTTTCCATATAAAACATTAAAAAGTGCAAAAAAGCAATAATAATAATTACAATTGAATGGAAAATGATAAGTGTTAGTGAAAATTTAAACGCGTATGCACAAAAAGATACTTTTCTATGCAAAATCTTAAAATCTAACGGTCGTGTATGAAATTCTAATACTGCTGCTATTGATTTGATTTACTTTGTTATGTATGTTAGCTAGCAAAAGCTTTACATCACATTATTTAAGTATATTCTGTAGATACAAATAAATTACATACACTACACTTACTCTTTATTAAAACAAACGTATCCATGAGATACTATAAGTGAATTACAGTTGTATTTATAAAACGTATCCATCAGATACAATTAATAACAATCTGGTTGCGGTTAAAACACTTTCTTTCGCCAACGACCATACCACGCTGAATACATCGGTTCTCGTCCGATCACCGAAATTAAGCAGCGTCGGGCGCGGTTAGTACTTAGATGGGGGACCGCTTGGGAACACCGCGTGTTGTTGGCATCCCAACAACTTTTTGCTATTTTTTATAATTTTTCCATATAAAACATTAAAAAGTGCAAAAAAGCAATAATAATAATTACAATTGAATGGAAAATGATAAGTGTTAGTGAAAATTTAAACGCGTATGCACAAAAAGATACTTTTCTATGCAAAATCTTAAAATCTAACGGTCGTGTATGAAATTCTAATACTGCTGCTATTGATTTGATTTACTTTGTTATGTATGTTAGCTAGCAAAAGCTTTACATCACATTATTTAAGTATATTCTGTAGATACAAATAAATTACATACACTACACTTACTCTTTATTAAAACAAACGTATCCATGAGATACTATAAGTGAATTACAGTTGTATTTATAAAACGTATCCATCAGATACAATTAATAACAATCTGGTTGCGGTTAAAACACTTTCTTTCGCCAACGACCATACCACGCTGAATACATCGGTTCTCGTCCGATCACCGAAATTAAGCAGCGTCGGGCGCGGTTAGTACTTAGATGGGGGACCGCTTGGGAACACCGCGTGTTGTTGGCATCCCAACAACTTTTTGCTATTTTTTATAATTTTTCCATATAAAACATTAAAAAGTGCAAAAAAGCAATAATAATAATTACAATTGAATGGAAAATGATAAGTGTTAGTGAAAATTTAAACGCGTATGCACAAAAAGATACTTTTCTATGCAAAATCTTAAAATCTAACGGTCGTGTATGAAATTCTAATACTGCTGCTATTGATTTGATTTACTTTGTTATGTATGTTAGCTAGCAAAAGCTTTACATCACATTATTTAAGTATATTCTGTAGATACAAATAAATTACATACACTACACTTACTCTTTATTAAAACAAACGTATCCATGAGATACTATAAGTGAATTACAGTTGTATTTATAAAACGTATCCATCAGATACAATTAATAACAATCTGGTTGCGGTTAAAACACTTTCTTTCGCCAACGACCATACCACGCTGAATACATCGGTTCTCGTCCGATCACCGAAATTAAGCAGCGTCGGGCGCGGTTAGTACTTAGATGGGGGACCGCTTGGGAACACCGCGTGTTGTTGGCATCCCAACAACTTTTTGCTATTTTTTATAATTTTTCCATATAAAACATTAAAAAGTGCAAAAAAGCAATAATAATAATTACAATTGAATGGAAAATGATAAGTGTTAGTGAAAATTTAAACGCGTATGCACAAAAAGATACTTTTCTATGCAAAATCTTAAAATCTAACGGTCGTGTATGAAATTCTAATACTGCTGCTATTGATTTGATTTACTTTGTTGTGTATGTTAGCTAGCAAAAGCTTTACATCACATTATTTAAGTATATTCTGTAGATACAAATAAATTACATACACTACACTTACTCTTTATTAAAACAAACGTATCCATGAGATACTATAAGTGAATTACAGTTGTATTTATAAAACGTATCCATCAGATACAATTAATAACAATCTGGTTGCGGTTAAAACACTTTCTTTCGCCAACGACCATACCACGCTGAATACATCGGTTCTCGTCCGATCACCGAAATTAAGCAGCGTCGGGCGCGGTTAGTACTTAGATGGGGGACCGCTTGGGAACACCGCGTGTTGTTGGCATCCCAACAACTTTTTGCTATTTTTTATAATTTTTCCATATAAAACATTAAAAAGTGCAAAAAAGCAATAATAATAATTACAATTGAATGGAAAATGATAAGTGTTAGTGAAAATTTAAACGCGTATGCACAAAAAGATACTTTTCTATGCAAAATCTTAAAATCTAACGGTCGTGTATGAAATTCTAATACTGCTGCTATTGATTTGATTTACTTTGTTATGTATGTTAGCTAGCAAAAGCTTTACATCACATTATTTAAGTATATTCTGTAGATACAAATAAATTACATACACTACACTTACTCTTTATTAAAACAAACGTATCCATGAGATACTATAAGTGAATTACAGTTGTATTTATAAAACGTATCCATCAGATACAATTAATAACAATCTGGTTGCGGTTAAAACACTTTCTTTCGCCAACGACCATACCACGCTGAATACATCGGTTCTCGTCCGATCACCGAAATTAAGCAGCGTCGGGCGCGGTTAGTACTTAGATGGGGGACCGCTTGGGAACACCGCGTGTTGTTGGCATCCCAACAACTTTTTGCTATTTTTTATAATTTTTCCATATAAAACATTAAAAAGTGCAAAAAAGCAATAATAATAATTACAATTGAATGGAAAATGATAAGTGTTAGTGAAAATTTAAACGCGTATGCACAAAAAGATACTTTTCTATGCAAAATCTTAAAATCTAACGGTCGTGTATGAAATTCTAATACTGCTGCTATTGATTTGATTTACTTTGTTGTGTATGTTAGCTAGCAAAAGCTTTACATCACATTATTTAAGTATATTCTGTAGATACAAATAAATTACATACACTACACTTACTCTTTATTAAAACAAACGTATCCATGAGATACTATAAGTGAATTACAGTTGTATTTATAAAACGTATCCATCAGATACAATTAATAACAATCTGGTTGCGGTTAAAACACTTTCTTTCGCCAACGACCATACCACGCTGAATACATCGGTTCTCGTCCGATCACCGAAATTAAGCAGCGTCGGGCGCGGTTAGTACTTAGATGGGGGACCGCTTGGGAACACCGCGTGTTGTTGGCATCCCAACAACTTTTTGCTATTTTTTATAATTTTTCCATATAAAACATTAAAAAGTGCAAAAAAGCAATAATAATAATTACAATTGAATGGAAAATGATAAGTGTTAGTGAAAATTTAAACGCGTATGCACAAAAAGATACTTTTCTATGCAAAATCTTAAAATCTAACGGTCGTGTATGAAATTCTAATACTGCTGCTATTGATTTGATTTACTTTGTTATGTATGTTAGCTAGCAAAAGCTTTACATCACATTATTTAAGTATATTCTGTAGATACAAATAAATTACATACACTACACTTACTCTTTATTAAAACAAACGTATCCATGAGATACTATAAGTGAATTACAGTTGTATTTATAAAACGTATCCATCAGATACAATTAATAACAATCTGGTTGCGGTTAAAACACTTTCTTTCGCCAACGACCATACCACGCTGAATACATCGGTTCTCGTCCGATCACCGAAATTAAGCAGCGTCGGGCGCGGTTAGTACTTAGATGGGGGACCGCTTGGGAACACCGCGTGTTGTTGGCATCCCAACAACTTTTTGCTATTTTTTATAATTTTTCCATATAAAACATTAAAAAGTGCAAAAAAGCAATAATAATAATTACAATTGAATGGAAAATGATAAGTGTTAGTGAAAATTTAAACGCGTATGCACAAAAAGATACTTTTCTATGCAAAATCTTAAAATCTAACGGTCGTGTATGAAATTCTAATACTGCTGCTATTGATTTGATTTACTTTGTTATGTATGTTAGCTAGCAAAAGCTTTACATCACATTATTTAAGTATATTCTGTAGATACAAATAAATTACATACACTACACTTACTCTTTATTAAAACAAACGTATCCATGAGATACTATAAGTGAATTACAGTTGTATTTATAAAACGTATCCATCAGATACAATTAATAACAATCTGGTTGCGGTTAAAACACTTTCTTTCGCCAACGACCATACCACGCTGAATACATCGGTTCTCGTCCGATCACCGAAATTAAGCAGCGTCGGGCGCGGTTAGTACTTAGATGGGGGACCGCTTGGGAACACCGCGTGTTGTTGGCATCCCAACAACTTTTTGCTATTTTTTTATAATTTTTCCATATAAAACATTAAAAAGTGCAAAAAAGCAATAATAATAATTACAATTGAATGGAAAATGATAAGTGTTAGTGAAAATTTAAACGCGTATGCACAAAAAGATACTTTTCTATGCAAAATCTTAAAATCTAACGGTCGTGTATGAAATTCTAATACTGCTGCTATTGATTTGATTTACTTTGTTATGTATGTTAGCTAGCAAAAGCTTTACATCACATTATTTAAGTATATTCTGTAGATACAAATAAATTACATACACTACACTTACTCTTTATTAAAACAAACGTATCCATGAGATACTATAAGTGAATTACAGTTGTATTTATAAAACGTATCCATCAGATACAATTAATAACAATCTGGTTGCGGTTAAAACACTTTCTTTCGCCAACGACCATACCACGCTGAATACATCGGTTCTCGTCCGATCACCGAAATTAAGCAGCGTCGGGCGCGGTTAGTACTTAGATGGGGGACCGCTTGGGAACACCGCGTGTTGTTGGCATCCCAACAACTTTTTGCTATTTTTTATAATTTTTCCATATAAAACATTAAAAAGTGCAAAAAAGCAATAATAATAATTACAATTGAATGGAAAATGATAAGTGTTAGTGAAAATTTAAACGCGTATGCACAAAAAGATACTTTTCTATGCAAAATCTTAAAATCTAACGGTCGTGTATGAAATTCTAATACTGCTGCTATTGATTTGATTTACTTTGTTATGTATGTTAGCTAGCAAAAGCTTTACATCACATTATTTAAGTATATTCTGTAGATACAAATAAATTACATACACTACACTTACTCTTTATTAAAACAAACGTATCCATGAGATACTATAAGTGAATTACAGTTGTATTTATAAAACGTATCCATCAGATACAATTAATAACAATCTGGTTGCGGTTAAAACACTTTCTTTCGCCAACGACCATACCACGCTGAATACATCGGTTCTCGTCCGATCACCGAAATTAAGCAGCGTCGGGCGCGGTTAGTACTTAGATGGGGGACCGCTTGGGAACACCGCGTGTTGTTGGCATCCCAACAACTTTTTGCTATTTTTTATAATTTTTCCATATAAAACATTAAAAAGTGCAAAAAAGCAATAATAATAATTACAATTGAATGGAAAATGATAAGTGTTAGTGAAAATTTAAACGCGTATGCACAAAAAGATACTTTTCTATGCAAAATCTTAAAATCTAACGGTCGTGTATGAAATTCTAATACTGCTGCTATTGATTTGATTTACTTTGTTATGTATGTTAGCTAGCAAAAGCTTTACATCACATTATTTAAGTATATTCTGTAGATACAAATAAATTACATACACTACACTTACTCTTTATTAAAACAAACGTATCCATGAGATACTATAAGTGAATTACAGTTGTATTTATAAAACGTATCCATCAGATACAATTAATAACAATCTGGTTGCGGTTAAAACACTTTCTTTCGCCAACGACCATACCACGCTGAATACATCGGTTCTCGTCCGATCACCGAAATTAAGCAGCGTCGGGCGCGGTTAGTACTTAGATGGGGGACCGCTTGGGAACACCGCGTGTTGTTGGCATCCCAACAACTTTTTGCTATTTTTTATAATTTTTCCATATAAAACATTAAAAAGTGCAAAAAAGCAATAATAATAATTACAATTGAATGGAAAATGATAAGTGTTAGTGAAAATTTAAACGCGTATGCACAAAAAGATACTTTTCTATGCAAAATCTTAAAATCTAACGGTCGTGTATGAAATTCTAATACTGCTGCTATTGATTTGATTTACTTTGTTATGTATGTTAGCTAGCAAAAGCTTTACATCACATTATTTAAGTATATTCTGTAGATACAAATAAATTACATACACTACACTTACTCTTTATTAAAACAAACGTATCCATGAGATACTATAAGTGAATTACAGTTGTATTTATAAAACGTATCCATCAGATACAATTAATAACAATCTGGTTGCGGTTAAAACACTTTCTTTCGCCAACGACCATACCACGCTGAATACATCGGTTCTCGTCCGATCACCGAAATTAAGCAGCGTCGGGCGCGGTTAGTACTTAGATGGGGGACCGCTTGGGAACACCGCGTGTTGTTGGCATCCCAACAACTTTTTGCTATTTTTTATAATTTTTCCATATAAAACATTAAAAAGTGCAAAAAAGCAATAATAATAATTACAATTGAATGGAAAATGATAAGTGTTAGTGAAAATTTAAACGCGTATGCACAAAAAGATACTTTTCTATGCAAAATCTTAAAATCTAACGGTCGTGTATGAAATTCTAATACTGCTGCTATTGATTTGATTTACTTTGTTATGTATGTTAGCTAGCAAAAGCTTTACATCACATTATTTAAGTATATTCTGTAGATACAAATAAATTACATACACTACACTTACTCTTTATTAAAACAAACGTATCCATGAGATACTATAAGTGAATTACAGTTGTATTTATAAAACGTATCCATCAGATACAATTAATAACAATCTGGTTGCGGTTAAAACACTTTCTTTCGCCAACGACCATACCACGCTGAATACATCGGTTCTCGTCCGATCACCGAAATTAAGCAGCGTCGGGCGCGGTTAGTACTTAGATGGTGGACCGCTTGGGAACACCGCGTGTTGTTGGCATCCCAACAACTTTTTGCAATTTTTATAATTTTTCCATATAAAACATTAAAAAGTGCAAAAAAGCAATAATAATAATTACAATTGAATGGAAAATGATAAGTGTTAGTGAAAATTTAAACGCGTATGCACAAAAAGATACTTTTCTATGCAAAATCTTAAAATCTAACGGTCGTGTATGAAATTCTAATACTGCTGCTATTGATTTGATTTACTTTGTTATGTATGTTAGCTAGCAAAAGCTTTACATCACATTATTTAAGTATATTCTGTAGATACAAATAAATTACATACACTACACTTACTCTTTATTAAAACAAACGTATCCATGAGATACTATAAGTGAATTACAGTTGTATTTATAAAACGTATCCATCAGATACAATTAATAACAATCTGGTTGCGGTTAAAACACTTTCTTTCGCCAACGACCATACCACGCTGAATACATCGGTTCTCGTCCGATCACCGAAATTAAGCAGCGTCGGGCGCGGTTAGTACTTAGATGGGGGACCGCTTGGGAACACCGCGTGTTGTTGGCATCCCAACAACTTTTTGCTATTTTTTATAATTTTTCCATATAAAACATTAAAAAGTGCAAAAAAGCAATAATAATAATTACAATTGAATGGAAAATGATAAGTGTTAGTGAAAATTTAAACGCGTATGCACAAAAAGATACTTTTCTATGCAAAATCTTAAAATCTAACGGTCGTGTATGAAATTCTAATACTGCTGCTATTGATTTGATTTACTTTGTTATGTATGTTAGCTAGCAAAAGCTTTACATCACATTATTTAAGTATATTCTGTAGATACAAATAAATTACATACACTACACTTACTCTTTATTAAAACAAACGTATCCATGAGATACTATAAGTGAATTACAGTTGTATTTATAAAACGTATCCATCAGATACAATTAATAACAATCTGGTTGCGGTTAAAACACTTTCTTTCGCCAACGACCATACCACGCTGAATACATCGGTTCTCGTCCGATCACCGAAATTAAGCAGCGTCGGGCGCGGTTAGTACTTAGATGGGGGACCGCTTGGGAACACCGCGTGTTGTTGGCATCCCAACAACTTTTTGCTATTTTTTATAATTTTTCCATATAAAACATTAAAAAGTGCAAAAAAGCAATAATAATAATTACAATTGAATGGAAAATGATAAGTGTTAGTGAAAATTTAAACGCGTATGCACAAAAAGATACTTTTCTATGCAAAATCTTAAAATCTAACGGTCGTGTATGAAATTCTAATACTGCTGCTATTGATTTGATTTACTTTGTTATGTATGTTAGCTAGCAAAAGCTTTACATCACATTATTTAAGTATATTCTGTAGATACAAATAAATTACATACACTACACTTACTCTTTATTAAAACAAACGTATCCATGAGATACTATAAGTGAATTACAGTTGTATTTATAAAACGTATCCATCAGATACAATTAATAACAATCTGGTTGCGGTTAAAACACTTTCTTTCGCCAACGACCATACCACGCTGAATACATCGGTTCTCGTCCGATCACCGAAATTAAGCAGCGTCGGGCGCGGTTAGTACTTAGATGGGGGACCGCTTGGGAACACCGCGTGTTGTTGGCATCCCAACAACTTTTTGCTATTTTTTATAATTTTTCCATATAAAACATTAAAAAGTGCAAAAAAGCAATAATAATAATTACAATTGAATGGAAAATGATAAGTGTTAGTGAAAATTTAAACGCGTATGCACAAAAAGATACTTTTCTATGCAAAATCTTAAAATCTAACGGTCGTGTATGAAATTCTAATACTGCTGCTATTGATTTGATTTACTTTGTTATGTATGTTAGCTAGCAAAAGCTTTACATCACATTATTTAAGTATATTCTGTAGATACAAATAAATTACATACACTACACTTACTCTTTATTAAAACAAACGTATCCATGAGATACTATAAGTGAATTACAGTTGTATTTATAAAACGTATCCATCAGATACAATTAATAACAATCTGGTTGCGGTTAAAACACTTTCTTTCGCCAACGACCATACCACGCTGAATACATCGGTTCTCGTCCGATCACCGAAATTAAGCAGCGTCGGGCGCGGTTAGTACTTAGATGGGGGACCGCTTGGGAACACCGCGTGTTGTTGGCATCCCAACAACTTTTTGCTATTTTTTATAATTTTTCCATATAAAACATTAAAAAGTGCAAAAAAGCAATAATAATAATTACAATTGAATGGAAAATGATAAGTGTTAGTGAAAATTTAAACGCGTATGCACAAAAAGATACTTTTCTATGCAAAATCTTAAAATCTAACGGTCGTGTATGAAATTCTAATACTGCTGCTATTGATTTGATTTACTTTGTTATGTATGTTAGCTAGCAAAAGCTTTACATCACATTATTTAAGTATATTCTGTAGATACAAATAAATTACATACACTACACTTACTCTTTATTAAAACAAACGTATCCATGAGATACTATAAGTGAATTACAGTTGTATTTATAAAACGTATCCATCAGATACAATTAATAACAATCTGGTTGCGGTTAAAACACTTTCTTTCGCCAACGACCATACCACGCTGAATACATCGGTTCTCGTCCGATCACCGAAATTAAGCAGCGTCGGGCGCGGTTAGTACTTAGATGGGGGACCGCTTGGGAACACCGCGTGTTGTTGGCATCCCAACAACTTTTTGCTATTTTTTATAATTTTTCCATATAAAACATTAAAAAGTGCAAAAAAGCAATAATAATAATTACAATTGAATGGAAAATGATAAGTGTTAGTGAAAATTTAAACGCGTATGCACAAAAAGATACTTTTCTATGCAAAATCTTAAAATCTAACGGTCGTGTATGAAATTCTAATACTGCTGCTATTGATTTGATTTACTTTGTTATGTATGTTAGCTAGCAAAAGCTTTACATCACATTATTTAAGTATATTCTGTAGATACAAATAAATTACATACACTACACTTACTCTTTATTAAAACAAACGTATCCATGAGATACTATAAGTGAATTACAGTTGTATTTATAAAACGTATCCATCAGATACAATTAATAACAATCTGGTTGCGGTTAAAACACTTTCTTTCGCCAACGACCATACCACGCTGAATACATCGGTTCTCGTCCGATCACCGAAATTAAGCAGCGTCGGGCGCGGTTAGTACTTAGATGGGGGACCGCTTGGGAACACCGCGTGTTGTTGGCATCCCAACAACTTTTTGCTATTTTTTATAATTTTTCCATATAAAACATTAAAAAGTGCAAAAAAGCAATAATAATAATTACAATTGAATGGAAAATGATAAGTGTTAGTGAAAATTTAAACGCGTATGCACAAAAAGATACTTTTCTATGCAAAATCTTAAAATCTAACGGTCGTGTATGAAATTCTAATACTGCTGCTATTGATTTGATTTACTTTGTTGTGTATGTTAGCTAGCAAAAGCTTTACATCACATTATTTAAGTATATTCTGTAGATACAAATAAATTACATACACTACACTTACTCTTTATTAAAACAAACGTATCCATGAGATACTATAAGTGAATTACAGTTGTATTTATAAAACGTATCCATCAGATACAATTAATAACAATCTGGTTGCGGTTAAAACACTTTCTTTCGCCAACGACCATACCACGCTGAATACATCGGTTCTCGTCCGATCACCGAAATTAAGCAGCGTCGGGCGCGGTTAGTACTTAGATGGGGGACCGCTTGGGAACACCGCGTGTTGTTGGCATCCCAACAACTTTTTGCTATTTTTTATAATTTTTCCATATAAAACATTAAAAAGTGCAAAAAAGCAATAATAATAATTACAATTGAATGGAAAATGATAAGTGTTAGTGAAAATTTAAACGCGTATGCACAAAAAGATACTTTTCTATGCAAAATCTTAAAATCTAACGGTCGTGTATGAAATTCTAATACTGCTGCTATTGATTTGATTTACTTTGTTATGTATGTTAGCTAGCAAAAGCTTTACATCACATTATTTAAGTATATTCTGTAGATACAAATAAATTACATACACTACACTTACTCTTTATTAAAACAAACGTATCCATGAGATACTATAAGTGAATTACAGTTGTATTTATAAAACGTATCCATCAGATACAATTAATAACAATCTGGTTGCGGTTAAAACACTTTCTTTCGCCAACGACCATACCACGCTGAATACATCGGTTCTCGTCCGATCACCGAAATTAAGCAGCGTCGGGCGCGGTTAGTACTTAGATGGGGGACCGCTTGGGAACACCGCGTGTTGTTGGCATCCCAACAACTTTTTGCTATTTTTTATAATTTTTCCATATAAAACATTAAAAAGTGCAAAAAAGCAATAATAATAATTACAATTGAATGGAAAATGATAAGTGTTAGTGAAAATTTAAACGCGTATGCACAAAAAGATACTTTTCTATGCAAAATCTTAAAATCTAACGGTCGTGTATGAAATTCTAATACTGCTGCTATTGATTTGATTTACTTTGTTATGTATGTTAGCTAGCAAAAGCTTTACATCACATTATTTAAGTATATTCTGTAGATACAAATAAATTACATACACTACACTTACTCTTTATTAAAACAAACGTATCCATGAGATACTATAAGTGAATTACAGTTGTATTTATAAAACGTATCCATCAGATACAATTAATAACAATCTGGTTGCGGTTAAAACACTTTCTTTCGCCAACGACCATACCACGCTGAATACATCGGTTCTCGTCCGATCACCGAAATTAAGCAGCGTCGGGCGCGGTTAGTACTTAGATGGGGGACCGCTTGGGAACACCGCGTGTTGTTGGCATCCCAACAACTTTTTGCTATTTTTTTATAATTTTTCCATATAAAACATTAAAAAGTGCAAAAAAGCAATAATAATAATTACAATTGAATGGAAAATGATAAGTGTTAGTGAAAATTTAAACGCGTATGCACAAAAAGATACTTTTCTATGCAAAATCTTAAAATCTAACGGTCGTGTATGAAATTCTAATACTGCTGCTATTGATTTGATTTACTTTGTTATGTATGTTAGCTAGCAAAAGCTTTACATCACATTATTTAAGTATATTCTGTAGATACAAATAAATTACATACACTACACTTACTCTTTATTAAAACAAACGTATCCATGAGATACTATAAGTGAATTACAGTTGTATTTATAAAACGTATCCATCAGATACAATTAATAACAATCTGGTTGCGGTTAAAACACTTTCTTTCGCCAACGACCATACCACGCTGAATACATCGGTTCTCGTCCGATCACCGAAATTAAGCAGCGTCGGGCGCGGTTAGTACTTAGATGGGGGACCGCTTGGGAACACCGCGTGTTGTTGGCATCCCAACAACTTTTTGCTATTTTTTATAATTTTTCCATATAAAACATTAAAAAGTGCAAAAAAGCAATAATAATAATTACAATTGAATGGAAAATGATAAGTGTTAGTGAAAATTTAAACGCGTATGCACAAAAAGATACTTTTCTATGCAAAATCTTAAAATCTAACGGTCGTGTATGAAATTCTAATACTGCTGCTATTGATTTGATTTACTTTGTTATGTATGTTAGCTAGCAAAAGCTTTACATCACATTATTTAAGTATATTCTGTAGATACAAATAAATTACATACACTACACTTACTCTTTATTAAAACAAACGTATCCATGAGATACTATAAGTGAATTACAGTTGTATTTATAAAACGTATCCATCAGATACAATTAATAACAATCTGGTTGCGGTTAAAACACTTTCTTTCGCCAACGACCATACCACGCTGAATACATCGGTTCTCGTCCGATCACCGAAATTAAGCAGCGTCGGGCGCGGTTAGTACTTAGATGGGGGACCGCTTGGGAACACCGCGTGTTGTTGGCATCCCAACAACTTTTTGCTATTTTTTATAATTTTTCCATATAAAACATTAAAAAGTGCAAAAAAGCAATAATAATAATTACAATTGAATGGAAAATGATAAGTGTTAGTGAAAATTTAAACGCGTATGCACAAAAAGATACTTTTCTATGCAAAATCTTAAAATCTAACGGTCGTGTATGAAATTCTAATACTGCTGCTATTGATTTGATTTACTTTGTTATGTATGTTAGCTAGCAAAAGCTTTACATCACATTATTTAAGTATATTCTGTAGATACAAATAAATTACATACACTACACTTACTCTTTATTAAAACAAACGTATCCATGAGATACTATAAGTGAATTACAGTTGTATTTATAAAACGTATCCATCAGATACAATTAATAACAATCTGGTTGCGGTTAAAACACTTTCTTTCGCCAACGACCATACCACGCTGAATACATCGGTTCTCGTCCGATCACCGAAATTAAGCAGCGTCGGGCGCGGTTAGTACTTAGATGGGGGACCGCTTGGGAACACCGCGTGTTGTTGGCATCCCAACAACTTTTTGCTATTTTTTATAATTTTTCCATATAAAACATTAAAAAGTGCAAAAAAGCAATAATAATAATTACAATTGAATGGAAAATGATAAGTGTTAGTGAAAATTTAAACGCGTATGCACAAAAAGATACTTTTCTATGCAAAATCTTAAAATCTAACGGTCGTGTATGAAATTCTAATACTGCTGCTATTGATTTGATTTACTTTGTTATGTATGTTAGCTAGCAAAAGCTTTACATCACATTATTTAAGTATATTCTGTAGATACAAATAAATTACATACACTACACTTACTCTTTATTAAAACAAACGTATCCATGAGATACTATAAGTGAATTACAGTTGTATTTATAAAACGTATCCATCAGATACAATTAATAACAATCTGGTTGCGGTTAAAACACTTTCTTTCGCCAACGACCATACCACGCTGAATACATCGGTTCTCGTCCGATCACCGAAATTAAGCAGCGTCGGGCGCGGTTAGTACTTAGATGGGGGACCGCTTGGGAACACCGCGTGTTGTTGGCATCCCAACAACTTTTTGCTATTTTTTATAATTTTTCCATATAAAACATTAAAAAGTGCAAAAAAGCAATAATAATAATTACAATTGAATGGAAAATGATAAGTGTTAGTGAAAATTTAAACGCGTATGCACAAAAAGATACTTTTCTATGCAAAATCTTAAAATCTAACGGTCGTGTATGAAATTCTAATACTGCTGCTATTGATTTGATTTACTTTGTTATGTATGTTAGCTAGCAAAAGCTTTACATCACATTATTTAAGTATATTCTGTAGATACAAATAAATTACATACACTACACTTACTCTTTATTAAAACAAACGTATCCATGAGATACTATAAGTGAATTACAGTTGTATTTATAAAACGTATCCATCAGATACAATTAATAACAATCTGGTTGCGGTTAAAACACTTTCTTTCGCCAACGACCATACCACGCTGAATACATCGGTTCTCGTCCGATCACCGAAATTAAGCAGCGTCGGGCGCGGTTAGTACTTAGATGGTGGACCGCTTGGGAACACCGCGTGTTGTTGGCATCCCAACAACTTTTTGCAATTTTTATAATTTTTCCATATAAAACATTAAAAAGTGCAAAAAAGCAATAATAATAATTACAATTGAATGGAAAATGATAAGTGTTAGTGAAAATTTAAACGCGTATGCACAAAAAGATACTTTTCTATGCAAAATCTTAAAATCTAACGGTCGTGTATGAAATTCTAATACTGCTGCTATTGATTTGATTTACTTTGTTATGTATGTTAGCTAGCAAAAGCTTTACATCACATTATTTAAGTATATTCTGTAGATACAAATAAATTACATACACTACACTTACTCTTTATTAAAACAAACGTATCCATGAGATACTATAAGTGAATTACAGTTGTATTTATAAAACGTATCCATCAGATACAATTAATAACAATCTGGTTGCGGTTAAAACACTTTCTTTCGCCAACGACCATACCACGCTGAATACATCGGTTCTCGTCCGATCACCGAAATTAAGCAGCGTCGGGCGCGGTTAGTACTTAGATGGGGGACCGCTTGGGAACACCGCGTGTTGTTGGCATCCCAACAACTTTTTGCTATTTTTTATAATTTTTCCATATAAAACATTAAAAAGTGCAAAAAAGCAATAATAATAATTACAATTGAATGGAAAATGATAAGTGTTAGTGAAAATTTAAACGCGTATGCACAAAAAGATACTTTTCTATGCAAAATCTTAAAATCTAACGGTCGTGTATGAAATTCTAATACTGCTGCTATTGATTTGATTTACTTTGTTATGTATGTTAGCTAGCAAAAGCTTTACATCACATTATTTAAGTATATTCTGTAGATACAAATAAATTACATACACTACACTTACTCTTTATTAAAACAAACGTATCCATGAGATACTATAAGTGAATTACAGTTGTATTTATAAAACGTATCCATCAGATACAATTAATAACAATCTGGTTGCGGTTAAAACACTTTCTTTCGCCAACGACCATACCACGCTGAATACATCGGTTCTCGTCCGATCACCGAAATTAAGCAGCGTCGGGCGCGGTTAGTACTTAGATGGGGGACCGCTTGGGAACACCGCGTGTTGTTGGCATCCCAACAACTTTTTGCTATTTTTTATAATTTTTCCATATAAAACATTAAAAAGTGCAAAAAAGCAATAATAATAATTACAATTGAATGGAAAATGATAAGTGTTAGTGAAAATTTAAACGCGTATGCACAAAAAGATACTTTTCTATGCAAAATCTTAAAATCTAACGGTCGTGTATGAAATTCTAATACTGCTGCTATTGATTTGATTTACTTTGTTATGTATGTTAGCTAGCAAAAGCTTTACATCACATTATTTAAGTATATTCTGTAGATACAAATAAATTACATACACTACACTTACTCTTTATTAAAACAAACGTATCCATGAGATACTATAAGTGAATTACAGTTGTATTTATAAAACGTATCCATCAGATACAATTAATAACAATCTGGTTGCGGTTAAAACACTTTCTTTCGCCAACGACCATACCACGCTGAATACATCGGTTCTCGTCCGATCACCGAAATTAAGCAGCGTCGGGCGCGGTTAGTACTTAGATGGGGGACCGCTTGGGAACACCGCGTGTTGTTGGCATCCCAACAACTTTTTGCTATTTTTTATAATTTTTCCATATAAAACATTAAAAAGTGCAAAAAAGCAATAATAATAATTACAATTGAATGGAAAATGATAAGTGTTAGTGAAAATTTAAACGCGTATGCACAAAAAGATACTTTTCTATGCAAAATCTTAAAATCTAACGGTCGTGTATGAAATTCTAATACTGCTGCTATTGATTTGATTTACTTTGTTATGTATGTTAGCTAGCAAAAGCTTTACATCACATTATTTAAGTATATTCTGTAGATACAAATAAATTACATACACTACACTTACTCTTTATTAAAACAAACGTATCCATGAGATACTATAAGTGAATTACAGTTGTATTTATAAAACGTATCCATCAGATACAATTAATAACAATCTGGTTGCGGTTAAAACACTTTCTTTCGCCAACGACCATACCACGCTGAATACATCGGTTCTCGTCCGATCACCGAAATTAAGCAGCGTCGGGCGCGGTTAGTACTTAGATGGGGGACCGCTTGGGAACACCGCGTGTTGTTGGCATCCCAACAACTTTTTGCTATTTTTTATAATTTTTCCATATAAAACATTAAAAAGTGCAAAAAAGCAATAATAATAATTACAATTGAATGGAAAATGATAAGTGTTAGTGAAAATTTAAACGCGTATGCACAAAAAGATACTTTTCTATGCAAAATCTTAAAATCTAACGGTCGTGTATGAAATTCTAATACTGCTGCTATTGATTTGATTTACTTTGTTATGTATGTTAGCTAGCAAAAGCTTTACATCACATTATTTAAGTATATTCTGTAGATACAAATAAATTACATACACTACACTTACTCTTTATTAAAACAAACGTATCCATGAGATACTATAAGTGAATTACAGTTGTATTTATAAAACGTATCCATCAGATACAATTAATAACAATCTGGTTGCGGTTAAAACACTTTCTTTCGCCAACGACCATACCACGCTGAATACATCGGTTCTCGTCCGATCACCGAAATTAAGCAGCGTCGGGCGCGGTTAGTACTTAGATGGGGGACCGCTTGGGAACACCGCGTGTTGTTGGCATCCCAACAACTTTTTGCTATTTTTTTATAATTTTTCCATATAAAACATTAAAAAGTGCAAAAAAGCAATAATAATAATTACAATTGAATGGAAAATGATAAGTGTTAGTGAAAATTTAAACGCGTATGCACAAAAAGATACTTTTCTATGCAAAATCTTAAAATCTAACGGTCGTGTATGAAATTCTAATACTGCTGCTATTGATTTGATTTACTTTGTTATGTATGTTAGCTAGCAAAAGCTTTACATCACATTATTTAAGTATATTCTGTAGATACAAATAAATTACATACACTACACTTACTCTTTATTAAAACAAACGTATCCATGAGATACTATAAGTGAATTACAGTTGTATTTATAAAACGTATCCATCAGATACAATTAATAACAATCTGGTTGCGGTTAAAACACTTTCTTTCGCCAACGACCATACCACGCTGAATACATCGGTTCTCGTCCGATCACCGAAATTAAGCAGCGTCGGGCGCGGTTAGTACTTAGATGGGGGACCGCTTGGGAACACCGCGTGTTGTTGGCATCCCAACAACTTTTTGCTATTTTTTATAATTTTTCCATATAAAACATTAAAAAGTGCAAAAAAGCAATAATAATAATTACAATTGAATGGAAAATGATAAGTGTTAGTGAAAATTTAAACGCGTATGCACAAAAAGATACTTTTCTATGCAAAATCTTAAAATCTAACGGTCGTGTATGAAATTCTAATACTGCTGCTATTGATTTGATTTACTTTGTTATGTATGTTAGCTAGCAAAAGCTTTACATCACATTATTTAAGTATATTCTGTAGATACAAATAAATTACATACACTACACTTACTCTTTATTAAAACAAACGTATCCATGAGATACTATAAGTGAATTACAGTTGTATTTATAAAACGTATCCATCAGATACAATTAATAACAATCTGGTTGCGGTTAAAACACTTTCTTTCGCCAACGACCATACCACGCTGAATACATCGGTTCTCGTCCGATCACCGAAATTAAGCAGCGTCGGGCGCGGTTAGTACTTAGATGGGGGACCGCTTGGGAACACCGCGTGTTGTTGGCATCCCAACAACTTTTTGCTATTTTTTATAATTTTTCCATATAAAACATTAAAAAGTGCAAAAAAGCAATAATAATAATTACAATTGAATGGAAAATGATAAGTGTTAGTGAAAATTTAAACGCGTATGCACAAAAAGATACTTTTCTATGCAAAATCTTAAAATCTAACGGTCGTGTATGAAATTCTAATACTGCTGCTATTGATTTGATTTACTTTGTTATGTATGTTAGCTAGCAAAAGCTTTACATCACATTATTTAAGTATATTCTGTAGATACAAATAAATTACATACACTACACTTACTCTTTATTAAAACAAACGTATCCATGAGATACTATAAGTGAATTACAGTTGTATTTATAAAACGTATCCATCAGATACAATTAATAACAATCTGGTTGCGGTTAAAACACTTTCTTTCGCCAACGACCATACCACGCTGAATACATCGGTTCTCGTCCGATCACCGAAATTAAGCAGCGTCGGGCGCGGTTAGTACTTAGATGGGGGACCGCTTGGGAACACCGCGTGTTGTTGGCATCCCAACAACTTTTTGCTATTTTTTATAATTTTTCCATATAAAACATTAAAAAGTGCAAAAAAGCAATAATAATAATTACAATTGAATGGAAAATGATAAGTGTTAGTGAAAATTTAAACGCGTATGCACAAAAAGATACTTTTCTATGCAAAATCTTAAAATCTAACGGTCGTGTATGAAATTCTAATACTGCTGCTATTGATTTGATTTACTTTGTTATGTATGTTAGCTAGCAAAAGCTTTACATCACATTATTTAAGTATATTCTGTAGATACAAATAAATTACATACACTACACTTACTCTTTATTAAAACAAACGTATCCATGAGATACTATAAGTGAATTACAGTTGTATTTATAAAACGTATCCATCAGATACAATTAATAACAATCTGGTTGCGGTTAAAACACTTTCTTTCGCCAACGACCATACCACGCTGAATACATCGGTTCTCGTCCGATCACCGAAATTAAGCAGCGTCGGGCGCGGTTAGTACTTAGATGGGGGACCGCTTGGGAACACCGCGTGTTGTTGGCATCCCAACAACTTTTTGCTATTTTTTATAATTTTTCCATATAAAACATTAAAAAGTGCAAAAAAGCAATAATAATAATTACAATTGAATGGAAAATGATAAGTGTTAGTGAAAATTTAAACGCGTATGCACAAAAAGATACTTTTCTATGCAAAATCTTAAAATCTAACGGTCGTGTATGAAATTCTAATACTGCTGCTATTGATTTGATTTACTTTGTTATGTATGTTAGCTAGCAAAAGCTTTACATCACATTATTTAAGTATATTCTGTAGATACAAATAAATTACATACACTACACTTACTCTTTATTAAAACAAACGTATCCATGAGATACTATAAGTGAATTACAGTTGTATTTATAAAACGTATCCATCAGATACAATTAATAACAATCTGGTTGCGGTTAAAACACTTTCTTTCGCCAACGACCATACCACGCTGAATACATCGGTTCTCGTCCGATCACCGAAATTAAGCAGCGTCGGGCGCGGTTAGTACTTAGATGGTGGACCGCTTGGGAACACCGCGTGTTGTTGGCATCCCAACAACTTTTTGCAATTTTTATAATTTTTCCATATAAAACATTAAAAAGTGCAAAAAAGCAATAATAATAATTACAATTGAATGGAAAATGATAAGTGTTAGTGAAAATTTAAACGCGTATGCACAAAAAGATACTTTTCTATGCAAAATCTTAAAATCTAACGGTCGTGTATGAAATTCTAATACTGCTGCTATTGATTTGATTTACTTTGTTATGTATGTTAGCTAGCAAAAGCTTTACATCACATTATTTAAGTATATTCTGTAGATACAAATAAATTACATACACTACACTTACTCTTTATTAAAACAAACGTATCCATGAGATACTATAAGTGAATTACAGTTGTATTTATAAAACGTATCCATCAGATACAATTAATAACAATCTGGTTGCGGTTAAAACACTTTCTTTCGCCAACGACCATACCACGCTGAATACATCGGTTCTCGTCCGATCACCGAAATTAAGCAGCGTCGGGCGCGGTTAGTACTTAGATGGGGGACCGCTTGGGAACACCGCGTGTTGTTGGCATCCCAACAACTTTTTGCTATTTTTTATAATTTTTCCATATAAAACATTAAAAAGTGCAAAAAAGCAATAATAATAATTACAATTGAATGGAAAATGATAAGTGTTAGTGAAAATTTAAACGCGTATGCACAAAAAGATACTTTTCTATGCAAAATCTTAAAATCTAACGGTCGTGTATGAAATTCTAATACTGCTGCTATTGATTTGATTTACTTTGTTATGTATGTTAGCTAGCAAAAGCTTTACATCACATTATTTAAGTATATTCTGTAGATACAAATAAATTACATACACTACACTTACTCTTTATTAAAACAAACGTATCCATGAGATACTATAAGTGAATTACAGTTGTATTTATAAAACGTATCCATCAGATACAATTAATAACAATCTGGTTGCGGTTAAAACACTTTCTTTCGCCAACGACCATACCACGCTGAATACATCGGTTCTCGTCCGATCACCGAAATTAAGCAGCGTCGGGCGCGGTTAGTACTTAGATGGGGGACCGCTTGGGAACACCGCGTGTTGTTGGCATCCCAACAACTTTTTGCTATTTTTTATAATTTTTCCATATAAAACATTAAAAAGTGCAAAAAAGCAATAATAATAATTACAATTGAATGGAAAATGATAAGTGTTAGTGAAAATTTAAACGCGTATGCACAAAAAGATACTTTTCTATGCAAAATCTTAAAATCTAACGGTCGTGTATGAAATTCTAATACTGCTGCTATTGATTTGATTTACTTTGTTATGTATGTTAGCTAGCAAAAGCTTTACATCACATTATTTAAGTATATTCTGTAGATACAAATAAATTACATACACTACACTTACTCTTTATTAAAACAAACGTATCCATGAGATACTATAAGTGAATTACAGTTGTATTTATAAAACGTATCCATCAGATACAATTAATAACAATCTGGTTGCGGTTAAAACACTTTCTTTCGCCAACGACCATACCACGCTGAATACATCGGTTCTCGTCCGATCACCGAAATTAAGCAGCGTCGGGCGCGGTTAGTACTTAGATGGGGGACCGCTTGGGAACACCGCGTGTTGTTGGCATCCCAACAACTTTTTGCTATTTTTTATAATTTTTCCATATAAAACATTAAAAAGTGCAAAAAAGCAATAATAATAATTACAATTGAATGGAAAATGATAAGTGTTAGTGAAAATTTAAACGCGTATGCACAAAAAGATACTTTTCTATGCAAAATCTTAAAATCTAACGGTCGTGTATGAAATTCTAATACTGCTGCTATTGATTTGATTTACTTTGTTATGTATGTTAGCTAGCAAAAGCTTTACATCACATTATTTAAGTATATTCTGTAGATACAAATAAATTACATACACTACACTTACTCTTTATTAAAACAAACGTATCCATGAGATACTATAAGTGAATTACAGTTGTATTTATAAAACGTATCCATCAGATACAATTAATAACAATCTGGTTGCGGTTAAAACACTTTCTTTCGCCAACGACCATACCACGCTGAATACATCGGTTCTCGTCCGATCACCGAAATTAAGCAGCGTCGGGCGCGGTTAGTACTTAGATGGGGGACCGCTTGGGAACACCGCGTGTTGTTGGCATCCCAACAACTTTTTGCTATTTTTTATAATTTTTCCATATAAAACATTAAAAAGTGCAAAAAAGCAATAATAATAATTACAATTGAATGGAAAATGATAAGTGTTAGTGAAAATTTAAACGCGTATGCACAAAAAGATACTTTTCTATGCAAAATCTTAAAATCTAACGGTCGTGTATGAAATTCTAATACTGCTGCTATTGATTTGATTTACTTTGTTATGTATGTTAGCTAGCAAAAGCTTTACATCACATTATTTAAGTATATTCTGTAGATACAAATAAATTACATACACTACACTTACTCTTTATTAAAACAAACGTATCCATGAGATACTATAAGTGAATTACAGTTGTATTTATAAAACGTATCCATCAGATACAATTAATAACAATCTGGTTGCGGTTAAAACACTTTCTTTCGCCAACGACCATACCACGCTGAATACATCGGTTCTCGTCCGATCACCGAAATTAAGCAGCGTCGGGCGCGGTTAGTACTTAGATGGGGGACCGCTTGGGAACACCGCGTGTTGTTGGCATCCCAACAACTTTTTGCTATTTTTTATAATTTTTCCATATAAAACATTAAAAAGTGCAAAAAAGCAATAATAATAATTACAATTGAATGGAAAATGATAAGTGTTAGTGAAAATTTAAACGCGTATGCACAAAAAGATACTTTTCTATGCAAAATCTTAAAATCTAACGGTCGTGTATGAAATTCTAATACTGCTGCTATTGATTTGATTTACTTTGTTATGTATGTTAGCTAGCAAAAGCTTTACATCACATTATTTAAGTATATTCTGTAGATACAAATAAATTACATACACTACACTTACTCTTTATTAAAACAAACGTATCCATGAGATACTATAAGTGAATTACAGTTGTATTTATAAAACGTATCCATCAGATACAATTAATAACAATCTGGTTGCGGTTAAAACACTTTCTTTCGCCAACGACCATACCACGCTGAATACATCGGTTCTCGTCCGATCACCGAAATTAAGCAGCGTCGGGCGCGGTTAGTACTTAGATGGGGGACCGCTTGGGAACACCGCGTGTTGTTGGCATCCCAACAACTTTTTGCTATTTTTTATAATTTTTCCATATAAAACATTAAAAAGTGCAAAAAAGCAATAATAATAATTACAATTGAATGGAAAATGATAAGTGTTAGTGAAAATTTAAACGCGTATGCACAAAAAGATACTTTTCTATGCAAAATCTTAAAATCTAACGGTCGTGTATGAAATTCTAATACTGTTGCTATTGATTTGATTTACTTTGTTATGTATGTTAGCTAGCAAAAGCTTTACATCACATTATTTAAGTATATTCTGTAGATACAAATAAATTACATACACTACACTTACTCTTTATTAAAACAAACGTATCCATGAGATACTATAAGTGAATTACAGTTGTATTTATAAAACGTATCCATCAGATACAATTAATAACAATCTGGTTGCGGTTAAAACACTTTCTTTCGCCAACGACCATACCACGCTGAATACATCGGTTCTCGTCCGATCACCGAAATTAAGCAGCGTCGGGCGCGGTTAGTACTTAGATGGGGGACCGCTTGGGAACACCGCGTGTTGTTGGCATCCCAACAACTTTTTGCTATTTTTTATAATTTTTCCATATAAAACATTAAAAAGTGCAAAAAAGCAATAATAATAATTACAATTGAATGGAAAATGATAAGTGTTAGTGAAAATTTAAACGCGTATGCACAAAAAGATACTTTTCTATGCAAAATCTTAAAATCTAACGGTCGTGTATGAAATTCTAATACTGCTGCTATTGATTTGATTTACTTTGTTATGTATGTTAGCTAGCAAAAGCTTTACATCACATTATTTAAGTATATTCTGTAGATACAAATAAATTACATACACTACACTTACTCTTTATTAAAACAAACGTATCCATGAGATACTATAAGTGAATTACAGTTGTATTTATAAAACGTATCCATCAGATACAATTAATAACAATCTGGTTGCGGTTAAAACACTTTCTTTCGCCAACGACCATACCACGCTGAATACATCGGTTCTCGTCCGATCACCGAAATTAAGCAGCGTCGGGCGCGGTTAGTACTTAGATGGGGGACCGCTTGGGAACACCGCGTGTTGTTGGCATCCCAACAACTTTTTGCTATTTTTTATAATTTTTCCATATAAAACATTAAAAAGTGCAAAAAAGCAATAATAATAATTACAATTGAATGGAAAATGATAAGTGTTAGTGAAAATTTAAACGCGTATGCACAAAAAGATACTTTTCTATGCAAAATCTTAAAATCTAACGGTCGTGTATGAAATTCTAATACTGCTGCTATTGATTTGATTTACTTTGTTATGTATGTTAGCTAGCAAAAGCTTTACATCACATTATTTAAGTATATTCTGTAGATACAAATAAATTACATACACTACACTTACTCTTTATTAAAACAAACGTATCCATGAGATACTATAAGTGAATTACAGTTGTATTTATAAAACGTATCCATCAGATACAATTAATAACAATCTGGTTGCGGTTAAAACACTTTCTTTCGCCAACGACCATACCACGCTGAATACATCGGTTCTCGTCCGATCACCGAAATTAAGCAGCGTCGGGCGCGGTTAGTACTTAGATGGGGGACCGCTTGGGAACACCGCGTGTTGTTGGCATCCCAACAACTTTTTGCTATTTTTTATAATTTTTCCATATAAAACATTAAAAAGTGCAAAAAAGCAATAATAATAATTACAATTGAATGGAAAATGATAAGTGTTAGTGAAAATTTAAACGCGTATGCACAAAAAGATACTTTTCTATGCAAAATCTTAAAATCTAACGGTCGTGTATGAAATTCTAATACTGCTGCTATTGATTTGATTTACTTTGTTATGTATGTTAGCTAGCAAAAGCTTTACATCACATTATTTAAGTATATTCTGTAGATACAAATAAATTACATACACTACACTTACTCTTTATTAAAACAAACGTATCCATGAGATACTATAAGTGAATTACAGTTGTATTTATAAAACGTATCCATCAGATACAATTAATAACAATCTGGTTGCGGTTAAAACACTTTCTTTCGCCAACGACCATACCACGCTGAATACATCGGTTCTCGTCCGATCACCGAAATTAAGCAGCGTCGGGCGCGGTTAGTACTTAGATGGGGGACCGCTTGGGAACACCGCGTGTTGTTGGCATCCCAACAACTTTTTGCTATTTTTTATAATTTTTCCATATAAAACATTAAAAAGTGCAAAAAAGCAATAATAATAATTACAATTGAATGGAAAATGATAAGTGTTAGTGAAAATTTAAACGCGTATGCACAAAAAGATACTTTTCTATGCAAAATCTTAAAATCTAACGGTCGTGTATGAAATTCTAATACTGCTGCTATTGATTTGATTTACTTTGTTATGTATGTTAGCTAGCAAAAGCTTTACATCACATTATTTAAGTATATTCTGTAGATACAAATAAATTACATACACTACACTTACTCTTTATTAAAACAAACGTATCCATGAGATACTATAAGTGAATTACAGTTGTATTTATAAAACGTATCCATCAGATACAATTAATAACAATCTGGTTGCGGTTAAAACACTTTCTTTCGCCAACGACCATACCACGCTGAATACATCGGTTCTCGTCCGATCACCGAAATTAAGCAGCGTCGGGCGCGGTTAGTACTTAGATGGGGGACCGCTTGTGAACACCGCGTGTATATAGTGGGATATGTGCAGCAAGTCCCATTTTTCCACAATATCCATCATCCGTCATCCTACCCAGCCACTGTTAACATAGGGTATATATGAAGCCCGATATCTCAAGTTCCAAAATTATTTGGGATATACGACTTATTGGGTTTTATTAGTGACACCTTAGGCTACAATTTGTATATAGTGGGATATGTGCAGCAAGTCCCATTTTTCCACAATATCCATCATCCGTCATCTTACCCAGCCACTGTTAACATAGGGTATATTTGAAGCCCGATATCTCAAGTTCCAAAATTGTTTGGGATATACCACTTATTGCGTTTAATTGGGGACACCTTAGGCTACAATTTGTATATAGTGGGATATGTGCAGCATGTCCCATTTGCCCACAATATCGATAATCCTACCTTGACTATTTTCTGTTAACCACTTAACATTGCTCTGTTAGCTTTAACATTACCTCTGTTAAAATTTTTGGTTTTTGTCTTCGCTAGTTAAATTTGAATTTATCTTCACACACATAAATATTATAACAATAAAATTTTATGGTCACAAGTTCATTTAATTTAATTTCCAAATTTTCTTACTTGTAAATATAACGTTATCACTCCTTGTTTGTCTAATTGCTTAATTTTCAAGTACTTTAATTATAAATTTAATTCTAATTATAAAAGAGAAAAGAGAATTTTTTACCTACCTTTCTTGTAAATTGTAATCTGTTGAGCATTTATTGCGCTAAACTTTGAAAACATCTTCAAGGATACATATATATTGCCTACATCTTCACGTCCTTTACTACTTTATCTACTTCACGTTCTTCTAAGTATTTCAGTCTGGAATGTATATGCTATTTGTATTCATTTCACTTTATTATCACATTATTTATGTTCCAATTTGAATCCATTCAATAACATCCTTCAATAAAATTTTGGCAAGAGCTGGAATTTAGCACTTTGTAAGTTTTATATATTTTCTTTAGACTTTTGGCAAATGTATCTTCTCCTCCTTCACGTTCCTAGGGCTACTATCTTCTTCACCACCGATTTCTTCTTCATGTTACCCCTTCGTAGTTATAACTTTCATCTTATGGCACTGATCAAAAGTTTTATGTAGAAGACTCTTTGGCTTTTTGAACAATTCAAATAATCGTTAAGTAAAACAACAGTAATCGATAAAGAAACAACTGCTCGAATATAACGATATTGCCAGAGTATAGAAAACATATTATTGTTGCCGTTCAATTTAATGAAATATATAAATTTATTTTATTAAAATTTTGTCTATAATAAATATTAAACTAATTAGTTTTATAATTAATAAAATAATTGTTTTATTCTATTATAGTATATAATACACTATTATCCATTTTGTAAATAAAATTGGTTTCATTTTTAATTTTTTTAAACTGTTACAGAAATTTTATCCTGCATTGGCAACATTTTATTCTGCTTTGGAGGTTCAATGCCAGCCATTAAGAAATACATCACCACCATAAAAAAGTACATCACCAGCCTAAAAATTAGCTCCATTCATAAAAAAGTATTTGGAGAGTGCTGGTCTAGTGGGAAATTAACCCAACTAAAGATGATAGTACGTCTGTCTGGCTCACTCAAATTATTAGCTGCTGCTTCAAAAGTACCCAAGGCGAAGAAATCTATTGCCGAAAAAAAGAAGGTACCTACTGCCGCTAAAAAGGCCAAAGAGACCGCCGAGAAGAATACCGAAATGGCTAAGATTTAAATTACCAAAAAGGCAACTAAAACAAATTCCAGAAACTAAACCGAAAGCTCCTAAGGCCAATAGTGAGTGATGCCGCTGTCAAAAAAAGTCGCCTCCAAGAAATAAATTAATTTTCGATACTCGCAATAATTTCAATATGTGTTATGCTTATTGTATATACAAATTATATATATATAAAGATTATAAAGAAAAAAATTTAAATTCTTTGGCGAATTTTGATATTAAATTTTAACAAAAAGGTTATGATTACTGCGACAGCCCTATTAAAAAAACTGTAAGCAATTGTAGAAATACAAAAGAGAGAGAGAGAGAGAGAGAGAGTGAGTGATTTGGCGTTGGCTATAAGAAATATACTCCAGTACTGTCATATCTACGCTATAAAAACATTTGTATGTACGTGGATGTGTATATAGTATACTTACAGACATACATGTGTACGTTAGACTCAAAACAAAAACCTGCACAAGCATGCACAATTATTATTGACTAAAATAATTGTATGTATGTTAGTACATAAACAACTGAAAATTGCGACGTAACTACGAATCTACGAGTACACTACCATTCATTTTGAAGCAGTACTGAATATTAACATTGTTATTGTATTACTTCATTTAAATTAAAACTTATGAGAAACAATTATAGAACACTTTTCAAAACAAGCAAAAAATATTTGCCAATATTTGACGATGAAAGCTGCTTTTTAGCGTATGACGAGAAAATGTGAAATTAAATTTAAAAGTAAAGAAATAAGAAAAATTCTGGCCATGAAGTGTAAATTGAAGTAAATTGTCTACTGTGATCCGTATAAGCAAACTGGAAAGACTGGATGTACAAAATATGAAACAATTAATCGCTTTGGTAAACTTTTAATGCGGACTTCAAACATTAACACCATCAAGTTATCAAATATTCTCAGAAGTGGTGTAACTGATCCTAGTTGAAGTCGCTCAATAAGGCCTGGTTCACCCACAGGTTTCTGAAACATTTTTGGTTCGGACAAAATTTTTTTTATATGGAGTTTGACGTTTCTCTCAGAGAGCGAGCGAAATTATTTTGTGCGAACAACTCTCAGTGTGAATTAAATTAATTTTAAATTTGGTCCGAACCATTTTAGAAAAGGTTGCCACACCATATGAAATTTATACAATACACAAATATTATAAATATTATAAATAAATAAATCTACGTAATTTAAACGCATTTCGGAAACTAGTGAGTGAAAATACCTTTTGGCTTCTCTTTGTTTCAAAAGTGGTCTTACACCCGTCCTCTTGTTTATCTTTGATTTTCTTTTTTCATAAATATATTTTGCAAGTAATTTTACTTTGGTCACTTCAATGGTGAACAAGAGTAGCAAATGATTTATATCCATTTTATACATCGCAGAACAAGATGTTTTTATTCTTCCCAAATAATGCACCACAAATACTGTTTATTTTTTGTTATAAATATTAATTTTTTTATTTCATTTTTCGTCATTTTTAATTAAATATGGCAGCACTGTTTTTACGAACAAAGTTTCTGAAATGGGTGAATCATGTTGCGGAAAACTCTCAGTAAGCAAGAAATTTCTCCGAACCAAAAATGTTTCAGAAACTTGTGGGTGAACCCGCCTTAAGAAACTGATTTGATTAATACGGATCGGAGTTACCGAATATGAAACGTACGAAAAAAATTGTATGCAAGCGATATTGATTCTATTTCGCAATGTGTAACACCAGCTGGAAGTTTGTTTATATGTATTAACTTAGATAGAAGGAACTACGAATAAGTAAACTTTAAAATTTCTTTATTTTAACTATTAACAATTTTATACATTTTATAATTTACAAATAATTTGTTAACTTAAAATTACAGTATTTGTGTATGAACTATGTGTATACGCGTGTGATATGTGTATACGCATATGTATTCACCAAAGTATTTGACCAGGTTTAACATTTTTAAATTGAAGTATGGCTGGATGAACGTCCGGTAAGACACTTGTGTTTGGAATTGTAATGTTGGACAAAAACATACTTAGTTCGTTATCTAAGGCAATTGCAAATTTTATATCTGTCGGCATAATTTTTTTTCTTATACCATCCATTTTGCCGGCTAATTCAAGAACTTCTGAGCATAAATATTCTATAACAGCGGTTAAAAAGACAGGAGCGCCGGCACTAATTCGTTCCGCGTATTTCCCTTTGCGTAAAAAACGATGTATACGACCAACAGAAAACTTTAAACCAGCACGATCGGAACGTGAAATTCTTTTAGATTTTTGTTTATTATTACGATTTGTTTTTTTACTTCTAGCCATAACGAAACTCAGACTATGAATGAAATAAAATTATAAGCTTTAATATATCTTGTCTCTGCATTGTGGGTATATTTGCTAATGCTTTTATCAATGAACGCAAAAAAAAAAATAACGGCGGCAATAAAAAAGAAACGTCTCATTGCTGTTTACGATTGCTAGTGGAGCTGTTGTATAGAGTTGCCATATTGTGAATTATAATGCATTAATTGTATAGTGAATTATAGCATATATACAAAATTTTAGTACGTTCACAATGTAGTGCGCCCCCTATACGTTGCAACTGGTTGTACTTTGATTATTTTGCCAGTGTTGTAAAATTAAAATTTTTAAATAGTAGTGAACTATAACTGAAAGAGTACTTTTTTACATCAAATGTTACTTTTATAAAAAAATATTTATTTGTACTTAATACACGTACGGAATGGAATAGAAAAACTAACGACTTATACATGTTTCTCATATACAAAACAAAAACAGTTGATTCAAAATGTAAAAGTCCCATTTAGTCAAATGTCGACGGAACGTAACGGATTGTACTTTTATTTCAGCATATATAGAGCGAATTAAATACTTTAATACCTTTAGCATTATGTTGAACTGTTGCTACTAAATAACCCCATCCATCATTAATACTTGAAAAGTGCAAACCTTAAATCTGTAATAAAAAGTATTGAAAGTATAGTTTTGAAATGGAAAAGTACTGAAAAAAGTACTAAAGTACTGCATTTTTCAACACTGCAAGCAACTTTTTTGCAAGCATTTGGGATAAAATTTAAAAAAAAAGAAATTATTCAAAAATTCATTTACAAAATAATTTAAATTTATTATTTGTGGGCAGTTCTAATTTTAATTTTAAAATTTTAAATAGAATGGCACAATGGCAACACTACCTTACTCGTTCGTTGAGTGTACTTCCTCTTAATCAGTGTTTCACTAATCGAGATTAATTATCCTTAATCCAAACACAAAGTTTGAGTTTGGATTTTATTCACCACACTATAAATTCATTGCACTTTGTAAAACTCACCACACTGGAAACTCACCACAACAACAAAATTCACCACACTTCAAAAATATTAAATATTTGCCTGCCTTACTTTCTTATTTGCCTCTCCGTCCGCCGGAACGACCAACTTTGATGGTGTGGCTTTGTTTTAGGGAAGGAAGAAAGATTATATTATATTTATACATATATTTCAGAGTTCTTGCCAGAAGATTTTCGTTTTTGGGGTTTGGCTTTATGTCTAAATAAGCTACTAACTGCCTACTAGACAGACAGAACATCATCAATTCATTAAACAAACAGGCAGGGCTTAATTAAACCGGAAACGGGAAAAGAATATGCGATTTGTTAAAGAACGTTATTTTTTTGAACGAACTAAAACTTTCCAACCACCAGTGTTGGAAGAAAAAATTTTGGTACTCAACTACATCAGTGTTGGCCTGGAAGGAAAAAATATAAAAAACCAGTGTTGATACATACCTACATATATTGGTCATTACTTTGTAATTAATTACATTTACATTGATTTAATTGTACAACCAATTGTAACGTGGAATGACTGAATGGATGGTCATTGGTTGGTTGAAGATAAAAAAATTGATTTTCACCAACGTGAGACTACAAGAACAATTTAAAAGTAAAGTAAACCACCAACTTGTTTACTCAACTATGTTCTACAACCAAATCGCTAAGTGTAGAGAGGCTGTGATTAACGTGATAGTTTAGATAAAGTGTTTTGAAAAGGCCTCTCCTACTTCGAGACCTTAGTATGTGCAATCAATTAATAGTGGGGGTAGGATGTTGTCTCAATTCCCTTTAAACCAGAACTCAGCAGCACAGTCTGGAAAATTTTTGTATCAAAGCTTTGTAAATCAGCAGTCACTATATTAAGTAACATAAAAACTTTTTTACACAACCACCCTGGTCGTATTCCTCTCCACATGTCGGTGAAAAGAATTGAATTCCTAAAAATCCAATGAAAACTGTAGTAATTACAAAATTTTATGAAATCACGCACTGCTGCAGGGCATAAATATGATTGATTAGTGTAACAAGGCTTATTTTTCATTTTACCATCACTATAGTTTGCAAATGCCATCACTTGCGGTAACTATTTAAGTCTGGTAACTGTATAATTTTTAATTATTCATCTTTTACTACTTCAACGTGCATTAATTTTCCAATAATCTGATGCAATTTCATTTTACCATCACTTACAGTTTGAAAATACCATCACTTACGGTAACTATTTAAGTCTGGTAACTGTATAATATTTAATTATTCATCTTTTTCTACTTCAACGTGCATCATTTTTCCAATAATCTGATGCAATTCTCGTAAAAATAATATAGAGTCGATTAAATTAAAAAAAAAATAATCTATAGACATTATATTTATAAATAAATTAAAAGAAATGCCGGCAGAAGAAATGGAAAACTTAACTCTGGGTAAGAAAATAATTGGAACTAAAGACAGCACGTTGTTGAGGTGGCACCGTTTGTAATACATATATACGGGCACACACAATCAACTGCTACATAGAAAAAATCTGTATAAGTAATGATTTTTCCAATGATTTCAGGAGCTGTATATACTTCCGAAAAAACGGGCAGCGATGAGAATGGTGATGGTTCAGAATTGAAACCCTATAAAACTATACTGCAGGCCATGAGACATGCTGGCAAGGAACCATTCCCTGTAATATACGTGGACAGCAAAGATCCCGAAGCATCTGAAAAGTACGAAGTGGCTGCCAAGTCACAATTGAAGAAAATCCAAAAGCTTTGGGTGCGAGAAAGTTATAAAACTGCTGATAAAGAGAAACGCGAAGCAGACGATGCGGAAAAACGTAAACAAAATCTGGAAGAAGCTAAAAAAATTATCATCTCTGAGGATCCCAGCTGGCCAGTGGCTGAGAAAATCCGTATATTTGAAGGTGGTGATAGCCGTGGAAAACGTGTTAAAATCTATGGTTGGGTTCATCGTTTAAGACGCCAAGGCAAGGCTTTGACTTTTATTACACTACGTGATGGTACCGGCTTCTTACAGTGCGTTTTGAATGATCGTTTGTGTCAGACTTATGACGCTTTGACATTGTCAACCGAAAGTTCTGTGGTATTGTTTGGTACTCTTAAGCCAGTTCCAGAAGGCAAATCGGTAAATAAAATTTTATTTTCTAATTTTGACTGACTGGAAATATTTTTATTCTATTGAGTCATTTCTTACATTGCGTTGATAATAATAATTAATAATTATGCACTTTATTATAGGCTCCTGGTGGACATGAATTAATTGTTGATTACTGGGAATTGATTGGCCTGGCTCCAGCTGGTGGCGCTGAAAGCATTTTAAATGAAGAGGCTCATCCAGATGTACAGCTGGATAATCGCCATATTATGATTAGAGGCGAAAACACTTCAAAAATTTTGAAAATGCGTTCTGTGGTAATGCAAGCATTCCGTGGTCATTACTTTGATCGTGGTTATTGTGAAGTATCACCACCCACTTTAGTTCAAACACAAGTTGAGGGCGGTTCAACTCTATTTAAACTTCAATATTTCAGGTAAACTCATTTACTAAACTATTATAAAAACATATACGTTAATATACTCTGAATAAATGTAATCGTAAAGGTGCTGCTATGTAATTAACAACAGTTTTAGCTTAAATTTCTATATTGGTTTTGTTATCCTAAATTCTTGTTTTAAAAGAAATTCATTTTTTTTAAATTAACAGTGAAGAGGCCTATCTAACACAAAGTTCACAATTATATTTGGAAACTTGTTTGCCTGCCTTGGGTGATGTATTCTGTATTGCTCAGAGTTACCGTGCCGAACAAAGTCGTACCAGACGCCATTTGGCCGAGTATACGCATATTGAAGCCGAATGTCCCTTTATAACATTTGATGATTTATTGGATCGTTTAGAAGATCTTGTATGTGATGTTGTTGATCGTGTTTTAAAGTCTCCATGGGGTCATTTGGTACATGAATTAAATCCTGATTTTAAGCCACCAACAAAGCCATTTAAGCGCATGAATTATGCTGATGCCATTAAATGGTTGAAAGAAAACAATGTAACCAAAGATGATGGCACTTTCTATGAATTTGGTGAAGTATGTATCGCGCTAGAAAAGCTATTATACTTCTTATGGATATTTAAGTAAACTTTTAATATTTTTATGTTTTATAGGATATACCAGAAGCTCCTGAACGTAAAATGACCGACACTATTAATGAACCAATTATGCTGTGTCGTTTCCCCAAAAACATAAAATCTTTCTACATGTCAACTTGTCCTGAAAACAGAGAACTTACAGAGAGTGTTGATGTTTTATTGCCCAATGTAGGCGAAATTGTTGGTGGTTCTATGAGGATTTACGATAATGAAGAACTATTGAAAGGATATGAACGTGAAGGCATTGATCCTAAACCTTATTACTGGTATACTGATCAACGTATTTATGGTGCTCAGCCTCATGGTGGTTATGGTTTGGGCTTAGAGCGTTTACTTTGTTGGTTACTTAACCGCTATCACATTCGTGAAGTATGCTTATACCCACGTTTCTTGGATAGATGCAAGCCTTAAGCATTTTACTCAGTTCTTAACATAATGTTGCAACTAAAAACGCATTTCGAATGTATTATCTATGAAGTATGAAGTTTATTTGTTTAAAAACAAATTGAAATATTCTTACATATATAAATAAAAACAGCATTAAAGCCAGCTTAACACCCAAAAGGAAAAACATTATGAAGTTGTATTTCCTTCCCCGTCTATTTGCATTTCTTCCAATATGTCTTCCAGGTTCTCATCATTCATCATAGTATCGTCCATGTCTTCGTCATCTCCATCCTCTTCACCATCTTCCTAATAAATAAAATAAAAATCAAAGTGAGCTTTCAAGTTAAGCAAGTCTGATAAGAGCAGCAAAAAGACCTCGTTCTCATACGAATCCACTTCTGCATGAATTTGTTCTTTGCGATAGTGATTTTTTAGAAGTTCCTTGATTGAATTGCTAACAATTTGCCGTACTTGATTGTCAAAGCCTTGCGGTAACCAACCTGTGCGCTCGTTACATATGGCACCTGCCATAGGAGATGGTATCTTTTCTAACATTTCTTGTATTTTAGCAATACGTATATCACAATACTAAAATAAATTACTTGAATAAATTTGCTTATCATAATTAATCAATAGCACTTGTATACATACCCTCATCATACATTGCCTTGATCTAGGCAATTTATGCTCATCAAAATAGGGATAATTTAAATCCTGAACCAGTGAATTTATTTCATATGGATTCTCTTGAAGTTTCTTCATAGTGGTTTTACGATTTGAAACCTGCAAAACAATATTTGTCAGCCTTAAAACTATATACAAACGATTTTAGTTAAGAGCTTAACTTACAAATTCCGATACACCAGATCTGAATCGTAAACGAAAGTCAAAAGTTTGATAATAACGAGAATTAAAGTCCTTACGTGGATCATAGCCATAACGAACATACATTGTGCGCCAAGGTCCTGTTGTAAAATAGTAGGCCAATGAGGGTGTTATACATTTCAGCTTATCCTGCGATACGCCCGACTCGTACAATAAAGCAATGCGATTCCAAATAGGGCATTCCTCAAACAGCTGTAAATTAAACAAGATACATATTACTAAATGTTACAAAATTTATTATTATCAAACTATTATAGAGTTATGTTAGTTTAACCTTTTTAACTTTTTCCAATTGTTCATCGGAGACATATTTCACTTTCATTTTTTTCAAAATTTGTGGATCGGGCCTTGTTGGAAAACTGTCTGCCATATTGAAGAGAACAATATCTCGACTTTCATGGCTAGATTTACTTAATACACCCAAAGTTTCATGTTGACCATCCTCTTTCGAAAAATCTCCTCTGAACATTGACGTGTGCACAATATCAGAACGAGCAAAAATTGTAGGTAATGCCATTAAATTAACATCTTTGGTTCTAAAAATTTCAGAATATTTGAATTAAAGTATGTAAGGACTACTATGAATACAAAGTTTAAACTCACTTGAAATAGTTAAGATCTATAACCGATTTCGGCACTATAATGTCCAATAAATTTTTAAGTTCTCCACCGGATGATTTCTGATCTGCTGACAAGGGTAAGTATTGAAAATCGCAAAGTGCTGTAAGAAACATATTTTGGTAAAATATTTTATAGAGTTTCAATTTAAGCTTGCATTTTAAATTGCCATAAATTTAATAAAACAAAATATTCTATTCTATACATATGTATATATACATATATTGTTGGGTATTATAGAACGTTAAATTTATAGTTTTTTAATAAATTCTCCCTTCCCTTTTCTTATTGCGTAATAATAATAATATACAAATACATTATATTTATAGGTGGGGCTAGAGACTTAAAACGTGAAAAATTTTGTTATCACCACAATCGATATACAAGAAATATTTTCTCCGTGTGAATTTTCTGTTTTATGTCACGGATTTTATTACTTACATTTTTATTATCAATTTGTCTTATAAAACCAGGTCAACAGTTGGTCAGTTAGTACTGAGAAAGTTGTGAACCATCCTCCCATATTTCTTCAACAATACCGCCAAAGCTCTCTAAGCTCACCTGACATATATTTTAAACCCTACTACTAAAGAAACTGACGTTTTGATTAAACAAAGCCGACCGAAATAAGAAGACTCGCTCTCTATGTAAAATCGAGTAGCTTAATGAGCCGATCTAGCCTCAAACTATACTCTGAAGCGGATGTTAATACCATTGTGATGTGTATTATCCGCTAAATGCAGCTAATATTCATAAATGTGGTAGAATCGGACTGTGATTCTTGCCATCAATAAAGGAAAGATAAAATACATGAACATGTCAGCATTCCAGAATATTTTTACAATACAACCTACATCGGAGAGTACAAGTTCAAAGGTATATTGAGCGTTATTTACATGAGTAAATGAAGATGGACCACAGTATACAAGATGATAGTTTTCGATCTGTTATCCGCAACAAATAGGTCATACATTGATTAGATGGAAGAAAATATTCTCATTAAAATTGATTTCTAAATCACGCATGGTGAAGTGTTGCTTTGAAAAACAAAACGTAAATAAGTTTAAAAAAGTCAGCTTAGGCGCCAATACCCAATACAGTTCAATATAGAATTTGCACAATAAAATTGAGAAAAGCGTTTGGAAGGCTAGCTTACTTTTATTTGCAGGCTTATTCCGGGGTTGTATTATGTTCATACTTCGATTCGAATGAATTTTCTTGCAAATCGAAATACATAATAAAATCCTAGAACTCTGCTTTAACATGCCAGGGCAAATAGAGAATATTTTTGGCAATCCCAAACCTTGCAGAAAGAAAAGGGTGGCTATGTTCGACAATCTGGTTCTCACACAAAGAGAATAACGCTCTTATTCTCCCTGAAGACCACTCCACCTGGCCTATGCGTTTCATCACCCATTATCATTGCCTCAAAGGTCACAACATCCTAGAATCTCAAAGTATTTTCTAGTTGCATATAAATTTCACATGACCATTTAGAAAACTACCCACATCTCGCCATTGCTTCCTATCTGGCATTAGCACCTAGATAGTGGTCTAGTAGGTATTATGTTGACTAATTAAACGAGTGCCCATTATGATTCAAACCCCAGCAAAGACAATGCAAATAAATCGAAATATGAAAAAATATTTCTTTTGACGACTTCCTCTATGCAGTCTTTTAGCAAAAACTCTAAAAGTAAATGAAATCACCACGAAGTTTCTCAAATCTGTCCTTCGGAGTAGGAGTAGGTCCCGTTACACATGGATAAAATTAACACATATAACATGGATGATGTGGGAAACTAGGTGATAATCTTGTCTAATGTGTTATAATGAGCAATTAAGTAAGTCAATAAATACGAAATCCGTGTCCCTTTTATGCAAAAATCGACATTCCTCAAAATACTAGTATCACGAAAATGCACGGAAGTACACAAAGAATATTTAGAATAATTAAATTAATTAATTAAAAAAGACTAATTGAAAATAAAAATTAATAACAGTATTTGATAAAACTTACATTCAAAAGTAAAACTTTTGTTAATATATCCAAGTATTCGAACACTATATTGTGGCGGCTTATTTGGATCACGTTTGGATTTTCTTACTTTCACTGAAAGTAAAAGTCCGGCACGTTTTGTACAATCGCCACACAATGGCTTATTAAATGGATTATCAGGATGATAACGTAATTCCAAACGTTTAGTTTCACCTCCTAGTGCCTACAATATAAACATATAGTTATTTTATAATTTCATTAATTAATCAATCAAATACCCTGGACAATTTTGTTATGCCGCCTAATGTTGTTAACATTTTGTCGGTGTTTTTAACCAAACCAGGATATTCAATAAGTTCATATTCATTTGATGTATTAAAATTTATTTGCACAGACATTTAAAATCAATTATTTATTTAAAAAATACCACAATGTAACAAAAATACAGTAATATAACAAAGTAGTAAATAATCTGAAATGTTCTCCTTTCTGTGTTTATATTAGGGAAGATTGTTTGACGCCTTTTGCACGTTGAAATTTGTTTCGAAACAAATTTCAAAACTCTTGAGTTTGTAGGAGAGAGGGGAAAAACGAGCGGGGGTGATTTCACAATTTCATGTACTCGCAAAACTTGCTTTGTTCTTTATTCGTATATACACAGAGTTGTATTTGATTTCACATTTTCTTTTATTTTTTGTTTCGCATAGTGAAGTTAACATGCTGACTGCCGCGGCAATTTTCAAAAAACTGGCCAAAAGTGACAATTTGATTTTTTTTACATTATATTACTTAAAAAACTCTATTTTTAGATCGTAGGTATCAGCAAAAATAAAAATTATGTTTTTTTAGGAGAAAAAGTGGTTTAATGAGTACGAGATAACTCGTAGATTGCGTTCCGTTCTAGGGAGCCAACTATGAATTATCTCGTAGTGGGCAGTCATTACTTTTTGTTTATTTTGTGTTTGAAATCAAAACATTTGCAAAAGAAATTTTTTAGTACCAAACAATTAATTATAAAAATGAAAAAATAAAAATCAAAAAGAATATAATTTAATTTTTTAATTTATAAAAATCAATAAATAAGGTAAATATATTAAAAAATAATAATACATTCATAAATATATGTATAATATATTATAATATTATAAAAAATATAATATTCATATAATGTTCATTTTTAAAGAATTGTCTGGCGTTGTTTGAACCTAAATCACAATGCCAAATAAAGTTATAACTGTCAGAAACAGCAGAATAACGCGATAAAAGAAAACAAAATTTCTGAAATTAATTTTTTACGTGCAAAAGCGCAAGAAATTTTAAAAGAAAATGCAAAAAAGTTTTTGAAATTTGTTTCGAAACTAATTTCAACGTGCAAAAGGCGTCTTTATAAAACATATGAATTAAAATGTGTTATCGATAAGTAGAGAGTAGATGTGAACAAAATAACCCAACATACATTTGTTACTACACATTTCAATTTTCTTTTATATAATGTTTATACCAGCTTTAAACCATATTGCTTTAATAGTTTAATTGCGGTACAGGTTTACACACTTTAATAAAACCATGCTAGAACAGTAAATAAATCCAATGTCTGTTAGGGCTCTAAATAGGACTTGAGATAGATTAATAAACTAAACAATAATTTTTAGTGTGAGCAGTTTAAAGTGTTATGCTTAAAGTATTTATTAGAATTGAAACTCTTTTTAAAAAAGTTTTTTTTTTTTATAAATTTTATAATATTGTACGTTTTTATAAATTACACATACATGACAAGTATACTTTTCAAAGTAAAAATCTGTTACCTCTTAATATATCATTTACAAGCAGTAATCGATTATAGTACACCATCTCTACGCAACCGGTGTTTTTCAGTTTCTTTGTTTTGCTATCATTATTTGCACATTAATATTATAACATGAGTTCTGCTATTAGATTCTACTCAAAACTGACCAAAGAATTTTATCCAAATAGTAAAGTGAAAATATTTCGAAAGGCAAATGGTTCAGTAAATAACGAAAAAATAATCAAAACCAAAAAAGAACTTAAAAGAACGACAACGAATCCGGTTAAAATAACTAATGACCAACTTGTGATTGGTAATAATAAGATAACTTCCAAGCATATTAATCTTCAGGCAACAGCTGAGAAATGTGAAAAATTAAATGAATCAACAATAATACAAAATGACGATCAAGCCAAAAGTGAGCCGGTCCCCAATCATCTAAAGATTGTCGACTCAGAGACGGCTGAGCCAAATGAGATATTTTTTGAAATCACAGACCATTTAAAAGAAAAAAATGAAGCGTCTGATGAGGAAAAAAATTCAAAAAAGAATGTTGTTAGTGCAGAATATAATGAAAATTTGGTTAAAATACAAATGCTTTCTGAAAATCTCCATCAACAACTGTTCAATGGTGCAAATCGGTTTGCAAATGCAAAAAATGAACGTGAATCGTTTAAAATTAAAAACGATCTTAAGCGTCATGGTATAGATATCAATAGCACGGAATATTTGCAAGATGTCCACTTAAAATTGCCACGCCTGAAAGGCGTTAATATTGAAGAACATTTCTTGGAAATTGGTAAAGAGCAAATCAGGCCCTATAAAGAATTGCTGATTCCATTAGTAGAGCTTAAATCGTTGCCCAGTAAACCAAAAAAGTGGGCTTTTCAACCAGGTTGGACAGTCTATGATCCTGGCAGCGATACGGGTCGTTCTATAGAATATCCTCCAGAGAAAGGCTTAATATTCGATGTAGAGGTTTGTATGAGTGAAGGCGCCATGCCCACTTTGGCAACTGCAGTGGGCTGTAAGAATTGGTACTCATGGGTAAGTCCCCGTTTGACAGATAATGTTGGTGAAATGAGTGTTAAACAAAAAATGCCTTATTACAAAACAGAACAACTAATCTCTTTGGGACTGGAAGGTCCTAAACTTGTAATAGGCCATAATGTCTCTTATGATCGGGCGCGTTTAAGAGAACAATATTTAATAGAAGATACTAAGGTACGTTTTCTAGATACCATGTCTTTGCATGTATGCGTAAGCGGTGTTACCAGTTATCAGCGGGCTCTAATGAAATCGAAAAAAGATCCTGCTCCTGAAGACATCGAATGGTTGAGTCAAAGCTCTTTAAATAGTTTAAGTGAAGTTCATCGTTTGTATTGTGGCGGTTCAAAGATTAGTAAAGAAGAAAGGAATATTTTCGTTGAGGGTACTCTATATGATGTTCGAGAAGATTTCCAAAACTTAATGAATTACTGTTCGAATGATGTTGCTGCTACACACAGAATATTACAAAAGCTTTTTCCTTTATTCGAAGAAAGGTTTCCGCATCCAGTTACATTGGCTGGTATGATAGAAATGGGCTCGGCTTATTTGCCTGTAAATAAGAATTGGTTACGTTATATTAACGAATCTGATTTAGCCTATGAAGACCTCAGCATTGAAGCTAAATACCATTTAGCCAGAAGAGCCGACGAAGCTTGCAGTCTCTTAAAGGATGAACAATACAAAAACAATTTATGGCTGTGGGATGAAGACTGGTCAACACAAGAACTGAAAATGAAAATAACAAAAAGTAAAAAAAAATCAAAATCCAATCAACCACAAAGCCTATACGATTCGAAACTTTCGCCAGAAGATAAAGAACTTTATAAAGAATTTCAACATTTATATGATTTAAAAGACCAACTACCTGTCCGACGTCCTTTGCTGCCGGGTTATCCAGCTTGGTATCGTAAGTTATGTCAAAAACCTCCAAATAATGGAGATCTAACCGATTGGTCTCCAGGACCGACGGAGATTAGTACTGGCATGCAAATTGCCCCCAAGTTATTGTCGCTATGCTGGGAAGGTTATCCATTGCATTATAGCCGAGAACACGGTTGGGGATTCTTAGTGCCGTTCACATCAAAAATTCCATCAGCAGAAACAGATTCCGAAAATAAGCCTCGCATACCTATTGAAAAATTGGCCGCACAATGTCCCATACCAGAATTTGCTCAGACTTATGCCTCAGAACTGGAAAGTGATTATGCATTTGGCCATTTACAAAAGGAATTAGACAGCAAATTGGGTAAACGAGAGTTCTACAGCAAATTAAGTAAGAAAGATCACACAGGTGGTCTCTATAACGGTTCTGGTGTTTGGTGTAATCAAATTTTAGATGGTTGTTGCTTTTTTATTAAACTACCACATAAAAATGGCAAATCCTTAAGAGTTGGCAATCCTTTATCGAGAGATTTCCTCAGCAAATTTGCAGACAATGTGTTAAGTAGCGCTGAAACGGAGAGTTCTACAGCTAAAAGGGTTATTGAAATTGCTCGTATGATGTCTTATTGGCGAAATAATAGAGATCGTATAATTGGTCAGCTTGTAGTGTGGTTAAATGATAAAGAGTTACCAGAAAATTTACGAAATCAAGACTACAAGTATGGTGCTATTTGTCCGCAAGTAGTAACATGTGGCACTTTAACACGTAGAGCTATGGAACCCACCTGGATGACGGCTTCGAATTCCCAACTAGAACGCATTGGCTCAGAATTACGAGCAATGGTTCAGGCTCCACCTAATTATCGTATAGTAGGAGCTGATGTTGATTCCCAAGAACTATGGATTGCTTCTGTTTTGGGAGATGCCTATGCTTATGGCATACATGGTGCCACACCCTTAGGTTGGATGACTTTAAGTGGAACTAAATCCAATGGTACTGATATGCATTCTATAACGGCAAAAGCCGTTGGTATATCCCGAGATCATGCTAAGGTTATAAATTATGCGCGAATATATGGAGCGGGTCAAAATTTTGCTGAAGGCCTATTGAAACAATTTAATCCTACATTTTCAGCTACAGAGGCCCGCAGTAAAGCAATGAAAATGTTTGCCATAACCAAAGGCAAAAAGGTTTATCAGCTCAAAGATGAATTTAAAGAAGCGTTTGAAGACAGAAGGTACAGGTTTAAAGCGTACATCCGTTGTTATGTTTTTAATTTATAAAATCTATTTTTAATTACAGTTATACTGGTTATGAGGCCTTAAAATTAGCTTCTACCAACAACAAAGCAGTTGATGAAATGTTTGAAAGACCTTGCTGGCTGGGTGGCACAGAAAGTGCCATGTTTAATCGTTTGGAAGAAATTGCTACCAGAGATGAGCCTGTCACCCCCTTTCTGGGATGTCGTTTAAGTCGTGCTTTAGAAACTAACAATACATCGGATGAAAATCGTTTCCTACCCACGCGCATTAACTGGGTTGTACAAAGCGGTGCCGTTGATTTTCTACACCTAATGTTGGTTTCTATGCGTTGGCTTTTGGGTGATAAGGCTCGATTTTGTTTAAGCTTTCACGATGAGTTGCGTTACTTAGTGGAAGAAAAATATGCCTATCAGGCAGCCTTAGCCATGCACATTACAAATTTATTGACACGTTCTTTTTGTTCGTCACGTTTGGGCTTAAACGATTTGCCAATGTCAGTGGCATTCTTTTCTTCAGTGGAGATTGACAGTGTGTTGCGGAAAGAGTGTACAATGGATTGCAAAACGCCATCGAATCCACACGGTTTGAATTTGGGTTATGGTATACCAGCAGGAGAGAGTTTGAATATTTATGATGCTATCGAAAAGGCTGGCGGCAGTGATTTAACTAAATGGGAATGGATAAAGTGAATAATAAAAAAAGAACAGAATTCGACAATAAGTTGTGAATTTAATTTAATTTAATTTTTAAAACTTTAAACTCACAATACCTGTAAATATTAGAATGTAATTTGGAATAAAATATAAATATGTCAGAATTTTATGTTTTCTTAAAGTTAGTGGGCTCTTGAATATTTTAAGAAACCGGAGTATAGTTTCAAGTCTTTTATTCACCTTCAAATATTGCGTTGTTTCCATAAAATTTAATTGATATCATGAATTATATTGGCTTTGAAGACCGCTGTGGTTTGTAACTTAGTAGCATACATTTGCGACTCATCAAATCCCACAAGACATAGTCGAACAGGGTCAAATGGCACGATTTCGGTGGCTAGTTCACATAACCCCATAACACAATATGGAATGAACTGTGTGCCAGATAGCGCCATTATGTTGAAACCACATGTCGTTGGTATCTAAATTATCCAATTCGGGCCAGAAGAAGTAGGAAATCTTCGACCGATAGTATTCGCCGTTTATAGCCACGGCCTGACTAAGACCGATGTCCAATATCCACATCAAAAGTAAATTTTCCGGGATGCGTTGGTCGTTCTTGGATCTAATGTGGATTGGTACAGTCCCAAATTCTACAATTTTGCTTGTTCACCTACCCATTCATCTAAAAATGTTCGCCATCACTGAAGATCATTTTTCGATGAAAATTAGGGTTAGTAGCCAACTGTTCAAGAGCCCATTCAGTGTACAAATGTCGTTTCCTATGGTCCATGGTGATTTGGCAAAACAGATTTAATAAGTGACAACGAATTTGATAAATGTAGCTTCATCAAGATGGTCGTTACCAACTGTCAACGTTCAGAAGTCATTCCTAGAAGACCCTACACTGAAACTGTATAGCATAGACTGTGCAGTTTACTTTTGGCAAGTGGTTTTTACAGTTTTAAACAGGAATGACAATTGAACAGGTTAGCTAATGCAGCTAGCTTAGAAGAACTCTTTTTCAGCTCCGGTGCTGTTATACCATCAGTTCTAAAAGCTTTATGTTTAGATTCCTACGAATCCTCTTAACCTCTCCATCTTTAAGGTATGTAAGAGTTGGACTCAAACCAACTTCATTGTCAGATTAGTTTTGTTCCGCAGTTACCGTCTAATCAATTAGCAAATTATTTAATGTTTTATTGTTTTTGTATTAAATCCCACATATCTCCTTTAGATAAACTTTTGGAGGTTTCTTAGTAATACGAAGACATATTTTTATTCTGATCACTGCTTCCCGTTAAATGTAAACACATTTTATAAATCTGAACTCTGCCCAAGGAGCCTTTTCGTAGTGTATTTATATATCTTGAAGTCTTTTAATCAGTTTTAAAATTATAAAAAAAGTAAAATGGCCATATGCCAATTGTAAAAAATGAGTTTTTAATAATTAAACTTTTTATTCAGCCATTAAGTCTTCAATTTAAATTTAAAAAACTTAACCGTCCTGATAATTTGTGATTTGCTAATAAATTACATTCGGTGTAGTAACGCTCTTACTGTTTACTAACATTTGACAGGTGTTTCTCTTTTGCAGTGTTTTTGACATTCTCGCTGATGACGTTCTTTTTTCTCGCTCTAGTGTGTCAATATCGTGATAAAATTTTTTCACTACTTGTAATTTTTACTTAATTAAAAACCATTAAAAATTATATATTTTTCTAATCTAATTACCATCATTTTATCGAAAATGTGTAATCGAACAGCGTTAAAACAATGAGGGAATATAAATATTGAATTTAGTTGAAACGAGAATACGAAAATTATAGGAAAGGAAGTGTTGTGGTTTTTTGTGTGTTGGAGTGTGTGTATGTGTCTGTTTTGCCAGTCATATTGACACATCAACCCAAACGACGAAAAAGACCCAATTTTTCGATTAAATTTCACATGCAAAGACCTTGATGCAGAATAATGCAAAGTTTTTCCACAAAAACTAAAGAAATGTTTATAGTGCGTGCTTTAGAGAAAATCCTTGCGGATAAGGACATTAAACGTTCCCAAAATTCACAATTGAAAAAATCATGCGACACAGCCTTGGAACAAATCAAAGCTGAACTAATCAATGCTGGTCAAATAGCAGAAGGTAATGAGCTCCCCTGTGCTGCACTGCCACTGCCGAAGAATGATGCAGCCAGTATAATAAATGCGGAGACATATTTTCTGCCATTTGAGTTGGCCTGTAAAAGTCGTTCACCCCGTATTGTGGTGACAGCTTTGGATTGCCTAGAGAAGCTAATAGCATATGGTCATCTGACTGGAGCCATACAGGACTCTTCAAGTCCTGGCCATTTGTTAATTGATCGTATTGTGAACACAATATGTGGCTGTTTCAATGGCCCTCAAACTGATGAATGCGTTCAATTGCAAATTATTAAAGCACTGCTTACGGTGGTCACCTCTCAACATGTTGAAATTCATGAGGGTACTGTCCTACAGGCAGTACGTACATGCTATGACATATACTTGTCGAGTAAAAATTTGGTTAATCAGACGACAGCATGTGCTACATTGACGCAAATGTTGGATGTAATATTTTCGCGTATGGAAAATCAAGTGTACGAAGTAGCTGCTCAAGCAGTGCAAGAGGCAGCGGCTGCAAATACCTCGCAGGCTTCCGAGGCAAGTGTAAGTGTAAAAAGCGGTAGTGGTAGCGGTTCTGAGGAGGAAACACCGGAGTCGGTAGCAGCTGCTGTTGTAGAAGAAATATTAAATGGTAAGTGAAATTAATTTACGAGATTTATGAATATGAGCCTTTTGTTAAAAGAAATGTATTTTTTTTTGTTTGTTTTTGGCTGTCTATGACATTTTCCCACACACAAGGCAAGTGGCTAAGTGTATGGCAAAAGTACTAGTATTTGTTTTGATAAGATCTGCTTGCTTACTTCTGTTTACCTTTCAAATGTTTTAGCAAACAAGAGCTCTTTGTTTTACGACTTTCGCAGCATGACAATAAAGATTAATTTTATAAAGCAAAGATCAATTGCTTTGCTGAAAGATCACTTCAAATGGATTTGAATCGGAATGAATCTTCATTGTGCTTTTTCCCCTGGTCTCTGCTTTTTCTTTTGCATTTGATTTTTATGTTCTTTATCAACTACAATACAATTATAAATTATATTTTATTTATTTCGAGCTGAGTAGCTTAGGCCTTATGCTCTGAGGTCGAGGCTAGAGTCTCGAAACCACGACCATCACGCTAATAGTCTAGCACAATGTCCACTAGATTAGAAGGGTATCCGTTGATCCGTTGATATCCATAGTTGCTAATAATTTTGAACCACAATATACCTTAACCACACTAAGGTGAATCATTTATGGTTTTGACATTAAATTATTAAAGGAGGGGATAGATTTCTATAACGAAAAACAATTATACCATTTTCTACAACATGTTTTATTGATAACGATAGTTTTTTTAACTTACCTCTAAAGTAGATACATTTTTAAAATTAGTTTTTCGAAAATATTTCTTTTTCTTATCTAAATATGTACCACTTATGGTACGTGCATTCAGTAAGATTTTTAATGTAAACAGATTTTGTTGTTATACGTGGAGCTGCGTGAAACGTTGGAATTTTAAAATTTGTTTATTAAAGACTTATAGTTGACATGAAAAAATGCTGAGTTTGAGAGATGAACCTAGATGGATTAATGCATTCAAAAGAATTTTAAATTTTAGGAATTAATCATCGAGCCTGTTTTGAAACACTCTTTATGTTCCTTCACTCTTTAATTATTTAAATAGCAGGTGTTATGAATAAAAATTTTTATTTTTAAAGTTCAGGACTGCGGTAGCAGAAGAAGCAGATTGTCCGCAAGGTTTATTGCTATCATCAGTCCTCTACGATATATTTTTAGACCTATCATAACCTCAAAATTTACAGTAATCTATTGTAGTTCTTGAAAAAATTTCGAAACCGAAAATAGCAATTGCATCATTAAATAATTTTGTCAAAAATTAAAAATGTTTATCGGTGCTGATAAACTCAATTATTTTTTAAAAGGCAAAGGAAACTAATATTCACTCATCAAAGCAATATCATGTTTGTTAACACTGAACTTAGTTGGGAACAAACACGGCAAACATTTTAAGACCACACAAGATTTATAATTGATCCAAATCCATCATTAATTAATCATAACTTGCATTTAAGTATTACAAATACAATATTTATTTTCAAAGATGTTTTTCAAGCTGTTATCTACTATGCTTGCCCATAATGTACCCAACAAGATCTCTGCATGATATTATTAAAGTGATTAGTAATAATAACTTAAAGGTTAGGTTAGCTAGCTTAGGTTGGAAGAGTGAGGGATCACTGTATTCACAGATACACGCCTTTACTCAGAGACCCAAATGGCCTATTGTGTCCCTTTATACAAGAAAAAAGAGAAAAGAAAAGAGGATAGAAAGGAGAAGAATGGGGTATAAATATCAAGAAAGAAAGAAAGACAAAAACAACAATTAGCCATCATGGCAACCATAGATAAATGTTTGCCTCTAAAGATATCCCCCTAACCAGTCAATTCCATTTACGAACCATATTAAAACCTCAAGTTTGCAGTTTTTCAAATCTACCTTTTGCCTAAACTCCTGCAAACTTAAGAAATGATTCACTTTTTTCTCCGCTCCTTCACGTAGCCTGCAGAAATATTCCTATTCTATCTGCTAATCCTGTGTCTATAAGAACCATGCCACATTAGTACTACTGATGCTTAGGATTAGTTTCGTTCCTATGGAATTGAGTTTTAGTCATAAGACTCGTGCAACCCTGCGGGCCGTTCCATATCCTCATGCGCGGTTTACTTTACTTTAATAATTCTTAACAAAAAGTACATCGATGGTCTCACTGACTTCTTCTCTGCTGTAGCCTCCAAAGCTGAACCTGGTCTTGTCAATTCATTTGCAACTTCCTTTATAATAACGCTGCATCAACTCGGCTAATGTGATAATCTGATATAAAGTGGGACAAGTGAATAACAGATTATCTAGACTAATAGAAAATATCTATAGTAGATGCTTAACATCTTATTCCAATCACGTTCGCTATCTAGTGTGTTCCTAATTTAGTTGATATTAATATTAAAAGAACTAAATTAATAAAATTCGAAAATCTTTTCATTATTATTTGTAAAACTCTAATTGAAATTTTTATTTTTCAGCTGCTATAGCAGAAGTTTTAAAAGAAAACTCACCGGATATTGTTGTGAATGATAAAGAGTTAAATGCAGCTAATAAAAATAACAACAATAATAATATTAGCACAAATAACATATCGCCTACTACTACGGGTTCGGAGAACAATGTCAATCATACATCTTCTGACAATAATTTGAATATGAACTCAGAAGAAAGTAACGAAATGCATAGTGAAAACGATGCTGTTGTAACAGCTAAGTTTACACATGTTCTACAAAAGGATGCCTTCTTAGTATTTCGTGCATTGTGTAAATTGTCGATGAAACCATTACCGGAAGGTCATCCAGATCCTAAATCACACGAATTAAGATCAAAAGTTTTATCGTTACGTTTGTTATTGTCGATTTTACAAAATGCCGGGCCAGTATTTCGTTCAAATGAAATGTTTATCATGGCCATTAAACAGTATTTGTGTGTAGCATTGTCAAAGAATGGCGTTAGCTTAGTGCCAGAGGTGTTCGAGCTGTCATTGTCAATATTTGTGGCATTGTTGTCGAATTTTAAAATACATTTGAAGAAGCAAATAGAAGTGTTCTTTAAGGAAATTTTCTTGAATATTTTGGAAGCCACTTCAAGCTCATTTGAGCATAAATGGATGGTCATACAGGCCTTAACTCGTATATGTGCTGATGCTCAATCTGTGGTAGATATTTATGTCAATTACGATTGCGATTTTCAGGCTGCAAACTTATTTGAACGTTTGGTTAATGATTTATCGAAAATTGCTCAAGGTAGACAGGCTCTGGAGTTGGGTGCCAATCCAATGGAAGAGAAATCAATGCGTATACGAGGCTTAGAATGTTTAGTTTCTATACTAAAATGTATGGTCGAATGGAGTCAACATTTGTACGTCAATCCAAATCCTTCCTCAAATGGAAGCGAAGGTTCTGCAGCTCACAACAGGTCCGGCAATTCAGCGGACTTACAATCACCTACTACTGATAATACGGATGCCATATCGCAAACAAACACAATAGGAATACGTTCCACACATGGTGGCTCAAGTCATAGTTTAAATTCGTATGGCAGTGTTAAAAATAATGAATTCCTAGATTTACCTGAAGCATTGGAAGAAAGAAAAATGCGCAAAGAGGTAATGGAAGCCGGTATTGAGTTATTCAATCGTAAGCCAAAGAAGGGAGTGCAATTTCTACAAGAGAAACAATTACTGGGTCCTACACCCAAAGATATTGCCAAATGGTTGCATGAAGATGAACGTTTAGACAAAACTGTTATAGGCAACTATATTGGAGAGAATGATGATCATTCTAAGGAAGTAATGTGTGCTTATATAGACGCTTTTGAATTTCACAATTTAGAGGTGGTATCCGCTCTACGAATGCTTTTGGAAGAGTTTCGTTTGCCAGGAGAAGCTCAAAAAATCGATCGTCTTATGGAAAAATTTGCCAGTCGCTACTGTGAGTGCAATCCAAATAATCCTTTATTTCAAAGTGCTGATACTGTCTACGTTCTGGCATTTTCCATTATTATGTTGACAACGGATTTGCATTCGCCTCAAGTGAAAAACAAAATGACAAAAGAGCAATACATTAAACTTAACCAAGGTGTAAGTGATAGTAGGGATGACCTACCGGTTGAATATCTATCGTCGATATATGATGAGATAGCTGGTCATGAAATTAAAATGAAGAACACTGTTGTTAATAAACCAGGCAAGCAAATAATTGCCAATGAAAAACGGCGAAAATTATTATGGAATATGGAAATGGAGGCAATATCAACAGCAGCAAAAAATCTTATGGAATCCGTGTCCCATGTCAAATCACCATTTACGTCGGCTAAACACTTGGAACATGTACGTCCCATGTTTAAAATGGCTTGGACCCCCTTTTTGGCAGCTTTTTCTGTGGGTCTACAGGATTGTGATGATCCGGAAATCGCTTGCCTTTGTTTGGATGGTATACGTTGTGCCATACGCATTGCTTGTATTTTCCATATGACTTTAGAAAGAGATGCCTATGTACAGGCATTAGCCAGATTCACATTACTCACGGCGAATTCGCCAATAAATGAAATGAAAGCTAAAAATATTGACACCATAAAGACTTTGATTATGGTAGCTCACACAGATGGCAATTATTTGGGTTCCAGTTGGTTGGATATTGTAAAGTGCATTAGTCAATTGGAATTGGCTCAATTAATTGGTACTGGTGTACGGCCCAAATTTTTAACAGGTGCACAGACAACCCTAAAAGATTCGTTGAATCCCAGCGTTAAAGAACACATAGGTCAGACAAGTAGTCAAAGTGTTGTAGTAGCTGTAGATCGTATTTTTACTGGTTCGATACGTTTAGATGGTGATGCAATAGTGGACTTTGTAAAGGCCTTATGTCAGGTAAGAAAAAATTATATAAATTCCGTAGATTTAGTACAATTTTCTTACGTTATTTTAGGTCTCCATTGAAGAATTGCATAATGCACAGCCACGTATGTTTTCATTGCAAAAAATTGTGGAAATTTCCTATTACAACATGGAACGTATACGTCTGCAGTGGTCACGAATTTGGCAAGTATTGGGTGAACATTTCAATACGGTTGGTTGCAATAGTAATGAAGAAATTTCATTCTTCGCATTGGATTCGTTACGTCAATTGTCCATGAAATTTTTAGAAAAAGGAGAATTTGCAAATTTTCGCTTTCAAAAAGATTTCTTACGGCCATTCGAGCATATTATGAAAAAGAATCAATCACCAGCCATACGAGATATGGTAGTACGTTGTGTAGCCCAAATGGTTAATTCGCAAGCGCGAAACATTAAGTCCGGTTGGAAAAATATTTTCTCCATATTCCATTTGGCAGCGGGCGATCATGAAGAAGCCATTGTTGAGTTGGCATTTCAAACAACAGGCAAAATCATCGGTGAACTGTATCAGAAACAATTTGCAGTAATGGTTGATTCCTTCCAGGATGCTGTAAAATGTTTATCAGAATTTGCCTGCAATGCTCGATTTCCCGATACGAGCATGGAAGCCATACGGCTGGTAAGAACATGTGCTTTGTGTGTACATGAATCGCCTCAGTTGTTTGCGGAACATGCTGGCATGGAAAATGATATTTCGGTGGCAGAAGAAGATCGTGTTTGGGTTAGAGGATGGTTTCCCATGCTATTCTCCTTGTCATGTGTAGTAAATCGTTGTAAATTAGATGTAAGAACCAGAGGTCTTACTGTGCTGTTTGAAATTGTTAAAACCCATGGTGATAGCTTTAAGCCAAACTGGTGGAAAGACCTTTTTAATGTTATATTTCGTATTTTCGATAATATGAAGTTACCCGAACATGTTACAGAAAAATCAGAATGGATGACCACCACTTGCAATCACGCTTTGTACGCCATTATAGATGTTTTCACGCAGTATTTTGATGTATTGGGTCATCTTTTGCTGGAAGATCTTTTTGCTCAGCTGCATTGGTGTGTGCAGCAGAATAACGAGCAACTTGCAAGATCAGGCACGAACTGTTTGGAAAACTTGGTCATATCGAATGGGTTTAAATTTAATGAAGCTACATGGGATAAAACCTGTCAATGTATATTGGATATTTTCAATGCTACTTTACCTGGAGAATTGCTAACATGGCGTCCAAATCCTCAGCAACAGCAACAGCAGCAACTACAACTACAGCATCATCAAGGTCAAATGCAATATCAGCAACAACAATCAACAGCGCATAATAATTCTCAAACGTCACATTTACGAAAGGGTTCTAATATGCGTATGAATGATACATTAAATCGCTCACATTCTCAACATTCCGTTTATAGTAATTCGGGAAGTTTCGATGACGATCATACTTACCAAAACCACCATCATCATCAACACCAACACCAACAGCAGCAGCAACATTTACCGCATGCCACGTCTCAACATCCCGTTGTTCCTCAAAATCCCGCTTTATTTGAGAGTCTTAACATCAAATGTGTTGTACAACTTGAGCTCATACAAACAGTTGATAACATAATATTTTTCCCGGCTACGTCACGCAAGGAAGATGCTGAGACATTAGCACAGGCCGCCGCTGATTTAACCGGCAGCATAACAACGCATCCCATGTTAGATTGCCAGCGTGAGGAGCAAGGAATGTATAGTTACCTGCGTACACGACAATTACTCACATTGGCTGATTGCCTAATGCAATCTCATCGTTTTGCTAAACGTTTTAATGCCGATCAAGAACAACGTAATATATTGTGGCGTGCTGGTTTTAAGGGTTCAATAAAACCAAATTTATTAAAACAAGAAACAGCCTCCTTGGCCTGTGTGCTAAGAATTTTCTTTAAAATGTACGGAGACGAGAATAGACGGAGTGATTGGCCTGGCATCGAACAGGAATTAGTTCAAGTATGTAAGGAAGCGCTGACATATTTCCTAAGTTTACAAAGTGAAGCTCATCGTGATGCATGGACATCGTTGCTGTTACTGATTTTAACCAGATTATTAAAAATGTCTGATGCGAGGGTAAGTGAACATATTGATTTTCTTTAATAATTTCGTTTTTCTTAGTTGGTGTAACAAACTGTCTTTTTGCTTGGGTTTATTTTGAAAGTCCAACTTTTTACTAAATCGTTGTCCAGTCTGTTTGTTAAAGTGAGTTGTTCGTTATATCTAGTACTAAATTAAAAAGCAAATGCGTCCTCAATTCGTCCTTCATAAATCCGGAAAAATAGGCTAAAAACACAATGGCGGGGGAATCGCACCTGGTGGGCTGGATTGCCATGGTATCAAGGACTCCAAAACAGTTCTTGGTCCGGGCTGGTAATCTGTAGGATTAATTAAGAGATAGAGTAGAGATATAGCCGAAGAAGCTAACTTTTTTATACGAGCAAAAGAGTACTATATATAGGTCCTCTAGGTCCATTTTCTTCAGATTCTTATAGATAGTTAGACTACCGAGAATACCTTGAATGGCGTATATTCTTACTTACTTGCTTAATTGGCGTAAAGAACCCTTCCAGGCACCTCTACTTCTCGTGCGCCTTCCCAGGCCAATCGATGACAGGTCTTTATCGATTTTGTTTTTCCAATACAGACAAGGTCGTCCTCTACGCCAATCCATGCATTTTATCCTCTTCTCGCCAGAATATCCTCTCCCATGCGACCGACATGGCCGAGCTAGCGCAGCCGCTAGATGTTGATGCTTTGCACAACGTCCATGTTGTTGAGGAGCCCATGGAGCTCATTGTTGGATGGGAAGACGATCTTACGTAGGACTTTTCACTCGAATACTCTCAAGGCTACTGCAACAGTGTTTAACAGTGTTTATAAAGAAATACGGGGAATATGGGCGCCTTATAGAGCATTAATAACGGTAACAGCGGAGCCAAAGCGACTAAAAGAAGTTTGTGTCTTTAATGAGTTAGGAAAGGAGACAACATTATTATCTGACTGTCAATTTGACTACATAATCGGTGTCGTAATGGCTTCATTAAAAGTTGAGAATGAAATCCCAGGGCTTATGGCTTATTGGAACTTACATATCGTCGTCGAAAATACAAAAGTACGTACCATCAAAAAATCAAAATCGAGTTTTTGATTGATTATGATTCGTAATATTATCTAACATATCTCTACCAATTTTTACATTTTTGCGACCAAAAATAACGTTTTTATATCAATAATTCAAAATGACGTAACAACATGTGTAACGTTTTTTTATAACGTTTTTTGCTTCTCCTGTAAAATTATAAAAAGTGATGTTACGTACTATTGGATATTCAACGACGATATGCTATGTTATCATAGAGGTTGATAACACTGGACATTGTCCAATAGGGTTCATGCGACAAGATTGTGTTTTGCGTATTATGGCGGTTGCAGAAATAGCAATTTCGTAGAGGAGACAATTTTTATTTCCATTGTTATTATTATTGAGTAGTTATTATAAGATTGACTAGAAGTATTGAAAAGTTGTTCCTGGGTAGAAAATTTCTTGACGTATTGAACAACTTTAAAATTCTTTTAAGCTTAACAGAAATTTAAAAAGATTCCAGCAAGAGCTTAGTAATACTTTCCGGTTACTGTAATACATTCCAAGATCGTGTTTTTTTATTTTTAAGAACTAATATTTTGTGCAGGCAATGTTGAGTTTTATTGTTCAGTGTTTAGTTTTTACCTTATATGGGTATCACAGTGGAATTATTACTTGGTTTACTTTATACCTGTTGTACCTATTCTTTATAAAACATTTGAAATGTATGATTATTTACGATTTAATTTCATTTACAGTTTGCTACACACGTCTCCTATTATTATGCTTTATTATGTGAAATAATGTGTTTCGATTTGAAGCCCGAATTAAGAAGTGTCCTTAGACGTGTATTTTTGCGCATTGGTCCTGTTTTTAATATATTAAATGTAAAATAGTGTTATCGATACAATAATAACTATAAACGATTCCATTAAATTTGATCTTTAATTAAAAAAAAAACAATAACAATCCCTTTTATAAGATATTTTCGAAATATATTTAAATTCATTACAACTGTTTTAAAATATTATAAAAATATTTATTAAAAAAAAAAAAGAAAATTATATACATACTACGTATATTTATTTATACTTTCTAACATATATAATTAAAATTTATTATTACATAACTAAAACAGAAATATTAATTAATTTATATACTATACAGATAATATAGGAATGTATTAAAGTTTTACTTACATACATATATACATATATTAATTTCGGTCATGCAATATACAAAAATATAAACAGAATTTTTAAGTTTAGTTTTTATTTAGGAATTCTTTCAATTGGCATTAATTATTGCTTTATTTTATCGTTTGTTTTAAGGAAATTTGGAAATTGTTTTGTAGTAGTATTGTAAAAATTCGTTAACAAAAAAGATACATGCCTTAATTTAATTGTTACGTACATACATACATACATATGTAATTAGAATAGATGTTCTAATGGACAAAAATGTTATGCTGGAAAATCGACTAAAACGAAAGGAAGTCATTGAATTTAATTGCAAAAAAATTAAATCGCAAAGACTTTACGTATTTTCTTTAAATGAAATATTTTATAAAACGAGTTATTGCCGAAGGTATAATGTTAGATTTCATATTAATGTATATCTAAAGTCATAAATCGAGAAGTCATTTCGAGACCTAACCTTACATTATACAAAGGATTTTGTTTTTCATTAATTCTAAACCCGTTTTATTATGTGATTGTTATTTGCATTGACAGTTAGCAAAGAAAGATAAGTTCACATTATAAGCTACATATTAAAAATTGTTATTTTTCAAATAAATAATTTTTTTTGCTTAATTGCTAAATAAGATTGTAGGCTTTGAGATTATGTACGTTATGTGATTTGGCTGAACAACTTTTTTTTTTTTTTTTTTTTTTTTTTGAAAATCTATACTAACAGTACATAGACACAACACACACACTTTCATAAATTATCTTATAATTCTTCATCTAAATATTAGTATAGTTTAGTTTAATGTTTAAATAAAAGCATTATCTATCTTAATCAAGCACTTATATACGAAATTCTTAAACTTTTTAACAAAACAAAATTATTTTTATTTTTCTTAGAGAAAGTATTTTTACTTTCTCTCTCTCTTTATAAAATTGTAAAAAAATTAATCCCCCAAAAGATCAGTATACTAGAGTTTTAGATTAATAACAAAACAAAAACAAAAACAAAAAAACAATAAATAAAAAAAGAAAATAATGAATTAAAAGTACGAAATAAATATTAAAAAGCGTGTGTGATTTTGATTGTGACTTGAAAATATAATTTGTTGTTTTAATTTATTTGTAACAAAAAAAAAAAATTGTTTACAACACCAAAACATGTCCGGTCCAGAGGTTTTGTTGTAAAAAGGATTAAATATGTATTTAAAAATTATTACAGATTTAAACAAACAAAATTTCTGCAAAATGCAACAGAAACTATAAATATATGTAATAATTCTATATATATATTCACACATAATTATGTAGAGTGAGTGAATTATAAATAAAATAAGTATAATTATAAAAAATAAAACTTAAGTAATAAATAAATGTATATTACATAGTAAACATAAAATAATAAAAAAAATCTATTTAAATAAAATTGTTATTCTTACAATATAGTGGTGATTAAACAAAGTTTAAGTTTTAAAAAAATTTCATTAGGATTTTAATTTAAATATTCATACAGATTAATACAAGTTTTACATGGTCGTGAAAGTTAAAAAATTTATTTACTAAAGTAAAGCTCAGATGTAAAAATAATTGTAACATTTAGTGGGAAATACTTTATTTGTATTATTTTTTAAATTTGTTGGCTTTTCTGCTCGTACTGCACTGTCTATCAAGATGGGTCTGGCAGTAAATGAGGGCAAAACAAGTACATGTTATCGACAAGTAGGGACATGCGTTGAATTGGATCTCAGATTACGGCCGATAACTATACTTTCGTTGCCAAGGAATTTATTTATCGTGGTTCTGCCGTTACCAATAAAAATGATGTCAGTCCGGAGATCAAGCGCAGGATCACTCTTCCCAATAAGTGCTACTCTACTGTGGTCTTAATAGGCAATCGAGTAGCAGGGCCTCTCTCTTGCGACAAAGCTAATAAGCTAATAATAAAACTAAGCACTCATGCAGCAGCCTTGAAAGTATTCGAGATTTTTTATTTTGCGTGATGCTCCTGGCTTGGCGGATGCCATACGCAATATTTTCGGTTCATTGCAATATTCTTAAGAAAACGCTACACGGTATTTAATATTTTTCTTGACACTAGTTAGGATGTATTACGCACGTAGGTTCTTCTTATTCAGACGTCATCTTTTTATCCTGCACGATATATCAGTTAGGATCACAACCTCACACCATTTATGTAGAGTGTGTTAATTTTATACATGAGTAGCGGGACCTACAATTTAAAGTCGACTCCAAACGATAGATTTTTGAGAAACTTTTCAACGCAAATTTTATTTACTCTCAGAGTTTTTGCTGAGAGGAAGTTACCGAAGAAATATTTTTTCATATTTCGTTTTGTTGGAGATGTCTGACCTGGGGTATGAAGCCTGGCTTCGCGTCTAATAAGCCAACACACTACATACTAGAGTATGGCGACTACTGGACGATATATTAATACTAAAATGCGTTGAAATCTCATTTTTAATCTTACTTGAGGTCTTGAAAGGTTCTTTTGACGCTCACTGCATACCCGTCTCAAAGATAAAATAATGTTCAGATAGCCTACAATAGCCGAACGCATGGTAGAAATGTACGTTTCGTTACGTTTGGTTAATTTTACCTTTGAAACAATAAAATAAATTTGAAAAAAGCGATATAAACCTTCTTTTTTAGAAGCTGACAAGCAACTGAATACATTTTTACTCTCTTTGTTATGAACATTGTTGATGTTCGTGTCCAATGTGTGTAGAAAACCAAATATGTTTGGCGCCGGAGGGCTATGGGTGCCGATCACTGTTTTAAATTTATTGGACTGAAAAGTTCGTAGGCTAATATGAAGATGGCGCCATTAGTATTAAATTCATAAGTATATTCTTGAAACTTTGTTGTTGATTATTGTTTATGGGATATTGCATTTTGCTTAGGTCTTCTGCGTGAACTACTCAGGGGGAACCGACTCCAAAATGTGCATCGTCGTAATACCTCGTTAATATGTATATACATAAAGATCTGCAAATGTTACAGATTAAAAATGATATTTAGACACACATTCAAATGGACTAGGCCTGTCACATTCTAAAGGAAAGAGCCCATATTGAAGTTTTAATAATTATTATTGTCGTGACGAAGTGCTTAAGTATTGGGGCGATCGTATGGTCCCTTCAACTTCGTCCCCTCTGCTTTTGTAGGGTATCTTTATAATGTCGTCTCTAAGCCTATAGTTCTGATACAGTCCAGAATACTGCTCGGGATCAACACTGACAATTCCCTGTCTAAACATCCAGGTGTTACCTTCGGTGATGTATTACTACCTCACAGGTTCGATGAAAGTTATCTGATAATTCAATCCCATCGTCGTGAATAAGTGTACTCTGAGTCTATGGTACATTGACCTGTCAAAAGATCGGTTATTAACCTCATGTAATTTCTTAATTACTTGAGTCCGGTAGGTACTTTGTTGTCTTATTAGACGTGAAGCCACAGTTAAAACTCAGGTCAAATATTTAAAAAACATTCTTTCCGCGGCGACTTCAAAAAAACTCTGAGAGAAAATAAAATTGCTATGAAAAGTTTTTCAAAAAATTTATAAAATTAACACACACAACATAAGTGGTGTGAGAAGCTAGGTCGTAATCCTGACTGAAGGATTATAATGACCCATTATGTAAGTATGTATGTAGGCAATTACTTGATAGTGTGATGACTCAGAACTCCTTTTATTATAATTTCCCATCAAAACTGTTACTTGCCTCAAAGGAACTTGGTTCGAGAAAGTCTTTCTCTGTCTTTATCATTGCTTTCGTTCACCATAGTTTTTCATACATTTGACCCTAATCCTCAAAAGTGTTCTGGCTTTATCATAAGAGCCGTGGGTCAGATAGTATTGCTATGTCCTGTCGTTTGTACCTCCTAAGCAAGTTGAATTGAAGAAAATTTAATTTACAAATTTTTTTTTTTTGGAAAATTTATCAGCAAATTTAACCATCAGAGTGAATGCGTAACATGGTACAATATTCTGTGTAGGGGTTATGTAGAAGAAGGATTTTATTTAAATAAACGAACCTTAAGTGATAACATTCAGCGTTCATTCGAATAGATGGCGTGTTATTAGAGGGCAATGTTTTCAAGAATTTTATAAAAAAAAATCGATACGCTTATGCGTGCATGGGATGATTAACTATCACTCACTAATTCCTTGTTAATCCTCTGGTACATAGAAGAATCTCTATTCAAAATCTTTATACATTCAAAAAGGAAATTGTTGATATTTCATTAACATATTGTGGTGTGTATAGGGTAGGGCATAGTATAGTCCGCATTGACTGTGTGATATTTTTCATTTTCTAATTTATTGTTCTTGGAAATTTTATTATTAAATATGTATGTTCCCCTTATAAAATAGTAAACAAAATAAAATAATTGCTTATCAAGAAAACATACGAATCTATACAAAACGTGATAAAAACATTTCAAAATTGATATCGTGGCGCGATCTTCAATCTTCTGCACAATATTTCTCAAAACATTTCTATGTTGAATGTAAAATTTTATAGGCACATACATCTCTATATACAATATATGTAAATACTTATGACTTTGGAAAAATGTGTCCTAATATATTATATACATACATACATACATACTTATTTTATTATTATAATCGTTATTTATGAAAATAAATCTGAATTTTCTTATACAAATAAAAAATTCTATAAAAAAGAAATGCCACAATAAAACGATTCATTCCTTACAAAAACAAAAGAAAACATAATAAAATTTTGTGAAAATATATGTATGTATGTATGTGCAGTGTATGATGCTCGCAATGTTGATAATGATGATTACCCAGCTTTGCGCGAAACATTTCACTCAAGTCCATTTGACGGCAATCAATAAGAACGCAATATTGTTTGCATTTTTTGTTTATAAAATTAATTAAAGTTGAATTGAATTGCTTTATCGATGAGAGTCAAAATGTTAAATTAATTAAAAGTTTTTTTTTTGTTTTTTATAAAACAATTACTCACGTCTTTTAATTGTTTAGCATGCAATTACCTTTAATCGTTTAACAAAAAAAATATGGTATCGACAATCGTTATTAGAGAAGTGTTGACAATTTATAAAAGGTAGGCAAACACTTGTAAGTACCAGAGATGTTGCCAAAAACTTAGGAAATACAGTAGATACGTGCAATAATTAAAATGGGGTGCTCTCCCGCACAGCGATTTTCTTACGCTTATACATTAAACAATTTTTTTTTATAAAATTATATACATATTGTGGCTCTATTTATAAATTTTATAATGAATATTCTCGTATTAGGATTCGATTGTTTCTGTTTATTAAAATAGCCTCATTTTTATCATAGTTCAATAGCAGATAATCCATAGGTTGTTACCACAAATCACCAATAATATACATATATTTAATAATAACTTCTACTATTTCATTATCCGTTTGAGTTCTTGAGTAAAATTATCAAAATAGCCCTAAAACAGCACCAAACAGTAATTTATAGGATTATTAGGGTTTCTTTATTTCCATGAAAGGAAAGTACCATGTCTAAATATGGCAATTTTCTTTGGAACTGAAAATAATGTTTTCAAATCGACCTTAGGCTAGGTCCGGTTCAACTGGCCGCCGTTTCAATTGGTTATTATGTACTTCATCATATAATTACAGCCCCTGATTTGTATCTCATTTTTTGCCACTAAATTCTGGGTACCCAAGAATTCTTCTTCTTAGTATCCTAAGCGCCGGACAATGACAGAGAAGGTATTCTGTTGTATCCACAGCTTCCTCGGCTTCTGTAAAAGAAGAATTCCCTGTCGGAATTCACTTCTTGTCTTGCTATACTTTGTAGGAAAAGGACATTAATGTTTTCTTATAGGAATAAATTTTTATTTCAAATATCAGAACGTAAAAGGATTTAAGATTTTCACATTTGACTCGAAATTTTCGATTAAATTTCTTTTTTCACCCTTGGTTGAACGATTATGTATACAAATGTATAGAAATTCAGTTCCTAAGAGGACCATAACGTCTTGTTTTTCCAATTCTATTTGATGCTAGATTCTTAAATATTCTTGACACAGTTCATGCTACACTTGATGTTCTCCACGAGCGATTTGAAAGCATTGTAATGTGAACTGGTCACCGAGATTGTGCGATTCGAACCCGTTAAACATTTTCTTATGGAGTTTTCTGAAGTATGCAAATAAACTTCAAACCACAGTGATCCTCAAAGTCAATATAACCGCTGCCATTGGTAAAAATTTAGGCTGTTTTATGCATCAATCGTACAAAATCCAAAGCCGATGTGGCGGCATTTAAACAATGCTCTATACGACACATAATGCATTAATAGGACCTTCAAACGAATGCGACGATATCTCAAACACAGTTTGCTTTATCTATATGGATATGGATAGGCTATGCACTTACTTACTTACTTAATTGGCCATTAACAACCCGATTAACAGATTTCGGCCTGCCTTAACACATCCTGCCAAGTGCCTCTGCTTCTTGCGCGCCTGCGCCAGTTGTTCACACCAATCGATGACAGGGCTTCCTCGATCTGCTCCTTCCAACGCAAACAAGGTCGCCTCCATCGCCGACTTTCGCAGATCCCCGCATCAATTCGAACCATAAGGTCGAGTCAGCCAAGCCGCTGGATGTTAATACGCTGCACAACGTCCATGTCGTTGAGGAGCTCATACAGCTCACTGTTGGATCGGATGCGGAAATCATTGGCCAAGTTTGACTGGACCGAAGGCCTTACGTAGGACTTTTCTCTCGAATACTCTCAAGGCTGCTGCATCAGTGCTTAATAGCCTCAGCACCATAAAGAAGCAAGCACCATAAAGAGCGTTTTGTAGAGTATTAGTTTAGTCATGCGAGAGAGATCTCTGCTACTCAATTGTCTATTGAGACCATAGTAGCACCTGTTGGCAAGAGTTTTCCTGCGCTTGATCAGATATGGACAGTCGTTGCTAAATTCGGAGAATTAAAAGGATGAGGAAGCAATTCGTAGCCTAATTTTTAGACAAAATTCACTTTTCCAGATTTCTCTTCAAATCACGGGCGAGCCTCTTATCAACAGCTGTCAAATACTTTAGTTTGATGTAACTTGTCAATATTTTGACAGATGTCAAGTGACAGATGCATGTTGACAGAAGAAGTGTTTCACTTTCGCTGAAGAGGTGGGAAATTCAAGAGGAAATTCATGCTCGTATAAAAATTTAAAAAAAATTTTTCTCCATAAGGGTAAGTGTTACAATTTCTCTAAATACACATTGCAGCCTTCGTATATATCTTAGCTAACATGATGTTTCAAGTCATATTTTATTAATTATTTCAATTAGAGTTCAAGTTTTTTTTTCCAACTTAATTTCAATGTACTAAATGCCACTAATTTGTAAAAACGATAACTTGTGCAAATATTTTGATATTTTATAACTCAATTGTTGAATTTATTTTTTTGTCACTTTATTTTCATTTTATTTTATTCACTTACACACACGCACACGTTAATACATTTACATACTACGATCTTAAATGAGCTAAAAACAGGAGAGTGACAATCAATTTCATTTCGTCAGTAATTCATGGCAGTTAACTTTATCGATGCAATTATCAATATTTGTTCAAATGTTTTTCATCAAAATACGCTCGTAATACGTTGTTTGTATCGCTAACAGTAGAAAATCGTGTCAATATGTTCAAATGATTAGACCATGTGTTCTTGTTTTTGTTGTTGTTGTTGCTTTCTTCGATTTTCTTTCTTCCGCAGCTTCTCATATTAAATGGAAGTCAACGAAGAATATGAATTTGTTTCCAAAATAATTGTCACTCGTAACACATCACATTGCATACATGTGTGTGTGTGTGGTGTGTGTGGTGCCATTGATTGGTTGTGATTTTATTTTTTGGCAAACAAATCATTTTCTTTCTATTCGTTTCGAGATCAATTTAAATTAAAATGAATTAAATTAAATAAAAAAAACAAAAGAATTATACAAAGTCATATCAAGTATATCGGGAATCTTCGGTGCTCCTTAACAAAACGGATTTTCACTGGGTTTCACAAGTGCTTTCAAAAGATTGTTTCGTAGTACTATACCTCAACCTAACCTAGGTTACATATCACCCCGGGTATAGGTCATATAAGGTCTTGTTGTGATACCATTGATAACTTGTGATTGACATTTCTCAGTAATCCTAAAAGTTTTATGAAGGCTTGTTGTGATTTTTTGTCAATAACTTCAAAGGGCCCTAGTTTTGTCCGCCCCATCTTTCAAACAGCTAAATGTCGGAAGTGTAAGTCATAAGGTTGTCTCAAGGCGTGGCCCAATAATACCAGCTTTCGGTGTCGTATTCAAGAATTAATGTCGGTCAAGTGTGAAAGTTAAAGTAATTCAAAGTTTGTGACGGTTCGAGGCCAATATATTTCGCAAGACTGTGTTGATATATGCTAATTTCCGCAGTAACAAGCCACGACTTCCAAACCATACAGCAAAAGTGATGTAACGCATACATTACAAGCGTGTATTTTGACCTTTGAAGTGAGTTTGAGTTCTAGACATTGCATAGTGAATAAAAGACACTTCTAAGCGACTTTGCATATCCGACAAAGCGCTTCCGTAAGGTGTTATGATGCTGTCCAGGTTTTTCTCCTTTTTTGAAGAGTATACTAATGATGATGAAGAGCGAAGGGGGGGGGGCTTGTATAGCGACTAAAGCACAGGATTTAGTTTTTCTAATTTTTGTCTCCGGTAAGTGTATTAAAGGGTTTGCATATACTGCCCATATGAAAAATCGTTGCCTTGGCCCATCGTATTGTGTTATTGTGATACTCTTTTACTTCTCAATACAGACCATACAACTTTAAGGACTTTCGCCCCGAAAGCATTCTTAAAATCGATAAAGGTGGGTTATAATATTGATTTGTATTCATTAATCATTCTAAGGGTGCTAATATTGTCAATACAAGATCGATTAGTTCGAAACCATGCTTACATACATACATAACATACATAATTGGTCAGTACAACCCTTCAGTCAGGATTATGATCTAGCTTCTCACACCACTTATGTTGTGTGTGTTAATTTCATCCATGATTGGCGTGATCTACAGTTTAAAGTCGACTCTGAACGACAGAAACTTTTCATGGAAATTTTTTTTTTATTCTCAGAGTTTTTGTCAGAAATCTGCTGAGAGGAGGTCGTCGAAGAAAAATTTTTTCATATTTCGTTTTGATGTCTGACCTTGGTTTTAAACCGTGGCCTCACTTGTAATAAGCCAACACACTAGCTGCTAGACTACAGCGACTACTCTTGCCTTAATTGCCTAAAATTCGGTTGAGCAGGATCTTATTAAATATTGCAGCATGTGTTTTAGAACGAAATATTTTCCACAATATTGTGTTACAAATATGATGTGAGTCAGGCTTGATAGGATCGATTTGTGTGTTTTGTTTTTAGTGTCAAATGATCTCAAGACTAAATTTTTTAATTATTTATTTGTTTTCTTTGTGAACCTTATTAATTAGTTGCGTTCACATTTTCAAATCCTCCAACTGGATTTTACTGGATTCGTGTTCATACAACACCTAAATGAAATGTTTTATTATTTCCCTGCCAGTAAAATCCAGTAAGAATGATCAATTAAATTGTTTGTAAACAATGCAAATAACTGCATATGAGTTATGAATTCAAAAAACAATAAATTTTGTGCATTTTTCCATGAATTTATTTTTTTTTATTAATTTTATCAAAACTTCCCTTCTATTGAAGCAAATTTAAATCGAATTCTCTATGCTTACCATACCTTTATATTTATTTATTACAATACAATTACAAATTATATTCTAATCATGTATGAGCTGAGTAACTTTAACGATATGCTCGGTGTAGTGTCACAGACAAGAGTCTCTGATGGGAATCGAACCCACGACCCTCACGCTAATAGTCTAGCACAACTACCCACTAGACTATCAGGACACCCATATACCATTATAAAAATATATTCTTAAAGAAAATTTAAACGGAAAACTAACGATTTTCGATCTGCAGTTTGCTAAAACGTTTGTCATTTTCATATTACCTACAGTGGCAACCAAAATCGCGTGAATGTTCATAAAATAATAAATCCTAAAGAAAATTTTATAAAACATTCAGCAAATATTCGTGATGAAATAAAAAACAAATTTAAATATCAATACAATAATAACAGAAGAACATATCTGCGTGTTTTAGTACTGCCCTGAAACGTAGTATCCATATAATGTATTCTCCAAACCTACTCACCCGACAAATTTCAGGATGCTGCCATGACCATTTCCTGCCTAGCACTTAATAATGTACACCAGGTGTTTTTTCCTGGGATGCAGTAATGCCTTAAGTGTTCCTAGAATACGATTAATGATTTATTCTCATCGTCACAGAATTTACATCTTCAGCTCGAGAATAAGTGCACTCTGAGTATACAGTTCCAACATCGGTTATCAACATCAGGTTATTTCTTGACAGCCAGATGCATGACTCAGATCTTCCGTTATTGTAGTTTTCGAATAAAAGAGAGAGTTTCGACTGTCTCAAATCTATTGGGTTTGAGAAGAGTTTTGTCTGTTTTCATTTTTCCTCTCGTTGTGCATACTTCTCCAAACATACGTTCCCATTCCACACAAGGGTTCTGATCCCCTCACCACAAGTTCATCTGCTTGCTCATTGCCGAGAATTCCTACCTAACTGGCTGTGAAGTTGCCTTTGTCTAGTAGACGGTGGCCTCGGTTCAAACCCCAGTTTAGACATCTCGAATAAAACGAAATATGAAAAAAAATATTTCTTCGGCAACTGCCTCTCACCAGATTTCTGGCAAAAACTTGCAATGAAAAATTTCTCAAAAAATCTGTCGTTCGAAATCGACTTCAAACTGTAGGCTCCGCCACTCATGTATAAAATTAACGCACACATCATAATTCGTATGAGAAGCTAGGTCGTAATCTTGACTGAAGGGAAGATGAATTGAGCACATCTTTTGATGGCCTAACTTACGCTTGGTAGATACTCCCGATTTTCCTCATGACCTCGAAATATTTCATTTGGGCACCAAAAACTCCTGCTTGTTTTCCCACACCTGTTCTAGATCCATAAAAAATTCCTTCTTTTAAAAGGTTATGGATATACTCTATTCGATTTAAAGAGTCTACTCGTTCTATAAAGCCAAAAAGTTAAGAAGGGATCTTTCAATCGATTTCATGATTCCAAAAATTACGTAATGTCTCCCATCAACTTAACCATAAACTCTAACGCTTTGGTCTTCATTAGTCGATTAGTCGAATAATTTCTTCTTCGGATGTTGAAAATTTTAAAATCTTCTGCCGCGATACCTAGAACTTTTTTGTTTTTTATAAGATTTATACGATGTGCAGTATAGCGTTTAATCATATCTACACTTTTGGTTTTTACTGTGTGTGTATATGCAAGACAAGTGTTATTAAGAATGTCCATAAAATTAAATATGTATTATCTAACACAATTAAATAAATAAAAAATAAATGAAATTGTTTAGCAACATTGTTGATAAACATTATACGAAAGAAAGTACGTATATGTTGTTTTTGCTTATATTTTCGAAACCACGAAGATATTCAAAAAAGAAATATAACGAAAAAAATGCACTCAAAAAATAAAAAAAAAAATGAAATCAAACCCACTTAAGGTTCATTAGGGCAACCTGCCCTACGTCTTGCACGCAGTTTTGTTTGTAAGTCTTGTTTATAGTTGTTTTTGTTTATTTAAAAACAAAGCCCAAGTCCAGTAGATATATTTACAATATACGTACATAAGTACGTCGTACAAATGTCCGTCCGTCTGTTTAACATAAAAACTAATGAAACATATACAAATAATGACAATAAAAAAGCAGCAGCGGCACCAACACCAACATCAACACCAGCAGCAGCAGCAGTAAAAGCAAGAGCAATAGCCATAGCATTTAGCAACATCAACACTATAAGCAGCGACAACACGACGCAACTTTTCAATCGCGCCTAAAACACTTAAAATTTTTCATTTCATTTCATTTTATTCTGTTCTGTGCTGTGCCGTTTAGTTGAGAATCGAGCAAAATATAGACAACTTTCATTCAGTCTTCATTTAGCAGACTAACAGTACACAACGTGTGAAAATAGAAATTCATTTCAAAGTTCCTTTCCAAAAAAAAACGAAACAATAAACTAAAACCCACTAAATTGTGATCCATTCCTTCGGTTTTACGTTCGTTTATTCTTAAAACACAAAACTCTTCAACAAATATGAGTTCTCATCACTGGGGTTATACTAAAGAAAATGGTAAGAGCATAACTAACTAACTAACTACTGAATCAATGTTACTTCTTTTTAACGATCGTTTTAAGCATCGTACTCTTTTTGTACTACTTTTGTTGTTTTATAAAGTTTGAGTTTTTAAAATCGTGCTTTCTGAGAGTAGCATTCGGTAATAAATCTCTGTTTACATTTTTTATTTACATTAATTGTTATTGTTGCTACTTTTATTATATTTTTTTGTTTTTGCATACAAACACGTTCGTTTTAGTTTTGCTGGCTGTAGCTGTTTGTGTTGATTAGAAACTTTAACTCGTGCTTGTGTTGAAAGATTGCATTTTATTTGCTTTGTTTTTTTTTAATCCGATTATTTTTACAATAAAGTCTCGTGATCGATATTTTTTTCTTTGTTGGTGTTAATCTCTGTGTAAAAGTATTACCGTATAGAAAGAAACGTATACAAATATAAAGAAAGTCAGCTTGATTGACGGTTTTAATTTATTTATTTTTTTTTTGTTTTGTTTAAACAAAAGTGCATTTTCACTTCCCGAAAGTTGCTGTAAATTACAAATAAAATTAAAAAAAAGTATGTAAAAAAGCTCAGCAATGTTAAATGTTATGTGATTAAAAAATTTTATTGTGTTTTACGTTGGTATGTTCCAAATTTAAGAAAACTTGTTTTGCTATAAAGCTGCATTTGCAATATACTTTTTTTACACCCTACACTGTCGTAATTTTTTTAATTTAAAGTTTATTGCGAAATATCTTCTGGTCTGGAAAGTAAAAATAAATATTCGTTGAAAAAAATTGTAAGTCAAGATTTTTGAAAATAACACCCTAAATTTTTTATTAGAGTTACAGCCGATTAGTAATAATAAAATAGGTATGACATACGTATAGTGGTGGAAGAAATAATAGTGTCACACTAAAAGTTAAAAAATTTTTATTTGCCATTACATGACAATACAGCAGACAATATCAATCTGCTTAAGAAATTAACTCTCTCCTTGTGGTAAAAAATACAATTTTTAAGTGTAAAATATGGGTTTTACAAATGTTGCCATTAAATTCTCTGGGTGCGGATCGTGAGTTCGATTCCACACCATAGACTCTGGTCTGTTACTCTACACCGAGCATAAGTACTACATTACTCAGAACGTAATAATTAAATAAAAAAAAATAATTTCAACACTTGGTGAAAATTCTATTCATTTTTGCACATAACTGATGCGAAAAATAATAAGGACACCAAATTGGCACATTGGGTTTGCATGAGAAAGCAAGTAAAAAGGGAAACATTGCTAAGTAGCGTCACTTATTTTCTGTTTATATACATATTTAAAAAAACAGATTAAATTCTTATTAAATTAAACTTAAAATACAAATTCACTCTGTGAAAAATAGGGACACTCGATGTTATTTTCAAAATATTCACACAAAGAGAATAATATCATAATTGATTCGATCTACATTATATCATATTATTCTCGATCTTTTGTACCCCTCGAAATTTGTAGGCTTATAGGGGTACCCTATTGTCCTAATAAATTTCAGGATTCCGCTCTGTGTTGACAATTTAAATTTTTAGTTCGAAAAGTAGCTATATTATTCATTAGAACTCTCTAGAAGTGCTCAATACGGGTATTCATAACGGGCCCTTAGTTTTTCGATTACGATAACGATTTTACTGTTCTATCGAAATGTTTGTGATCGTTGTCTTATATAAACTGCCACCTGACGTTTCGTCTGCATTAAGTGGTAGCATATTATATCCAGTGATTATTTCGAACTTGGCGAAGGTTATCATATTACATAAACAGCGGTATTTTTCTTAAATCGCTACATTTGAACCAATCTCCAGACACATCCTTAAAGCATCAACGATCCACTTTCGTGGAATGGCGTACATACACATAGTTACTAAAGTATACATACGGTTAACAAATTTCAGAAAGCTTTTAACCAATCCGTTTTCGTTGAAAATCCTTATAGTTTCCTCGATTTTAAGACGGTCTTTTGCATTGGTTAAACAATTTCTGAAATTGAACTGAATTGTGGCCCTGCACAGGCCCACAAAAGTATACATCCGATTGACAAATTTCACAAATTTCTGAACCAATGCAAAAGACCGTCTCAAAATCGAGGAAAGTTGTCCGACAATTATAAAGATTTTCAACGAAAACGGATTGGTTAAAAAATTTCTGAAGTTTGTTAACCGTATGTATACTGAGTGTATGTATGTCGCTGAGTGTATGTTTTTGCAATCATCTGACCCAATAAACGCATTTTTATTTCGTCATATTAAAGTAAGTTTTGCCGGTTATTATTAGGACGCAGTTGATTATTAGCATACTTTAAACGTGTTCGTACATGCTTTTTGCTGGAAGGAAATGCTTTTCCTCCACAGTCCAGTAAATAAGGTGTTGGTTCAAATCTTTGCTCAGATATCTCGAGCAAAACATACATACATAATTGGCTATTAAAACCCTTCAGTCAGGATTACGACCTAGTTTCTCACACCACTTATGTTGTGTGTGTTAATTTTTTTATATATGAGTAGCGGGACCTACAGTTTAAAGTCGATTCCGAACGACAGATTTTTGAGAAACATTTTCATTTTATTTACTCTCACAGTTTTTGCCAGAAATCTGCTGAGAGGAAGTCGCCGAAGAAATACTTTTTGTATTTTATTTTGATGTCTGGCCTGGGGCTCGCCCTGGCTTTACGTCTAATAAGCCAACACACTGCCTACTAGACTACGGCGACTACAAAACAAAATATGAAAAAGAATTTTTTTTCGGCGACTCTCTCTCAACAGATTGTTGGCAAAAACTCGGAAAGTAAACAAAATTGGCTTGAATAATTTCTCAAAAATCTGTCGTTCGTAGTTGACTTTTAACTGTAGGTCCCCGTCTCTGATGCATAAAATTGATACACACAACATGGGTGGCGTAAGCAGCTAGGTCGTATCCGTGGCTAAAGGGTTGCAATTCCTGTTTTTAAGTTCATGATGTTAGAAACAGTTTTAAAATATCTTTATTAGCATAGCCGTAAAGCTTTTACCCTTATTTAATTGTAGGTTATAAAGTAGTCGTCTTTTTTAAGAGTTTTTTTGATAATTTTTTTCAAGATCAAATTTACGCTTAAATTGTTTTGAAGAATATAAAGTTTGATCAAAAATTACATACATTTTGTTTAAAGAATATTTTAATAAATATAATTTAAATAAATATGTATTTATACATATTCTATTAACATATGTATGAATTAAAACAGTTTTTAATATTATTATAATTGTATGTTATTTATTACAAAGTATTAAAATTTAATCAATAAATAATTCATAATTGGAGCGGGTGTTTTAGGAAAATCATACTTGTGATCTTGTATTATCACAGCTTTAAAACAGCTTGTGCTAGGCATAGTCTCTAGTGTATTGTATTTTAAATAAAATACATGTACAAGTACAAAGTAATCAATAAATAATTAAAAATATGTTAAGTTTTTAATAAAACCATACTTTTTAACTCGGCTGCTCATAGCTTTTTAAATAGCTGGTATTACATTTCAAAAGAAAGACATGTAAGCAGCAGCAATTCAGCCCATTTTTATTCAAAACAAAATTTTTGTCTATAGTCCTCACAATGTGATATGACGGCAATAGCCGTCAAAAACTTAACGCTTGTTTTTAAACACTACGACTATATGCGTCATTTTCCGTACCTCTTTTTTTCTACTGCCGGTCAATGTGTTCAATTTATTACACACCCCTTTTTTGAGACAGCGATTATAACTAATATCGATAAGTTCCTGAAATAACTGTTAACTGTGATTTACTTTGATTTCAATGCTTTGAATAAAACCGATAATTCCATTTAATTAATTTATTTAATCTTAATCTCAATGACTAAATTTACTAATAAAAACTTAATGTTCAGTAAATTAATTTATACGACAACTTGTCGATTGGCGTTAAACGTTATCGTAATCGCGATAAGACGCATTTCAAATAGTTCTTTGAAACTAATTACCAGTAGCGTTGAAGTGATTTTAAAAATATTGTATAACGGAAAAAAACAAAAGCTATTTTTATAAACAAAACTCTCTTAAAATCTATTAATTAAATTATTTTTAACAATGTACATACATACATACTTACTACTTTTACTTTACATTATACTTATATTAAATCTGAACAATAATTTTTATTTTGTTTCTCTTGGAAAATTTATTTTTAAGCAATTCTCATAATTTATATTATTTTTTATGACACTGTTGATTACAGTAATTAATTTATTTTCTTTGTGATTCATTATAAGTTATGAAGTTTACACATTGACTTACATAAAATTCTTACAAATGAATTAAACCATATACGGTTCTCCATGTAATTTACGTTCTAAATATAAACAACCGGGTTGCATTTATTTCTGAATGTCATCAAGATCTGTGTTTTTAAATAGCGAAAATGGCATGACGACAATTTACAGGAATTTTTGGGGAGTTTTTTAAAATTCTTTTAACCTTACAACACTTCAGTGTGGGGTGTGTGCTTGTGCGGGGTTTTTTCCCCTTTTAAAGTTTCAAAATCTCGTTTTAACACTGTCAAGCGCAGTATTAATATTACATAATCTACAACCTATGGGTGATATATTAAATATTAGGGAGTCAAAAGCTCATAATGACTTAGAAATTCAGAACGATGTTTGATATAGCCAGCACATTTTTCAATAGTGCACTCAAGTACCTTGATTTCTTAAGGCTATCTACATGTGATCTCCTTACTATTTACGCTACTTATATCCGCCGGTCGCCGTAGCCTAGTAGGTGTGTTGGCTTCTTAGGCGTGAGGCCACGGTTCGAACCAGGTCAGACATCTCGAACAAAAAGAAATATGAAAAAATATTTCTTCGGATTTCTGGCCAAAACTTTGAGAGCAAATAAAATTGCAATGAAAAGCTTCTCAAAAACCTTTCGTTCGGAATCGATTTTAAACTGGAGGTCCCTTCGCGCATGTATAAAATTAACATACAAAACATAAGTGGTGTGAGAAGCTAGGTCGTAATCCTGACTGAAGCGTTGTAATGACCTATTATGTATGTATTTATGTAGGTATATCCGACAGAAAATGAATTGTAACACTCATGTATGGGCTGGTGCCAAGAAGTTTATTTTGCAGCTTCTCGATTGCGTACAGGAGTATGATATGATATGATAGTAGGGTATCCAACTCTGCACTATGGTTTGTGTTCCTCCGTTCCACGGCTACTACAACGGATTTTGCTTTAGCGAAATAAAGCAACGTTTGTGGTCAATGGACCAGTGAATTATACACTGCATTGCGGACAGAATTTGTTCTTTAGCCGCACTCTACGTATGTATATGGCACTCCCTAACTGTGGAAGTCTTTCCTGTCACTTGTAATATAAATAACTTCAAATCTAACGCCCACAAACATTACTACCTCTTTTCTGCTTCCCATTACCTAGTGCCAAACACAATGCACTGCATAAATAGGGGTCATCCCCATCGTAAATCAAAAAAGAAATGAATTGCAACTTCCGGTAGGATTGTTTGATTATTTGTTTTATCAGAAACGATAGTTCCCATACAGCCAAAAACACATTCGATTAAGGCCGATTCACACGATTTACACGATAAGGTTTATGTAGAGACAAAATACTACAGAATTCTAATCGTATTCTATAAATGAGAGTTAAAATCTCACAATAGATATTGCTTATGCTACCATGGTTGAATGAAGAATCTAAACAAGGTAAAATAAATGTTTACCTGATCTAACGAAGTGTGATGGTTTTTGAAAAAATTTCAAAAACTGAAGAGAGGAGTAGTAAGACTGTCAAATTTCTAGCCTTTTTATCGCTCAATATCGTACTCCCTTATTACATATTAAGTTTATATGATACTATTTGCTCTCTTCTGTACAATAACTTGACATTTCGTATGACTTGTGGGATCGTTTAAATCCCCCTTTAACACTTTCGCGTCGAGTGCCATGTATGTATATATGGCAGTCACGTGGTGCATCACAGCAGCGGACGTAGTGTAAACACGGCGGTTACTTATTGGTCCGTAGAGGCGGATGCCGTATATACACGGCAGTCATTTACTTGTTCACTTGCATTTACGAGAACAATGATAATGATGTATGGTAAAGAGGCGCTATCGCGAAAGGGTTAATAGCTAGTATCATTTCATATATTAAATTTAGACTTTTTAGGATTTGGAGGATTTCTTCTCGATTTGTTTTATTTAATGGGTACGGTACGGAAAAATGAATACTGGAGTATTATGTTTTACTACTCTGCTAAAGCGGAGCATAATAGGTACACGGAAGGGTTAAGAACTTGTTTCCAATAATTTTTTGTTCTCTGCGACAGTGAATATCAGGGAAATGAAATTAAAATATAATGCCAGATTGTGCTACTGATTTAATTATGAATTGTAAAACCAAGTGTACAGAGAAATAAAATGCAAGTGCTTCCTTGTAATTTAACATTTTAACGCTTTCGAGACGGGTGCCGTGTAAGTGCTTGGTGCAGCACAGTGGCTGACATCGTGTAAATACGACAGTTGCTGTTGGTCCACAGAGGCTGATTTCGTCTAGATGGGGCAGAGTTTATTGTTGTATGACAATGAAGGCAACATCGAATTGCTTTACTAAAAATTCCTTAATACGTATGGTCAGTCGCGCCGCCGTGAAAAGTTGCAAAGTGCAATGCATGTGCGCGGTCGCTAAAGTGTTAAATACATTTTCGCAGAACCATGTGATAGTTTTATTGTTAAACGAAACAAATAATAACACTCTGACAGACTACCGGAAAAAAACCACTGAAAAATGAAGTTTATACGGAAGAGTATGGCAAATAGAAAAAATATTGTAGTTTTTAAAACATTTTTTATTAGTATTTCGTTTAATTTGTAATCTTTTCTTAATAAATAAAACAGCTGTGCTGTTCGGTATAATGATTTCAATTAAAAAGTTGTAATTAAAAAAAAATAATAATTTTGAAAATATACATAAAAAAACGTTATTTATTTATAAATAATTTTAAACTGAATTTCGAAAACGTTTTCGGTATGATTGTATTGGATGGGAAGTTTAAAATTTATTTCTTTTATTCTGAGGTACAACTGTTCTGTTTAGAAATGGAATATTATTTCATTCATATGTCTCCCGCTGTTGGCCTCACAGTACCTCATTCGAGCGGACCAATTTTCGTACACTTTTTCGAGTGTTTGTGGTCATAGCTCGGCAATGGTATCACTAATGTTGGTCTTCAAATGCTTAATTGTCTCTGGGTTGTCGGTATAACACCAAAATAGTCTAACGGTGTCAAATCACAACTTCGTTGCGGCCAATTGACATGACCATGTCGACTAATTAAACGGTCATCAAATATTTGACTCAATAAATCGATTTTGGCCTGAGATGTGCGCGAAGTGGCACCATCCCGTTGAAACCAAACATCGTTCACATTAATACCATTAAGAGTGGGTCCAAAAAAATCGGTTATCATGGTGCTATAGGTGTCTCCATTGACCGTAAGGGTTGCGCCGTCCTCATTTTCAAAGAAATAAGGGCCTCCGCACCAAAAAGTCACTTGTAATGGGTACATTGGCTTCTGTAAGACCTCGAGTGGGTTTTCTGAGCCCCAAAAACAGCATTTTTGCTTATTAACGTACACATACATAATTGGCCATTACAACCCTTCAGTCAGAATTACGGCCTAGCTTCTTACACCACTCATGTTTTGTGTGTTAATTTTATACATGCGTGGCGGGACCTACACTTTAAAGTCGACTCCGAACGACAGATTTTTGAAAAACTTTTCATGGTAGTTTTATTTACTCTCAGAGTTTTCGCAGAAGAAATATTTTATTTTTCATATTTCGCTTTGATGTCTGACCTGGGGTTTGAAACGTGGCCTTACGTCTAATAAGCCCATACACTACCTACTAGACTACGGCTACTTCCCTTAGCATACCCACCAAAATGAAAATGTGCTGCATTCGAAAAGATAATTTCGTTGGCCCAAATTTCCAATAAATGCCAACGTTGCTCAAGCGTAAATCGATTCATTACGTTCAGTGGAGATAACACACTGAATGTTGTGACAGAATAGGATGTCACAAGTATTGCCAGATTCGAAATAACCGATGATTTAAATTTAAACCGACAGTTGGCCCACCCGATATGGACAGAATTAATTAAAAATAAATCACGTTTTACTTGGAACTGTAAAGGCAAGTGTTCCGTTAAAAAACAAAACTACTTAAAATGTTACGCTAAATTTAATTAACACTGTTTGTTGTTAATTATAGGTTAACGGTTATTTAGGAAAAAAAAACAACAACAAATACGTTCGAAATGTAAGAGATTAAGAAGCATTTAATTTAAGTAAATTTACAAATGTAACTCGTAAAAATAAGTTACGATACGAAAGAAACACTAAAATTTATAAACAATTACTAAGTTTTTATTGTTAAATGCAATTCTATTCACACGAATTAATCTAACTATCACTGTAATTTCCATAAAATTAAAATTATTTAGAATGATGGAACACCACCGGGGGAACGTGTTCCACAGTAGAACTTTAGTAACTTTTTTTAAAGGCTTCTGTCATTTTGAATTTGAATAATTTTGAGTGCAATTTTATAGGCCCAGAAAAGATTTGGCAAAAAAAAATATATTTTGTTTATGAATACGTCATAAACTTTCAAATACGCATTTGAACATGAATAATCGTATACTTTATAGCCCATCTATTAACAGTATTATGCTAAAAAGAGATTCATCGGAATCTATATGGTGACCAACACATATTTGTTATTAAAAATAAAAGTAAATAAAATAAATAAATTTAAAAAAAAATTCAACTACTGATCGGCATACATTTTTCAAAATAGAGTAAATGAAACGTGAGAAATAGTCTCACAGTGTCTCAGACAATACGTCATTAACTTTCGGTTACAGTAGCTAACAAAATAAACGAATAATAAAAGAAAAGAAATGAAAAAAATTATCGCCTTTTAAAGCATCAAGAAAAAAAATTCCAAATTGCATTTTAAAAAGTTGAATGACTTTTAGAAAATTCTTCAGGTTAGCTAGCACAGGTTAAAAATCATATGATAACCTCAATATTTTTTAAGCTTAGATTTGCATATGCCTTATACGCGCCCATATTAAGAAAATACGCCATAAACTATATTAGATGCAGCAGAATGGTATTTATTACTGTATGCAACTCAAGACTTTATTTAACTGGAGACCTTGTTTTGCTTAGGGCCATTATTACAACATGCTGTTAAAGTTAAGTTTAGTTAAAAGTAACTTTACCTAAAGTGAACTTTAAAGTCACCTTTAACTTCTTTTCGTTATTACAACCTACAACCAAAAATATATCAGTGCCGTAGCAATGTAGATAACATTGCTTAAAAAAATACTTTTTTTTAAACACAGTGGCAACGACGGGCTTCTTTTTTTTGTTGTATTTGCTTATTTTGTTTATATTTGAAGTCGCCATATTGAAAATAATATATAATATGGCAAGTTCGAACATAAAGTGGACTTTAAAAGTTAATGGTAGAATGATCCTCCCTTTAGATTAACGTTCACTTCTACCTTATTGTCCACTTATAATAATGAAAAACAATTTATCTGCCCGTTAAAATCCTCCCTTTAGTTAACGGCAAGTTGTAATAATGGCCCTTAATAAGTTATTACGGAGTGTGCTAAACTATAAATGTAGAGGTTGAGGATTCACTTACTGCCAGTGGCTTTGGTCGATTACAATGCACCGAACATAGGGTTCTAGTTACACTTCCTTAATCCTTTAGTCAGCATTACAACCTAGCTTCTCTTATCACCCATGTTATGTGTGTTAATATTTTATCCATAAGTGGCGGGACCTACAGTTTAAAGTCGATTCCAAACGATAGCGTTTTGAGAAACTCTTTTGCATGACAATTTTATTTATTCTCAGTGTTTTTGCCAGAAGACTGCTGTGAGGATTTCGCCAAAGAAATATTTTTCTATTTCGTTTTGTTCGAAATGTGTGAGCTGATATGGATTTTTTCTTAAGGTCATGCCAATACACCAGAAAAAATCTAGGCCAAGGCAGAAAAAGTTGAACCACTGAGCCATGCAAGGTGCCTACGGCCTTCACAATCTCTAGCACTTTTTCTCCATGATTTACTGATTTTTGAGTTTTCACACACAAATTGTCGATCGTTTGAAACAGGGGGTTAATCACTGACAGAGATTTCACTTGGGTGTCTAGAAAGTTAAGCATCTTCAGTAAACCACATTGGATCATTAAAATTGTATTTATCAAGCTAAACCTTGGTTTGAGTGATGGTTTTATCCGCAAAATTTAATATTTAACGCGCACAAATTACGCGACAGTTATTTGCACAAACTAAACGACACTCCCTTAGTTAAGCTAGGTTAGGTTTGAGGACGTGTACTTGTCATTGGGATAAGTACAATACCCGGAGTTCAAAATGACCCATAGTAAATTCGTCCTAGAAGACAGAGAGAGAGAGAGAGAGAGAGAAGAAAGTGAAGGAGATAGGGAAATTGAAAAAGGAGAAGAGATAGGGAAATGAGGATATAAGAGACGGAGGAAAAAATATTGATTGCAAACATACAAGAGAGCGTGACTACAACCATGATGCCCTAGCACTTCTCAATCAGCTCAACTTATTTATGAATCTATGGAGAACCCTGATGTCGGCTCTCGACAGAGAGCTCAAACCTTCAAAGAAGACCCTGCTCAGGGCCTGGACAGTTGCAGAGTAGATGTTCGCTAGTTTTTAATTCCTCCACATCGCAACATGCCATGCAATAGTCCGGCTGGAATCTGTTCCAGATCCTTGTCAGCGATCTAATCCTGCAAATCCCTGTAATGAAACCAATAGCTAACCTTAGGCTGGCCTCAACCTCAACCTACTAAGGGGTTGGACAGTTACAGAGAAGATATTCGATAGTTTTTAACTCCTCCGCATCGCAACACTCGGCTGAAATCTGTTTCTGATCCTTGTCAGCTATTTAATCTTGCAGTTCTCTGTAATGAAACCAATAACCATCCTCAGACTAGCCTTATCGAAGCTCAGAAGCAAACCTGATCTATCATTGTCTATAGCAGGCCATAAACACCTAGACACTTAACATCTCGGTCCATTCCCCTAACAACTCTGCTTTTCTTTCCCGACACCCTGACCAGTGATGAGGCCGTAGAAGTGGTAGATTGGGCCATCAGGACCAACTATAAGTCCTTCCTGAGAATACTTTCTGAGTTAAGAAGTGCGAAATTCAAAAAATTATCGACATATTTAGCACACATTACGTATTTGTCAACAGATGCATCTCCTTATAATTTTCACAGGTGTCAACTGACACTTGACAGGAGTAGTTAAGAAGTGCTAAATTCAAAAGGTCCCCGACATACGTACATACTAGGGATGCCAATCGGGAAATCCCGAATCACAAAATCCCGGGATTTTCGGGATTCACAAATCCCGAATCCCTTGATTTTTTAAAACTTATCCCGGGAATTTTCGGGATTGTAAATACATACATATACACTTTATAAAGTAAGAAAAATATTGAGTCTACGGCATTGTTTTTCTTATTTACTATTACATTAAATAGTTTTTCAAGTGTATCATTTAACAATGAAGTGAATATTCTATATCACTCCACATCGAACTGAATAAGAACCCAACTTCCATTATTAAAAAGTTAAACGTTGCCCCCGAAGTCCAATAAAATCAGTTAATACAGCTGATGGTTTAGACAATCAACTTTCTAAAGAAATAGATTTGATTGAATCACGAGGTGTTAGAGGTGAATAGTTTACTCTGCATATAGCTATCTTGAAACCATTTTGCCCGCAAGTGTAGATTGCGAAAAATGTTTTTCAGCGAAAGGATGTTTTTGTTTGTATCAAAATTAAGGCTCTTCGATGAAATATTAGTTTCTTCACTAATGTGCTTATGTATGTATGGAGACCCAGATGAATTATTTGTATTTTTGTTACTTTTTATTTTCTTTTTTTATTTTATAACATGTGTATTGTGATAAAGATCAAAAATTAATGAAATTTTTAGTAAAACAATTGTTTTTAGCATTTTTTATTAAGAGAAAATCCCGAAATCGCGGAATATTTCGGGAAATCCCGGGATATTTCGAGATTTTTCGATCCCGAATTGTCCCGAAAAATCCCGGGATTTCGGGATCGGGATTTCAAAATCCCGAATCCCGGGATTTTTAAAAATCAATCCCGTTTGGCATCCCTAGTACATACGCTTTAAACCCCAATTTTTTTAATAAGAAAATAAATTTTTTGATATAATTTTCAAGGCATATCATTTTAGAATTCGTGTTTGGGAATTCCATTAGAAAGATTTTAATTTTACACAACACTTGGCTCGTAAATTCAAATTCAAAATACAATTGAAATGTTATTAATTAAATTTTTTTTATTAAATTTATTGTAAAAAGAAAAAATATGTGAAAATATTATTTTGTCTTTCAAATTCAGATATTCAGGTGCTTCAGGTATTTCTTTATTGAATTTTTGCCTTTTCAACACCTTTTGTGTTTTATTTTGTCTGCTACCAAAGTCAATATTGAAAATGTTTTTCATTCCAATAAAAAAAAAAACAGAGGCATTTTTCACATTTATTTGTTATTATAATTCTTTTTAATGTTTTTTTTTTATTTTTTTATTTATTCAATAATTTAAAAATGCAATAAAATATTCCATACGACTGTTTGTTGTTGTGAAAAAGCTTTGATCTTAAGAGTCACATAAATTATAAATAAAATTTTAATGTGGAACCAAAAAAAAATATTCAGTCAAATATAATCACAAATAATACTATAAGTACGGATGGAGTTGTGCGTTCAATTCTTAACAGAAATTCTACTCGCTTTAGGTAAACGATAAAACAATAATGAATAGTCTAAACAGTCCCCGTAGTCTATTAGGCAGTGTGCTGTGTTGCTTGCGCTGACCAACTTCTTTGATGAGTTTAGGTTAGGTTAGGTTAGGTTAGAGGACGTGTACTTGTCAATTAAGACAAGTACAGTACCCGGAGGTCGAATTGACCCATTGTACAACGTCCTAGTTTCTCACACCACTTATGATGTGTGTGTTAATTTTATACAAGAGTGGTGGTACCTACAGTTTAAAGTCGACTCCGAACGACAGATTTGAGATTTGAGAAACTTTTTCATGGCTATTTTATTTACTCTCAGAGTTTTTGCCAGAAATCTGCTGAGAGGAAGTCGCCGAAGAAATACTTTTTGTATTTTGTCTTGATACCTGGCCTGGGGCTCGAACCCTGGCTTTACGTCTAATAAGCCAACACACTACCTACTAGACTACGGCGACTTCTAACGGAGTTTAACAGAATTCAGTCAGTACAGGGACTACGCTTACCAGTAGCGTCACAAGGGGCCGCTCTGCGCACCCAAGCATGCTTTATGGTCAAGTCTATCACATCGGGGATCTGAATCATGCATCAGACTATCATCAGGAATAACCTGAGGTTGGTAATGAGTATTAATTAGTTCAACCAGGGTATATTTATTCAGAATTGTGGTTGTGACAATGAGAATGAATCCTCGGAACATATTCTTGGAACCTGTGAGGGCTTTAATGCATCTCAGGAAAAAACATATTGATTGCATATCAAGTGCTAGGCAGGGAATTGCCGAAGTCTAGTAGGTAGTGTGTTTACTTGTTAGGTCAGACATCTCCAGCATGACGAAAGATAAAAAAAATATATCTTCGGTGTTTTCTTCTCAACAGATTCCTAGTAAAAACCCTGGGAGTAAATAAAATTGCTATGAAAAGTTTCTTACAAATCTGTCATTCGTATATATGAAGATTGCGAGTCGTTTAAATCTCCGGAAGCTAGGCTGGAAAGTGTTTTACCATACTTTACCCCATTTTTCGATTGAAAATTCTTCAAAGTATGCAAGTGATCTTAGCATAATTTTTGTAATAAAACGCTCTATTTTTACTTATTTAATTGATCATTATAAGCCTTCAGTCAGGATTATAACTTAGCTTCTCACACCATTTATGTTGTGTGTGTGTTAATTTTATCCATAAGCGGCGCCACCTACAGTCTAATGTCGTTTCCGAACGTCAAATTTTTTTGAGAAACTTTTCATGGCACTTTTCATTCACACTCAGAGTTTTTAGCGACAAAATATTTTTTTATATTTCATTTTGAACGCGACGTCTTACCTGGGGTTTGAATCGTGGCCCCAAGTCTAATTAGCCAATACACTACCTATTAGACTACAGGGATTTCACTAAGAGGAAGTAGCCTAGAGAAGTATTTTCTTTTTTCCTTTTGCTTGCGTTGTCTGGACTGTAATTTGAACCCCAAGCTCTCGTTTAGTACATACTAAATAACGGTGACTTTGGCAACACTTGTAATAATCGAGTTATCTGGACTGTAATTTGAACCCCAAGGTCTCGTTTAACAAGTCTACATGCTAGATGACAGCGACTTTGTGAACATTTTTAATAATCGAAATATGCATACATATGTATGCACTTGACAGCTGCCAAATTTCAAAGTTTCCATTTGCACAAACAAATATGACACTTAGAGCCATTATTACAACTTGCCGTTAACTAAAGGGAGGATTTTAACGGGCTGATAAGTTGTTTTTCATTATTATGAGTGGACATAAAACTTAACTTTTAAAGTTAAGTTTATGTTTAAACTTGTCATATTACATATTATTTTCATTATGTCAACTTCAAATATAAACAAAATGAACTATCGCAACAAAAAAAAAATAAGCTCGTCGTTGCCACTGCGTTTAAAAAAAAACTTGTTTAAGTGAGCAATGTTATCGACAGTGCTCCGGCACTGGCATATTTTTTAAAAAGTTAACTTTATTTTATCATTAGGTTCTAATAACGAAAATTAGTTAAAGGTGACTTTAAAGCTTTTAGCTAAAGTTACCTTTAACTAAACCCAACTTTAACGGCAAGTTTAATAATGGCCCTAAATATGGAAAAAACTGCACTCTCTAACTGAAACACGCGAAAATCAAGTTTTTTTTACTGTTATTTATGAAAATAACAGATAATTCCAACGGAAATATAACAAGAGCTATTCACTATGCTTTCCGCTATTTTAAGTGGTAACACTGTTTTTTTTTTAATAAATTTCTGAAAATTTTTGTTTTTTTAAGGATTGGAAAGAATTAAAAAAATTTTAACACAACCAATTATAATACAATTTATTATTTAAAGAAAAAAACTGAAAAAAAACAACAAAATTTTTATTGATCCACCAGAAAAAAAATATTGATTTTTAAAAGCATACAAAAGCGTACATACATACAACAGAATTAATTGACATTAGCGCGTGGTCTTGATGGTTTAAAAGTCAAACGCGTACATAAAGAAAGTCTGCACTTGCTTGGTTTCCAAAAAAAAAACACTGTTTAGAAACATTGTTTAGCAACATATTAAAGCGGCTGTTGTTTTTGAATTTGTTAAGTCGGTTTCCTTTCCTTTATTATTGCTACTTGTATGTATAAAAACAATTGAATTTCAAATTACTCAATTGTTTTGTTTTATGTGATGTTGTTGTTTTCGTTTATTTTTTTTAAGGGGAAACAAATAATAACAACAGATGATGAAAGAAAAGAACAAAATAACCGTTTAATAGGCAATTTAATAATTGTGTGTTACAAAATTGTCTGATCATTTTATAATACCACCACACATATACACGTACACATACATATACATTTGTAGTGTTTCTATGTGTTTAGTATATAATTTGTGTGTGAATATTTTCTTTAAATCACATGCACATGCTGTCGGCTATGGTCCCCATCATCATATAATGATTATGATTATAATGATAGAAGATGGTGATCATGATGATGGGGGTTGGAATTTGATTGAGCGTGTTTAACTCTATCGCATTAGATTGTCGTGGAACTCATATGTCACTCACTAAATGTTATAATTTAATGAAACTCTTTACGTTTCATAACAAATTATATACTGTTGTAGTAGTCGTGTGTTGTGTAATTGAATTTTGAATCGGATAAACGTCAGTTATTACCGTTAACGGGAAATTTTCTAATATGAACACTACAAGGAAAGTTATCGTACAGTACAGAGATAAATTTAAAGTTCAGAAGAAAATGAATCGAAATAAATATTTCACAATTTATTGACAGAACCAAACAATTTTGATGGTAAACAAATAAACAAAAAGATTCTCTTTCCTTACGCACTGTTCATCTTCATAGTTAAAGTGAAATTTTCTAATACGTAGTGAAATAGTGAAAGTAATCGTACAGTATTGAGATAAACTTAAAATTTTAAAATAAAAAAAACGTTTTCTTATGTAAGACAGCGGGATTTTTGTTTGATAAATAATTTTTTGATATTTTTCAACAGCTCCTACAGCTTTTTTATTCCCTTCTAAAAAGTCTATTTTGTCGCATGAGAAGAGTTGGAGACAAATCTTTTTCAGGCGCGCTTTTTCTTCTGTTTTGGAAACAAGAAATTGTCACTCGGTGTTAAATTTGGAATACAAGGCGATTGAGGGATAATGAGAGAAATTTCTAAATTTTGAATAATTTTTGTTCAGGACTTTTGATGTCATGATCAAACACATGTGCCTTATAACTAGTTTTCGTGATCTTCAATAGGTATGTCAACGTCATAATTATGCCTCGTAATTATCGATGGTTGTGCACGCGTAGTGCTTATACTTTTAGTTTTCAATTGAAACTAAGTATCCTCTACTTACTTTATTGTGCATTACAACCCGTTTAGTTAGGATTGTAACACAGATTCTCGCACGAGTCATGTTGTGTGTACATTTAAGTTTTAAGTCGCCTTCGAGCTTCAGATTTTTGTGAAACTTTTTATTTGCTCTCCAGGTTTCTGCCAGCAATATTTTTCCATATTTCGTTTCCTTCATGATGTATGAGTTCAGTTTTTAAACATTGGCTTAAACAGGATACTACCTACTAGATTACAAATGATGCTTTACAGATTATATTTCATAAGTCATGTGGTAGTAAAGTTCTTTGTTTAATTGTTCTTTTAGAGTGGGTGTGTTTATTTATGGACTCCTAAAGTGCCATTTTTAGAAATATTAAATAAAGCTGGATAACCTCATATTCATTCAGCTTTTCTCACAGTGCAACTCAACCAATTTCATCGCATTTAATGGGTTTCTAATGTATGTTTCTAGTTTAGTCTAGAATCAATTTTCTTTTGATTAATACATACAGTGGTGGCCTTATAATTAGAAACGATATTTCTGGAACAGAGTACTCTGGAGTGACGAATCTAAGTTTAATTTGTCCCAATCTGATGGAAAAACGTTTGTAAGACGTCCTCCAAACAAAGCCTTTGATCCCAGGTACACAGTGAAAACTGTAAAACAAATTAACAAACATACATGTTGCTAAGTCGTTTCTAATTATAAGGCCACCACTGTATATACATCTAGAGATAACATAAATTTATTTTTTATAACCACAGCACTATAAACTAAGGTGTTAATATACTATTGAGTTTAACACCCACATTTAATTACTCGTATAACGATCGACATATGAATGATAGTGTAATACACTGAAAAAAAAGAAATACTGATCACATGCAAACTACTTATTGAAAGTTAAAAGGGAAATGTGCCAATTATTTAACGTATTTAACGTTCATAACTTTTTTATTATTTATTTGGAAAAGAAATTATATAAAATGGTATCTGTTATCATAACAGAAGTCATTTCAAATGTCTTTCTGTTATCCTTTTAAACCATTTGATTTTCATTTATCGCATATTTCCTATACATTTATCGAAATAATTATTTTTGTTATTGATTTGTTTTTAATATTTTTAAATCGATTTTTTTTTTATTTTATATTATTTTATTGTTTTTGGGTAGGTTTTTATGATGTATTAACAAAAAAAGGTTTTAATTAATTTATATCAATTATATGTTTGTATACAAAACTAATTGTATTCTTGTGTTATCAGTTCACAAAACAAAAGTTTTAAACTCGTCGTTGTTTTTGTTTTAATAATATTTGTTTACTTTTATCTTTCATTTTCCTTTTCTTTAATATTTTTTTTTACTCGTATTTACCGTTTTATTATTTGCACGATCACATGAAGAGATATTGTATCTGCAGCACGTGACGGCGTAGCTTATTTCCAGTTTATTTCCATAATTTTATCTGTTTTATGATAATTGCTAGTGTTTGTCTAGGCCCACAAAAACAAGACGAACTGCTCTCTTCTATGCGTTTCTTTTCCAAATTTATTTTTATATATTTATTTACTTTGTAAGTGTGTTTCGTATTTTGTTTTCTATAAAATTTCGTATATTTCACTGATAGTCTTGTTCTTTTTCGTTTTTCTAAACACTTTTTGCCGTATTATTAAAAAAAGGGTGATTTTTTTTTAAATTTAGGCTTTGAAAATTGATGAAAATTTCATTTGGTGTGTTAAATGAATGCGTACTTTTTAAAGATTACTTACTTACTTAATTGGTAATTGCAACTCTATAGTCAGAATTACAACTTAGCTTTTCACATCATCCAGTTTGTATGCGTTAATTTTATTCATGAGCGGCGGAGACCTACAGTTTAACGGCGACTCCGAAAGACAAATTCTAGAGAAAGTCGTTGTGGTGTAGTACGCGTAGGCTTATTAGACTAGCGCCTATTATTCAAACACCAGCTCAGTCGCAGCGCAATATACATTGAGCGCCAAAAGTGAGTAAACACCACTGAAATAATCCATTTTTTAGGATAGCGAGAAAAGTCAATGAGAATAGTCGAATAAATTTCCAAAAATTAAAACGTTTATTTATTACTTATAAAATGTTAAAACAAAAACAACAATTCATGATAAAGAAACTTTTTTTATACTTAAGAACAAAACTGTTTTATACTTAACAACAAAAGTGTTGACTCACTTATAGCGCTCACTGTATAAAAATATATCTTTCGGCGATTTCCTCTTAGCAATCTTCTGGTTAAAACTCTGTGAAAGTAAATAAAATTGCGATGAAAAGAGTTTCTCAAAAAGCTACCGTTCGGGATCGACATTAAACTATAGGTCTTGCCACTTATAAATAAAATTAACACACGCCGCTTGGTTGAGTGAGAAGCTGTGTAGGTTGTAATCCTGACTAAAGGGTTGTGATGCTCAGTTAATAGAGTAAGTAAAATACTTCGATCTTTAAAGGATTTTAAAAAAGCTAAGTCTCCATAATTTTGAACAAAAATCAAACAGTTCACAGTTTTCTTTAATAACCTTTGCAATAACAGTTTTTTCTTTTTTTCCGCTGAGGAGGAGTAAATGTACCTAACCGCACCATAGGGGAAGTCGTCACTATACCCCGTGTGTGGGGCCTTCGCCCACTAAATCTCCCCCTCTTCCTTTGGATCCTCTGTGCCCACTCCACGAAGTCGCCGTGGTCTAGTAGGTAGTGTGTTGGCTTATTAGACGAAAAGCCAGGACTCGAGCCCCAGGCCAGACATCAAAATAAAATACAAAAAGGATTTCTTCGGCGACTTCCTCTCAGCAGATTTCTGGCAAAAACTCTGATAGTAAATAAAATTGCCATGAGAAGTTTCTCAAAAATCTGTCGTTCGGAGTCGACTTTAAACTGTAGGTCCCGCCACTCATGTATGAAATTAACACACACAACATAAGTGGTGTGAGAAACTAGGTCGTAATCCTGACTGAAGGGTTGTAATGATCAATTGTGCGTGTGTGTGTGTGCCCACTCCGGAACTACTGTGATATTACTTCGCAGTGAAGTCCGTCTGGCCATTTGCACCCTTTATATCCATATGCGCGTCCTGACTGCGCAACAAAATCAAACATCCATTCTAATTCTCTCATCCAAGTCAAATTTCTTAGATTTTAGCAAGGCCTCAGTGTAAATGGCGATGCTATTCCAATTTTCTTCGCTGTTTAGAAGTACATCGTAGAAGTTTTCGACAGTATAGACGCCGACTTTGGCTTTAAGATTCCTTCTTTCTAAACTCCATCTCTCACAATGAAAGAAAGTATGTTCCGCATCATCATAAATATAATTTGGTCGTGTTATCTTCCCCATTTTAAACAGATATTTACAAAAATATCCGTGTCCGGATAACAATTGTGTTAAATAGTAATTAACCTCACCAAATTTCCTCTCAATCTAGCGGGTAATATCTGGGAGATGTTTTACCGTCCATCTACCACTTGTTTCAGAAATCCATTTTTCTTCCCAGTATTGTATGGTTCGCTTTCTGGCGTCGTCGACATTTACTGTTTCTCCGTGTAAGTTTTTAGTCTCCCACACTCTCTTCCGCTCGCTTGTCTGTAGACCTATAGGTATTACACCACTGATTACTAGTATTGCTGTCTTAGATACAGTCCTATACGCTGATGCCACCCTTAGTAGTTGCAATAACAATGGAAACAGTTTTTTATTACTAGTAACACTTACTCACTTATATTTACTAGATGATGTAAATTTTGTCTAAAGCAGCCTGACTTCCAAAATGTTAGTTGCTTTGTGTTTGAACAAAGTATAGTGTTTCATAAAGCCGCTGTACAAAATGTTTACAATGTATAATATTTGTATAAACGTCGTCAATGTGTATTTTTAACGCAGTCAAAAAGCAATCAGGCATCGGATTTATAGTTGATGCATTGTTTGGTAACTTTGCATATCTACATAATTTATATATCGTAGTAGAACTGCACACAAACTTTGTATTGATACATTTTGAAAGTCAGCCGCAGTTCATTACAAGAATGCGAAGGCTTTGAATAAACGCAAGGCTTTAATAACAATACATAACAAAATTATTCCGATGATTTGAAAAATTCAATTTTGAGTCAAATTTGAGCGTCCATTCACCATTATTACCAAACAGGCGTTAACAATTTTTGTAAACAAATTCTGACGATGACTTAAAACGGAAACTAAAGAGCTTTTTCTTTTATAAATATAACTTCCTTTGCACTTACAATTAAAGAATATTTGTTTTAAACAAATAAAACAATAAACTCAAGAAACAAAAGAAAAAAGACATTAAAAACAGTGTTACGTAAACGTTAAGAACGCTATAAAAAAAGTTATTAAATTTATTATTTATATGCGACATCCTTAATGCATATTAAATTTGTTAAATACACATCTACATATTTACTGAGACTATAAAGCCATTTATTTGGTATTCTGTATGCATTTCATGCAAGTAAGAAAAAGTATCTTTCTATTCTATAAAGAGAAACGATCATAAAATGCAAAAACGAATGATATAATGTGCAGGCATTTAATCGTGATCTGTTTGGTCACTCATACAGTTAAACAAAAAGATATAATGACTGTCAGTTTGTCAGTCAGTCAGTCAGTGATTCACAATCAAAATCATACTAAATCAGTTAAACTGGCTGAGGAAATTTTTACTGCATTCAACTCGTGTCATCAATTATGACACACAGCACAGCACAGTGTAGCACAGCACCGCACTATGTGGCATTTACCCTGAAAAGCTGGCAAAAAAGGCAAAAATGAATGTAAAGAAATTTAAGAAACTGAGTATGCAGTTCGATGGACAACAAAATTCTGCATTATACACTCCCCGAAATATTTATAAGACCAAAGGTATTTCTCGAAAAACTTAAAATCTTTTAGACCAATTCGTATCATTTTTGGGTTAAATATAACTAACAACAAAATAAATCTTTTTATGTAAAAAAAATATTTCTTTCTTTATTTAATAAAAGGATAGCACAATATGAATTTCATTTTCAAACGAAAAAATTATAAGACCAATATTAAATAATATTCACCTAAAATTAAATAAGAATGATAAAAAGCAACTATTGAGTAATTTTTGTATTTATTAGTAATGAGTGTGTCCACCGTGATTAATAATGACTTCCTGAAGTCGACGGGGCATAGAATTTATTAAATTTTCAATGCAATTTTGATCAATCCTACTCCATTCTCATATGATGGCACTTTTTAAAGATTTTACATCCTTACACTGGGTGTTATTTTTGAAAACTTGGTCCGATAGTATTGCCCATAAATTTTCTATCGGATTTAGATCTGGACTACATGCCGGTCAATCCAAATCTGGTATGTTTCTGAACGACAGAAACGATTTTGTTGCTTTTGATTTATAGATTGTGGCGTTATCCTGCTGAAATATCCAATTATTGCCTAACGAATCATCCCCAAAATTAATTAAAACGTCATCTAATAATTCAATATACTGCTCGCTATTCATTTTAGTTGATATAAAACAAATAGGAGTCCTTCCCGTAGTCGAAATCCCAGCCCAAACCATTACGGTGCCTCCACCGAAATTTCGCGACATTCGTTGATTTTTTTTTTACGTGAATCTATCCAATATTTTTGGGAACCGTCTGGACCATCTAAATTAAATTTTTTTTCATCAGAAAAAATAACTAAAGCCCATTCTTCTTCCCAATATTGGTATTTTTCTGCAAAGTCCAGTCTGCATCTTTTATGATTTTTTATTTAGGCTGGGCTTAGAGGATGTTTTGCAGTATTTTAAGTGCGGATCTGAATGTAGAATTTGTTGTATTCGTCTTACTGTTATGTTAAGATCCAACAAACGTATTATTTTTGATGGAGATATCGAGCTGTTTGCTGCTAATCGCCTTATATTGCAAATATCTCGTTCAGATAGCGTGGGCGTCCTTCCAGTTCTCTTCTTCTTTCCATAGTTTTCTATATTATTTAGCAAATTGGTGGACACACTCATTACTAATAAATACGAAAATTACTCAGTAGTTCTTTTTTATCATTGTTATTTCAGTTTTTGGTGAATATTATTTAATATTGGTCTTATAATTTTTTCGTTGGAAAATGAAATTCATTTTGTGTTATCCTTTTATTAAATAAAGAAAGAAATATTTTTTTTACATAAAAAAATTTATTTTATTGTTAGTTATATTTAACCCAAAAATGATACGAATTGGTCTAAAAGATTTTAAGTTTTCCGAGAAATACGTTTGGTCTTATAAATATTTCGGGGAGTGTATAATGAATTTTCACGACTTTAAGTTGAGATTTGTAGATTTGAGACGATGTCAAAATCAGGAAAGTGAAGAAAATTAAATGCGTTTTTGGTGTTTTTTTTTAAATTTTAATAGGTTTATATGGTATTTTTTGCGGCTAAACGAATAGAGGTTTTATATTGTTTTTTATTTTTTATTTGAAAGGTATGAGCAACAGCTACTTTCAGTTTTTTTTATATATATATATCTCATATATTAATGTTAACATTATTCGTTCAAAATTTAAAAATAATAAAAATTTCACAATTTGTTTACCCTACCCAAAAAAAGATAGGGATTTTAAAGGTGAAAGTAGTTTTTAATAGTTTAATGTTATATACCACAAGAAAATATGAACTCTCTATATTCAGGAACAAAAAAAAAAAAAAAGTTTGCGCAAATTTGCGCAATTATTTTTGGCGATTTTTTGAAAATTTTACTTTTTTTATATTAAAAAAAAATTAGACGCAGTGTAATAAAGCCATAAACCATGCGAGGAAATTCAGTAGAAGCGATACCAATCGGGATGTCCTGAACAGGTTACTTTTAAGCAGTGACCCTTTTATAAGCTGCAGTACACAAAAAAAAGCATTTTCATCTGATACTATTAAATTACTCCTTCCTGACATTGATGATGAAAGTGATAACGATTTTAACGATTGTAGTTAGTTTCACTTTTTAAGTATTTTTAAGTTAAGTATTAAATAATGTAAAATAAATATTATGAATAAATATTAATTATCATAGAAGTTTAAAAACTTAATTACATATGTATGTATATCGACTATTATAACAATATGAGATGTATGTTTGATTTTCTTAATGGACCGTATGTGGTACCTAGGGGCAGTTATGATCCGATTATAATAAAATGTGATCATAAATAATTCACATTCATATTAAACATGCTCATGTCGAATTTCATCGAGGTAATAAAATTTGTAAGCCAATTAGAAACATATTTTCTTAGGGAGCCCGATTTTGGACTAAGGGGCAATTATTTACCGACCATAACAAAATTTGGTAATATGATTTAGATTTACAAAATACACGTTCATACCGAATTTCATCACGATACCGATGTTTTTCAGCCATTTATAAGCGCAAACGTGAATTTCTAAAGGGGACTTTATATAGGGACCAGGATCAAATGTGATCCGATTTTCACCAAACTTTACACCATGATTTCTTAGTATACAGAACTGATCCATGCTAAATTTTATCATGATTGTTGCATAATTACCATAATTATGTGTTAATACGTGCAATTTCGGGGGGAATTTGTATGGGGGCTGGGCGAAATCACAGACCGATTTGAACCAAAATCAGTTGGGTTCATCCTTGGGCCTAATTATCACTAACACTATCAAAAAATTCCAGCCCTTAACTCATAAAACACTTCTATTAATTTTGGCCAGGCTTTCAGGCAAAATGCCACATAGTGCATCGTAATGAAAAGATTTGCGATAAAAATTTTATTTAACGAAAAAAAAAAAAACAAAAAACAAAACAAATTACCGGTATATGGAAACAACAACAAATGGACATTGAACATTTATTTTTACATATGTACATACAAGTAAGGTTATGTCTGTGCAAATATAAAAAACCTAAGCAAATGTTATCAAAAAAAAAAAAAAATCAAGACAAAAAAAGGAAATTTTTGAACGATTTTTAAACCCTGGGTCTTGACATTTTGACGTATTAATACCCCTGTCATGATAGAGACTTCTTTTCATAAAATCAAAAGTACTTAAAATATAAATTATTTTTATAATGATATATAAATAAATAAATACATACATACATACATACAATACATATGAGGTAATTGTTTTTGTTTAATTAAATTATTATAAAAATGTGATTTAAAATTAATTCTCATTCCCATCAATTAATCTATTCTTTACACTTTCTTTGATTTTTTTTTTTTTTGTTGGAACCATAAAAAACCCATGACCAAATAAGTCTAGAAATATTGATAAAGTTATTACGCGTATTCATATGACATTTTTTTATGGGCAATTGGTAATCGATAATCGGTAGTTATGATATCGAAAAAAATAAAACAATAATAGAAAGAACATATAAAGAGAATTTATTGCATAAGAAAAGAGTTTATAAAAAGGGAAACCTTTTGTCATGCTAATAAATAATGATCGTGAGTTTTATGAAAATCGAAAGACAGACATACAGTGATCATCAAAAGTCTACATATCCAAATGGCTTTTAACAATTTGATGGATTTTTAACAATAATATAAACAAATAATAGATTTTTTTTTATTAATTTATTTCTATTTTATAATAAAATAAAAAAATTTAAATGTTTTTCACAAACCAAAAGAAAAATAAGAAAACATTTCTGGTGACTCGATATTTTTACACCGCAAAAGTGAAGGAACCCTCAAAGTATAAAGCCTGTGGGGACTTTGGCAGGCACCTTACGTCTTCGTATTCATATTCCTGAAATATATTGGGGTATCTGGACTTTTACTGTCCACTGTACATTGATTTAAATACACACTTGCTATAGGACATAATATTTTCAAAAATCTTAACACTAAAATAAAAAATAAATAAATTTCATACACCTTATTTGATGGCATTCAAACAATATACATCTGTTCCATATGAGTGCCAAACAGTCCCTTCTTCTTAGCCAAATATGTGGTCACTACTATTTAGGACATCACAGGCTAGTGGAATTGGGTAGAAGTATAAAGTTCACTAAAAATGTTATACCATATAGTGAGCGTCAAAAGAAACTGTACATTAAAATACATGAAATATACATTAAAAAATTACCGTTATTTTTATTTTATAATTATTTCATTGCCAGTTTTTATAATTGAAAAAAAAAATCGAAATATTGATAAATTTCTTCGGGCACTCTCCTTAAGTGGTAAAACTTGAGTTTGGTGAGTGTTAGAATTTTATCCATAGTGTACAGTTTCTTTTGAAGCCATTTTAACCATGAAATCTATGAATCTTAATATATCACGAATGTTGGCCTTCAAATGCTGAAATTATCTTTGGTTTGTCGGCATAACACTTTGCTTTAACGGCGTCCCACGGAAAACAGTCCAACGGTGTAAAATCGCAGTTTCCATTAAACCATTAAACGTTTGACGCAATAAACCATTTTAGCATGAGATATGTGGCAAGTTTCAGCATTCTGTTTAAACCAAACATCATTCAAATCAATACCATGAAAATTGGGTACAAAAAAATCAGTTGTCATGGTGTGATAGGTGTCTCCAATTGACCGTAATGATTGCGCCGTCCTCATTTTCAAAGATTTATGGGCCAATGATGCCGCCACACAACAAGCCGTACCAAACAGTCACTCGTAATGACGTGCACGTGTGGTTTTCTGAGCCCAAATTACGGCAATTTTGCTTATTAACATATCCACCAAGATGAAAATGAGCTTTATCCGAAAAGATGCTCTTTTTTTTTTGCAAAATCGACATCATCTTACTCTCGTTGTCCCAATAAATCCCAACGTTGCTCAAGTGTAAATCGATTCATTGCGTTCAGTGGAGATAATATACTGAATTTTGTGACTGAATCGTTCAAATTTAAACCTATAGATGGTCCACCCTGTATGAATGTATATGTATATTGTAATTGTTTTAAATTGTTTTTAATTTGATTTTTAATACTTGTTTATGACTTTTGAAATGAAATACAAGTTTAGAGCTGCATATACTTTTTCTATGGTTTCTTACATTTTTTGCATCACTTTCAAAAGATTGGTCTGGATTACAACCCTTTAGTCTGGATTATAACCTAGCTTCTCATACCACTCATGTTGCGTGTGTTAATTTTATACATGAGTGGCGGGACCTACAATTTAAAGTCGACCCCGAAGGAATGATTTCTGAGAAACTTTTTTTTTTGGAAATTTTTACTTACTCTCAGAGTTTTTGCCACAAAACTGCTGATAGGAAGTCGTCGTAGAAATATTTTTTCATATTTTGTTTTTTTTGGAAATGTCTGATCTGGGGGGTTTGAACCGTGGTCTCACGCCTAATAATCCAACACACTACCTACTAGGCTATGGCGATTTCCCATTTGAAATTTTCAATCTTAATATACTATTGCCTTATAATTATGCAATTATGTATGTATGTACATATGTATTGTAATTGTTTTATGCTGTTTTTAATTTGATTTTTAATACTTTTGTCCATAACCTTTGAAATGAAATAGAAAACTTGGAACACTCTTCTTAGAGCTGCGTATACTCTTTCCAAGGTTTCTTACATATTTTTTTTGAACCATTTTCTAAAGATAAGATATGTTCAGTTCTTATTTAGAATTACAACCTAGCTTCTCACACCACTCATGTTGTGTGTGTGTCTTTAATTCTATCCACGAGTGGCTGGACTTAAGGTTTAAACTTCCATTGTGAACTACAGACTTTTTATGAGAAACTTTTCATAGCAATTTTGTTTCCATTCAAAGGTTTTAAGAGTGAAGACTGCTGAGAGGAAGTCGCCGCTAGAAATATTTTTTTTTTCATTTTGATTTATTCTAAATGTCTGAGCTGGGGCTTTAACCACAGGCCCTCGTCAACATACTACCTATCAAACTGCAAAGTATTTTTGTTTGTGAGATGTCATTTTTTCAGATTAGCAAATTAGAAACTTTCGATAACGAATATATGCCATTGAAACTCGCTTCGCTTTTTTCAAACTCTTATTAAATCAACCCAAAATTTACTCATAAGACACGCCCTTGATGGTTGCCAATGGAGATTATACCGCACACATCTTAAAAATTGCCTTTTTTAGTGTCAATTCCCCCTGATAAATACATTCATTTTACTACTGTTTGATCTCTAAAGGGATGTGGCGTAATCATACTTAGGCCATGATTACAAAATGGCACAAAAATTCGTTTCTATGACGCTTAAAAACGCCAAACACTACTGTGAAGTTGTCCCTTTAAAAGCTTTAGTAGTCGAATATATGCAGGACCCACTTCGCAGGCAGCTTTTTCGTGCCAAAGTGATAATTTGAATCCACAGAGCCATGTAAAGTGTCCATAGCTGCCAAATATTCATGAATTTCTGTGAACTATTTTTGAGTATAGAGTTCTCAAGTTTAACTATCTGTAATGATCTGTAACTCTATTAATTTAAAATAATTTTCTTTGCTTTCCTTTAATTTTTTAATTAAAATTTCCTTTTCTTTCTTTTTTTTACAGGACCTGACAAGTGGTTCATTGAATTCCCTGAAGCTACCGGCCATCGTCAATCGCCCGTTGATATTAATACAAGCAATTGCAAGAAGGGCAGTGATTTGAAAGTGTCTCCCCTGAAATGGCAATACGTGCCAGAACACACTAAAAGTTTGGTGAATCCCGGCTATTGCTGGCGTGTCGATGTTGATGGCAACGAATCCGAATTGACCGGTGGTCCTTTGGGTGATAATATTTACAAATTGGAACAATTCCATTGCCATTGGGGTTGTGGTGATTCTAAGGGTTCAGAACACACTGTCGATGGTGTTGCCTATGCCGGTGAATTGCATTTAGTGCACTGGAACACCACTAAATATGCCAATTTTAAGGAAGCTGCCGCCGCTCCCGATGGTTTAGCCGTATTGGGTGTATTCCTTAAGCCCGGCATGCATCATGAAGAATTCGACAAAATCACTAGTGTCTTGCAATTCGTTAAACACAAGGGTGATCGCATTACCCTGCCTAATGGTTGTGATCCTGCTAAACTTTTACCCAGCACTACAACCTACTGGACTTATGAGGGTTCCTTGACTACTCCACCCTGTTCGGAATGTGTTATCTGGATTGTGTTCAAGACACCCATTGAAGTTTCACACGATCAATTGGAAGCCATGCGTGACATGAACTGCTATGATGTCAAGGAGGAATGCCCCTTCAACGAGTTCAATGGCAAAGTAATCAACAATTTCCGTCCACCATTGCCTTTGGGTTACCGTGAATTGCGCGAATGTGGTGAACATTAAAATCAAACAACAAATGAGAGAGAAATGACAAAGATTGAGTGATGGATTTGTGTGAAGTTTAAAGTATTCTTATCATGAATAATATTCCAAAAAATTATTCAGAAATTTTTGTTTTCCTTTCCTGTTTTTGTTGATATTTTATGTTTGTTTATTTTTTCTTTTGTTTTTTTGTTTCACGTATTATTGTAAATGCACTCACTATGACAGTTATTTAGTAATTTAATTTAAAATTTAATAAAAAAAATTATTGTTTACATTGATTATAAATATTTATCACAAGTTTTTTCAATTTCGCAAATGAACAATTTCTTCCTGGGCTGCATTAATGCCCCACAGATGCCAAGAACCGGTTGTCAACCTCAGAATATTTGTTGATAGTCTGATGCATAACTCAGATCTTCTGTTATTGTCATTTTAATTGCTTTAAACCCACTGAGTTTGAAGAGCCTTTGCCTCTCTTTATCTTCCTTTTCGTTAAACATACCTTTCCAAGCATTTTCCCCAATTACACAGAAGGGTTTTGGCCTCTTAAACGGAATACTTTTCCAAACATTTGCTTTCACTTTAAAGAAAATTGTGGTTTCATACATAAATAAACATGTACTCTTCAGTTAGGATATACAATTGCATCCAAAATCTAAAGAAGGCGTGGCACTATGGGCGTAAATTTAGTATCACAGAAAAGCCAGAGTTTCGCTCGAACCCATGGTACACAGTTTTACTTCAAACTCCTTAAAACAACGGAGTTATTGCCGTAAAACTGAAATCATTTGTAAGAAAATCACCTCCTACACAGTTCTGTTCGCCTGGTATCTGGAAAAAATTTCTCTGGTAACATTTCGATTTGAGTTGTCACTCCTTATACAATAACTAAGCGATCGGTTACATACATGCATACATGCATACATAAATAAACATGTACTCTTCAGTTAGGATATACAATTGCATTAAAAATCTAAAGAAGGCGTGGCATTATGGGCGTAAATTTAGTATCACAGAAAAGCCAGAGTTCCGCTCGAACCCATGGTACACAGTTTTACTTCAAACTCCTTAAAACAACGGAGTTATATCCGTAAAACTAAAATCATTTGTAAGAAAATCACCTCCTACACAGTTCTGTTCGCCTGGTATCTGGAAAAAAATTTCACTGGTAACATTTCGATTTCAGTTGTCACTCCTTATAAAATAGCTAAGCGATCGGTTACATACATGCATACATAAATAAACATGTACTCTTCAGTTAGGATATACAATTGCATCAAAAACCTAAAGAGGGCGTGGCATTATGGGCGTAAATTTAGTATCACAGAAAAGCCAGAGTTCCGCTCGAACCCATGGTACACAGTTTTACTTCAAACTCCTTAAAACAACGGAGTTATAGCCGTAAAACTGAAATCATTTGTAAGAAAATCGCCGCCTACACAGTTCTGTTCGCCTGGTATCTGGAAAAAAATTTCGCTGGTAACATTTCGATTTCAGTTGTCACTCCTTATACAATAACTAAGCGATCGGTTACATACATGCATACATGCATACATAAATAAACATGTACTCTTCAGTTAGGATATACAATTGCATCAAAAATCTAAAGATGGCGTGGCATTATAAATAAATAAAATTGCCATGAAACTCTTGTCAAAAATTAGTCGTTCAAGGTCGATTTTAACTGTATTTCCAACCCTCATGTATAAAATGAACACACACAACATAGGAGGGATAGAAGGATTGTAATGACCAATTATATATGTATGTGACTAGAGCTTGGTAGTAGAATGAAGGTATAGACTGCGATTGGTAACATTTTAGGACCCCGGAAAACTTTTACTACAAATAGAGGTGTATCGAAGATATTAAATGCCGCTGGGTAAATTTTCTTTAAGGAAAAAAGTTTATGTTGAGGAATGGGGTGCCCTGGTAGTCTATTAGCGAGAGGGTCGTGGGTTCGATTCCTACCAGAGACTCTGGTTTGTTGTACTTCACCGAGCATATGCTCGAAGTTATTCAGCTCGTATATAATTAAATATAATTCTTAATTGTATTGTAATTAATAAATAAATAAAAAAATATGTTGAGCAATGTGGAAAATATTTGTGTAATTTTGATACCGCCCTCGTAAAAGTCAAAATTTCAAGAGAATATCTTTGCGTGATAAGAAAAGCATTTCATTTTAAAGTCTTTAAAATGCCACACCCAAAAATATATAGAAAACCAGTGTAAAATGAAAATATTGTTAGAATTCATGAATCATTTTTTTATGATTGAAAACCTTACTGAACAAAGAAATGCCGATCTCTGAGAACTCTATGCTGATTTCATCACGTGACAGTCAGTATCTCTTTTGATAAGATTTTATGATTGAAGGAGAACACTTAGTATGTTTAATGAAACTGAAACATTTTTATTTGAAAAGTGTGCCGAAAACGTAATTTATGATTCACTATAAATAAAGATGTTAATAACAGACTAAGAAATGTTTTATTTGTTCTCTTTTCACATCTTAAACAAAAGGAATACATGATATGCAGTCAGTCAGTCAGTCAAGTCGTATGCGAAACAAAAATAAAATAAATTCTTACTAAATGATGATAATTGCTGGTCATAATATTGTGTTTGTATTTGTATTTGTTTAACCGTGTTGTAAAAAGTATTATAAAATAAAATTAAAGAAAAATAAAAGCAAAGCAAAGCAAAGAAAAGAAGGTAAATAAATCATTTCATTTACTGCCGTTATCAAAATCAAGATAAAACAATTCACTACACAGTACAACAATAAACTGTAAATATTAATTGTGTATACACAACTAACTAATATTTTGTTTAAAACTAACAACAATAAAAACAAAAGCACACTGTCTGTGTGGCTATTAGTTGTCCAAACGAAAAGCACTTGAAAAATTATTAAGAAAAAGAAAAGAAATGAACCGCACAAAGGTAATGCATTTTCGGTCATACACAAATGTAAAGTACAAAGCAATACTTTACCGTTATTGTTTTTCATTTCTTTCTTCTTTTTTTTGTTTGTTTTTGTAAACAACACATCGCCATTACTCTCGTAATAATGAAGTAATCTGGATGCTGCAGACTCTCTTAAAAGAAGTGCTACTTTATGGCAGAGAGCAGAGATCAGCAATGAGCATTCAAAAAAATTCATACTCTTTTAATATCATGGAACCTCTACTCATATTCAAAATTTGAAGTACTCATCATATTCATACTTTACAACACGTATGATGTTGTTGATTTCGTCTCTCCATAATTCAACATATACACGAATCATAAAACATATATGAATCGCATATGAACACTAAAATACTTACTATAAGGTTGTGTGTTTGCTCTGCTTGCTGCTCTGCTCTTTTTGCTTATGCGTCTTTTTTCTTTTTTGTAAATGCAACAACAACTAAGAGTGTAAATTTTGATGAATGATTCGAGTCACTCGAAACATTTAATGGGTGATTTTTAAGAGCTATAGGAAAATTTTTCAAAAAAAACACATAAAATTCAGAAAAATGCATGAAATCTTTATTTGAATCGATAATACTGTCCATATAATTTAATGTTTGAAGATTATTTCACGCAAATGTTGACCGCGACTGCGCCTCAAATGGTCCATCCGCTTTGTCCAATTTTGGCATACTCTTTTCAACATTTCGGCCTTTGTCTCACGAATAAATGCTTCAATGTTGTCTTCCAATGCGTCAATTGAACCGTACTTGTCTGTATAAACATGAGCTTTAACATAGTCCCACAAAAAATAGTCTAAAGACGTTAAATCGCACGATCTAGGCGGCCAATTGATCGGTCCCGAACGTGAAATAAAATGTTCACCGAACTCGCCTCTCAATAAGTCCATTGTTACGCGTGCTGTGTGGCATGTGGCACCGTCTTGTTGAAACTACATGTCACGCAAGTCAAGCTGTTGCATTTTGGGCATCATCTCACGGTAGCGCTCACCATTCACAGTTACGTTACGATTCGCAGCATCTTTGAAGAAGTACGGTAAAATGATGCCACCAGCCCATAAACCGCACCAAACTGTGACTTTTTCTGGATGTATTGGTAGCTTTTGCAATGCTTCTGGCTGATCTTCACTCCAAAATCGACAATTCTGCTTATTTACATACGTATCCATTGAGCCAAAAATGAGCTTCGCCGCTGAACACAATTTTTCGATAAAGAAGTGTATCTTCGGCCAACTTTCCAAGAGTCCATTCACCAAAAATTCTGCGTTGCGGTAGGTCGTTCGGCTTCAATTCTTGCACCAGCTGTATTTTGAAAGGCTTCACACCTAAATCCTTCCGCAAAATTTTCCACGTTGTTGAGTAACAGAGGCCCAATTGCTGCGAACGGCGACGAATCGATAATTGATGGTCATCATTAGCACTGGCCGATACAGCTGCGATAATTTCTTCAGTTCGCACTCTACGTAAGCGTGTTGATGGTTTAATGTCGAACAATGTAAATTTGGTGTGAAATTTAGTCACAATAGCCCGAATAGCCGCTTCAGTGGGTCGATTAAACTGACCATAAAATGGAAGAAGCGCGCGATGAACATTCTTAACAGAGCACGCATTTTGATAATAAAATACAATGATTTGCAAGCGTTGTTCGTTTGTAAGACGATTCATGGTTACATTATACACCAAACTGAAGATGTTTGACAGTGAAAAAAAAAACACGAAACGTTCGTGAGCTGTTTAAACCAGTGTTGCCAAAGAGATAATAGCTAAAAAATCACCCGTTATAAGTATTGTTACGTTTTTGCCTTTTTAAAAACGTTTCGAATATGAGTTCGTTGATTGCAAACAAAGTAAAAACATGTAAATGTATGTGTTTTGTTTCGATTAAACTCTTTATTGTTCGCACTACTTTTATGTGCCACTGTTACAACTCCAACAATAATTGCTTGTTAACTATTCTACTTTATACTTCTGTCCGCGCAAACACTAACAACTGTTCGATAGATCTTCACAAAAGCAACCTTCAAACCACGACTGCTTACTTTCGCACGCAACGCGTCTTCACACAAGACTGACTGAATTCTTACTACTCGTTGTCTGCTTTGTCTTGCCTTTTTATAGGTCCACAAAATCAGTCTGATGAACGTTCTTGAAGGAGAAGATTTTTGTTTTCGCCTTCTCTAGAATTCTATCGCGACTGCATTGTTGTTTGTGCATTTTTCTTACGTTTTTGTTTTTGCTTTCTTTCATACTTGTCTGTCTCCATTTCTTATACTGATGTTGTTGGTATATGCAAGCAAATTGGTTGTATGTGGTTTTGTGTGGCTTTTGTTTATCGTTAATGTTAAAAAACGTTTTAATTTTCGTAACAGTATTATAAATATTTTTCTAAAGTTATGAACCTAAATGAGTAGGCTTCTGAATCAAACATTTTTCGAATGGTATGAGTTTGATGTGAACGTTGTACCAAAGAAAATAAAGTATAAAGAATGTGCATTTTAACATATTTTGGAATATTTTTCAAAAATATTTCATGACGCGGGGGGAAAGATAGAAGGGAAGGTTACAGAAACCAAGAGCGTAACAATGCGTTGTTCTCATCGTGCGTTTTTGTTATTTGACCACTTTTTTATTTATTTTTCTGGTGTTAAAAACAGACGTCGGCACCAATGACCCTCAGGGTAAGAATATCTTCGGCTTTTTACACACATAGGACACGAACATCAAGAATGTTCGTTAAAAAGAGCGTAAAAATCTTGTCAGTTTTTAAAGAAGAAGGTTCATGTCGCTTTTTTCAGACTTCAATGATACACCCAAAGATATATCACAGTAGTATTCACTAATATCAATGAGAAATGATTTCGATTTTTGGAAGAATACTTGCCAAGTTAAATACGGTGTCTTAGTGTCTTAGTGCAGTACAATTTTTCTATATTTTCCGATCACATATACATATCATTGGGTTAATAAGTAGACTTGACATCATTACTAACAATTTTCCTCTAGGTTAACACATGCCTATGGTTATGGATTAGTGAGTGAGCGAGAGGAAATAAGTTGAGAGAATTTATTTATTTACAGCCATATAAAAGTGTTAGTAATATACTCTATTTTTATTTTCATTTCATCAACATACATACATATGTAAAGCTGTCTATCTTTGGCTTAATAATTTTGGATAAATAAAAATAAAATAAAACATCGATTTTATTATTAAAAGAACATAAAGCTATCCATTTTTGGCTTAAAAATTAGGCCATGTTTTTAGATAAATAAAAAAGCCATTTTTTATTAAAAGAAAAAAAAAACGAGCATTCCAAAGCATTTAAAAAAAATATACTATGGGACAAAGTAAAAAACGCCCAGCTAATGACATTGATCATTTTTCACACAAAATATTCTTCGAGTGTTATTCTGAAATAAAATGATAAAGCATTCACAGCACATGTATTCTTGTCGCAGTCTGATCGACAACTAAATAAAAAAACACAAGAATACTTGCACATGTACATACGTACGATGAGAGCAACACATTGTTACGCTCTTTGTTTGTGTTCATTTTCCTTCTGTCTTCCTCTCCCCTCACCCAGAAATGATTTTTAAAAAAAATTTGGTGAGAGCGGGTCGTGATGTTACGACCCGCCATAAGAAATTTTACTTCTACATGATGCGCATTCTTTATATCCATATTCTTTGGTTGTACGCATACTCATTGCAACATGTGCTTATAAATCAATTTTGCAGTGAATCAGAGTAGTTAAATTTCAATATTGTTGACTCACTTACATTAAAAATCTCATTAGTGCTCATGAAAGGGAAAACACGCTTATATTTTCCAAGCAGAAGTCTATGCAATAGAAAGATGTGCTCAATACAACTCGGAAAGGAGGTCCAAAAGTCTTCTCTCGAAATCATGAACTAAAATTTGGCAGGACAATAGGCTTCGATGAGAGATTGTAGAGAGTTTGAGGGAAGTACAAAAGATCATATGGCTAATAATAATACGAATGATAATAATAGTCAAGAAGGCTGAAGAAGAAACTTGTTGTAATTAAATAAAACAATTGTTTTTTTTTTAGTTTTATTAAAAAACAAAATAATTTTATTGTGATGGAAATAGAAATACTTACAATATTTATTATAATTATGTATTTAATTATTTTATTATTATTATTATTTTTTTTATTTTTTTGTTAAGACTTTTTTAAGATCTTGATTTTTTGTTGTTGTTTTTCAGTTTTTTTTTTGGTTTTTGGAAAATTGTGGCCCCTAAGCATTAAAAAAGACTGTTTTTAGTTTTATTTTGTTGTTGTTTTTTTGTTTTTGTTTTTTGGGTTTTTTTTAATATCAAAATTCAATATGTTATTAATTAATAATGATGTTTTGGGTTTGGTTTTAATGATGATGATGACAAATACAATTAGTAATAATGATAATAATAATGATGATCATAATAATTGTAATAATAATTAATTAATAATCATAATAATAATAATGATGTTTAAATGATACATAATAATAAGTCATTAATTAATTAATTAATAATATAATTAATAATAATGATTTGTTTTATTAATATAAAGACATATATTAATATTTATTATATATGTATGTATTTATAAGAATTGTTGTGTGTTTGTTTTTTGTTGCTTTTGTTTTTTCACGTTATGGTATAAAAAATATTTTTTTCATGTATGATCTTTTTTAATATTTTTTATTTTTTTATTTAATTTTTATTTTGGTTTTTTAAGTATTTGCCAATAATAATATTTTTTTATTTAATAATAATATTTAATAATTAATAACATTCACTTTGATGTTGTGTTTTAATGATGTTTAGTTTTTGTTTTATTTATAAATATTAAAAATAAAATAATAATTTTTAATAAAAATTGTAATAATGATGTTAATAATAATAATGATCATAATAATTATAAATCTATACACAATGACTAAATGCAAAATATGTTTTGTTTTTTGTTTTTATTTTTAATTTAATAATTGCTCTTTTATGTTTTATATTGTTTTTTTATTTATTTTAATAATATATATATATATTTTTTAACCATAAACATTTAAAAATATTCATGTTTGATCTAAGTTCACACATATTGAATTAATTTGTTTTTGTTTTTGTATTTTTTTATAATAATAATAATAATTTTATATGAATTATTTTTTATTTATTTTTTATTTAATACTTTTTATTTTACTTTAATAATAATCATAATAATAATAATAAAAACCTTTAAGGGTTTAAAGTAGTGGCTTTTAGAAAATGTTGATTTTTTTTAAAAAAAGTTAAAAAATCTTCACAATTTTTATTAGGGGTTTCTTGCCTGGTTTTTTAACTTTTTTCTTTTTGGTTTTTATTTAATTGAATTATTTATTTATTAAATAATTTTGTTTTTATTATTTGATATTATTAAATATATTTTTTTTGTGTTTTTTAGTTTATTTTTAAAGGGTGTTTTGGGAAATAGAAAATAAATTTAGAAATTTTCTTTTTTTTTTATTAATTTATTTCGTTGAAAAGGTGGGGTTTAGAGTTTGGTTTTGTTTTAGTTTCTTATATAAAAAATTTTTATTTCGTTTTTAAAAATTAAAAATAAAAAACATTTGAAATAGATTTTTTATTAAATGTTTCATTTCATTTCATTTCATTTAAAGTGTTCTTCGTATTTTTGTTTTCTCAATAAAATGTATAAAAATAATTAACTGTTTATTAACAAAAAACAAAAAGTATACATACATAAATATTATTTTTTTAAAGTTTACATATTTTTCTTTACTTTATTTTCATTTCATTTTATTTAATTTTATATTTTTGTTAACACCCTGTATTACTACGCAATTATTGCAATTGAAATAATTTTAACTATAACAAAATGTTAAACTTAAAGAATATAATTTAAATAAATAAATAGAATAAAAATTAACATTATTTTATAATAATAATAATTAGTTTATAAATACTAATAATAATAATCATAATAATTATAATTTAATTTAGACTTTAAAAGAAATGACTAGTTTTGTTTTGTATTTATTTTTTTTTCTTTAATATAAAATGCTAAAATATATTTATATTTTTATTATTATTTTTATAATAAATTTATAATAATTAAAAAGAGTTTAAAATAAAATTTTATTTTTATTTCTTTTTTTTTCAAAATGTATGACGTTGTAAAAATTTTAAAATAAATAATTAATTGAGCTCAGAAATTTTATTATTTCTTTAAATTTATCTTTTAAAAAGTTTCTTTTTTTAAACCTACAATTTCTTAACAGAGAATTTTCAATCAGATTTTCCTATGGAGCACACAATAAAGCTTTCATTAGCCGCACGTAATGTAACGTTAACGCGTCAGCAGAACTGTTTTTGTTTAATGTGAGGAATCACAATGAATACAGAACCGTAATGTAATTTTGGCAGTTCGATTAATTCTACCTTAAGAGTTTACGTACCTAGGTAGGTTGGTAGATTGGAGTGGTAGCTTTGGTACCAAAAGCTCATTTGAGATCGCATAACGGACCATTGTGATGGCACAGGTAAACGCAGTCCCTGTACTGACCGAGTTCCACCAAACGAGGGAAGAAGTTGGTCAGCGCAAGGGCTGCACATTACGCTGGAAACCAACCCGAATCTTTGATAAACGTAGCTATATCCTTGACATCAATGGATGATAGCTCCGTCAAGCTGACGTAGACAGAAAATATTACAGAAAATATTACAGAATTGTATTACAGAATTGTAAAAAGAAGAGTTAGTCTTAATATATACCTTTTTGCGTTTACACGACTAGTAAAATACCAACAACAAAGTAAAATGGATCCATTTCTGGATCTAAAAGAGGGTGATTATTTTCTCTCAACGTCGTACGCTTACTTTACATATTGAGTTTACACGCTACTATCCAATCCTTTCTATACCAAAACTTGACATATTTTACAACTTGTATGAGCGTCTAAATATCCCTTGAATGAAACACGGCATTGGCAACACATGGTTCTACTCTGGGCTCAGAATTGAAACAGAAACTATGCCAGCATATTGTGATATAATGTAAAACTTTAGTATTAATGTAGCCTTAATAACTGCCAAAAATATGGATGAGATCAAATGAAATCTAATGTAAGACGATTCAAATAACTAAAGTATATTTTATTAGACGAAACATACGCTTTTAGTTCAAGTTTTTCTGCCAAGTTCAGATTTCAGATTCTTTAGTTCTGTGATTCTTAATTAAAATTAAAAATTAATTAAATTTCATTAATTTCAATTAAGTTCAATAAAAAGAGCTTGACACAGTTGCTGTGTTGACATATAATGGGACAATAGGGGTATTCCAAGCAGGAGTTTGTGCCATTGAAAGATGTGTTCAATTCAAATTGGGCAGAAGTTCAGACAACGGGACGTGGCAGTACCATCTGACAGTCTGATCGCAGGTCTAGTTGGAATTCACGGCAATGCACAGGTAGATGAGCCCGCAGGGAGATGAGTTTCCACGATGCCGAAGAGGACAGATCCCGCTGTGAAACAGAGAAAGTGTTTGGAAAGTTCTACTCTGGGAAAGATAAGAGGTGGAGTAGACTCTCCTCAAGCGAGACTAGGTTGAGGTAATCTAAACTTTTGTTTGCAGTGGGAAGAATTTGTGTCTTGCATTGCAGATATAGTACTATGCAAGCAGTTATTCTTATTGACAACCGTTATAGGGGTACCCAATATGAAGGCAATGAAATAAATTGCTAGGTCGTAGTACTACAATACCTTCACGCAACAGTAAGTCCATTTTGTTAATAAAATCAATCGATGCATGAAAAACATCGTTGTTTTTTGTGAAAAATAGATATAACATCGATGCATCGAAAAAATTACGATGTTCTCAAAAAAAAAAAAAAAAAAAAAATAAATAAAATAAAACTACCATTTCCTAAATTTGTTTGTAATAGAGAATAACTTGTTTTTTAATGTTGAGATAAAAAATTTAAAATTATTTTAAAAATATCGTATACTTCGTTCAACTTAATATTACAAATTTAAATTACAATAAAAAAATATTTCAAAATATAAAAAAAGTGTTTAAAAAACTACTTATAATTGTTAAGCATCTGGTAGAAATGTAATAGGAAAATAAAAAGTTCCTTAACGAACGAGATAGTCTGTCTATATAGACTATCTGAACAAAATACATACATACATACATGTGTAGGGCTCTCATTAAAAATTTAATTATTTAAGAAGTATCTTCAAATACAGGGAATAGTAGGGAAACAGAAATTAAATACAAATTTCTAATGGCAGATTTCTAACCTCAAAACTCAGATGATTTTATTTTCGAATATAAAAAAGCTACTCATAATTGCTGAGTAGGGAAACAGCAATTAAATACAAATTTCTAATGTCAGATTTCTAACCTTAAAAATAAATTGATTTTTTTCGAAAGAAATGAAAAAATGATGAACTTGAAGTTTCGAAATTGGAATTGTAATTTTATCTTGAGATCATTTATGAAGCAAACAGGTTTTCCACAGAGTCTATAATTTCAATCAGTTAAAATATCTGAATTTTATTGAAATTATTTCAAGTGTCAAGTACTGACACTGAGTACTAGTACTGACACTGAGTACTAATACTGACACTGAGTGCTGGTACTAAAACTGAGTAATAGTACTGACACTGAGTACTAGTCTGGCACTGAATACTAGTACTGGAACTGAGTATTATTGGAGCTCAGTACTAGTACTGACACTGAGCACTAGTACTGACACAATTTAAGAAGAGACTGTTGAAATTTTGTTATGTCCCTATAATTTTGTGTTACACACTATGATTGCAGCATTTCATAGGAAGGAATTTATTCCACAAATTTCCAGAGTTTTAAACATTTCTTAACAACATTTTTTTTAAAAGTTATTCAACGTTTGTATGATTAAAACTAAATAATTTCAATTAAATTGCTAACAATTACGATACAAAATACTAAAATAATGAAATAATAATTAAATTTCAAATAAATACTAGAAAGAATTCGAAAGTATAATGCAATATGATTTGATATTTGATAAGATTTAAAAAAACAATAATAAAATAATTAAAAATAATAATGAAATAAAAATCTAAAATATCAACGTCATACATCTTTTATTAATATATTATATTAGTAAATCTAGAATAACAAGACGATAATAATCAAATCAAATACATTTTTTAATTGTGGGAAAAATACCAAAGAAATCAAAATTAAAAATTAAAAAAAGGAATTTTGAATTAATAATATCTAATAATAATCATAAAAAATATGATTCATATAATTTATTTAATATATAAATTTAATGATTTAAAAAGTGTTTTGTCATTATTTTTTCTTTTATTAAAAATTTTTTTTTTTAAATTCTTAAAAAAAATTACTAAGCGGTGGCGGTTCATGTTCATGTTCATATTTTATGGCTATAAAAGCTTTAAAAATATATAAATTTTATATGCATTTTATATATACATATAGTTCTTCTTCTTTTATTTTTTTGATAAGTTTAATTACATGTTTTAATAACTAATTAAAGTAAAAAATAAAAGTACAACTACTACAAATTAAAGAAAAAAAGATTAAAAACAATTTCAATTAAAAGTTTTAAATGCAAATGCAATTGTGTATTTTAATTGTAGATTTTATTATTGTTTTTATAATTATTTCTTTAATTCTTTTTGTATTTTTGTAATATATAAAAGCCAACAACAACAGTAATTTAATATATTTATTTATGTTTTCATGTATTGTATTTAAATTTCCTTAATATTTATTTATAAATTTTTCGTTTTTGTTTTAAGAAATACTACAAGTTTCATATAAAAATATGTTTAAACTTTTATTTGGAAATATAGTTTAAAAAAAAAATAAATAAATAAAACAATAAAAATTAAAACTTTGAAAATAAAAACAAATTTTTAAATAAATTTTTAAACTTAAATACCATTTTAAAGTCTCAATTTTATATGTATGCAAGTATGTGTGCATGTATGTAAATGTGAAAGGTGTATGTGTTTGCGTGAATTGTTGTATAAAAGTGTAGATATTCTCAATATCGTAAAAGAAGACATTTTGCATTTTGCTTTTACCGTTAACCGATGTTTTTGTTTTTATTTTGTTTACAGTTTTAAAAATGTTTCCTTATTTTTCTTTTGTGTTTTAAAAAAGTGGTGTTTTAGGTTTTTTCACTTGGTTTGGTTTTTGTTTTGTTTTGTTTTGTTCTTGTTTTTTGCATGTATAAAAAAGTATCAAGTTTTGCATTTAAAAAAAGTTGTTGTATTTTTTTTTGTTCTTTTTCAATTTTTTGTTTTTTTTTTTGTTTAATTTTTCGAATTTGAAAAATTCCCTAAACGAGTCTCAATGTTCACAAGATTTCCTTTTTTTAATAATAATTATAAAACGAAATAAAAACAATTAAATAATACGATATACGATATATAAAAATGGATTCTTCTTTTTTCACATACACTTTTAAGATTTTGTTGTTTTTGTTTTATATTTTAAGCAGTCTAGATGTTTACATTTGTTTTAATAAAGTTTTCTTTTTTGTTAATTTTTACTAAAAATGTTTTTTGAATTTTATTTTTATTTACTAAAATTAAAGCTTAATAATGATGTAAGACAAGGACAGATGATAGATGATGTTTAAAGTGTAAAAAAAAGACGTATGAAAGCAATAGATTTAGAAAAAACCGAAACGGAATACCTAGAAAATTTTGGTATTATGACCAGTAATTTAACTAAAAAGTCAAATAAATTTTAATAGCAATTAATTAGCAATAATTTTGGCACTAAGACTATAAAAAAATATTTTTTAAAAGCAATTTTATTAAAATAATTAAATGAAGCTTCTCTTAGAAAAAGTGGAAATAAGTTTACAAAGCAAATATGATAAGTTTTCTGTGTCATGCTTAACTACAATGCCAATCTAAACATCTTCATTTGATAGGCCGCAACACCCATACAGGATCGCTTTATCGACTTTCTCTCTTTCTTCTTGTAAGCGCTTTTAAATTAAATTTGTTTTCATTAAGAGCTTATCATGAACGCCCATTTTCATGCATTACTTAACACATTGACGTACATTTACGTCTATAGACGATAAAGCAAAGTTCATTATGTTACATGACGGCAATAACCGTCAAAAACGAAGCATACTTTACATTATCCTATTGTCCATCAAAGTGTAAGTTTCACCTTTTTGAAAAAGAAAAAGCATTTCGATTTGTTGAAAGGACTACAGGGTGGCTGATATGTATTGCAACCAACTTCAGTTTGTTGCCATTTGTAAACCGCTCGTCTGACAGCTGACAGATTTATTCCAGTGACAGTTCATTTTATTATTTGCAAGATTACAAAAGCATTTTGATCTATTACATTAAGAAAAAAAGTTATTCGTGATGGAATGCAAGCGTGATAGTGTGATTGCTTTATATTTGGCTGGAAAACCACAGGTGGCTATCGTTAGAGCCCTCCAGCATTTAAATGTGAATAAATCTTTTGTTTCTCGTACCATTGCTCGTTACCGTGATACTGGCAGTGTTGCATCGCGTCCAAAAAGTGGACGAAAAAAACGGTAACAACACCAGAAATGATGAAGTGAAGGCCAGATTTGATCTAAATCCACGCCGCAGTGGTAGAAAAATTGCTCGTGAGCTGAACATATCGCGAGAACGGATGTAACACATATTGAAAAATGAGCTTGGACTAAAGCCATTGAAGTTCCAAAAAGTGCAAGAGCTCACCGATGGACAAAAAAAAGTTAGACTGGAAAGAGCCAAGGAGTTACTTTGCTTGCACGAAAGTGGCCAGTTGCCGAATTTTGTTTTTTCCGATGAGAAGCCATTCCAAATTGAGCAGTTTGTGAACAAACAATATGATCGGGTTTACTTGCCAAAGAGGTCAGCTGAAAATTTACACCTGCGATTGGCCGCCGGAACTCTAGTGCCACCGATGGTAATGGTGTGGCCGATGGTCGCTCCCCGCTTGTATTCATCGACCGTGGGGTCAAAATAAATGCCGAATATTATCGGGAAAATGTTTTAAAGACAGTATTGAAGCCTTGGGCAGACAAACTTTTCGGCCGCAGACCATGGACATTCCAACAGGACTCAGCACCACCGCAGTCAGCACGCGTCAACCAAGAATGGCTTAAAAATTAGGTTCCTCGCTTCATTTCTACCACACAATGGCCACCAAAATCTCCGGATCTCAATCCGTTGGACTTTTGCGCCTGGGGCATTTTGGAGAGTAAGGTTCTCACTAAAAAATACCAAAGTGTCGATCATCTCAAGACGGCGCTTCGCCGGGAATGGGCCGAAATACCGCAGAGCCACTTTCGTGCAGCCTGTGATGGCTTTGTCGGCCGTTTGAAGGCCATAATTAGTACCAAAGGTGGCCAATTCGAACAAATCTTAACTGATTCTAAAATTTTATGTTATTTCCAACATTTTTTGCTTTTGAACAATAAAGTTAGAAAATATAGCGCTTTACTTTGTTGCATTATATATCGCCACCATGTAAATTATTTTAAAATTTAAACATTCTCAATAGGATTTAATAAATAAAAGTTTAATTTATTTGCATAATATTTTAATGTAACCAATTCGAGTTTTTCTAGGCATTCCGTTCTTTAGTAGAAAACTAAATTTTGCAAAAAAAAGGAAGAAAAATAATTTGAAAAAAAAATTTTGATATCAAATTTTGTAAAAGAGTCAGTAGAGTAGTAGAGGTTTGGAAACCAAAAAAAAAAAAAAAACCGGGAAAACAGGTTGGATGAGGGAGCAATTCGTAGCCTATTGACAACGAATGGCTATGCAGAAATTGATGCCAATAATAGACTCAAGTCTTATCAAAATAGATTTATTTGTGGGAAAATTTGATCGTTTGATTAAATCTCTTTCCGTAGATCATCAGGGGAACTGTGCAAATTCTCTTTTGTGCTTACCACAAACGATAAGATTTTATAATCCTTATAAAAAATTGCTGCTGATTGTGACGTTGCGTGGAGACACATTAGGCTAATTAATGGATTTTTGCATTAGACATCCCATTGTGCAAAAGCTCTTTTGTGTTTGTCACTATTTTTTCGAAACCTTATAAACATTTGCTGGTAACTGTTTCACCAGTTTGAAGTTGCTTAATGTAAATTAATCGAAGTGTATTTCAAAAATCGGTTGTCATATGTGGTCAAATTGAAGAAAGTATGAGATTGTTTGAAAAAGCTGAAGTGGATAGGTAGGAAGAATAACGGTTTCAGGTCTTGTAGAAATTCTCTGCAATAAGCAAGTAGATGAGCTTCTAAAAGGAGTGGAAGCGAGGTACGTAAGATAAAGAGAGACCAAAAAATATTCTCAAACCAAGTGGTTTTGAGGCAAAACTTTTGCTGAGAAATAACAATAAGAAGAGACTATCCAAGAGTCTATCCAAGAACAACCTAGGATTAGTAATGACATTTTGACAGGGCACTGTAGACTCAGATTAGGTGTTATCTCGCGCCCAACATTTGGTTGCGTATCAGGTTTGTCATTATTGTTGAGATCAAGCATTATCCTGAAATTTGTCAGAGCAATAGGTTTGGAGATGGAGGAGTTTGAGATCTTAGTAATAAGTAGTGATACCAATCGGGAAATTCCAAATCCCGAAATCACCGGGGTTACTTAAAACTTGTCCCGTGACTTTCGGGATTGGAAATTCATGTATGTACTTTATGAAGTAAGAAGAAAAATACCGCGATTTTTAAAAAATCAATCTTGTTTGGCATCCCTAGTAATAAGTCACCTTTTAACGTTTAATAAGCTAAGTCTTGGTTTTGATTTTTTACCATTAAAGTTGTAGGTGTATAGTTCCCTTGGTATTTATTAAGCTTAGTTTTGTGATGCTTTAAGTGAGAGTTTGAGTGATAAGTAGCCTGTTATCAGGCGGCTTTCAAACTCAAAATAAATAACACTGCTTGTTGAAATTTTCTCAGAAGTTATCTAACATATGCGAATTGACAAAAGAAGTGTACCTTTATGAAAAAGACGCGGAATTATTGAATCGATTTCGAGCACAGTTTCCTTTAAATTTCGTTTGAAGTTCTTGTTAGGAAAACTTATGTTTGAATTGAAAATTTTATGCATTTTGTTATTTCAAAAATTGCATAACCGCGTTTAATTTGCATTTTAGTCACGTTTAATTTAGAAAAGTTGAAAATAGTGATTTTGACTATAAAAAATGTTTTTTCTCAAATTATTTTTCTTTTGTTTGGTATGGAAATGAGAGAAAATTAAAGATTAATTGTCATGATGATGATTTTATGGAATTGTTTAGAGTATATAAAAATAGTTCATTTGTATTTTTTATTCAAAAGTTATTTAAAATGTTTTTTCTTCTTTTTTTTTGCTGTTGTTTACAATACAAATATGTATAGTAAGTATGTATGGTAGTAATATAGGTAACATTTAAGTTTACAAATACAATAATATTATGATTCAATTTACTAACTGTATTGTAAGTGATAAACAGAAAAATAAATAATTAAATAAATTGATTTTTAAATAAAAAAATTTAAAGACAAAAGAAATACATAACAAACAATTTGAAAATGAAAGCTGGTCACCTTACAATACAGTTGAATGGTTAAATGGTTGAATTTGTTTGTTTTAATTATTTTTATTTTGATTAAAAATATTTTTATTTTTAATAATTTTTGTTTTATTTTATTAATAATAATAGTATATAATAATATGTTTTAATATGTTTTTTTTGTTTTTGTTCTTATTTATATTAAAAATCAGTCAAGAGTCAAGTGAATTTTATATATTTATAAATATATATAATTTATATATATATATATATAGTATATAGTATATATATAAAGGTATATTATGTATGTATGTAAAAATGTATATAAGTTGTATGTGAGAATGAATGAACTGTTGTGAGTTAGGGTGATGGTTATTAGAGTCTAATCGAAAAATGCTTTTTGGATTATAATTCACATTTAATAAATATAATTTGTAATTATTATTTTTGTTTTTCATTTTTATTTATATCGTTTCAAACTACACAACATGCTAAAAAGGATTTCAACAACATTTTATTTTATTTTTCTTTTTTTTATTTTATTTTACTTGATTTCTTTCATTCTTTCTGTCTTTCTTTGGGTTCTTTAATGTACTGATTTCTTATAATGGATGAATGAATGAATTAATGAATTTATGAATAATGGATTAGATTTAGTAATGAACAGTAACCAGGAGCTGATGAAAATGTCTATACAGTACAGCCATACCTCACTTTGCGTTGTTTCGTTATGCGTTTTTTCGAAATTTTCTGATTTTCACTGTATGTCGTTGGTTTTTCTAAGTTGCACTGTTTTGGGTTCCAGTTTGAAATTGCTCTATGCCATCAAAACTTGGGGATTCCCTTTCTAATTGAAAATAATACAGGTGTATTATCACCTTGTTTTACTAATTTTAGGGCCATTATTACAACTTGTCGTTAACTAAAGGGAGGATTTTAACAGGCAGATAAATTGTTTTTCATTATTATAATGGGACGACAAGGTAGAAGTGAGCGTTAAGCTAAAGGGAGGATCATCCTACTGGTAACTTTAAAACTTAACCATTTGCACTCGGCTGTCCCCCCTGAGGGGACAACGTAAGTCTAGCATATCACTCGGTTGCCCCCTCTGAGGGGACATGATAGTTTGTTAGCGATTACGGACAATGAAATTATTCCACAGCAATTTTTTAAGAAACACGTGTTCTCCAAAGCTAAAAGGGTGTGGCTCAATGGGAAACTTGATTCGATAATAAAGAAATCCGATAACCGAGGTAAGAAATATACAAGATCTCAATTCGTACTGAAGCGTCGAATGGAAAAAATTTTTGATATTTTTTTTGTATATATGTTCTCTTCAATGTCCACAAATTCATATAAAACAAATTTCATAACAATTCCTTACATGGTTCTAAAATTATACTGTATAATATCACGTTTCCAGGATGTACGTTTTCGTTAAAAAGTGGCGTCGAGTTGCTGGTAAGTAACGTCCGAAACTGTGGCGAGTGCAAAGGGTTAAGTTTATGTCTGCACTTGCCGTATTATTATTATTACTTTCAATATGGCAACTTCAAATATAAACAAAATGATTAAATGCGTTAAAAAAGAAGCCCGTCTTTGCCACCACGTTTAAAAATAACTGGTTTAATTGAGCAATTTCGATAACAATGCTGCTGGCATTGCCATATTTTTGAATAAAGTTTACTTTATTTTATCTGTAGGTTGTAATAACGAAAAGAAGTTAAAGCTAACTTTAAAGTTTACCTTTAACTAAACCCAACTCTAACGTAAAGTTGTATTAATGGCCCTTAGAGTTCAGTTTCATTTAGTGTGTTATAAATTAAGTGATTTTTTTATTTTATTTTAATTGAATTTGTTTTTTTTGTTGTTTGTATGTATGTAATAAAATTTTATATTATTTTCGGTTTTTAAATGTTTACTTCGATCAATTTTCTGTTTAAAAAGTAATATTTTCGTAAACCTGGAACCTATCTTCGATCTTTACATGCTTGGCTATAGAAAATCATAATTCACTTTGCGTTGTATTTCTTTTGGAACGTAACCAGAATGCAAACTGAGGTATAGGTGTATTGGAAATATTGAAAATTATTAAAGAAAAGTTTTGAAATTGTTCTTACGAACGGAAAGAAGAGAAGTTTAGTTTCATATTTTAGATTTTCTTTCTTTTTTTGTGTTTTGTTTATTAATTGCACAAGATTTTAAAAAAATATACTACTCGAACAACAATAATGTATGTATTTAATATAATTCTTACTTATAATTTAATAATTCATTTTCATTTCTTGTAATTTTTTTATTTTAAATTGAAAAATAAAAACGTTTTCCATTTTTTTCTTCTTTCCTTTTTAATTTGCATTTCCTTAATACGTAAGCATTTGTTTGTTTTTTTAAAAATTGTTTCCATTTTTAATACTAATTTTCTGTTTTGTTTTTGTTAAAAATTCCTCAACATTGTTTTTGTTTTATGTTTTTATTAGTTTCTATCATAATAATTATTTATTTTCTTATTTTTGAATTTTTCAAATATTTTGACGGACTTTTTACTCATGTTTTTGTTTTTTCATTAACCTTTTAAAGTTAATTGTTATTTTTGTTTTTGTTTTAAAAATTGGTGTGTATTTACGTGTATGTGTATATAAATATATAAGTATTTATGTATATATATATATGTATATATAAGTTGGTATATGATTGTGTACATAACATGTAAAATACATAAAATACCTACAAAAACATACGCTACTACTGTTATTAGTCTTAAATTTAAAAATATTTCTTCTTTTTTTTTCTCTCTAATTATTTTAATTAATTATATCGTACTTTTAATTTAATTTAATTTATAAATGTTAAGCTAGTAATACTTCAATTAATATACCAGTTACTCTATTTATAAATTCCTAATCATTAGAAAAAGAATTCTTAAAAAATAGGAAAAAAACTCCAAAAGCTAATGTCAATTTTGTTTTTAAATTTAAGCATTTAAAGAACATATTAATTACTAAAGGAAATTTGCAAATTAAATAAAAGGAATAATAACAGTTTTTTAATTCATAAATTTTATTTTTTAAAGTATCCGTATAATTTAGTGGCTAGTGTGCCAGACTATTGGCGTGAGGGTCGTGGATTCGATTCTCATCATAGACTCTGATCTGTGGCACTACACCGAGTATATCGTTAAAGTCACTCAGCTCTCGTATATAATAAATAAATAATTTAACAACGTCCGAACGGTAGATGCTAAAATCTTTGATTTAACCAACACTCAGGGGATGACCCCTATTCACGCGGAGCATAAATAGATAGTTGCAGTAGAAAGGAAAGAATAAGTAGTAAGAACGCACAGAAACCTTCTGTGGAGTAAAACCGGTTTTTTTTAAACTTTGATTGGGAGATTACAATAACAGGAGATTAGAGTCATGCATCAAATTGTTCAGGTATAAAACCTGAGGTTGATAACCGGCTTTTGAGAGGGCATTATACCCTAAGGATACTGTTATTCAGAATGATGATAAGAATGAATCATCGTAACACATTCCAGGAAGAAACACTTGAGTGCATATCAAGCATGAATTTATCATTGTTGACTCCGAGCATCATTTTGAAATTTGCCAGGCCAATAGGTTTGGAGGAGATATTATAGGGACGCCCTATAAAGTTTAAGGGGAGTACAATAAATCGCAATAATATAATATTTTTGTTGCTCCGCGAACAAACGCAATTAAAACTTCTAGGGCACTAAAAATCTGCATAATACACGGCAACAGGAACAGTCCTAACACAGAAACAGTCCTTACACAGGAACAGTCCTTTGATTTTTATTAAAAACGGCTACTTTGATCGCCAACTGCTGCGGAGTTATGATCAACAACTTTCTCCTCTCCCGAATAGACGAATTGGAGCTGAAAAACACAAGGTTCCAACAAAACAAATCCATAAACGAAGTATGGAGAGACTACGATTTCAAACATTTCGCTTGAACTATAAATTCGTGGTTTTACGAAAATCAAATACACGTATTATATTGGCCTTCTTAATTGCCGGACTTATACTAGCTTGTGAGAATGAATTCAGGACACTTGATATTCTATTTCCTAGAAATGTTAAATTGTTATAAAGAAGTGTTTAAGCAGGAAAACAATACAACCGTTTATTGGCCAACACTTGGGGGAAGGCCCCTATTCATGCAGTGCATTGTGTTTGAACTAAAAAAATAAGTTATCTGAGGGATGAAAGAGGGAGTAGTATTAATGGATATTAGATTTAAATCGATTATATTACAAGTAACAGGAAATACTTCTACATACGGATAGTTTGGCTAAGTAACGAATTCTGTCTGTAGTGCAGTGTTCGATATACTGGCCTATATGATTTTCGGGAACAAAGTCGCTTTATTGCGCTAAAGTAAAATCCGTAGTAGTAGTGATACATAGAACACTGAAAAATAAGCCACTCTACACTAAGCCACCCTACGTCATTAAGGTTGAAACAGCTTTCGCTGGGTTGACAATCCTTGGCCGATGAGTAGTTGGGTAGTTCCGAAGCGTAGACCAGGCCTACCATTAGAAGAATATGAATGACAACTATAACTGTAATCTGCATAAGAATTCATAAGAATAGAAGTTAGAAAAAGAAGATCTCTAATGAAAATAAGAAATAGGATTGTAGTTAGAACGGAAACGCTAGAACTTTCCAAATAAAATGTGCAGAATTATTTTCAGTGTATTTTTCTATGGCTTTACAGCATAAACGGTTGAAAATAATTAAAATTACAAATAAAATATAATTTTATATCAGATAATTTGTGAATTTCCTTTAGTTTAATATTAAATTGCCTTAATAAAGATGGCTTTGTTTTGTTAACGTTTTCGTATTGCATAAAAATAAATTGAAATTAAAAGAAGAAATAAAAAATATTTAAAAACTTTATATTTTTATTATTAATAATTAATCAATTAATTAATTACCTTTAACACATTCACATGCAAACATCACTTTTAGTTAATTGTTTTAATTTAATATGAAATTTTCTTTGTTTCTTTCTTTCTTTTGCTTTTTCTCTCCTTCAATGTTATCGTACCAAACGCGAGTACGTTTGTTTCGTTTTGTCTTTTACAAGTGAACTAACTGTTGAATTTTAGGTTAGGTTTTCCTTTTTTGCTTTGTTTTGTTTTTAATATCGAGTTTTTCTTTTATTTTTGTGTTTAACAACATTTATCAAAAATATAAACTACTTGGGTTTTTATTTTTATTTTTTCTGCCTCTTATTTTGTATTTTTTGTAACGTATTCCTCGCCTTTGTTTAAACTTTTTAGTTTTTTTTTATTGATAAAGAAAAAAATTTGTTTTCTCTTCTTTTTCTTTTTATTTGGGTTGTCTTTTATATATTTTTCAAGCTTTTCTTTAAATATTTTGTCTTTTTTTTAATATGTTTTTAATTTTTATTTCTTTTTGTAAAATTTTTTTATTCATTCCAACAAACAGTTTTTCATAATTTTTTTCGTGTATTTTCTTAGGGGGATTTTCTTGTGTTCACACATACATACACCAACCAACCATCTTTCATTTCTATTATTAGAACATGTATACATAATAATAATTAAATATCGGGGGAAATATAAAGAACAGTTAAAAATTTCTTCTTTTTTCATTTTCTTAATATGCTTTTGTTATTGTTATTGTATATCGATTATTTGTTTTATGTTTTTTAAAAAATATTTAATTTTTTTATTATTATTTATTATATAGTATCTTAGATAAATAATTAATTTAATTTGCTTCTTTGCTAAATTTATTACAGTAACATTTCTCAGAGCCTAACAATTAAAAAAAGTTGTATTTTGAAAACATGATGTGGTGGTAAGGATTAGTTTTAAATTGAGTTGTGTATTGTTATATTATATTTATTTATTTATTTATATTATAATTATTTATTATAAATATTAATTTTCTTTCTTATAAAATATATAAAAATAAGTTGGAAACACGGAAAGAAAGAGAAAAAATTACACTGCATTGCCTAAGCAAAAAATTCAGTTGAAAAAATTAGCAACGCCAAGTTCTAAAGACAATTCTAACGGAAATTTGCTGTCAATCAGGACAGTATAATCAAGCTCCTAGTAAACTAGACAAGCTTACCTATAGAATAACAAATTATACAAAGTAAAAGTAATTAGGAAACGGAATAGGTCCAACACCTCACACAGAGTGACACACTGGACTATATGGACCACTGAGAGAACTTGCCTGTGAACGGCAAGCTACCCGCTACCCTAACCTCACCTAGCCTAGTGCAAAACATAGTAATGGATTATAATTATCAAAGTAAATATGAAGAGATTCTCTGCGGTATCATGAAAAGAGGCCTTGAGATTGTAAGTCATTTGTGCATGACCGTGGGCCTGACAATAAACCTAGACAAGACCACATAGTACCATTTACAAGAAGAAGAAAATTTTCTGGGTGAAATAATATGACATAAAATAGAGGTCAAAAAACATCGACTTGTAAATTGACATCGAGTGCATATTAGGAAAGGATAGACATGCTATAATGGAATGCAGAAGACTTGCAAGAAAATCTTGCTGATACAAATCATGAATTATGCACTGGACGTATACCATGATATTCAGACCAATTGGCTAAGCAGACAGAACGAATTTGAAAACAACTCAATTGGATTGGACAAGATGCAACGACCTGTGTCCCTAATGTACAACAGGGGCAATGGTAACGTGTAATACAGCAATGCTGGAAACTCTATTAAATTTACATTCGCGGCATATGGTACTAAAAACCAAAGCTTTAGAGGCTATCGTTAAGTTGATGGGACGCAAATGAAATTCATTACGGAATTTCGAGACCTAAAGAATCAATTGGCTGTCAGCTCCTTCCTTTACTGTCTCCTGGACTGCAATTTAAGACGTGCGACGCAGCGAGACTATTTTAAGGGACTATTTTGTGTGTCTTTTAACAGGACCAGGAATTTTTGGTCCTTGAATGAAATATTCCAAGCAATACTGCAATTCGAGCACTCGGCTCTTATGGAGTTAAACCGGAGATAGCATGGAACTGTCTGAAGAAGCTGAATCTGCTGAGCAGACTGAATAATGTTACCCTCTGCTGGATCGAATGCTAGATCATGCGAGAATTCCCAGCAATGAGCAAGCAGGCGAGCTTGTGAGGAAGAGAGTATCCACAGCGTTGATGACGTCCGGAACCTTCTGTGAAATGGGAGCAGATATTTGAAAAGAGTGCTCAACGAAAGAGAAGATAAAGAGAGGCAAATACTCTTCTCAAACAAAGTAGGTCTGAGGCAATCAGAACTTTTGTTGGAAAATTGCAATTAGAGGAGATCTTATTAAGAAATGTCCTGCACTTAATACCCAGTCTTTTGACAATGCACTGTAAATAATCAATAAATAGCTTTCTTTTCTACAGTCAGTATCATTTGAATACCTTACTGCGTACGTTTGCTCTTTCTTATACGGGAAATGCTAAGGGGAGTATAAACAAGTCTTAAATAACTGCTGAACAAAAGCGGTTTCAGCCTCTAGTCCATTAAGATCGCCTGGAATATCCTAGAGCGTTAATCTTAGTTACAGATGGCATGATTTAATATTGAACTTAATTGATTGCAGATCATATTCGCCTCAATTCCAAAGGGCTTGATCTACGAACAAAAGAATATGAAAACCAAATTCTGTAAAAGAGTAAAAAGGATTGGAAGTTAAAGGGAGAAGTTTCTTAAGGAAAGTAAGAAAAAGAGTTGAGTTTAGAATAGAACGAACGTTTTCGAAAGTTAAAATTTACCTTTGTTTTATGCCGAGAAAAAAGGTATCGTAATTAAGAAGAAAAAGAGAAATGAGTAATGAAAATAAAGGAGATTTTAGAAGATAGAGCTGGTGTTAATAGATAGAAACCGTGTTAGGTTAGATAGATGCTAGGTTAGGTTAAACTAAGGTTAGGTGAACAAAGAAAAAATTTGTTTAAAGATCGGCAAATCAATTGCGACAAGTTAACTGTAAATATTGCCAATGCCAGGTGCACTAGGAAAGCACCAGTGATGAGTTTTCGAAGTTGAAATTTATACCAGATCTGTCAAGACAAATGTGGGACCGAGTAATAGAAATAAACGATTATAAAAGTTTGGTTATGCTTGTTTGATCATTAAACAAGCCCCTTGGTTAAGGTTACTAGTAAACATTTAGAATGAAATGGTAAGAAAGAATAACGAACTAAAATTTTAATGATTATGAAAAAATTTGTTTTACGAAAAGAGAAGTGTTCCGTTTCCAACCTATATCTGCTTAAAAATATACGTATATTTTTCTTATAATTACATTTTTATTTATATTCAATAATAAATATATAAATAAATTGCTACCAATAATTTCTTTTTTTATTGTATTTTTGTTTTTTATAATAATTTTTAAATATTTAACATTCACATAAAAAGCACAATATTTATTATATTATTATGTTATATTATAGCATTTATTATTTATTATTATTATTGTTTATATAAAAAAGGTGTTTTCATATTTTTATATATAAAATTTATATATGAAATCTTCTTACTTTTCTTTTTTTCTTTATTTCTTGGTAGGAAAGGAGCTGCAAGTATTTATCAAAAGATTGTATTTGGAATTGTTTTCTCATTTTAATAAGTGTTCATATATTAATAGAGTGTCTTGGAAAAGTGGGTGGAGGGAGAGAGGGTTAGTTTTAAAAAACAGGGCAAATAGAGAGCACAGTCTAAAATGTTGTTATTTTAAAGGTTTTGTTTTTAAATCTTTAAATTTAATTTTTTATTTTTTTTGTAAAAACGTGTATAACATTAAAATAAAATTTTTTTGTTTTTGTTTTTGTTTTTAAAGAAAAAAATTGGTGTTTTTAAATGTTTTATTTTTAAATTTTAAATACAATATAGTCTTTAATAAACGTTTTTTACTTTCTTTCTTTTCTTTTTGTTTAGTTTAACAAGATATGCGGAGGAATGTATTGTTTTTTTTTTAATTTTTGTTTCATAAATATTTTTTATATTTTTTTATTTTATTTTTAATATTTAAAGTTATTTTTTTAAGAAACATTTTTTGGTTTTATTTTGTGTATTTTCGGTTCAATAGTCACTGAGAGTCCTATTTGCTTTTTTTTTTTTGTTTAAAAGTTTGTTTTCTGTTTCACTTGTTGTTGTTGCATTAGTTTAATGTTTTTAATGTTTCAATAAAAAAGATCTAATTTAAGCGGCATAGAATAAATGTTTTCTTTTATGGGAACAGCTTTTCACAACATTTTTTTAAAATTTTCGTAGAATTAAATAAAGTTTTTATAATGAAACATTTTTGTTTTTTATTTTTTTTTATTTTATAAAACTTTTTTTAAAATTATTTTGAAGGCAAAATAATTGTTAATTGTTGTCATGTGATAGATAATATGATTTTTAATTTTTTTTCTTCTTTTTTTATATATAAAAACACATATTATTTAATTATTTCTTTATGGCTGTAACTCGTGTTAATTATTTCGTTTCATTTTTTTGCTTCACTTCATAATATATTTATTTTTTTTTATAATATTATTCAGCTTTTAAGTGTAATTTATTTATTAACATTTAGAAAACTACTACATTTACCTTTTTTTATTTTGTATATAAAAATAATGTTTTGTTTTATTACTTAGTTTATAAAGTTAAATTTCCTTAATTAGTTTATTTTATATTAAAATATACATTTAATATATTTTAATACTCATACATATTTTTTATTTAAAAGCATTTAATGTTTAAAATTATTTACCCATTTGCTTCACAAAAATATTGTTTATATACACTTACTAATTGTTTAAAAAATAAACAATTAATTTTAAAAAAATAAATCAAAAAAACCTAACCTAAAAATATCATTTGAAATACTTTTGTTTTAATACTTAATTTTAAAAATTGTGCCTAACATTTTTAATATGTGCAATATTTTAAAAAACATAAATAAATTTTATTGTAAAAATTCCTTCTTTGCTTTACATAAAATTAAATTAAAATTTTAATCTAAAAATGGCTGGTCTTTTTAATTTTATTTAAAAAAAAAACAAAAATTAATACAACAAAACATACATCTTTATATACACACATACATACACGTAAATGAAACATAACGGATATATCTACGCCGTCTCGAGTACGCAGGACAAATGGCTACAATAAAGGTGGAGGAACGTATGACCTCCATGCACAGATGGCAGAACAGTTTAAAGGGAAGATGGACATTTCACCATGTCCCCAATATAACCCCTTGGTTGGAGAACGAACATTGCGCGCTGAATTTCTACGTGACCCAGTTCCTAACTGATCATGGATGCTGCAGGAAGTACGTGCACAGACTTGGATATGATACTTCCCCTATATGCCCAAACTGTGTAGATGAGGAGGAAAATGCAGAGCATATTCTAACATGCTGCCCCAGACTTAAAGTTTTGGACCGAACCGGCTTATGAAAGAGGTGTTGAATTCTAATATTCTATGGAGCCAATACGGTCAGAGAATGGCTGAATTTATGCTGGAACTCCGAAGGTGGGAGGAACGAAGGCAAATTTGATTTAGTGTGATAAAGCTTTAAAGCTAACCAGCCCTCCGCGAAGTAATATCTTACGGCAGTCCCGCGTGGAGAAAGTGGTTGAAGGATATAGGGAGGTGAGTTTAGTACTTAGGCACCAGTGATGGTGAATCGTGTACTCTTTCGTTTGAACAAAAGTGTCTCTCGAAGATTCCCACCTCCGGCTCAAGATATAAAAACGTAAATGAAAAATAAACAATTTAAAACCTATGAACTATTCGTCGATAACTTCGGTATGAGTTGAATGTTCCTGCCAAACAGTGGTAAGACTATGCAGAATGATCCATCATTACCTCGTGAATTGTGTACTCAAACCTCATTTTATTATTCATATCGTGGAAATTAAAATGACGTTTTAAAATTGTAATGTTAGCAACACTTTAGATATTACAACCGTTTAGTTTGGATTACAAACTAGCTTCACACACCAGCCATGTTGTGTATGCGTTACAGTTTAAAGTCGACTCCAAGCGACTGACATTTTTTGGCAATTCTTATTTACTCCCTGAGTTTTTGCTAGAAACCTGCTGAGAGGAAGTTGCCGAAAATTTTTTTGTATTCCGTTTCGTTCGAGATGTCTAAGCTAGAATTTGAACCGTAGCCTCACATCTAATAAGCCAACACAGCTAGGTTAATAATAGGAATAACACTGGATAGTAAATTTACAGGAAAAGGTTCATACAGCAACAATCTCAAGAAAGGTCAAACAGGAGAATGTTTTCAGTGGAATCTTGGAACTGCAATTCGGAAATTATTCACAGGATATATATGTACACTCTTTAATCGAAATGTAATTATCCATTAACGACTCTATTAGTTTTACAGTCAGACAATAACCACATGGACATATTGATCTTTAAATCAGGAAATATAGAAACACCTGGAAAACTTAACCTCACACTTTCTTCCGTCCATCTTTAAGGGAAAAAAATATTTTTTGTAGGCTTTTTCTACACGATTTTTGCTTGACTTTAAAAATTTTCGCAATTTCTATTTGGAGCTACAGTACCGTCCTATGCGAGTTCGTTTTATGCGGATTTTCGCAAAATGAATTGCAGTCCTAAATCGACTTCTAAGTGTATTTAAATGTCTAGACTTTCTCGACATGTTGTGTAAACCTCAATGCTGAACATGAGGACTATTAGGGTACTTAGAAAATGCCGCCATTCTGTGAAAAAGACCAAGTAAAAATACCAAGTAGGGCAATGCTTAGGAACTGGTGGAAGAGTAAATTTGCCATCCATTGTCATAATTGTGCAGTTCACCGTCTGGTCAAATAGTATATAACCTCAAATATGGGAAGACCATAAACCCCTTAACGTTATACTTTATGGGCCATTGCAATATCTGAAACCAAAGTCAGTTGCTATTGTGAAAGAGAGTTAAATTTCAATCTATCTGATTATCTTAGATTTGGCAGACATATGCTTCACCATTTGGTGACATTGTCAGGCCTCCCAATAAGTTGTGGAACCCGAAGTTAATTTAACAGGCCTCTAATACTAATACAGCATGACAACTTACACGAGATTGCGAATAATATCAAACGGGAGGCTTAAAGCAGGACATATTACGTCATGTGATATTTCAATATTTTATTTGAAAAAACAATAGTTAACACAATTTTTGTAAGCAAACCCAGGCTAGCTGCGTACGCCTATTTTTACTACAGCCTTTGCAAATATCACAAAGGTATTAATAGAATTATGAAGATAAAACCATGTTGTTGCTTTCAACGAACACGAAAACCCATTATGTTAGGGACAACGTAGAATTTTTCTATCTGGGTACCTCAATAAATATATTAGTTTGAAGAAAAACAAAGAATTACTTTTACTATGTGAACAAGCAATTTAAAAGAATGATTCTCTCCCAAAAGAGTAAAGACCACACAGTACAAGAAGTTAATAATAATACTATCCGTGCTGTTATATGGTACAGAAGCAAGAAGACTTGCCCAAGTTGATGAAACTGTTCTTGAAGTTTTCGAGAGAAAAACGCTTCGTAGATTATAAGGACTTATCTGCATTGGAGGGGAGTACAGGCATCGAATAAATCATGAGCTACAAAAAGGACGTAGTCACTTTTGTAGATGGTAGTCTACCAATGCAAACTAATGACAGATATGTATACTCTGGCTGCCGTGGTAATTTAATAAAATTTAATACTAAAGGAATTTGTCACCCCAATGTCACATTTGACACCTATTGAGGAAAGCCTGGCGTTTACATCCCATGTGTTAGTGATTTGTAAAACAAACAAAAACTTTGTACCACTAATAACATTCTCATGCGACTTATTCCCGATTGAAACTAATTTCCGATCAAGTGCCTGTCAGCGAGGTACTAAGAATTAATCTCCACTGGTAATTAGTGGAGATCATAGGAATGAATTTTTTATGTTTTATTCGAGTTTATTTAGAATAACGTCAGAATTGTTTTTGTCTTCATGTTTTTAAAACTGAATACTTTAATTCGTATCATTAATTTGGGTCACAGCACGATTGAACAAACTCACAACAGAGTCGGGCAAGTCATAACAAAAGCATCCGAAGAGAAGAAATATTGCTACTCTTATTTTATTGACATTTCTCAAGAGCCTGAGAGTACTCGGCACAAAAATTAAAACAAAATCTGCCTAAAAATATTACAAAGCTATTAGAAAACTACATTGTCAGTCGAAAATATGTAGCTCAGGAGGGTGACTTTTTGAATGCTCTCCATCTGTACTATGGGAACTGTGCTATTCGCACCCTAAAACCAATGCAACTATGGATTAAAATTTTAGGTCTACAAAACAAAATATTGCTTCGTGATATATTCATATTCATAAAAAAGCTGAAACTTCACTCGAATTCTAATTTGGAGGTTAAATCCATTAAAGAATTAGAACTGGAACGACCGCTACTGTTTGTCAAATTTAGGGTATCCAAAGTAGAAGCTGCTAATCCTGCATTGGTTGTTGCTACGGTGGTACAAGTTGAGTTGGCTGTCAAACCATTTGTTATCATTTGATTGGTTGAGAAGGGATCTCGAGCGGCCGAGAATAGATTTTCTGAGCCACCATTGCTCCATTTTTCATAGGGATTTGTTACGGGCACACCCACAAACGGTGTGCTGTTGTTCGAATTGGCCGCATTAAAGCGTTTGGCCATTAAGTCTTCAAATGTGGAGCCTGTATTGTGAGCGGTTTGCAGCATGTTGGATCTATTGACACCCATGAAGCTATTGGAATAAGATTCCAAGAGATTAGCTGAGACCCAAACCGCCGGGCAAGTGAGAACAGCTAGTAACACTGGTATTAGAAGAGCCGCCACCATGTGAAGAAGATGGTGAGATGCAGATTGTGAGGGTCTAAGCAATGGGTGGCTGTTTAACTTGTTGCTGCTGCATCATATAGCCGGATGAGGCTCTGATATAACCAAAAGTATTCCGTACTACGGTGGTACAAGTTGAGTTGGCTATCAAATCGTTTGTTAACATTTTTCATAAGGAATTGAAACGTGTTTCTCTCTCTCAAGAAGAGAGCTGTTAAACTACACATAAAAAGAATTTTGTTCGTAAAACCTAGACGAAACTGATCATGCAAATCTTCTACAACAATAAATTTACCAGAATAACTAAAGAAAGAAAGAAAAAAATAAAAAATAAAAACTAATTGAAATAAAAAAACAAACACGCTACAATTTTATTTTATTTCTTTTTTTTCATTTAATTTTTGTAAACTTTAATTTGTATTTCTTTTTCTTTAAATGGCAAGTTTAACAAAAACACATTAATTTATATATAAAAAATAAATTGTATATATAATAGAAAAACCAGCCATGCTTTTTGTTTTTTTTTTTATAAGAAAAATCAAACATAATTACAAACTATAATAACATTGATTTATAAAAAAAATAAAATTAAAATAAAATAATAAAAATAATACAAAAAAAACAAAATACACAAGCAATAGAAAACAATTATTTATTTATTTTAATATTTTTTTTTTTACTTAAAAAGGATCATTCTTTTCTTTTCTTTCTTTTTTTTAAATTCATTTTAACAAAATACAAGATAAATACATTAAAAAAATAAAATAAAAATAAAACATAAATAAGTAGCAATAAGATTTATTTTCTTGTTGTTGGTTGTATGATTTACGAACACAAAACAAAAATAATTAAATAAAATATTATTATTTAATATATTATTGGTTTAAAAAAAAAGACAAAAGAAGAAAATATTTTAACTACAAATTTTGAAAGAGGGGAAAAAAGCAAATTGTATTGAGTTTCACTTATAATGATAATAATAATAATAAAAAAAAATTAATAATAATAATAATAATAATGTTTTACATTAAAACTATTCCCTAGTTGGTTGTTGTTGTTGTTGTTTCAGCTAAATATATAAAAATATATTTATTTATATATATATTGTATATATGTATATATAAGTAGTAATTGTTAATTGTAATAATAATATAAAAAAAAAACAAAATTAAACAATTATTTGTTTATTTTTAAAGGAAATTTAAAAAAAAATTTTTCTACTTTTGAAATAAATTCATATGAGCAGTTAAGCATGTTCGTTGTTTTACTAGGAAATTGTTGTAAAAAAATTTAGAAGTTATTGCCATCGAAATGAATTGAATTTAAAAAAATAATACACAAGATTTTATTAGCTTGAGATCTTATATGGAATGAATTATAGCCACAGGTTATAAAGAATATTGAAATAATTTTTTATTTGAAATAAAAACCAGTGGTGGTACTTTCTTTTTTTTTTAATTAAAGAAATTAAATATAAGGGCTGCTTAAAAATTATTTTAGTTTTTTTTTTTAAGAAACTTGAAATGATTTTTAATTGAAATAAAACCACTGGTGGTACTTTTTTTTTAATTAAAAAAAAAATAAATAAATTTAAGGTTAGCAATTATAAAACAAATTTATTTTATTTTAGTTTTTTATTTAATTATACCCACATGATGTAGAGAATATTGAAATTATTTTTTATTTGAAATAAACGAAATGGTACTTTCCTTTTTTTTTAATTAAAAAAAAACTAAATTTAAGGGCAGCAGTTATTATAAAAAAAACAGAAACTTGAAGTATTTTTTTTATTCTTTTAAGAAAACATGGAATGGCATGGCATACAGAAAAGAATTTTAACGAACATGCTTAAAATAGGTTCTGGAAAATTCGAAAATTTTTTTTTTGTTTTAAAAAAGTTTTTAAGATTTGTTGCAATTGTTTGAAGTACTACTACAAAAAAAATAAAAATTATTATTATTATAATTATGATTTGATTTTAAAATTTGTGAAAAACACTTATATTTCTATATAAATATCTAAGCAAATATATGTTATTAAAAGCTAAAATTGTATGGTTGTATATGTTAAAAAATAAAAAAAAAAATAAAAATATTTAAAACAAAAATTAAATAAAAATCTTGTTTTTATTTTATTCATACAAGTATTTTTTTGTTTTGTTTTTCAATTGCATAACTCACTAATTAACGATTAAAAAATGTTTTTTTTTATTCAGTTTTGTTTGTTTTATTATAAAAAAGAAACAAATGCTTTTTTAATAGTAAATTCATGGAAAATGTTTTTTTTTTTTTGTTTTTGTTTTGTAACGTTTTTTTTACTTCATTTCTTTTATTTGTTTTTCAATAGTAAAAAAATAAATTATAAAACAATTAATTTGTAAATTGATTAGTTTTAATATTATTTTAATATTATTTGAAGATTTCTTTTAAGTTTATATTATTATGGTTTTAAGTCTTATAAACTGATTGCCAAACGGGAGTAGAAAGAGAAAATTTTTTATATTTTTTTCTTTTATTTAAAAAAAATTTGAGGATTTTTATTACTAGAAAACGTTTTACTCTTTTTTTAATTTAATTTATTTATTTATTTAATGTTTAATAAAGAAATGTTTTATTTTTTTTGTTTAAGACAAATCAACAGTTATTTATTTAAATAGTTTTATCGTTTTTTTTTAATAGTAAAAATTGTATAAAAAAAATTAACAAAATCATTATATTATTTCGCTTCACATAAAAAAATTGTTCAGTTCGTATGTATACATATAATAATTAAATTAACATTCCAAAAAAAAAAAACATACACATAAAAAATACAAATAAAAAAAAATATACAAATTCATTAAAGAAAAGCAAGACAAAAATAAATAAAATTCTAAACTAAAAGAACTAATAAAAACAAATGAAATAAAATTAAAATAAAAAAGAAAAACTAATAATTATTAATTAATTAAAAGCTTTCTCCAAGTCCTTTTTATGAAATATTAAAAAAAAAAACAAAACAAAATAAAAATTATTTATGCGAGTATACCGGAAAATTATTTAATTTTTTCTTGCATTTTCTATTGTAATTAAACAAATTCTATATAAAAAAAATATTTAAGAAATAAACAGCCAAAGAAAAAAAATAACAGAAAAATACAAAAATTACACACAAAATTAAAAATCAAAATTTATATTGTTATGCTTAAAATTATTATAAAAAAAATTATTATTATTAATTATTATAATTATAAATATAAAATAAAAGTAAAAATAAAAAACAATTTATTTTTTTTTTTCAAGAAAAAAACCTCAACAATAAAAAACAAGTTTAAAAAGAGACAAACAAAATAGAAAAAGGTAGAGTAGGGGGTAGGGGGTTGGGGAAAGTAAATTTCAGAGAGCTTGGGCTTAAAGATTATAACAAAACATAAAATAAACTGAGCTCAACAAAATTACTTATTAAATTAAAAAAATAATCGTTTTCTTATATTTAAAAAAATTAAAAATTAAACAAGAGATTTCAAATTCATCATCTTAATAATGCGTTCTTAAAAATTTCTTTTACGTAAAAAAAAAAAATAAATTTGTAATGGTGGTTGCTTAGTGTTCTTATATAAAATTAACAAACAAAATATATGTATGTATGGTAATATTAAAAAAAAAGGAGATTATTATTTATATGTTACGTCTTATGATTATTACACTAAAAATTCTTTTAAATTACGAAAGACAGAAAAGGAGCATGAGTGAGTGAGTGAGAAAGACAGAGAGAGCATTTGTATTTGTATAAAGAAAACAAAAAAGAGCTTAGAAAAAGCTTTTTCTAATTCTTTTCCATTCATTTTTCTTTTTTCTTTTTTTGTTTTGTTTGAGTTTAAAAGAAATTCAATTTTTTTTTAACAAAAAACTAAAAAAATTAAAATAAAAATTAACAAAGCTCAGTCGTTTTTTTATTTACTTAAAATAGATTTTCATTAAACATTTCTTTGAAAATCTATTCTGTTTTTTGTTTTTGTTTTTGTTTTTCTTTAGAAAGTTTCTTTTTTAACATCATATTCTTTAAAATTCTTTTTCTTTTTTGTTTTTCATCATTTTCTTTTTTAAGTTTTTTGTTTTAAAATTTTCAAAAAATAATAATAATAAGAATAATAATAAATAACATTATCAAAAAACTAATAATATGTAATAATAATATAATAATAATAATAATAGTAATAATGATTAGCAATATTAAAAATGCCCTTCTTTTTGTTGTTGTTTGTTTATAACTTACGAAAATAAAATAATTAAAAAAAAATAAGAAAAACAAACAAATAAAAAAATAAAAAATATTTACGTTTACGTTTTTGTTTTTGTTTAAAAATTTAAATAACTTACGATTATTATCATATATAAGTAGAGTAGAGTGGAGTGGAGTTGATGTGGTTTGGTTGTTATATAAAATCAAAAAAGAAATCAAGTTTACAAACCAGTTGGTGGTACTTGCACATAACGATATATATAGAGACGATAATCCTTGCTGGCCAATACAACGCTGCCATCATCCATCAGAGCAACATCGAAGCATTGAGCATGTTTCACTTTAGACTCCAAGGCCGATACCAATTGCCCATCTTGCGTGAAAATGGTCAAATTAAAGTTGTTATGATTGTCAGCGATTAAAATTTCACCATTCGTATTAATGCCCACACCAATGGGATAGTTAGTAATGCCTTCGCCGCCAATTTGTCTCAGATATTGTCCCTCATAGTTGAATACCTTGACACAGTGGGCGCGATTGTCACTAATAAAGATCTCTTGTTTGTCGTTGACCACCACGCCATTGGGGAACTCAAGATGTTTGGAGCAGCCAAACTTATGCAAAACATTGCCATTCTGATCAAAGATTATGACACGCATAACCTTGCATTCGACCACAATAATGCGTCCCTTGTTGTCGACCGTAACACCCCGGGGATGTTGTAAAATATTGGCGCCAAATTTGCGTACAAATTGCCCGTATTGATTGTAGATCTGTATTTGGTGTGTGGGCGAGCGTTCGGTTACGATAATGTCACCCGAATTTCGTACCACTGCCACACGATTGGGATACAACAGTTGAGAGTCACGTTTGCCGCACTCACCGAATTGGAATTTAAAACGTCCCTCCTTATCAAAAATCTGTATGCGATGATTATTAGTGTCTGCCACTATGATATCGTTTTGAGCATTGACAGCTACACCGCTGGGTTCGGTAAATTGGCCCTCCATAACACCAAACTCACCAAACTTGCAATGATAAATCATTTTTTGTCTTTTTATCTGTGATTTGGGTGGATAAATAGAGGCTGATAGCAGTTTGGAGGTTAAATCCATTAAAGAATCAGAACTGGAACAACCGCTACTGTTTGTCAAATTTAGGGTAGCCAAAGTAGAAGCTGCTAATCCTGCATTGGCTGTTGCTACGGTGGTACAAGTTGAGTTGGCTGTCAAGCCATTTGTTAACATTTGATTGGTTGAGAAGGGATCTTGAGCGGCCGAGAATAGATTTTCGGAGCCACCATTGCTCCATTTTTCATAGGGATTTGTTACGGGCACACCCACAAACGGTGTGCTGTTGTTCGAATTGGCCGCATTAAAGCGTTTGGCCATTAAGTCTTCAAATGTGGAGCCTGTATTGTGAGCGGTTTGCAGCATGTTGGATCTATTGACACCCATCAAACTATTGGAATAAGAAGATTCCAAAAGATTGGCTGAGAGGCCCAAACCACCGGGCAAATGAGAACCACCAGTAACACTGCTATTAGAAGAGCCGCCACCATGTGAAGAGGATGATGATGTAGATTGTGAGGGTCTAGCAATGGGTGGCTGTTTAACTTGTTGCTGCTGCATCATATCGCCGGATGAGGCTCTGATATAACCAAAAGTATTGCGTACTCCGGCTTGAATGGATTGATAATTTGACATAAATTCCAATTCGAAGGGCATTTGTAGTTCTTGCATAGCTGCCTGCAATTGTAGTTCCAACGTTTTGCGCAACATTAAAACCTCTGTTACAGTGTGAGCCTTCGGTGATCTCTCAATGGCATCACAACTCTGTAAGGTCTTGTCTATGAGCTCCTTGGATCTTTGTATCCAAACTGAATGTGTACTCATCTTGGCATTGTAGAGACTCTCTAACTCTTTAAGTAACTCTTGTTTCCTCTCGTCCAACATGGAACAGAAGAACTGATAGGTTTCATTGACCTCATTATGGGCTTTCTGGTATTGAATTTTGATTTTGGAGCCGTTTAAAATCTGGTTATCACCAGGTGTCTGCTGGCTACCCACTATCGAAGCAATCTCGCCCACTTTGCCACGCAAATCAGCCAAAACTGTCTGCAATACTGTCTCGGGTGTAGATTGACCAGCAAAACTATTTAAAGAACCCAGACCGTTTTCTTGCACATGCTCGACTTCGTGTAGGCCTGATGAATGTTCCAGCATTACGCATTCTTTGCACACCAAAGTACAGCAGGTGCGGCAGCTAAATTTTAAAATCTCGTTCTTATGACGTTGACAATACAAGGGCTGCTGTTGCTGTTGTTGCATTTGTTGTTGATTTATTGCAGGTGCTGGCATTAGTTGAGCTGAACGCATGCTAGAGGGCAGCATATTTGCAAATATATCGTCTTGACCCATTAAATGGGAATCGTTTGAGTTCAACTCATTGCTAAACGATGAAGCGGCGGCTGCTGCTGCAGCTGCGGCGGCGGCAGAACTTAAAACAATTTTCGAGAGCTGCGATAGAGGCTGTTGTGTGGGTGCAGTATTAGCCTTTTGCAATTGTTGCTGTTGTTGCGAAGGTGTTTGTTGATGTTGCTGCTGCTGCTGCTGTTGTTGTTGTTGTTGTTGTTGTTGCTGCTGCTGTTGCTGTTGTTGTTGCAACATCATTGTTAATGAACTGGAGAATT